>CM062814.1:900566619-901766619 GCA_031772625.1 Pinus tabuliformis
AAACATCGGAAACTTGTCCCAAACAGACAAATGCACTCTCACCCCCTCCAAACAAAACAGCGTGTGGTGATTTGCCTCCCATGCTCTTTCCAATTATCGTGTTTTTATAATGGGTTTTTGAAAAAAATCCCATTTAAATCGGGGCTTGTTTGGTTCATAATAAGGCTGGTGGCATGGAAGGATCGGCGGGCGTAACTAAACCATAATATAGTGTTTTATTGTTGAGGCGATAAGACTTCAAAATCCCGAAAAAACACTAAAAAATGCCCCAAAACCATTTACCCGGACTTAAGAATTTTATCAAATCGAGCTTATATTCTTATCGGGTCTAGGCCCGATATCGTAATTGGCGTTCATCACTGGGTGCATAGTCATGTTTAACGGGGATGACCGATTACCGATCGCCGATCACTGATATCGGCGTCGGCCGATCGCGTCGGCATCCCGCTCGCATATCGCCCGGTGCTTTATCGCCGATCGCATCCTACAATCGTCAATATACATATATAGATATATAAGACCTCCGATCCAGTTTCCTATTGATCCGCCGATCCGATTTAATTGGAGATCGGTGATCAGGGTTTTCTCAGCACCCATCCTAAGTTCGCCTCTATGCATCCTCCAATTGCAATTTTGCCTTTAAGGCTAAAAACCCTTTTGCAAAGGAAAACCCCTCATTTTCTTAAGGATCAAGTCAACCTTCCTTGTGCAATAACTTCACCATCCAGAATCAGATTGAAGTGTCGCTCATGCCGTTGGAATCAGGATGACGAGATCTATGCTCTGGTCCTAAATTGACTTCATTCCGATCACTTTGATTTCTGAGTTGTTCCATGCCATTATATCTAAAGATCCACCTGGATCAATCCTCCCCATTAAGGAGATTTTGGACCGCCAAAATCTTTTCATTGGTCAATTGGGAAGTGAGGGAATTTTTCCCTCACTTTCTCTTTCTCCACCCATCTGGCCTCGCTGGGGTGCATTCCCTTGAATCCAACTCGAAGGTATTCTACATCTCCTCACTGTGAAGTCCTGGTTCTTTTGTCGTGGATGATGTCTTCAGGCAACTCATTGAGATATTCTAGTGCAAAATCATCGATTGTAGGAATGGTGCCCACCTCATTAGGTTCTCCACATTCACTACTGAGTACATCTGCATAGACACTGGAAAGTCAAGACGAAAGGCATTGTTCCTAATCTTCTCCAAAATGGTGAATGGTCCATACCGGATTGGTCGCAATTTCTTTCCTTCTCCCTTCATCCTATCTTTGCTGATGTGGAACCACACTTTGTTGCCCACTTGGAATTGATGGTCGACTCGGTGTTTATCATGTCGAGCCTTATAATGGGCTTGACTTTTTTCCAATTGCTCTTGCACTGCTTGGTGAATCAATTGGATTCGTTGAATGAACTGCTGAGCTTTGTCCCTATCATTACGTCCACTGGAGCCATCTTCCCTTCCAAAGACCATATCGAAAGGGTCCTTTGGTAGGTAACCAAAACATGTCTCGAATGGTGATCGCTGCGTAGATGAATGTACTGCTTGGTTGTAGGAATGCTGTACATATGGGGAGATGTTCATCCCACAACTTGGGATGTTTCCCACAATAGCCTCGTAACAAGTGTACCACAGTACGGTTAACAACCTCTGTCTGTCCGTCGGTCTGCGGATGAAATGCCGTGCTTCTTTTCAATTTGGTGTCCATCATCCTCCACAAACTGGTCCAAAACTCTCCAAGGAAGCGAGAGTCCCAATCTGACACAATTGATGTGGGTAATCCAAAGTGGACCCAAACATGCTGAAAGAAAAGAGAAGCAGTCTACTCTGCAGTAATCTGCTTTTTACAAGGCATAAGAATACACATCTTGCTGAAACGGTCAACGACGACATACAAATAGTCGTGACTCTTCCTAGACAAAGGTAAACCTCCTACAAAGTCCATTGACACACTTTCCCATGGACGACTCGGAATAGGGAGTGGTGTGTAGAGCCCAAGTTTTCTATTAGAGGGCTTTGAAACAGAACACATCACACAACCCTTTACTTTGCATGTCACAATGTTTTTCATATGAGGCCAAAAACAAAATATTTGTACATGACATAAAGTCTTTTCGACACCAAAGTGTCCAAACATAAGAGAGGTGTGGACCTCTCGAATTACATGTACTCTTTCCCCTGTGGGAATACACAATTTACCAACGTGATACAACAATTTTCCATGCAAGTGATAGTTTTCCATCTATGAACCATGGGTTAGTTTTGCATAAATCTTTTTAAAGTCATCATCGTTAGCATATTGTTCAGCATAACTCTCAAAAGACAATGAAGCATTATGCAAAATAACAGAAGCAGAAATAGGAGGGCGAGATAGCATATCGACCACTTTATTGCTAGTGCCCTTCTTATACTTTATTACCAGATGAAACTGTTGAAGAAAGCCCATCCACCTAAAATGATGAGATTGTTGCAACTTCGTTTGTGACTGAAGGTACTGCAAGGGGGTATGATCTGTATGGAGGATGGTCTCCTTGCTGATCAGGTAGTGTTTCCAATTTTTCACACTCTGCACCAAGGCATAAAGATCCTTGTCATAGGTGGGATAGTTTATCACAACTTGAGAAAACTTCTCAGAATGTTAACAAATTGGCTTCTTTTGCTACATCAGTACAGCTCCCATGGCATAACCACTGGCACGGGTTTTGATCTCGAATGGCTGTTGGAGATCGAGTAAGGCTAAGACTGGCATGATGTTGATCTTTTCCTTCAATGTCTCAAAGGACTTCTGTTGTCTTCCTCCCCATTGGAAGACCTATTTCACACTTTTCAATATGTGCAAAGGTGTTGCAATAACAGAGAAATTAGTAATAAATCTCCTCCAATACTGGACTGCACCTAGAAAGCTATAGACCTCGGTTACACTAGTAGGCTTAGGCCAATTTACAATTGCTTCAACTTCAGAGGGATCAATTTTTAACTGACCATGACCAACAATATGACCTAGGTAACCCAAAGAGGTTTTCCCAAACTCACACTTTGACAATTTTACAAAGAGTTTTTTTTTTTTTTTTTTTTTTTTTTTTTTTTTTTTTTTTTTTTTTTTTTCAGTACATCAAGCACTTTCTTTACATGACTCACATGTTCAAACCAACTCTTACTAAAGACTAGTATATCATCTAAATACACAAGAACAAACTCATCAATGAAAGGCTGAAATATATAATTCATAACTCGCATAAAGAAGGCTAGAGCGTTGCAAAGCCCGAATGGCATCACCATCATTTCGAACAGCCCTTGCTTGGTCTTGAAGGCGGTTTTCCACACGTCCTACTCCGCAATTCTGACCTGGTGATAGCCATTGTGAAAATCCAACTTTGTGAAATAAACAGGATAGGGCGAGAAGGAAGAGAATTCCCAAAAGGAAGAAAAGCATTCTATCACTTACTAAAGGTGACACGACAGCTAGACCAACATACGCAGGAATTGGTTCGATCGATGAGGTGAATCTTGACCCCTTTTGGCACTCATCCGGATTGCTCTTCTTGGATTGGTTTCCCGGTTGCTTTGCCTAAGCCCGACACGGGTGAACAAGTAGAGTATACTAGGGCGCTTGAGAGAACCATGTTGAAGGAACTCGGCAAAATGACCCCGTAACTTCGGGAGAAGGGGTGCTCTCCCTCCTATCTTTGGGTTGGGAAAGCGGCACATACCAGGGGGTAGAGACTGTTCATTAAAAACTTGGTCTAATAAATCATCTATGCATGGAAGGGGATAGCGATTTTTCACTGATATCTTGTTGAGCACGTGGTAATCCACGCACATCCTCCAGCTGTCATCTTTCTTTGGCACTAAAACAATCGGCGAACCACACAGAGAGGTGCTCGGCCTGATGACGCCTTGGTCCAACAATTGCTGCACTTGTCTCTTGATTTCATCCATCTCAATTGCCGACATCCTGTACATGCCGATATTTGGCAGAGGGGCATCATGCAGTAGATGGATTTCATGTTGGATTTCCATCTTCGGAGGTAGTCCCTTCGGTTCCTAAAATAGTTCAGTATAATTAGAAATCAATTCAATTAATTCCTGTTTATGCTCCCACTCACAACCCTGGAACGCATAAACGAATTCAGCCTCTTTCTTCCTTACAACCATAAGCATGCATCCTTTACTGGAATTCACTAGTCTTTTCATTTGTCTAGCGCTTACAAGGCTGGCATTAATTTTATTTTGATGAGCCCACACTATATATTCTACCCCATCCTTGGTGATTTGATATTTGTTCTCATGACGGAAAAAGACTACCTTTCTATCATTCAGGTATGGGCTCCCAAACACCATGCCACAGATATCCAATGGTATTACATCCAACTCTACTTCATCTACTAGCTTAGACACAATCACAAATTTGACCTTGCACTGTTGGGTTACATTCAATTTCACTTTATCATGTATCCATCCCAGTGGGTAAGGTTTCGGGTGTGGTTTTGTCTCTAAGCCAAGCTTCTTTACCAAGGATTCTGCAATTAAGTTTGCTTGGGACCCAGTATCAAATAGAGTTTCAACTTTGGTATGATTTACTACAACTCTGATATGAAATAATTCAATTCTTTTTCGGTCATTCGAAAGGGACTCATCTACAGAATTGGTGCCTTCATGTGATTTAGAATTAACAGGAGGTGTAAGAGTACCTTTTGTTCCTGCTGTTGTGATCAGCGCTTCATCTCTCGAATCCGATCCAAGGTCTTACTGTGTCGATGCCACTGTTTTCTGCTTCCCTTTTCGTCCATACTTCTTTGGATTCTTTTATGGGTGTTGCTTCCAACAATGATCATCATCGTGGCCTTCCTTTTTGCAGTGATTGCAATAAGGCCACTCTCCTTCTTTGGCTACTGTTGTTTTCTTCTCCTTCCCTTTCCATTTTGCTTGGATTTACCATTGGGAGGTTTGAACGGTGGCTTTCTGGACTGGTCATCTCTTTCATTCTTGCCCCTGTTCTCAATATGAATTGCTTTTACGTTGGCCGAATCAATAGTGGTTGGTTCAAACAATAACAATGAATGCCTAATATAACTATGCAATGAGCCAATATACTTAGTTACAACTTTAGGTGCATCAAGTGCAATACCCAAATTCAGTGCTTGCTTCCTAAATTCTTCTGTAAAACTCTAAACATCCTGCCCTTTGCCTTGCCTTAAATATTTCCAATTCATCAAAGCTTTCTTCTTGTATCCTAAGGGATAAAAATTTTCCCTGAATGCAGAAGTGAAATCAGACCATGAGGAAAAGAGCTTACCCACATTATTATTGCTCTGCAATTTGCTCTCCCACCAAACGAGCGTTGTGTTGCTGAGCCTTAGAGAGGCCAGCTGGATCTTCACCTCATCCTCTACGATTCGTTGAATCCAGCAGTAAACCTCAATATGCCTGATCCAATTGTTAAGCTTCTCTACGTTACTTTCACCATTAAACATAGGAAGATCGAATTTAACATCTAATTTAAAGAAAGGTTTCTTAGATGCATCCTTTGGATTTCTCTGATTATGGTGGTGAGAGGAAGGAGAGCCTTCACTCCCAGAAGGAGAAGGAGGGGGTTCTTCTCCACCATTCCCATGTGCTGAACCTTGTCCTTCTGGATTTATCTCCTTCGCTTTTTCCAGTCTTAAAACCAGCTGACTGATATTCTCTACCATTGAATAGAAAGTCTTTCTGAAATTACGCTCCTCTTCAAGATGAGCTTCATCTTCTACCATGCTTCTCCTTCGAGGTGCACGCCCTGCTTCTGGATCGAAAGGTTCTTGTTCCCCTTTGCCTCTTTGAAGCCTATTTCTTGTTAGCATACAAACATTCAATTCACATCTAAAAAGCCCTGCTCTGATACCACTTGATCTAGGATGTTTTCTCTTATAGATGTATGAAAAGAATCATATGCAGAATTGCAGCTTAACATCGAAATTTAATGTACACATAGAAAAAGAAGAAGGTAACACAAAAAAGGCACAAAAATAAGACACCAAATCTTGAGAACGGAGTTTGTCCAATTCGGACTACGTCTCTGAGCCCATCTCAACAATGGGGAGGCCTTTATATTAAATGGCATGAAAGAAGAGGATTTACAATCATCAACTACATACAAGAGGCTTATACCTCCAATCTGAAAGATGGCTGTGAGATGGATGCCTTAGATGGAGAAGTGGGCAGCATCAAAGCATCCATGGCGCTGAAAAGGGGATGAAAACATTGGAAACTTGTCCCAAAACAGATAAGAATGAACTCTCGGCCTCCTGCCAAACGAAACAACGTTCTGTGATTGCCTCCCTTACTCTTTCCAATTATTGTGTTTTAATAATGGGTTTTTGGATAGAATCTCATTTAAATCGAGGCTTGTTTGGTTCATAATAGAGGCCCGTGGCATGGAAGGATCGGTGGGCGTAACCGACCCATAAAACAATATTTTATCGTTAACGCGATAAGACTTCAAAATCCCGAAAAACACTAAAAATACACCCCAAAACCATTTACCCAGATTTGATATTTTATCAAATCGGGCTTATATTCTTATCGGGTCTGCACCTGATATCGCAATCGGCGTATTGTTGGGTGCACAGTCCTGTTTAACGGTTATGACTGACCGTCGATTGCATCCTGCCATCACCGATAAATATATAAGACCTCTGATCCAGATGCCTGCCGATCCGCCGATCCAATTTAATTGGAGATCGACTATCGGGGTTTTCTCAGCACCCATCATAAGTCCACCTCTATGCATCCTCCGATTGTGATTTTGCCTTTAAGGCTAAAAACCCTTTTTCAAAGGAAAAATTCTCATTTTCTTAAGGATTAAAGCAACCTTCCTTGTGCGATAACTTCACCATCTGGAATCGGATTGAAGCGTTGTTCACGCCGTTGGAATCATGATGACGAGATCTACGCTTTGGTCCTGAATTGGCTTTGTTCCAATCACTTTGATTTCTGAGCTATTCCATACCATTGTATCTGAAGATCCACCTGGATCAAAAACCAAGAAAATGGCTAAGTATAAGGGCATCTCGCAATCTTGCATCCCGCAATCACAGCAGTCCCGTAGTCACAACAGTCCCACAGTCACGGTAGTCCCGTAGTCACAACATCCCACATCCCACAGTCTCGCATGGCCCCCACAATACCTAATGGGCCATCCTTAATGAATTGTGGGGAGGAGAATCGCCAATATTGTTAAAGTGTTGGGGAGGGCGGAGGGCAATTTATAGTAAAAATCAATGAAAAACAAAGGTCGGGTTCCCCCTTCTCACTCCTCCATGTGGTGAAATATGGTAAATTCTGCATCCTGCTACCCCACAATATCGACGGATCGATGAGGTTCTGACTTAATAGACCTTGCGCAGGTCGATTTTGCGATACAATGTAAAATCACGGGAAATGACCCCTTTCTCTCTCCTCCATGTGGCGGTACAGTGGTACAACATATCAGTCACGGGAAATCCCATAATATTAGCAAATCGGTGGGGTTTTCATTCCAAGACCATGCGAGGGCCGATTCTGTGGTATAGTGTAAAAGTTTCAAGAAAGGCCAAATATCATTAATAAAGGAAATGCCTACAAAAACAAGGTGTGCGGCCCCCTTCTTTGTCCTCCACGTGGCAGTATGGCGAGTGACATGGCAGTACAAAGGGTGACGTGGTCGTACAAGGGACACGTGTCACCCAGTTTCAGCTTTTTCATGGGTGAAATGAGGTCATTTCTAGGTGCCACATGTCACCACTCATAGGGTGAAATGTGGCAGTGATGACATCACCACATGGATCGACGATCACAGTTGTTAAGGGGAAAAGCTAAAGGTAAGAAACAGTGCAATTGCAATATGTGGGGGATCCTTCTAGATGCGATATGACATGTGTTATATTGTATAAGGATTTCACGTCTGGTCATATAAGGATTTATCGAGGCATTTAATTCTGTAATATTTTGGGCCACAGAGCCATTTATGATTGAGACAGCTAGTCGACCCAATAACTGAATCTAGAATAGATATATTTTGTTGTAATGAATGTTCTTGCTCCCCTCTCCAGATAAATAGGGGAAAGAAAGACTTAGAAAAGGTTCATAAATTCTATAGAAAAGACTACATGCCATTTTCAAACTATTTTTCTTTGTAACTCAAATCTTTTTTAGAATATCAAGGATATGGTGGTGATTCCCCCTTCAAGTACTATAGTATATGTTCCTTCTATTAAATCTCATTTTATGTTCATCTTTCCTCTCTGTATTCATGAAAATTATTGCTACTAGAAATGTTTCAAGCTTCCCCATAGATTTATTTGTATTGATATGTGAATGCAAGTGCCTGTAATTATATCAGAGATTCACTTGTCTCAATATTGTCGATGCATATACCTATGTGGACTATTGAAATCATATCTATAAATCTGCAACATATGAATCATAGCATTCAGCCCCTCCTTCATCCAATATTTCTGCTTGTAACTCAAATAAGTATAGAAATCCTTAATGCCTCAAACTCTATGTGTTAAGTGTAGAAATCCTGAAGCCTTATGCTCTATGTGATGAGTTTCTCCTTCTCTGTGTCCTCTCTCATCTGCGCTTCAAAATCTTATTAAGTTGTAAGCCCTTGAATTACTCGGCCTCCGCTATTGTCATCCATATTTATGATATCTGAACTTGTGAGGAAGTACCCAAAATTCATGTTTTATTTCTTTGGATAAATGAACCAACTCATTTCCTATCTATCTATATATATATATATATATATATATATATATATATATATATATATATATAGAACATAAGTGATGTCTCCAGTTTCAAGTAAATCATTTGAGACACACCAATCTAGATGTGCCTAGGCACTGGTCTTGTAAGCAATCCAAGGTTCTCTTTGGGAGATACAACAAAAAGAAGGCATATATGATAAACTAAATTAATTAAATAGTTAATTAATTTAGTTGGTTAAAACTCAATCACATAAAAGATCTCGTTATCTCATACATAATCACAAATCATTCAATTTTTCACATCAATAGTGATAATGACTTATTGTTTTCAAAGCATTTATATAACGAAATAATGCATAAGAGATTCACTATCTAATTTAGTAATACATAACGATAAAATAAAGATAATACTACTTGATGAATTAGCAATTTTCTTATGAAAAAGATAGTTTTCAGGATCAGCTTCTCAATTAGATAACTTTGGATCAAACAATAGTGCAAGTTCAAAGTTGTCTTCTCAAAATTCTGGACCCCTTTCTAAATGCATGAAAGGGGTTTAAATAACTTATTAATATTACAAAAATAGTAAAATTTAAAATAAAAGTCTTCAAAGAAACTTCAACAAACTAAGATAAGATAAAGGACAACTAAATTAGTGATTGTTGTAACAAGAACTCATGACTGTGCTCCAGATTAATTCTTCATCTATTCTCTGAGATCATATATGTTTGTGAGCGGCTTCAACTAGGGGGGATGTACCAGTTGCATGTGCATTTGTCCCATAAACACTGCGTCACTAAGCGATGGAAGAAGTTGTACTGCTGCATTTGAGAGACACCTTAGCACGAGCCATTAACTATGAGGCTTCACTAGAAAATGCCAGTAAATTTCACGGTTCGGTTATGATAAACTCGAAATATCATGAACCTGCTTCTTAGATGTTTCCTGCCAATATTGTTTTAAATCTTTCACATCTGGCAAGGTGTCCTTCGAATATTCCTGAATTAGATTGGCCTGCAATAAGGTATCTGTAATGTATTCAATTAAATTTGAGGCAAGATTTTTGGCTCTGATAATAGCCATTTCTGCTTGTTTCATTTTGATATCCCAGTCATTGAAAATGATATCCTTATGTGATTCTTCAATTCGAGGAAGATCAATTTATCTTCCCTTGAGAACTCTCTTTCCAATCTATATACTCAGAAATTTTCTCGTCAATTTCTTCATAAAACATCCTCAAATCGGACAATTGGTTTACTAAAGAATCATTGGTTTTTGACAAGTCATGAATTAAATACAATTTGTGATAAAAGATAACTTGTTGCTTTGTTAGGAGTATATTCAGTTCTGATGCCTCCTTGCGGACTTTATGTATCTCTAGATCTTCCCTCAACTGGTTTAACCTTTGTTGCAATTGTAGTATTAGTTCGTCTTTATCCTTTACTTTAGATTCAAATTGTAGCTTTAGATCATTAAAAATTTTCTATAACTTGATAAGATTTGCTTGCCATTGTTGCCCAATTACTTGCTTTTCAATCTGGAGAGTTTGTTCTTATTGAACAATCCTTTCATCTTTTTCTTTCATTAGCAATTGTATTTCTGCAGCTTTATCGTAGCACTAGCGTAAGCTCCTATGAACTAAGACATTTTGTTCAATTCCTTGCTAGGTGCTATTTGAGCTCCTTTCCAAATAACTTGAAAAGGAGTCACATTTGTAACTAAAACTTGCGATTTCTCTAAATTTCTTTTCTTCCTTGACCTGCTCATTACTGTTTTATGCTTTGGATTGTAAAATACATCCAAAGGCGGGATTTCTTCAATCTTGAGGACTATCTCGACAGTAGGGAATGCATGAATTATTTCCATATCATCGGAAACAGTTGATTGATTGACAATTTCAGCATTAATGTTATTCTCGGGAGTTTTAGGAATAGTATTCCCTTGGGAAGCCTCAACAGTAAACGAGGTTGTCCCTGTAGTTTTTGGAACCTATTTTGTCTCTCTGTTCACTGTAACCTGTTCTGCTTGTATATCGGCCAAGATACCTGTAACCTGAGTTTCTTTTGTTGTCAAAACATGGTTGAGATCCTCCCATACTTCATCTAATTTGTTCTACTCTTTAATTTCACTTTTTTTCTCAATAGTTATAGTAGTTGTTTCGAAGACTTGGGAAATAATTAGAGCTTTTGAAGAGGAAGATGATGCATCTGAAGCTTCTAAGTTCTGTCAAAATTGTTTTAATAGGGATTCTAGCAAATGGGCTATTCTTCGCTGACGATATTGATTGAATCTAATCAATTCAACAAGACTTAGATGATATGCTTCCAATTTTTCTACCACATAATATTCTGGAACCATTTCAAACAAATCATCGAACTTGTTAGGCTCACTTGCAAATGGTTTTATCATAGCCTATATTGTAACATCTTTCGCTACGCTACACTTCATATGGCTTGTTTAGTATGGTTCGAAAACTAAAGGCTTTTAATTGTTCAATTTCAACTAAGGAATGCTTGAAATTCTCTAAGGAATAGGTACCACAAGGGATAAGAAAACATGGCCAGGCATATTTCTTGGCATCTTTAAGTACTTTAGTTAAGCCCTTACCAACTGTTTGATAAGTGATTTCCTTGGCCAGAAATTTATCTGGGACAAAAAGAGACAAAACACGAGGATGGGCAAGGCTACCAAAAACCTGAATGTAAGTAAATGGCTCTTCCCCAAACCACTTTCATATAGGCTTTAAGTATTTATTGGCTTCTGCAGTAAGTCTAGGGGCTTTTTTGCCAAAGACCTCTTGGTGGACAGGAAGCATGATTTCATGACATATTTTGTAGAATTGAGCATGGTATTTGGTTTCCCAAAGGATATCGAGATAAACAAATATAGGACTAGGAAATTGATCTGTCCATTTCCATCCTAGAGATGGAAAATCATAAGAATTTTTTTTTGCGTCCATGACATAGGCACTCATAAAGAAAGGAGGAGTCGTTCTTTCAAAAAATTGTGATTCTTTTTATAATTTCAAATTTGAGTGGTCATATTGTTGGATAAAATAGTCGCCCAATGCATGATATAGCCATCAGCATAGGCTTCTATCAATGGCACCCATTCTTCAAAGAATTTCTACATATTTGGATAACCATAGAGGCGACAAAACATAATGACAATATGAGAGAAAGGGTCAACAATAGAGGCTAATGAATACATACCCCTATCCTCTTGCTTGTGCTTGTTTGGGTCCCTTCTCCATTCTCTGATCAGCTCTGTAGGATTCAAATTCTTTTGCATGAATTTTTGGACAAATTGTGTATCATATTTATTTTGAAGTTGAGGTAGATGATACATTTCTTTTAAATCCTTAGCTTTAAAATACCCAATAATTGTCTTCTTCGGAGTTATAAACGTTCTGTTTGTAATGTCTAGATGGTCAACAACCCATCTCACCATATCTGAATATGGTAGAATTTTGGGTGGGCAACAATTCTGTGGAGAAATGAATTGGCCACATCATTCCATGTATCATTGTTACTTGGAGGAGAATCATCAAAAATATCAGCCTATTTCACGATTATTCTTGCATTTTCATCCTTGAATAGTTTGTATATTTCCTCCCAGGAGGAAGAACCTGCATCCGGAGTGCATGTAGTATTTGTAAACAATGGAGACATCTTGGACACTTCTTCAGGGGGCAAGACTAGTTCTTGCTGTATTACGGACTTCCTCCTCACCTTGATTATTCTTGACATGTCCTTTAATTTCTCTTTATTAGAATTTACATGTAAAGAAACAAACCAAGATAAGCAGCAAGAGCTTCGAAAGATGCAAAGAGTCATATCAATTTAATGTGATCTTTATGGAAAATTCTTTCACATTAACTCAAAATTATTACAAGTCATAAAAAAATCTCGAAATTAGAACTATTTAGAGTGGTCATTTAATTTTCAAATGTTTTTTCATGTGATGCTGACACTTGTCATTATATTGGAAAATCTTTTATTGGCATTTGGTATCGGGTGATATTAACATAACTCAGTGATCTGCGATTTCTGAAAAACATATAGGTGCGGGATCTATATTAGCGAAATATTGGAGTTTAACAAAATGTGATATCGGCATCTGTCAATTGATGGAATGTGATATCGGCTTTTGATGGATTGCGATATTGGTTTCGTCATTTCGCATTTCGACTTTTCATTGTCTTGCTTATCAGTTTTTCGCAATCAGTTATTCTTTGAAACTGTTGATACTATGTGTAGGTTTTAATAAGACCAATCCTTTTATGATATTTTCATTTATTTGTTATGGTTTCGGGATTCAAAAGACTTGTAATTTATCTCCTAAAACTACAAAAGGATTCCTAAAAGGTTTTATGCCCTTTTCATAAAATTTCTCGTTTTACTCAAAAAATAAAAGAGTAAATATAAAACATATCCTATTTTATCTAAACAAGGAAGGATTCTATCCTAAATTTTTTTAAAGGGTCCCCATTATTCTTTCTCCTAAGTCTACATATAATCGGTGGTTGTTGAGTACCACAATACACTGCCACTGTTTTCCCTACCCCGAAATGTCCATCGACCCAACTGTAGTGCGACTCCCAAATCATCTTAGCACGCTCGCTTGAAGGTGCACCACACTTCATCAGTTTACGATACCCGGATTGATAATTTATGTAGAGCAATTTAAGACGTTAAATTGACTAGACATTCGGCGCCGTTGCCAGGGAAGTGTAATTAGGAGACCTTATTTCTTACATCTAAAAAAAAAAAATTAATAATTCTTGAGTATGCTCTCCTCCTGCTCTTTGTGTGATTTGAAGGATCAGAAAAAAGGATTGTTATGTAAACAAAAATAAATTAATAATTCTTGAGTATGCTCTCCTCCTGCACTTTGTGTGATCTGGAGGATCAGAAAAAGGATTGTTATGTGAAAAAAAAAGAGAAAAAGGGGACAAAATAAACTTCATCATTTCATTTGATCCAAAAAAAAAAGAGAAAAAATAAAAACCCAACTGCTTTGATAGATTCAACTGACCAAGATTGACTGGTTATGGTTTATAGTGGTCTTCAAAACACTGTATCTTGTTTTAATAAGATTTTGCAACTTAGCTGCGGAATGTGGCTCGATTCCGCAGCTAATTTTGAATTCCGCAGCTCATTTCAAGGTTTAGTAGGTTACAGGCATCCAATGAAGAAACTGACCACATGAGCATCTCCGGAATTGTCCCGACATGGATCCTATCCTAGTCACCTAGCCCAAATTGATAAAAAATCAGCTTAAAATCTCAGTAAAAGCCTTGTTTTTATCATGTTTACCTTGAAGTCTTTGCTGCCTGAAATTGAAAACCATTAATCATTTTCATAAATTTTACAATTTCAGAGAAAAAAAAGAAAAATCAATTCAATGGCACGACTCTTGTGGTCTTTATTGATGATATCTTCACCTTGTAATACACTCCACAACAGTTTCACGTCCACTTTGTATGGATCCCTCATGCTACCAATAAGTCAAACCAATGCATCGTTGACCCTGCAATATGATTTCCATGGCTTCAACATGTCAATTGTTCCCAATCCAACGACTTCAGTTCAACATTACAAACCCCATGTGTAGTCTCTCGGTCGTGGTTTTGTTCAGCATTCAGAATGAATGACTTTATCAAATTACGCTAATACTTTCGTATGTTATGGATAACATAGGAGGCATATTAAACATCTTTTTCTCTTCTCTCTCTTTTTTACTTTTTTCCTCTCCCCATCTTTTTATTTTGGGAATTACTACCACTGTCCAGCTCCGTCCCCACTTTTCTTTATGAAATGGCTTCGCGACTCTTCAAATAGTGCGTTCTTCATTAGTGTGCCTTTCCTATGGTTGGATTGGAAATTTCTTGTCTCCCAAATAGATTTCCAATAAGGATAAACAGTGTGCACACCACCACTGTCAAACAAAGGTGTATTGTCTTACCTCTGATTCGAAACTTTACCGCCGAATGCAATAATTCAGGAAAAATGCAAAATAGAGAAAAACGTCAAACTTTGAATGCACGATTTGGCCAAACGGAGGCGAATTTGGAAAAAATAAAACATGTTTTTTTTCGCCAGTAGGGTCAATTAGATAACCCAGAAACGGTTTTTAGAAATTCGTGGCGGTTTGAGAGAATTTCTCAGTTCTCTGAAGCCTCTTTTTGCCTGCCGCGTGAAGAAAAACGGATTTTAATGAACAGGCTGTGATTTAATTCGGAAAGGGGAATTCTAATTTTATTATGTGCTGGCATTTACTCCACCATGTCTCCCACCTTTTATTGCCACTCGTCTATAACTCATTAACACCTGTTAACAACAATCCCAATTGAAGACGGCTTTGTTTAGTGATTAACTCCATTACGTGAACCGGTTGAGTACGCCTCTTCCAAACTGATCTGTCAATTTCAATCGAACTTCACTACTCCACCTGTTTAAACAGCTATTCCTATGTTCTTTTCATAAAATGCTCGATGCTTTACTCGGATGGATTTCATTATTTGCATAGTCACGCCTTGCATGATTCGTAGAGATTTGAATTGCAGCAACATTCTCGTGAATGGCAATACTGGATTCTTGTGAATCGTAACCTATTTGCATACGACTCTCAAACCATGATTAGTTGTTCATTACACTGAGTTTTTTTCCCCTTTTCATATCTTCGCAACCTCTTTGCATACTCAGTCACCTTGTTTTCACATAGTCTACGCATATATTCACTCTGTCTTCACATACTCTGTAAATACAATCAGGGAAAATTTTAAGAACCCCCCCTAAATTTATAAATATAATAAATGGGCGAATCTCCATGGTATATAGGAAAAATGAAAGGCGATTTTATCAATAATATAATATGTATATATAATTTTTGGCGAATCTCTCACCAGGCATGGCGAATATTTCACTCAATTATAAATCTTGTAAGATCTTGGCGAGTCTTTCACTAAATAATAAAGCTTTGTAAAGTCCTAGTGAATCTTAGCATTGTGAACTCTAGAGAAGAGTAAAAATGGATCTATGCTGGTTTAATCCCCCCATTTAAATAGGCCACATTCCAGGTGAATACCATGGGTCAATACCATGTGCCATTTTGGTGAATACCATGGGTCAATACCATGTGCCATTTTTATTTTTAATAATTCGGGTTAATAATGGTTTTTTGCATGGTATTAATAGCAATCTAGTCCATTGTATTTGTCCCATAGTATTTTTCCCATAGGTTTCACCTAAATATAACCCATTTCTTGAGTGTTCGTAAATATAGGTGAATTATGGAGTAAATATAAAAAAATGTTTTTATTTGTTTACCATACCTCTAGTTTATTTATATTTTTATTAATTTACCATACCTCTGTTACAAATATGGTATTTGGCCCATAGGATTCACTTAAATAAAACCTCTTTCTTGAGCCTTCATAAATAGAAAAGGGTTATGGACTAAATATAAAAAAGGTTTTATTTATTTACCATACGTCTAGTTTATTTATATTTTTATTTATTTACCATACCTTTTGAGTAAGTATAAAAAGACATTTTATTTATTTACCGTACCTCCACTTTACTTATATTTTTATTTGTTTACACCAGGTGACTTATGGAGTAAATATAAAAAATGTTTTATTCATTTACCATACCTCTCATTTATTTATATTTTTATTAATTACCATACCTCTTTTATAAATATGGTATTTGGTCCATAGGATTCAATTAAATAAAACCTATTCTTGAAAATGGGCGAATGGATTCACTTAAATAAAACCTATTCTTGAAAATGGGCGAATGGAAGGTTGTAACTCCTAATTTCAAGGCTAAATTTACCTTTTTTACCCTCTCCCTTAAAATAAGGTGGCTATTTGAGGTGATTTGTAAAAATGTACTATGATACAAAATATTCGCCCACTAAAAATTTAAAACCCCTTAATTTCGCAAAGGGCGAACATTCGCCCCTAAAATTATCCTTGAATACAATTGCTTTAATCACAGTCATATGCTTCCATATACATTTTCATTCCATTTCCATATCCATAAATGTCTAATTTCTATCCATGCAATCACTCCATTTCTCAGACAGTAAAGGGAATTCTGAAGAGTAGTTGAGAACAAAATTGATGGGCTCATTGGGATAGCTAATTCAGTTGAACACACTTGGACTTGGACTTTCTTTAGCTAGATGAAATGGACAGTCAGGGATATGTGTTAAACGGTTGTTGTAGGAGTCATTAAAGTTGTTGAAAAGATCATACAGTTCCATTACTCTGAAATATTTTCATTATTAAAATTGTTTTGCTTCATATACCATTTATAAAAAAAATTATTTTTCAAGAAAAACAGTGAAGAATTTTTTTTTTTTAAATAGCAAATAAGCTCATGAATAATTGGTCTTGTGCACCAGCTGTGATCTTAGGCTCTTTCTCCCTGGTACTTGGCTGCATAAAATCTCTTTTCCAATAACTTAAATCAGAAAACTAATGGTTGACTGTCTTTTAGCTGCGGAATGCAGCCTAATTCTGCAGCTAACTGGCAATTCTGTAGCCATTTTATTACTTCTATAGGTTATAGGTGTCAAGAGACAAAACAAACCACATGGGTAGCTAGGAAAATGTCAGTACATGGATGGTTTTCTATTCATTTGATCCAAGTCGATGAAAAAGACCCCGGTCAAAGGGAAGTCAAGTTGTGTGTTATCACTAAGTCACCACACTAAGTCACCGCATGTCAAGAAAAAAATAATAATTTTGAATCAATGAAATGAATAAGTTATTTGCTCACTTTTCTACAGGTATTGATTAATTTTGGACTAATGATGAAAGATGAATGGCTAACTTTTTATTCAAGATTTTTAGCTACAGAAACCGTCGACATTCCACAGCGAAAGTCCAATTCCGCAGCTGAAAAACCTCATTGTTCAAATCAACCTAACTTTCTCATACAAAATCAGATTTTGATGATTTAAGTATCGTTGGAAGTATCTCAACAAGATATACACAATGAGAAATCCATCATTAGAGTTTGAAATGGAAAATAATGAAATAAATTGCTGAAAAGAAGCAACATTCAACTTGGGGCACCAATTCCAAAGCAGGTATAAATTCTTTTGATTTTTCCTTTGAGAACTTGTTTCATTAATACAAATTCTTAGTTTTGTGTGTAAATATCATAATTAGAGAGATTGATCACCTCTCTCCTTTTATAATCTTACATTCCATTGCAGAAGAAGTATTAGTTTTTTTGCAGGTTCCAGGAGGAAGGACAAATGACTACAAGAGAATGGTGTCTCTCTAAGAGACCAATTTGTTTCATAAGAGGATGATCAGCAACAAAGAGGAAATATGATGATGCAAAATCAAATCCAAACACTTGAAAAACTTTCAGATACTATTGTCTCCATCACATCCATACTTATAATAAACCATTCACCTCATTTCACTCCATATTTTCCATTTACATTCACATACACTTTCCATCTCTTTTTGTCCATTCATAACCCACAAATAAAAGCAAGAGGCTCATTCACATGCTTATTGCCCATTTCCATTTCTACTCTCCATTTCCATCTTCCATTTCTTGTCATTTTCATTTTGCAAATAAGCCCTGCTTCAATGCAAATTATTGAGTCCATAGTCCTTTGAGTCTAAGTTCTTTGTAAAAACACCTTGAGGCTTGCATGCCTTAATGGCAAGTTCTCATGCTGACAAACAATGGGAATACATTAATGTCCCTTGTTCGTCAGATATTCTAGGTGACTCGACATCGGCAAAATCATTCGTACCTAGCAAGATGTGTTTGGGCATCTTGACTCTCATTGTCATCAATGGTGAGAGTTCTTGTGTTGACTAGTGGCATCCATTAATGGCTACTAAGTCAAAAATTTCCTACTATGTTCAACATCAGAACATCTTTTCACATAGTAGGAATTGTGCCAATGAGTTTTGAAGACATGAAGACTATTATTTTCAGCATTTTGGAGCAGATTCAGCAAGTTTTAGTAGAAGCAATAAAAAGTCATCTTATCTCTTTATCCATGACTCCTCTTGTTCAGCCACTTGAAGAAGAATATGATCAGAATTTTGCAGCCACCACACATACAACTCATCCATTCCAAAGGGTAAGTTAAGGTACGTCATTTTCTAACTTTTAACCATAGAATTCCATAAAAAGCTAGAATGATAATTGTTGGAAAAACATTTCTCTTCCTCATTTCATAAAATTGTCAATACCATCAGTTGGGGGGGATACATTCATCTTCATATCTTGCCATGTCCATATCATACTCAGGAGCCCACATACTTCCAACATATATTAACTATTACATTGTTATTATGAGCATACAATGGCTTTTCAAAAAAAGTGCTTAAAGGATAAATTGGATACAAACAAAATCATGGTTGTCACACAAGAACCAACCATCATGCAATACAATAAAGATATACTTTGCAAAAATAATCAAAATATCATTATGCAAAGTTCAAAGATCAAAATAGAATGCAACAACAACAAAAAATTGGTTGTAACACAAGAACCAACCATGTTGCAATTCAAGTAAAACACTTTGCAGAAATATGAAGTTATCAAATGATATCATGCAAAGTTAAGCCAAAGCTCAAGGATCAAAAGAGTTAATGTAATATATATTGCATGAGGACATGCAATGACTTCAGTTGGGGGGTATGTTGGGTCTCCAAAATGTCATTCATTTCCATTACACTTTCACTATTATGTCCATTATATCACCTCCATTTCACTAATATGTCACTACATTCATCCCACTTTCATTATCATTGGGCCACATTTATGTTTTTATAAACTTTATTAATTCTTAGCCTTTTTAAGTGAATTTGTGGTTAAAAATTAGAAAATAATGTGCATATGCTTATACCTAACAAGTGGGTTGAGATTGTTGATATGTGTAGGTCAAAAGGAGAATTCTAGAAGACCCTTATGTGGCACTCTAAGGCCAAATTCGAATTTGAGTGGAAAGAATCATGGGATCATGAGGATATGTGTCACATCTCCTAATTGTATTGAAACTCTAAGAAGACATGTGTCTTATCAGTTCCTATTTTGATTAGGACTCTAGAGGTAGAGGGAGAGATTCATGGACTCTCATTAATGAGATAGCTTCTCATCTTTTTGTATAAATAGGAGATCTTTCTCCTTCATTTGTTAGCTTAGAGTTTAAAGCTTAGCTTGTGAGCCTTAACTTAGCTTGGAGTTTGTAGTTCTTCCTTGATGGCTTTTGAAAGCTTTGGAGAGATTTGTTTTACTTTGTAATTTTGAAGAATTTGAATAAAGCTTTGATGTTCTCAACATGGAAGGAGATGTGAAGTAGATGTCATGGAGCATATTAAAATGTAAGCTAGAGTAGATTTCATTTTATAATTTTTCTTTGATTTCATTATGTCATTTGATTGCTTTCAAGTTTGATAGATTAGATTTTCCATTCATGCAATTTTAATTCATGTAAGTGTGTTCAACTGGTTGATTGTAGATTAGTTTTTCTTTACATGTTTTTGCATCAAATAGTGACATGAGATTGGCCTCTCTGCTGACTTTGTTTTTTTAGCTTTTCAATTTCAGTTATGCTTTGATTTCAGTTTTATTCATTTGCTTTGTTAGTTAGTTTAGATATCAAATCCTTCATATCATTGACGTTATCTCCTAAAGCCATAGCTTAGACTACATGGCGAGCTATCGGACTATGAATGATGTGATTTCATTTTAGTTTTACTTTTCTGCAATTAGATATCAAACTGCTCATATCATTGACGTTATCTCCTAAAGCCATAGCTTAGACTACCTGGGGAGCTATCGGACTATGAATGATGTCATTTGATTTTAGCTTTATTTTTCTGCAATTGGATATCAAATTCCTCATATCATTGACGTTATCTCCTAAAGCCATAACTTAGACTACCTGGCGAGCTATTGGACTATGAATGATGTGATTTGATTTTAGCTTTATTTTTCTGCAATTAGATATCAAATTCCTCATATCATTGACGTTATCTCCTAAAGCCATAGCTTAGACTACCTGGCGAGCTATCGGACTATGAATGATGTGAATTTATTTTACTTTTATTAGTTTGCAATTTTTGATTTGTTTGAGTGCAATAGCTTAACTTTTATTTTTGTATTTAGATAAACAATCGAGACAGTGATTTCATGATCAATATTTCAACTTTTGTTTGATTTAAGTAGCTGCATATTTACACTTTTGTTTAAGTATTGATTTGATCAATAACATGTTTTGAGATCTTTTGAAGCGCTAAGTTTTGGAAGTTACCATAAGGGACATAAACCTTGTCTTGAAATCTCTATCCATACTTGACCTTTAAGAGTATTCTTAAGACCTTAGAATAGGATTTCCATTTGCATTAGACACTTTAGGAGATCAACAAGAACAAAACCCCAAAAGAAGATAAAAACTATAAAACAACAAAGTAAGAAAAAAAGGTTAACTAAGCACATATGGTGCACCACACTTCATCAGTTTATGATACCCAGATTGATAATTTATGTAGAGAAATTTAAGACGTTAAATTGACTAGACAACATCTGATTCGGAAGCCTTCAGCTTGGCCACCAGTGACTGCTTGGATCGACACTCACTTGTGTTGTGAGTGGGGCTCTTATGGAACTCACATCATCTCCTTGTGTCCTTCTTTGTCTTTATAGTGTTGTTCTTTGCTTGCAACTTATGCGGGTTGTTTTGGTCGATGCCCCTCCTTGGCATTTTCCTTTATTCTACAGTTCGGGGGTGCCTTTCCCTTACTTCAGATTCGCAGTTCCAAAGTCTTGCTTCTTCTATTTAAAATTTTGCTCGATCTTAACAGCATATCGATAAGCCGTGCCATGCAAGGAAATGTCTAGGAACTCCATCTGATCTTAGATGTACTTGTGTAGATAGTCGTGGTACTTGAGTACCAAATGCCACTCAGAAGCCTTGATTCCAAACTTTGTATGAATGGTATGAAAAAAAATTGTGAACTCTAACACATCTTGGTCCCTTCCCTACCGCAACGTGGTCCACTTTATGTATTTATCTTCATATCTCCCGATAAGGTGATATTGTTCCTTGATGGTGTCTCAGAAATAATTCCAAGTGGGTGCAGCTGAAAACATTGAGGATTCTCTCTAGTCCTTTTTTTCACAGTAGGTTTCCCACTAGTCCTTGACATGTGGGGCGGATTTGAGGAGTGCAAAAGTAATATTTTCCCAATTGGAAATTTCATGAACTGAAAAATATCCTTCCAACAGATTTAACCATCTATTTATGCCATCTGCATCTATCTATCCTTCAAATATGGGAATGTCAAAGTTAAATTGTATCTTAAAAGGAGTAGTGCCTCCAGAGTGGATGTTGGATGAAAATGTGTCGTCTATGGGTAGTTGCTGAAGGATTTTGGAAAATTTATCAATCATCGTGTTCCTTTATCACTCGAGGGCTTCCTCAAGAAATATTTTTAAAGGGTCTCATGCCCCCTCGTCTTTCTTTTCTTTCGCGATGGGAGGTGTCAGGGTTTGCGAGGTTGTTCTTGCAAAGGTTCAACCAATTTGAGCCCTAACTCCTTATACCCTATCCTCATTGGGGACATGCAAAGAAGAAAAAAGAAAGAGAAGACCCCTCTGATACCACGGATCTAGACTTTTGCAGGAATGCAAAAAGATACAGATATACACATAAACACAAAGATGAAATAGAAATAAAACTTCCTTTCATTAATATCAAAGAACTGAAATATGCTTACATACAGAAATGGAAATAAACTGGCTCGGGCGATGGTAGCTTATCTTTGAGAAGAGATGTGGCGGCTACATGCCTCTAAACTATGTTACAATGAGGCTCAAAGTCCTATTTATTATTGAGCAACAATGGAAGACCCTAAACATCCAAAAACCTAACCCTAGGAGATGAAGAGCCAAAACTGTGGGCCCCGTTTGGGTAAATTGGTGCATCAACTTCCCGGGGTCATAACTTTGGCATACGATCTTCATTTGGCTATCATAATACCTCATTTCAAAGATATTGAAGAGGAGGTTGAAAAAAAATAGGGAAAACTAGTTTGAGACTTTTCAGTCTCTCTGTTTTCCCTAAAACGCCTAAGTTTTAGTCCCAAAAAACGGCTCTAGAAGTTTAAGACCCAAAAAAATTACCAAAAACAGTAAGTTGTGCTACAATTAAGGAAACTAAAAAGAAACAACGGTGGGGGTCCAAATGGAATAGGCAGGTGGCCACCAATATCGACCTAGATTACATCTTCATTTAAGTAATAAATTTCCCAGCATGTGTGGGTAGATGCCATGGTTGAGGAGTATGACTCCATCATGAAGAATGATGCTTCAAAGATTGTGCCTAGACCTGAGGGAAAATCTGTTATTGGCTCCAGGTGGGTGTATAAGGTGAAACATGTAGCTGACGGTAGTGTTGAGAAGTACAAGGCCAGATTTGTGGCCAAAGCCTTCTCACAAGTAGAGGGAGTTGATTATGAGGAGACATTTTCCCTATGGTAAGAAACTCTTCTATTAGGACCATACTAAAATTGGCAGCACGGTTTGGGTGGAAGATCCACTAGATGGATGTTAAGACTACCTCCTTAATGGATTGGTTAAGGAAGAAATCTACATTGAGAAGCTGGAGGATTTCAGACATTTGACCTGGAGACACATGTGTCTAGACTTAGGAGAGCCCTTGAAGATGTCAGTAAGGCACATCATGCTTGGTACACTCGCATAGATTCCTATCTCAGTGGATTGGGATTCACTAAGAGTGAAATATATGCCAATATCTACTACATTCTAGTAGACAACAGTCTAATCATCTTATTCATGTATGTAGATGATTTGATATTGACAAGAAATGAGAGGTTGATCCAGTCTTGCAAGGAGGACCTTGCAAGAGAGTTTGAGATGAAGGATATGGGCTTGTTGCACTAATTCCTTGGTTTGGAGGTGTGGTACGGATATGGAGAGATATTTGTTGGTCAGGGGAAGTACACCTTTGAAATCCTTTGGAGATTCCATAATCAGGATTTCAAGCCCATGGATAATCCTTTATCTACTAACTGGAGGAAAGACGATGCTTCTATATGAGAGGAAATAGATGGCACTATCTACAGACTGTTGGTGGGATCCTTGATGTAATTAGTGAGCACAAGGCCTGATATTGTTTTTGCAGTTAATCAACTTAGTCAGTTTGTGGTGTAGCCTATCAAGCTTCCCTCGAAGGCATCAAAACATGTTCTTAGATACCACAAAGGCATAATAGATTTTGGCTTATGGTACAAGAGGATTGATGGAGTGAAGCTCCAAGGCTTCACAAATGTAGATTGGGCAGGGAGTCCATCAGACAAGAAGAGCACATCGGGAGCTATATGTAGTGTTGGGTCAACAATGTTTTTTTGGTACAACAGTAAACAAATATCTGTCGCACTCAGCAGAGCTCGAGTATATGGATGTTAGTTAAGCAACATGTGAGCCTATTTGGATGTGGAAGATCCTGGTTGGTCTTCAGTTAGGGGATGGATCCTACATCGATCCATTGTGATAACCAAAGTTATATCAAACTCTTTGAAAATCCAGTGTTTCATGATAGGTCCAAGCATATAGACAACAAGTACCTTCACCTAAGAGATTGTGTGTAGAGGAGGATCATTATGTTACAGTACATTCCTACAAAGTAGCAAGATGAAACCATATTAACAAAGGATTTGTCAAGAGGTAAGTTTGAGTTCCACAAAAGCAGGATTGGGGTGGTTGAGAACCTTTTATCTTGCTAAGAGGGAGTGTTAAATTGTAGTAAGAAAAGGCTTCATTTGACTTGTGCCTTAGTCAAATGGAGAAATTTGAATTTCCACATTAGCAGTATGACTTGAGTTACAATTAACATGAGTGACATGGCCAAGTCATTTAGTTAAGTCAGTCAATTTTAGCTTGTGGGAAAGAAGTAGAGTTGTGCACGAGTTGATTACTAAAATTTAGCAATCTAATGGAGTTATTGTTAGTTAAACTCAGTTATCTAAGCTCTAGTCATGAATAAATTCATTATAAGTTCAATTAAGTAGTAGTAAATGTTGTTAACTCATTGATCCCTCAGGTAACTGATTAATTTACTAAAAATAACCCTAGTCATGTATGGACTTCGAATTTCCTAGTTGAGGTGGAGGAAAAGGCACATTGTAATTGCCAATTGTATACTAGTTGAGTGTACATGTTTTGCATTGGAGCAGGTGAGAAATTTCTCTAGGAATTTCATAAGGAAATAGGATATTTTCCTATCTTTTAGGAGCTAATTTCCTCAAGGATTGCATAAGGAAATAGGAGGAAGGTTGAGGCCTATTTTGGCTAAGTGTTGAATAGAGCGGGTCAGAGAGTAGGATATCAGTGTTGTAGTGCACGTTGAGCTTCATGGATTGAAGTTGTCATTGTAATAGATCCATATTCTCATCTGATTTAATACAAAACATCAAAGGGGTTATTCCCAATTAGTTTCCCCAGAAAAATATTGTGTTCTTTGTGATTGAATGATTACATGTGTTTCTATTGTATGTTTTCCTTTTCGCAGATTGAGTAGAAGAAATTTTTGTCTATTGATTTCAGTCTGAATTCATTAGCAGTTGCAAAATTCGAGTTATTTCTACAAATACAACATAATTTTACCTTCAGATATTTTGCCTAATGAGCAACCCAGTTTGACTACAAAATTACAATATTTTACAAGGAAAATTTTCATCCAATTTTTACTTCGGGAGAACTACCCCGAACCTCCGCTAGGGGGGGCTAGGTGGTTGTGCCAACCCCCCATCAGTGATTATGATCTAACCATGGTTGAAACCAAAAAACTCTTAACAATCAAGAATATAATCAGGCTCCACACCCATCAACTTTGAGAAATTAAGTTCATCCATGGTCCTACGTTTCTAATTGTTCAAGTGTTCTTCTAGAAATCTTAAGTGTCGTCTTCCATGCATTCACAAGTCTAATTGTTGTTCCCTTCATATGCATAACTTTCAAGGTAAAAATTGCACACTTCTTAGTGATAGTGAAGTGCACTTTCTACGGACAACAACTACGCACTTCTTGTCAACAGTCAGTGTGCACTTTCTGAGAGCAGGGTAACACATGCCAGTGATTTTGTAATCTCTAATCACAGTGATTGTGCAATCTCTAATCATAGTGATTGCGCAGTCACTAGTGATAGTCAGTGCACCATGCCTAGTGATAATTGATGCAAAATTCTTGTGGATAGTGAATGTGCCCTTTCCTAAATTATCTCTACCATTGGTGGCAATTGAACTTATCCTTACCTCCTAGTTTTCTACAAAGTGTGAAGTGCACTTGCAAGCCTTAACCCTAAATTGCATGTGCTCTCTCTATACAAGGAGCCAAGCCTAGAGCTTATTCTCACATCCACCATGTTTATTTCATCTATGCGCATTATTGGACCACAAGAAGCTTTCTTTCTTGCAAGTGTGATAATTTCTATGTAAGTTTCCCGACTGTTGCCTTTGTTTGCTTTAACTTTCACATGTGTTGCTTTTGCTTTTGCATGTGTCATTTTTTCCTGTTTTTTCCATTGCAAGTGCCATTTTTACTTATTTTATCTCTTTCATGTGTCATTTCTCTTCTACATGCATCATTTCTAATGTATTTTCACATTCCAGTTATGATTTCTTTTGTATATATGAATGCATGCATAGTTCTTTTCCTTGTTCTTGTCTAACACTTAGTCATTTTAAAGTTGATATTTACCTCCATTCTCCCAATTTTGCATTGCTCTCTTCACTGTAGCAATCCTTCACATCTTTCTCACTATTGATCTGACATGTGCACATCACAAGGACTAACTCTTCTTCAATTGTGCATTGCACATTTCTAATAAGAAGTGTTGGCCTCCTTTCCCATTATAGTTTCTCATTGTGCCAACATGGACCTCTATTGCACACTGCACACTCCCATTCAATAGCATGCAACCCTCTATCAGTTGTTAAAGCGACCTGCACAATAGGAGAATCCCTCCCTTCCTCAATTGTGTCTTGCACAATTCCATGGACTAAGGCTCAAGCCTTTACCTCTTGTTGATCTGACATGCAAAACAATAAAGCCTCTCTCCCTTGCCATTGCGCAAAGTGCACTTCCAGTGGCAAGTAGATCAACCTTGCCTCAATCTTGCATGCATGTGATTAGAAATTGCACAATCTTACCTCATAGTGATTGTCTTTTGCATTGGTAAACTAAGTGATTTCAGGAACTGATTTTTTTCTTTTTTCCATAAATGAATTTCCACTTGGAGGTGCTATAGATTTGAAGCTTAGTCTCTCATATTCCACTGACACGATGCCTCCAGTTACAATACAAGCACTGATTAAGGAGGCCACTGAAGCAGTGTCGAAGGTGTCGTGGAGAATTATATCCAAAATACCTATTATGTCAGATACCGGGTGTTTCATTGACAAGTCCACCACCATCACATGGAAGAAGATAAACAAGGCTTTGCACAATTCCATGGATTAAGGCTCAAGCCTTTACCTCTTGTTGATCTGACATGCAAAATAATCAAGCATCTCTCCCTTGCCATTGCGCAAAGTGCACTTCCAATGGCAAGTAGATCAACCTTGCCTCAATATTGCATGCATGTGCTAAGAAATTGCACAATCTTACCTCATAGTGATTGTCTTTTGCATTGGTAAAATAAGTGATTCAGGAATTGATTTTTTTCTTTTTTCCATCATTGAATTTCCACTTGGAGGTGCTACAAATTTGAAGCTTATTAGTCTCTCATATTCCACTGACACGATGCCTCCAGTTACAATACAAGCACTGATTAAGGAGGCCACTAAAGCAGTGTCGAAGGTGTCGTGGAGAATTATAGATCCGGAATACCTATTATGTCAGATATTGGGTGTTACATTGACAAGTCCACCACCATCACATGGAAAAATATAAACAAGGCTTTGGCTGAGAAAATATTTCTTGAAGATCTGGAAGATAAAGAATTTTATATTAATATCAAGAGATCCAGGTTCCTCAGAGATGCTTGCGTATATCCGATACTACAGTGTGCATAAGCAATAAGATAGATATTGCAGGGTCTAGAATCCAAGAACATGATTTTCAACAATGCAAATAGGAAAGAGCTCGCCACATTTCGGCCACATGATCTTCACTCGTACTACAAGTTGCCAAAGCCAGAAGAGTATCTGAATTCAAAGTATTATGTAGTTTGGTGTCATTTGAATACAAAAGACGTGTTCAAATCATGGTCTCATTTGGTCTCATTTGAACATGAAAAAAATTATAAATATTTCGTTCTATTGCTTCTAGACAAGAACACACATGGCTTTAGGCATTTTTCTTCTTAATTTTATCATTTGTGAGCATCGATGTATACTTAATTATTAATGTGAGCCTCTAAAATCTATGGCGGATGGGTGGGAAGCTATAAATGAATTGATGAATGATATGGAAAGGCTCCAACAAAGAATGTGTGACATGTAGTGCATTTTGGAAACTTACATGTAAATGCAGCTAGAGTTGCAATGATCTGTGAGGGAAGAGGTTATGCTTCCCTAAACTGCTCAAATGGAGGGAAGGGAAAATGTTTTATGGCACATAGATGCTAGTATTTAAGTTTTATTATAATTAATTCTTGTGAAATATATGTAGTTTGTATTTTCATATTGCACATAGATGCCTTAAGGTTATAATGACATAGATGATATTTTTGTTTGTTGTTTTTCTCATACAAGTAACATAATTCAACTACATCACATGTTGTTTCCTTTAGGAATATTGATAATATTCAGCTAAATTGTTTTAAAAGACGACCCAAATTCAAAGATTTGATTAGCACCATAAAATGTGCAATTCTATGTAAGAGTTAAATGTCTATACTACTCTATTGCAAGGCTAGTGTCTTGAAGATATTATTGCCATTTAGATAAAAATTATTTTTGTTTATTGTCTTTGTAGTATTATTACAATATTACTTGCTACTATGTTAATCTTTGTTGTATTTTTCTAAGTGGTTAATGTGTCTAAATATTATCATATATTTCCTTTCACTATAAACACAAACTATGAGTCTTATTAGTTATTCATCTCCTAGAAGTGGGAAGTGTCCCATCAATTCATTTTTAAGTGATTTATATCATATTTATATCTATGTTATGAATTATATGTTCATTTCTTATTTATTGAAGACACACTGAAACATTTATATATATAAACATTAAATTGTACAACTATTATTTAACCAACATAGATTCATCGTAACTCTAGATCTACCAAGTGTCGAGGAGGATTAAATCTCTTTTTACCCTATAAAGACGTTTGCATCTCAAGAAATTTGATCCATATTAATGTTTGGTAAATACAGAATTAAGATAAATTTAAACTAATTTAATTATTAGTTATAGCTAATCATAATCATAATTATATTATTAATTTTTATTTTTATTAATTTTTATTTTATTTTTAATTTTATGTAATTTCACAAGTTAAAATACTTTATTGATAATTACAATTATTAATTTTTCAAAATATTAAATATAATAACATTTCTAGCCCCAATGAATTCAGAGTGCCACTTTACACAAAAATATTTCTATTTTCAATTTTTTATTAGATTCAAGCTTATTATTTTAAAACTAAATCTCAAGATCGTTGAGTGAGAAATCCAAAACCCTCGTTCACTATCTATAAACTTTGAAATTTTTTGTTTCATAATCATTATTTATTAAATTGTGGACAAAATGGAGATGATTTTCAATATCGAGAAATGAAGAAACATTGGTAAAAGGTACATGTCACGGTGTTTGTGGTAGTAGTCATCAACCACTAATTTGTCACATGCCAGGACAGTGAAAATAGAACATTTGGCACCATCAATATACTAATTTTGTCGTGAAACATTTGGCACCATCAATAATAACATTCATTATTGAACTATACAAAAAGGAGATAAAGTAATGGAGATGGGAGGGTGTTGGATGCTAAACCAACAAAATAACAAAGGGAATCATGTAATAATGTAAAGGTACAAATAATTATTTCCACGAGCCATGCTGGGCCTTCTTTAAAGAACACAAATCAGTACGCAAATTCGACCCTAAAGACAAGTCTTGTCATTATTTAACACCCTCACCTTTAAATTTTGAATCCATGGTTTCATTAAATTAAAGATTTATCAAAATAAGTCAAAGCATACACTCTTTCCGCATAGGGTTAGTTAATAATAATAATAATAAATCATCATTTTCTACTTTGTACAATGTGTATCATGTTAATGGAGAGGAATTAAATATATTAGATCCATCAACACAACATTATATAGCATAATGAATGATATAATCAACAATATCTTAAAAAAACAAATAATCATTATTTCATAACTTAAATGTTAAATAAACATATATTTGGACTAAAAATTATTAAATAACTTAAGGGAAAGTCCATGAATATCTCAATGTCAATTGATTAAGCTATTGCTCACTCAAAATGGTGAAATCAATTTAAATTTCTAGCTTCTCCTCCCTCATGGTGAGGTTATAGGTTTAAATTTTTAGGTTCTCTACCCTCATACAATAGATTGAATTTATATATTGTAACATCCTAATTTTCATTGTCAAATTAGAAATATATATTTGTGTATGTGAGAAATGACAAAGAGACACATGATGTAAAATGTAATATTGTAAATATAATGTTAATAATAAAAGTAGATCATTAGAAATAAATAGAGAAGGACAAAACATGGGGGCTATGATTCAACAAGAGGGGAAGCAAAGGGACTTAGGGGTTAAAAGGGCCTAAAGCCAAATATAAATATTTTATCCTAAGCCTAGGTTAATAGTCTTTTGATATTCTAAGTCATATCGACCATTTGATGAGTTGGCAAGGAAGTTACTTGGACTTCTTAAAAAGGCACATGGTTAGTTGTGGGCATGTAAATGTGTCCCATGGTTATTGATTATGCAAGGGATTATTATCCATTACTCGATGGGGAAATTTGGTTTGAGCTAAGGTATTATGCCATGTTCATAATGGAATTACAGAAAAGCAAACACTTGTGAGGAATTATCTCTGCGCCATTGGAAAACTATTGCAATTAAGGAAAATTGACTATGCGATGTTTGTAATTGCAATTAAGAAAAATTGACTATGCGATGTTTGTAATGGAATTATAGAAAGTGAAATCCTTATGAGGAATTATGTTTGTGTGCATAGAAAAATATTGCAATTAAGGAAAATTTATCATAGTTGGGAATCCCTTGAGTTACCAACAATAATATCTCTTAGCCAATCTATGTTGAACTAGGAAATAATTGGTATAATCCAAGGGATTAGGTTGCAATGAAGGGGATACCCTTATTTAAGCTATGTAGGCTGAAGAGGAAAGAGAGTTCATGGGTCAGTGTTGTTGTAAGAGTGAAGATAGTGCAAATTTTAGGAATTAGGTAGTGTGAGAAGTTTAGACTAGCCATAAGATAAATTATCATTATGGACTCATAACCTCATCTTGGGGTTGGTACATTGTAGAAAGATTAAGTATGAGAGAGCCTTTTCTTGGGTGGACTAGTCAATGTCTATAACTAGTTAGTGTCTTCTTTCCATAAAAAACAATTGTCATAGTTAATTAATTTTTATGTTGAATTTCATGTTGTGATGTTATTGATTGAATATAATGTATTTTATGAATTTGAATGTTGTTATGTGATATGGATAAATATGTGTATTGCATTGCCTAGTCTGCATGCATAAGTCATTTCATAACAAGGCAATGATGAATTATGTTATTAGAGCTTAAAATGTGGATTCCAGTTTATTAAGATGGCTGGACAAACTATAAAAATGTATTACAGCAAAAATTTTAATATGAATGGGAGGAATTTTGAAGTATTCTATTGTCTAGACAATGAATAGAGGTGGTTGGGTACAATACAAAGATTATCTTCACTAATAGAATGCTTTGATGCATCAAGGTAATATAGAACAATGTTTTTCTCAATTTTAAAAAATGGAAAGTATAATTAAACTAATTAAAAAATCAAGATGTAATTTGTTATAATCATTTTGAGAGATCACTTATAAAATTGAAAATAGTTGATGATATTTTATAAAGAAAATGTAATTCATTATAATTGATTTAAGGAATTTCTCAATAATTAGGAAAAGACATAATTAAGTACTTAAATAAATAACTAACTAACAAATTTTAATATAAATGATGTACCAAATTCAAAAATCTTAATCACATTCTTTTCTTTTTATATTTCTTTTTCTTTTTCTTTTTTTTGTCCAACTATCTCTTTGCCAAGGTTACTAAAATTCTTTTAGAAATTTCTTTGTTATACTTAATAAAGCCATAAAGATTAACTTATTTTCCTAGTTTAAAGAATTTGTTTCCCTTCCATTTATTAAAGAGTATTTTTATAATGAAACTAGGAAAATTTAAATTTCATAAAACCATATATATTTTTTTTCAACCCTTTCAAAGTAAAACAATAATATTTTTTAAAATTACACTTATTTAGTTTTTTAAAGCTTAGCTTGGGATTGCTTAATGAGAAGTTTTCTTTGAATTTTTTCTACAAAATTGTTATGGGTGATGGGTAAGTAATAAACTATGGAGTTGTCTTTAGTGTGATTTTTTGGATTTTCTGGTGCTCGCAAAAAAATTTGAGGTGAAAGCTTGATTTGTGTTATTTAAACTAGTTTTTTAACTATATATAGAAATTCAACACCCTCAAAAATCCTTAAGGCACTTTAATTGTGCAGATATTACCCATCAAACTTGTGATTTTCTATAAATTAAATAAAAAAAAAACCACTAGAAAAACTTATCACAAAAAAACCCACTAGTAAAACTTCAAAAAAAAATCACAATAATAACAACTTGATAAAATGTAATCAAATATATATAAAATTCCACGTCAAACACTTAGACTCTGCACTTAATTAATTCCAAAGAAACTCATACCTACGTGCACGCATGCATCGCCTTTTAATCGACAATACGGTTTGTTGGATACGCTATTATTGATAGCACTGGGGATCAATGGCACGTCACTGTCAGCATTTTGTGGAGAGAGACTTCTCAGGTGATGGATTATACTTTATTACCTACCGAATGGAATCCTAAGATATAGTTTACAACCATTTAATAAAAAAGACATGTTACGCTTTTTAAACTTAATATTAAATTTTAAATACTATATTTTATTAAAATAAAAAAATATTTATCAAATCAAGGCAAAGTCAATAACCTTTTGTTTTTAATTTAAATTCATCAAACAATTTACCATAAAATGACTTTACTATGGAGAGTGGGCAAAAGAACATCTAATGTAGAGTCAATATATTATATATACATTTAGTTGCGTATTTATTTCTTCTATTAGACTATTTTAATATAAGAAGTATAAAGAATTATAGTTGTCATTGTTTAAACTTTTTGAATGTGAAGAAAAATGGTTTCTTAGTAGTTAAAAAGTTCAATATATGTTTAATATGGTGGATCGATTGCATATTCATAAGATTATCTTATTTTTTTAAGTATAAAAATAAAAAAATTGTATTTATTTATTTAAATAGTTTACTAATTATTTATTTATTTTTGAAAAGATAATTCTTTTGGGTTATGTAAATTTGGATTATTTAGAGGAAGGCTAAAAGCCTCACATGAATACCAATAATATTTATCTATCTTGTGTGTATTTTCTTGAGTGTTTGTAATAGTGGTATCAAAGCCACCACAAGTTTTCTTGCCTTAATGTCTCTTGCCACAAGTTTTGTGGCTTTTGTAAACCTCAATGCTCCTCCTGCGCAACCTAAGCATTTGTATCAGAATGAGTGTCACCCCATCTCGCTTCACTAGTAGCTTGAGAATTCGTCCATTTTGACTAGGTAGCTAGAATATTGTCGATCCACCATCCCAGACTCCCTTTTGACTATAGAAATGCATATGCTCTTATTTGCAGTCTATCAAACCTTGTCAATATGTCCCTTTGTTTACTTGCCATTCTATTCCTGGCATGTAGTAACACTTTATCTAGTTTAGACTATGCTTTACCCTGCAAAGTAACACACAAATCCAACGTTGTTTCTCTCTCTACTTGGCACTTTCGTTGTCCCATAGTTTTGGATTGCTTATCATCTAAAACTCTTGACCACACCACTATGATTAAAAGCCACATAATCTCTCTCTCTCAACGCACAAATCCAACATCGTTAATCTCTCTACTTGGAACTTTCATCGTGTCATAAGGTTTGCTTATCATCTAAAACCCTTGACCACACCACTACGATTAAAAGCCACATAATCTCTCTCTCTCTCTCTCACTCACACTGTGATGCTCTAGAAACTTTGTGGGCATGCTCTCTCACCTCTAGTTTGTGTATCCACCAAAACTACAAAACCTTGTGTTTGCCACATCAAGTATCAAAGAGGGGCATACACCTCCATTCATCACATTTTCATCCATTTTGAATCGAATGAGAAGCCAATCTATTTAAAAGCAGATTGATGGACTCCTTTCATATGTTGCAACACAAATTTAGAGGTCGAGCAAGTGATATGAATATAACTTGTTCCTAGATCCCACCAATGTTTTTCCTGAATATAACTTGTTCACAATTTATCTTTTATAAAGGAAATTTGGCATCCATTGTTCTAGGTATTAATGCGGATTTTATTATAGCACCTCATTTTTAATATTAACCACATAAAGAGATCTTTGACTATTATATAGATATTTCTTCCCATCTTTTCTAAAAAATATTTATTGTAAATAAGTAATTCACAAACATTCTTAACGCAAACATGTTTTTGTGAAGATAATCAATTTACATGGATAACAATTAACTTTGTAATAACCTAAAATTTCAAAAAATATTGATCACCATAATTAAAACCCACTCTTCTATGTTCTATGTTGCATATATATATAGATAGATAAATAGATTTGGTTAAGGGTTACAACATCTAGACATTTTCCATTCATTACACTGTACATATTGAATCATTTAAAAAATGGGGTGGCTTGTTTTGCATAAGCTTACTTTGTAACATCAATGAGGGATTCAAGATTCATTGTCGCAATCTTTTTTGATGGGGGCATATTGATGTGATTTGAGTGATTATGTGATTTCAATAAGTTAGCTTAGAGATTGTATTAGTTTTAGTTTTGTCGTGGAACATTTGGCACCGTCAATAATAACATTCATTGAAATATACGTGCAGAGTTATCATGGTGATAAAGTAATGGAATCACGTAATAATGTAAGGTACATATAATTATTTCCACGAGCCGGCCATGCTGGACCTTCTTAAAAAACACAAATCGATACGCAAACTCGACGTTCCCTGAAGACAAGTCCTGTCATTATTTAATACCCTCAACTTTAAATTTTGAATCCATGCTTTCATTAAATTAAAGATTTATCAAAATAAGTCAAAGCATACACTCTTTCCACCGCATGGTTAGTTAATAATGAAAAACAAATCTACCATTTTCTACTTTGTACAGAGTGTATCATGTTAATGGAGAAAAATTAAAAATATTTATTTTAAAAATATGAAAATAATACTTTGTACAGAGTGTATCATGTTAATGTAGAAGAATAAAAAATATTTATTTTAAAAATAGGAAAATAAAAACAAAATGATGAAAATTAATATGTATAATTTGTAATAATTTTTAAAATATATATATATATATAATAATTAAAAGTATAATTTGATACGAATATTTTGAAAGAATATTTATGTAATAATTAATAAAAAAAATTTAATGATTTTGTGATTTTATGAGAAACATTATTTTTAATATATATATATATATTTTTATTTATTTATAATTATTTTTTACGAGTATAAATTAATATTATAAATTTTATTTTAAAGAGATTTAAATATTATAAATTTTTTTTGTTGAAATGAATAATAAAAATAATAATGGTAAAAGATTTTAAAAATTTATTACAATTTTATAAAGTTTTTGATTATGAACTTTACTAGAAAAAAATTAAGAATCGAATTCCTTAGTGTGAGAAAATGAATTGCATAAATATGAATTCAAGACTTTTCTAGACCATCATATACCTAAAATTCCTATTGAAAAAATCCATCATAGAATTGGGTTTGACATGGACTCAAAATGCAAGACCTTGGTATAGGTCTTATGGCAATTTTCACATCAAGGAGACTATTTATATGAATAAAGATGTTGAAACCCCACAAGGCATTGGGAGAAAATGTGTCAACAATGCATGGGTGCTTCCATATAAACACTTAACGGTGACAAGATGGTCTCCGTTGCTACAAAATTGTAATAAAATAGAAGATGTGCAAGCATAACACTAAAAATATAGTAGGCATCCTTGGTCCCCTCCAAAGAAACCATTTTCTTGCCTAAATTGAATTGGTTGGATTGAAATACCTTTTTGTAGATAAATAAATCATGTTTTGGGCCAAGCTCCTCCTTGAACATCATTCTCATGATCTTGGGCTGCATGATTGTAAAGGTGGTCAAGGATTCTATAGAAAGTAACTACTTGATGAAAATGAAAAACATAGAAAGTTGCATTATGTTTGGCCCTCAAGGGGATACTTCTCTAAGTCAACCAATGTTCCCCAAGATGTTATTAGTTGTTGATTTAATTCTTTTGGATCCATCACAATGTGTTATTTGTGATGGATCTGGAAATATTAAATCAAAGCTATTCACATCATACAAGCATAAACTTAGAAATGTTATTAGTTGGTTGCATGTCAACATTTGTTGATGGTTCTACATTATCCTCTCTTGTTATATAGTTCCAAGTCAACTTAAATGGGCAATCATTTTTAGACACTTCCTCTTTTATGTAAGATTTTGCATGGGTAAAGTTAGTAGTCAAATATGAGTTACAATGACAAATACTAGTAAATGCATGCCATCCAATTATCTACCGATTCCTCATAAACCCCATGGTGAATTTCATTGCATGAAATCAACAAGTTCATGTTCCTTGTCTTCAGGGATTGATAAAAGAACAATCATTTCAATTGCATGTTGCTCTCAGACCTAATTCTCCATTGAACACTTGTGCTCTCAATCTCCTTGCCACCTTAACCACCTTTTAGATTATTTAACAAATCACATTGTGCTCTAAAATTAGATGCTCACACTCTCTCAAAACCCTCCTTAAGTCTACGAAATTGCACATGTTGCAATTACCTAACCGATGATGATTACCCATGGTTATATTGAACATCCAAGATGCAAGAACTAAATAATCTACCACCCAAACAACCAGTGAAAAATCAGGTTTCTCCCCAACCAAGCCTTTAGGTGGGCAGATTGGAAACTAGAGTACTTGGTTATTTTCAATAACGAGAAGTGTCGGTGCTAGAAAATCTATTAGAGCCACCAACCCAGCAATCCATCGCAGAATGAATACCCCACATTTAAGAAGATTCCTCATTCTAAATCTCTTAATAATCCCAAATGCATTTTTTGGAGTAATAACAAATCATGCACCTACACAAGGGATTTAACTACCAGTCCTTAATCACATGGTTGGATTGGCATTTGGAATTTCAATGCATTGTCATGAATTAGTTTTCAAATTATGATTAGAAGGGATAGAAAAACATTCCTCCCTTATTTAATTTCATCTCTCATTTTCCTAATTCAATTCTCAAATTGGCTAGTGAATCTACTCTTGAGTTGTATTTGCATAGGACTTGGAACAAAAAAAACAATTCTTGAATGAATGATTGGTTTTTGAAATGAGTATTTTTAGTTGGACATGATGCAAAGTTGTCTTGTAATGTAAGTAATGTATCATAATAGTAAAATTCTTTATCATGGGCACACATTTTATTCCCTCTCCTTAGTCACCACTAATACTTGATATACTAATAACACATCTACCTAATTTTTTAGAATCTAATCACTGTATCATAACACCAAACATAGTGTAATTCTTAATATCCCTTGAGAGATAGATCAATCCTCCAACGCCTACCTCATTTGAATGATATAATCAACCCTATCTTAAAAAACAATCATTATTTCATAACTTCAATTCTAAATGTTAAATAAACATGTTTAGATTAAAAATTACTAAATAACTTAAGGAAAAGTCCACGAATATCCTAATGTCAATTGAAAAATCTATTACTCAGGTAAAATGGTGAGATCAATTTAAATTTCTAGGTTCTCCTTCCTCATGGTGAGGTTAAAGGTTTAAATTTTTGGGGTCTCTACCCTCATACAATAGATTAAATTTATAGATTGTATCACCCCAATTTTGTTTGTCATATTAGAAATATATATTTGTGTATGTAAGAAATGACAAAGAGACACACAATGTAAAATGTGATATTGTAAATAGAATGCTAATAATAAAAATGCATTAGTAGAAGCATATAGAGAAGGACAAAACATGGGGGGCTATGATTCAACGAGAGGGGGAAGCAAAGGGGCTTAGGGGGTTGAAAGGGGCCAAAGCCAAATATAAATATTTTATCCTAAGCCTAAGTTAATAGCCTTTTAATATGCTAAGTCATCTCAACCATTTGTTGAGTTGGCAAGGAAGTTACTTGGGCTTCTTAAGGAGGCACATGGTTAGTTGTGGGTATGTAAATGTGTCCCATGGTTATTTCTTATTCAAGGGATTTATCCATTATTGGATGGGGAAATTTGGTCTGAGCTAAGCTATTATGCCATGTCTGTAATGGAATTATGGAAAAGGAAACACTTGCAAGGAATTATCTCTGCATGCTTGGAAACCGATTTCAATTAAGGAAAATGGACTATGTGATATTTGTAAGGGAATTATAGAAAATGAAAGCCTTATGAGGAATTATGTTTGTGTGCATGGAAAAATATTGCAATTGAGGAAAATTAACCATAGTTGGGAATCCCTTGAGTTCCCAACAATGATATTTCTTAGCCAATTTATGTTGAACTAGGAAAGAATTGGTATAACCCAAGGGATTAGGTTGCAATGAAGGGGATCCCCTTATTTGAGGTATGTAGGCTGAAGAGAAAAGAGATTTTATGAGTCAGTGTTGTTGTAAGAGTGAAGATAGTGCAAATTTTAGGAATTAGGTAGTGTGAGAGGTTTAGAATAGCCACAAGATAAATTATCATTATGGACTCATAGCCTCAGCTTGGGGGTGGTCTATTGTAGAAAGATTAAGTACAAGAGGTTGTGCTTGGCTGGACCAGTCGATGTCTATAACTAGTTAGTGTCTTCTTTCCATAAAAAATAATTGTCATGGTTAATTGATTTTTATGTTGAATTTAATGTTGTGATGTTATTGATTGAATATAATGTGTGTTATGAATTTGAATGTTGTTATGTGGTATGGATAAATATGCGTATGAAATCTTGCATGAATTAATGTGTATTGCATTGCCTAGTCTGCATGCATAATTCATTTCATAACAAGGCAAGGTTGAATTATGTTATTAAAGCTTAAAAGGTGGATTCCAATTTAGTAAGATGGTTGGGCAAACTATAAAAAAGGTATTAGAGCAAAATTTTTAATATGAATGGGAGGAATTTTGAAGTACTCTGTTGTCTGGACAATGATTAGAGGCGATTGGGTACAATACAAAGATTATCTTCCCTAATAGAGTGGTTTGATGCACCAAGATAATATAGAATAATGTTTTTCTCAATTTAAAAAAATGGAAACTATAATTAAACTAATTAAAAAATAAAGATGTAATTAGTTATAATCATTTTAAGAGATCATTTACAATATTGAAAATAGTTAATGATCTTTCATAAATAAAGTGTAATTCATCATAGTTAATTTGCGATATCATTTACAAAAACACAATAATAAGGAATTTCTCAATAATTAGCAAAAAAATACATAATTAAGTATTTAAATAAATAACTAAGTAGCCATTTTTGTTTAAAAAAAAACCTATATTTTAATATTAATGATGTACCAAATTTAGAAAGCTTAATCATATTCTTTTTCTCACAAAATTGTAATGGGTGATGGGGTAAGTAATAGATAGAAAGAAAGAAAGAATAATTTTTAACATCCACGAGGCTAAAGATAGCCTATGGGACAGATTGTTTCTTCATATGCTTGATGTATTCAGCCCTTTTTCTGTGAAGCTTCAAAATAAATGCTCCCAACTTCTCGACAAAGCCCTCACTAAATAGATTATCCCAAGAGCTAGATGCCATCATATCCGCATAACTTTTCCTATTGTCTTTGAAGGCCTCACATTCTAAAATGAAATGTTTTTGCGTTTCCACTTTTCCAGAAGAACAAAAAATGCATACTCTTTCCTCCCACACTTCCTTTGGCCTTTTCCAGTGCCTTGTTTCACGACGGAGTTGATGAGAATTAGTCCTTAACTGAGCAATAAGAATTTTGGCTCTCCAAGAGATATTGGCCTCTATGTATGTTTTTGGTTTGTGACTTAAACTAAAATCAAATATGTGAAACTCCCACGTCAACACTTAAACTCTCCACTTAATTAATTCCAAAGAAACTCAAGAAGCTAGAAGCCCTACATGCACGCATGCATCGCCTTTTAATCGACAGTACGGCCAGTGCAATATACAATTTTTGATAAGGAGATTGATGGCATGTCACTGTCAGCATTTTGTGGAGAAAGACTTTCAGGTGATGGATTATACTTTATTAAATTAAAATTTATTTATCAATTCAAACCAAAGTCAATAACCTTCTCATTAAATTTAAATTCATCAAACAATTTACAATAAAATCAGTGAATTTGCCATGGAGAGTGGGCAAAAAGAACATCTAAGGTAGAGTCAGATACTTAAATTTGGAAATTCTCTCTCCCATTGGCCAATTATGAACATATAATTAGAGAGTACTGATGGAAATTAGGGATGGAATTTGACGGGAAATTTTCCTGTTATGGGGTGATTTGCCCATCAAATTCAGTTCAAAATTTTGTAAAGCCATCAAGATCCTTACTTGATATTAGGAAAAAAGCAGAAAAAGTGTGAAAACCATCAAATTTGACAGGTCACACTGTTTTGAAATTCTAACCCTCTTAGCAATATATGAAAGTATTTATGGTAATATATTATATATACATTTAGTTGGGTATTTATTTTTTCTCAATAAAATAGGTTATTATACCATGTTAATATAATAAGTATAAAGAATGGTAATTATCATGGTTTAAATCTTTTTGAATGTGAAGAAAAATGGCATGGGAAGGAAAATGGTTGATGGCTGAAAACAATTTTTTTAGCAATTGAAAAGATTAATATATATTCAATATGGTGGATCGATCTTAGTGAATATTGATGAGATATTTTATTTTTTGTAGTATAAAGATATAAAAAATGTGTTTATCTATTTAAATGATTAACTAACTATTTATTTATTGCTGGAAACATAACTCTTGGGTTGTGTAAATTTGGCTTATTCACTCAAGAGGAAGGTGAAAAGCCTCAAGGGAACACCAATGGTCATGAGAAGACCAAAACATGTCTTGGAATATGAAACCACGGGTCAAAACAATGTGTATTTATACATACATATTGTTAATAATATGCATCACACGCTTATCTATCTTGTGTGTATTTTCATGAGTGTCTCTAATAGTGGTATCAAAGCCACCACAAGTTTTCTAGCCTTCGGGTCTATTGCCACAAATTTTGTGGCTTGCATAGACCTCAGTGCTCCTCCTGCGCAACTTAAGAATTCGTATTATAATGGGTGTCACCCCATATCGCTTCACTAGTAGCTTGAGAATTCGTCCATTTTGATCAAGTAGCTAGAATATTGTCGATCCACCATCCTAGACTTCCTTTTGACTATAGAAATGCATATGCTCTTATTTGTAGTCTATCAAACCTTGTCGATCTGTCCCTTTGCTTACTTGTCATTCTATACTTGGCATGTAGTAACACCTTTTCTAGTCCCAGAATATGCTTTACCTTGCAAAGTAACACACAAATCCAACATCGTTTCTCTCTCTACTTGGCACTTTTGTTGTGCCATAGTTGTGGTTTGCTTATCATCCAAAGCCCTTGACCACAACACTATGATTAAAAACCACATAATCTCTCTCTCTCTCTCTCTCTCTCTCTCTCTCTAACAAACAAATCCAACGCCGTTTCTCTCTCTACTTGGCACTTTTGTCATGCTATAGTTGTGGTTTTCTTATCATCTAAAACCCTTGACCACACCACTATGATTAAAAGCCACATAATCTCTCTCTCTCTCTCTCTCTCTCTCTCTCTCTCTTTGTGCGTGACACTCTAGAAACTTTGTGGGCATGCTCTCTCACCTCTAGTTTGTGTATCCATCAAAACTACAAAACCTTGTGTTTGCCACATCAAGTATCAAAGAGGGGCATACACCCCCATTCATCTCATTTTCATCCATTTTGAATCGAATGAGAAGCCAATATGTTTAGAAGCAAATTGATCGACTCCTTTCATATGTTGCAACGCAAATTCAGATGTCGAGCAAGTGATATGAAGTGTGACTAGAGGATTATAGCTCATGGTTCTTGGATGCCACCAATGTTTTTTCTGAATGAAATTTGTTCGCAATCTATCTTTTATAAAATAATTTTAGCATACATTGTTCTAAGTATTGATGTGGATTTTGTTGTCACACCTCCATTTTTTAATATTAACCACATAAAGAGCTCTTTAACTATTAAATAGAAATTTCTACGCAAATTTCGTAAAAGATATTTGTTGTAAATGGGTGATTCTTTTTTTTTTTTGTGTAAGTTAGAAGATTATATTATAGAACAAGTATAATACAAAAAACTGCCGTAGCAGTGCGAGCAGGGATATACAATATGCGAAGACGAATTGCCTGCTCATAAGTGAAGAACAAAACACAACTTAACAGCCCACCTCGCAGGGTGGCTTGGTACTGAAAAAAACACAGCTTATCAGCTAGTACTGCCGATACCATACATGATAGGTAACAAAACATAAGCATATGTCGACACAGAAGATAAAGCAACAACACAGAAAAGAAAAGCCGAGAAAGATAGAGGGTAGCAGAGAACTACAGGTTTCCCCTTAGATGTATTTTCCCATCTGGGTGATGGTATCCAGGCCTATCTCCTGTACATGGCGGTCAACCTTCTCCTGAATAGCTTCCCAAGATTCGGGCTCGTCCTCAGCAGTGGGGGCCGGCTTAGCCGCATGAGCCGTGTGAACCGTTTTGATGACATCCCTCAGAATTTTAATGAGATGCGTCAACATTCGATTATGAGTTTTGATTGCCTCATGCACAGTAGAAATTTTGCTGTCCAAGACATTGTTGTAGTCAATAATCTTCGCCATTTGAGCCTCAGTTAGGTTTACCTCAGTAACAATGTGTTGCCTTTCCTTTTCTATAGACTCCAGAGCTTTAGCTATCAGGGTTTTGGTTCTCCAGCTTTCCGCTTTGGTTCTTACATATTGAGTTGCCCTTTTTGAAGGTGTGCCTGGGTCTGTCAGCCAGTTAACCTCCGCTGCAATTTCCTCCTCCGTTCTTCCATCTTCCTCCTGCTTTGCTTGAGCTTCTAGTTCCGCCATCTTCCTTTTGATTCTCGCAACAGTACGAGTCTCATAGCCTCCCCTGGCTTCCTGGAGGTCCCGGTTTGCAGCCGCGCAGCGACTCCCTTCCGCTTCCATAACTAACACTTCGTACCTCTTCCGACTCAAGCCAATGCCAAGTAGAGGATCACTCACCTTGCAAACTCGAAAAACTGTTATGGAAGCAGGGCATTTGCCCCTTGCTTTATAGCAAAATTCCCGGTACCTCCTCATGAAAATGGAGTTGCTGCCTTTGCAAGTGGAGGTACTTTGGTGATGAATGTTAAGGAGGTTCGCACAAGTGAGGCTGACGCAGACCGAATAGGAGCGCTGAAGGCTGCAGCCAGTAGACCGATCTAAACGCCAAGTGTCTGGTACCTTCCATCGGATGGGGTAGTGGCGGGTAAGGATGGATATGTCCCGTATACTGGCATGCTTGATGCTGATCCTCTGCTTGCTGTTCCACTTCTTTTCACACAAAATTGCCATTAATGTCAATGAAGACTCGTTATACGGAATCTCTCCAAGCGTGGTGATGGCACTGTTGCTGAGGTTGTTCTTCTCGTTTCTCGAATAGTTATGATCGCCCTTCTTAATGACATGCCGCCTCCAGAAGCTCCACTTTTCTAATTGTCCGATCATTTCATAAAAAGGCTTAGATTTATAACCTCCGTCGGTGTCCTTGTAATCCCGATGCCTGGGCCAAGTGTCATCCCCAATCAAGGATGGGTGGCTTGGATTAGATCTGTTGCTGCCAGCTGTTCGCATGTTTCTTTAATGATTTGGTTATCGAACTCATGCCAGCCTCTGTTTATGATTATATGCCGGTTGTCTGCTCCAATGTTCGCCAGATGGTCAGCCAGCCCATTGGCTTTTCTCCTCACCGTCTGGAAGGTCAAGCCTCGCAATTCCATTATGAGTTCGGCAATGCTTTCCGTCGCCTTGGCCAACCTCCAATGACTGGTGGCTTTGCTGATACTCGTTCCTGCCTGTAGGCGTTTAGCCGCCATGTTGTAAATGGGTGATTCACAATCATTCTTATAATCAATTTATTTGAAAAAAATGTACATTTGTAATAACCTAAAATCTCTCAAAAACCTATTGTTAATATTGATAACCTAAAATCTCTCAAAAACCTATTGTTAATATTGATCACCATCATTAGAGCCCACTCTTCTATGTTGCATATATATATATATGGTCTCTATGTTCCATATATATATATATGGTCTCTATGTTCCATATATATATGGTTTGGTTAGAGCTTACAACATCCAGACATTTTCCATTCATTATACTCTACATATTGAATCATTTTAAAAATGGGGTGGCTTGTTTTGCATAAGCTTATTTTGTAGCTCTACTTTGTAATATCAATGAGGGATTCAAGATTCATTGTTACAATCTTTTTTGTTGGGGGGCACATTGATCTGATTTGAGTGATCATGTGATTCCAAATGTGATTAGTTTTAGTTTTGTCGTGGAACATTTGGCACCATCAATAATAACATTCATTGAAATATACGTGCAGAGTTAATATGCTGATAAAGTAATGGAGATAGGAAGGTGTTGCATGCTAAGCCTAACAAGATAGCAAAAGGAATCACGTAATAATTTAAAGTACAAATAACTATTTAATAATGTAAGGTATGGATAACTATTTGCCCGGGCCATGGTGGGCCTTCTTTAAAAACACAAATTTATACGAACCAGACTTTACTAAAGACAAGTCTTGTCATTATTTAATACCCCTCAACTTTAAATTTTGAATCCTTGCTTTCGTTAAATTAAAGATTTATCAAAATAAGTCAAAGCATAGACTCCACATGGTTAGTTAATAATGAAAAAAAAATCATCATTTTCTAGTGTATCATGTTAATGAAGAGGAATTAAAAATATTTATTCTAAAAATATGAAAATAAAGACAAAATGATGAAAACGAAAAAGAAGTTGTATAAAATAATTAAAAACTATAATTTGATATAATTATTTTCAAAGGACATTGATCTAAATAATTAATGAACTTTTTTAAATGATTCTAAAAGAAACATTATTTCCATTAGTTATATATATACTACGGATAGCATTATTGTTTTTTACGGGTATAAAATAATATTATGAATTTTATTTTAAAGAGATTTAAACACTAAATTTTTATTGAAATGAATATTAATAATAATAGTTGTAAAATATTTTAAAAACTTATTATTATTTTATCAAGTTTTTTATTATGAATTTTATAACAATAATATTAAGAATTTATTTCTTTAGTGTGAGAAAATGAATTGCATAAATATGAACTCAAGACTCTTTTGGATTATCATATACTCAAAATTTCTATTGAAAAAAGTCATAATAGAATTGGATTTGACATGGACTCAAGACCCAAGACCTTGGTATAGGTTTTATGGAATTTTTCACATCAACGAGACTATTTATATCAATAAAGGTGTTGAAACCCCACAAGGCATTGCGAGAAAATGTGTTGACAATGCATGGATGCTTCCATATAAACACTTAAAGGTGACAACATGGTCTTTATGGCTACAAAATTGTAATAAAATAGAAGATATTGCAAGCATACTAGTAAAAATATAGTAGGCATCCTTGGTCCCCTCCAAAGAAACCATTTTCTTGCCTAAATTGAATTGGTTGGGTTGAAATGCCTTTTGTAGATAAATAAATCATGTTTTGGGCCAAGCTCCTCCTTGAACATCATTCTCATGGTCTTGGGCTCCATGATTGTAAAGGTGGTCAAGGATTCTATAGAAAGAAACTACTTGATAAAAATGAAAAACATAGAAAGTTACATTATGTTTGGCCCTCAAGGGGATACTTCATTAAATCTAACAATGTCCCCCATGATGTTATTAGTTGTTGATTTAATTCTTTTGGATCCATCACAATGTGCTATTTGTGATGGATCTAGAAGAATTATATTGAAGCTATTCACATCACAAAAGCTCAATCTTAGAAATGTTATTAGTTGGTTGCGTGTCAACATTTGTTGATGGCTTTGAATTATCCTCTCTTGTTATACACTTCCAAGTCACCTCAAATGGGCAATCATTTTTAGACACTTGCTCTTTTATGTAAGATTTTGCATGTGTAAAGTTGGCAGTCGAATATGAATTGCAATGAAAAATACTAGTAAATGCATGCAATCCAGTTGTCTACCAATTCCTCATAACCCCGATGGTGAATTTCATTGCATGAAATCAACAAGTTCATGTTCCTTCTCTTCAAGGATTGATAAATGAACAGTCATTTCAATTGCTTGTTGGTCTCAGACCTAATTATCCATTGAACACTTGTGGTCTCAATCTCCCTACCACCTTAACCACCTTCTAGATTATTTAAAAAATCACATTGTGCTCTAAAATTAGATGCTCACGCTCTCTTAAACCCCTCTTTACATCTACCAAAGTGCACATGTTGTAGTGACCTAACTGGTGATGATTACCCATGGTTATATTGAACATCTAAGATGTAAGAACTAAATAATCTGCCACCCAAACAACCATGAGAAATAAGGTTTTTCCCCAACCAATCCTTTGGGTGGGCAGATTGACAACTAGAGTACTTGGTTATTTTCAATAACAAGAAGTGTCGGTGCTAGAGAAGCTATTAGAGCCACCAACCCAATCCATAGCAGAATGAATACCCACATTTAAGAAGCTTCCTCATTCTAAATCTCTTAATAATCCCAAATGATTTTTTTGGAATAATAACAAAGCATGCACCTACACAAGGGATTTAACTCCATCTCCTTAATCACATGTTTGGATTGACATTTGGAATTTCAATGTATTGTCATGAATTAGTTTTTGGTTTCTCATGGGAGGGGATTGAAAACCATTCCTCCCTCATTTAATTTCATCACTCATTTTCCTAATTCAATTCTCAAATTGGCCAGTGAATCTACTCTTGAGTTGTATTTCCATAGGAATTGGAACAAAAAGAATAATTCTTCAACGAATGATTGGGTTTTGAAATGAGTCCTTCTAGTTGGAAATCATGTAAAGTTGTCTTGTAATGTAAGTAATGTATCATAATAGTAAAATTCCGTATCATGGGCACACATTTTATTCCCTCTCCTTAATCAACACTAAAACTTGATATACTAATAACACATCTACCTGATTTTTGGAAGTTAATCATAGTCTCATAACACCAAACATAGTTTAATTCGTAATGTCCCTTAAGAGAGAGATCAATCCTCCAACAGCTACCTCCTTTGAATGATATAATCAACACTATCTTAAAAAACAAATAATTATTATTTCATAGCTTAAATGTTAAATAAACATATTTAGATTAAAAAATATTAAATAAATTAAGGAAAATTCCATGAATATCCTAATGTCAATTGATAAAACTATTGCTTAAGTAAAATGGTAAAATGGTGAGATCAATTTAATTTTTTAGGCTCTCCTATCTCATGGTGAGGTTAAAGTTTAAATTTTTGGGTTTTTTACCCTCATAGATTGAATTTATAGATTGTAACACCGCAATTTTGATTGTTGGATTAGAAATATATATTTGTGTATGTGAGAAATGATAAAGTGACACACAATGTAAAATGTAATATGTAAATAAAATGTTAGTAATAAAAATACATCATTAGAAGCAAATAGAGAAGGACAAAACATGGGGGGCTATGATTCAACAAGACAGGGAAGCAAAGGGACTTAGGGGTTGAAAGGGACCAAATCCAAATATAAATATTTTATCCTAAGCCTAAGTTAATAGTCTTTTTATATCCTAGGTCATATCAATGATTTGATGATTTGGCAAGGAAGTTACTTGGGCTTCTTAAAGAGGCACATGGTTAGTTATGGGCATGTAAATGTGTCCCATGGTTATTGATTATGCAAGGGATTATTATCCATTATTGGATGGAGAAATTTGGTCTAAGCCAAGCTATTATGCCATGTCTATAATGGAATTATGGAAAGGGAAACACTTGCAAGGAATTATCTTTGTGTGCTTGGAAAACTATTGCAATTAAGGAAAATTGACTATGCGATGTTTGTAATGGAATTATAGAAAATGAAGCCCTTATGAGGAAATTATGTTTGTGTGCATGGAAAAATATTGCAATTGAGGAAAATTAACCATAGTTGGGAATCCCTTGAGTTCCCAACAATGATATTTCTTAGCCAATTTGTGTTGAACTAGGAAAGAATTGGTATAACCCAAAGGATTAGATTGGAATGAAGGGGATCCCCTTATTTGAGGCATGTAGGTTGAAGAGGAAAGAGAGTTGATGAGTCAGTGTTGTTGTAAGAGTGAAGATATTGCAAATTTGAGGAATTAGGTAGTGTGAGAGGTTTAGACTAGCCACAAGAGAAATTATCATTACGGACTCATAGCCTCATCTTGGGGATGGTCCATTGTGGAAAGATTAAGTACAAGAGATCCTGTGCTTGGCAAGATCAGTCGATGTCTATAACTAGTTAGTGCCCTTGTTCCATAAAAAAACAACTGTCATGGTTACTGGATTTTTATGTTGAATTTAATGTTGTGATGTTATTGATTGAATATAATGTATTTTATGAATTTGAATGTTGTTATGCGATATGGATAATATGTGTATGAAACCGTGGATGCATTAATATGTGAATTGCATTGCCTAGTATAGTCTGCATGCATAAGTCATTTCATAACAAGGCAAGGATGAATTATGGTATTAGAGCTTAAAAGGTGGATTCTAGTTTAGTAAGATGGTTGGGAAAACTATAAAAATGTATTAGAGCAGAAATTTTAATATTAATTGGAGGAATTTTGAAGTACTTTGTTGTCTAGACAATGAATTGAGGTGGTTGGGTACAATATTATCTTCCCTAATAGAGTGGTTTGATGCATAAGGATAATATAAAATAATGTTTTTCTCAATTTTAAAAAATGGAAAGTATAATTAAACTAATTGAAAAATCAAGATGTAATTAGTTATAATCATTTTGAGAGATCATTTACAAAATTCAAAATAATTGATGATCTTTCATAAAAAAAAATGTAATTCATCATAATTGATTTGAGATATCATTTACAAAATCACAATAATATAAAATTTCTTAATAACTAAAAAAAGACATAATTAAGTATTTAAATAAATAACTAACTAACCATTTTTCTTAAGAAAACCATATTTTAATATGAATGATGTACCAAATTCAAAAAACTTAATCACATTTTTTCCTTTATAATTTTTTTCCTTTTTCTTTTTTTTTGGTCCAACTATCTCTCTGACTAAAGATTACTAATTTCTACTTTTTAGAAATTTCTTTATTATACCTTTTTTTTGTTAATCTTGGCAGGACCTTTCATTTTCTATTCATAATAGGCAAATTTACACCACATAGATTGGCTATGTGGCCTCAACTTGCCCAATGGGAAACCAAGTCTGTTGGCCACCTATTTGCATTGTAAGCCATCCAAAAACAATAAAGTTTCAATCTCTCTAGACAAGCTATATATGTCTCTGTTTTATGAGCAAGCTCTATATTTTTATCTATACATATACTTGCATGACGAAAAGTAAATGTTATTCGCATATATAACAAAAGTAAACATCGGAAACTGATTAGCCCTTCTGCTCCTCCGAGGTCGATTCCACTGGCGTAGGATCCTTAACAGTTGCTCCAGGCATCTCTGACAGTTCTAGGATGCATGGAATGTGTCTTTCAATTATGTCCAACCTAATATCTTGCTTATGGAGTTGGAATTGAATTTTCTGCAGATCTTGTTTGTAGTTCGACATACCTTGGAGAGAAACCACCATACCCACCGAGATCTGTTCCATGGCCTTGCCCAACAGGGTTTTCATTATCCAGTAGAGCTACAATGTCTGCTTAAATTGTTATCCTGCCTTTGGTGTTCCCAAGATCTGGGAGAAGTGTCCTACAATTTTCCATATCCTCCTTAGTCTCACTGCCTTGCTTAATTTCCTCTTCCCATTCCTCTAACAGATTTTGGATGCCTTGATCCGTACCCTCGCGATATGCCTCAACAGCTTCACTGATAAGATGTTCTACTGATATCCTCCCTCTGCGGGGCTCAGACGTGATCAGGTCCTTATCCTTTCTGGGCTCCCAACCCCTTCTTCCACGTCCGCAACCTTTCGCAGGCCGAGCCATGTCAATGATGCCTGAAACCCGTTAACAATTGTAGGCTGCTCCAATCTTGATGCTGAAGATGCTTACACTCTCCCTTTCCCCTGCACCAGCTCCTTCGTCTGCAAGAAAACTCACCAGCCTTACCCACCTTTCTGCCCTTTGCTTCTATAAATCTTGCCCCTTCGCTATCTTCTCTGCCACCTTTCCCACACCCTTGCATGCACTCATGCCAAGGGCCACCGCACCCATCGCTTTGAGCATATGGGGGGCGGTGGTACTTACATCATAAGTACTCTTCATTACTTTTCGCAGGCTATCCCAACCACTGCATGCACCCCGATCGGAGTTTCTTTATTATACTTAATAAAACTTTAGAGATTAGCTTATTTTCTTAATTTAAAGAATTTGCTTTATGCTTCCTTCCATTTATTAAAGAGTATTTTTATAATGAAATAAGGAAAATTAAAATTTCATAAAACCGTAAGTGTATAAATTTGTTCCAACCCTTTCAAAATAAAACAATAATATTTTTTAAAATTACACTTATTTAGTTTTTTAAGACCTAGCTTGGGTCTGCGTAATGAGAAGTTTTCTTTGAATCTTTCCTCCAAAAGTGTTATCCTCTCTGCAAAATCGTAATGGGTGATGGGGTAAGTAATGAAGTATAATCAAATATGTGAAACTCCCATGTCAACGCTTAAACTCTCCACTTAATTAATTCCAGAAAAATTCAGCCCTACACGGATCAGCGTGCATTGCCTTTTAATCGACAGTACGGTGAGTGGATACTCAATTATCGATAACACTGGAGATCGATGGCACGTCACTGTCTCCATTCTATGGAGAAAGACTTTTCAGTTGATGGATCATACTTTATTACTTGCCCATTGGAATCCTAAGATTTAGTTTACAACAATTTAATAAAAGCGACATGTTTTGCTTTTTAGACTTAATTTTAAATTTTTAAATACTACTTTTTTATTAAATTTTATTTTATTTATCAATTCCAGCTCAAGGCAATAATTTTTTTTTTTTTTTTCATCACAATTCACAATAAAGTCAATGACACTTAATGTAGAGTCAATATATACATTTAGTTGGGTATTTTTTTTAATAAGTTATTATATTATATTAATATAAGAAATATAAAGAATTGTAATTTGTAATTGTATCCGATGTTGCAAAGAAAATTTTGTAAGGCAATAATATATATCACTAAATAATATTTTTTGATAACTGTTGAAAAATATGAAAATATCAACAAAAGGTAAGAATTATGCTATAATAAAATCTTGGTGCAATGTTGCTTCCTTGAGCCTTAGAAATCACGAGGCCTATGTTGAAGTTTAAGACTTTGTCTGATTATGCCAACATGAATGCCTTGTAAATAAAGAAATAGATCGTGATTTGCTACCTTTGAAATCAAAGGTCGTTTAATTACAATTCCTTCATATTTCTTCGGGTTCACTTCCTCGTGGTATATACAACCTTAATCAGTGCAAAGATTTTTTTTTTTTTAGTTTGAAACATGTGTCTACAAAGGACTATAACATTTTTGAAAAATCAGAGAACTCCAGTGACCCTGATAATGATCATCCTAATGCTTGTCACATGCCTTCCACATCTGGAAAGAAGAGAAAAACCTATTCTTCCCTACCCCATTATTCCCTAGAACAAAACCACTATTGGCATAGCCCAAGACTCAAAAGTAATTATTCAGTTACTCAAAATTCCAATTCCATAGGTTTACAATAATATGACAAAATACAAGAATTGTCTAAAACATATGTTGAACAACCATCAAGATGGACATGGAAGAATTGAAGATAACCGGTTTGAATAATAATAATCATAATCGTGTCTTCATTTTTAAAAGTTGCAAATCCAAAGTAGAAAGTTTGTATGCTCTGCTACTTATTAAGAGTTGCGAAAACACAATCCAAGAAAGATGTGAGATGAGAATACTAGTGGACTTGGCCTAATTTAAAAAAAAAAAATAAGAGCTGAAAATGTCCCAAGGATACAACTATTGTAATTTAATTCAACCATATCTTAATGTAATACACAATAAATACCCATTGTTTGTCATTAACGATACCAATCATTATCAATATCGATGTGCCAAGATTAAACATAGGAAAAACAAATGTCGTGATATTATAGATTATACTAGTTCAATCAAGATGGGTAGGAGTGGAATATCAACCATTGAAAAAAATATTTGTTTGATGTAACTCTAATTCAAACATAGAAAATCGAACTTAGACAATTACTGTGCGCTGAATGCCATGTTGACCAGAAGACAACAAGAAGCAATGAGCCTGTGTGGTCTGAATGTCAGAACCATAAATGTAAAACATATTTAACCAAAGGAACTTTATTGCTTAAAGCTTGAAAGGGTTTAACAAATGTATCAAGACCCCAAGAAAGATTAAGATCTAACCATTTTCTATTTTGAATTCATGTTTAACTTAAATTAATTAATTATTATTATTATTATTATTATTATTAATTTTTTTTTAGCTTGAATATATTTCATGTTACAATCATGCATGTTGTTAAATAATGTTTTTTTCTAGAATCCAAAAAAATGATTTGCTTCCTCCACTCCCTCCCTCTCGCTGTAGCATAAAAGAGGTGGTTGAGATTCCACATAAATGCTTCCCAGTATATATTAGTAACAATACCTTTAATAATATTTTCTACACTAATTTACCTGTTTGCATCAAATATATTCATCATAAATCATGGTAGTGAACACTGAAAATAAAGTTCTCAAATTATATCATCAATACATGCTTCACAAGATTTTAAAAGCTAGTTTGAGTGCTTCTGAAGTCAAACCCATATTATTATACATCATAAAATTGAACAGATATTAGCTCAAAGCATGCATAAATCACAATAGGGAGGGCACACATCAAGAAAATAAAGTTCCTTTCTCTTCTTTCTTTATCATTTTGGGGGCCTTGGCATTTCCTAGGGGAGGGGCTTCTTAGAGGGTCATCCAATTAATCTTATGATTTTTCGGTAGGTCGATCTATGGAGGTGGGATTCAGAGTTGCCTATAACAGTCACTTTCACCTTACAATATAAAGGGGTGCGTTCGTTGTATGTTGGGTGGAGGAGAGGCTCGTCTCATAGTGGGGAGTGTGGAAGCTGCCTAAGCTTCTCTTTCAACCAATTAACTACATGAGTTATAGCCTACAGTGGCTGGGTATGTGCAACTAAAGTTCAACCATTCAAGTGGGACACAAAGTTGAATATGCCAACTTTGTTTATTCACTCTCTTAATGTAGAATTTACAAACTAAATTAAATTAAAAAAGGTTGAACAACATCATCATTATCATTTATTAAAAACTAAATATAATGTCTTGAAAACCAACCAAGCTAAAACCATAGAACACAAATTATTAGAAAAACAAGCATATCTAATAAAAAATATACATATGATCCTAAAGTATTAAGAAATGAATTTCAAAATAACAAAAAAATAATATGAAAATAAAAAATTATTTAACTAAAAATACACAATTAAAAAACCACATTTTTATATTAGAATACTTTTTACATTTCTAAAATAAGGTTATGATTAAATTAAATATATTTAAAAATTAATCTTCTGGTTCAATTCTCTATCTTATTCGGGTGTTATTCTTGGACATTCAATTATCTGTCATATTCATGTGTTATTCTTGCACACGATCACTGCCTAAATTACATAATAATAATAATAATTACGAAAAAATCAAAATAGAATTCAAGTTGTCAAATCTAAAACAAAATTAAAGTGCACCTCACAACATGAAAACCCCATGTTTTAGAAAAACACATTAGACATGACAAAGTTGGATAGATCAAATATCCACCAATGCAATTGTTTTCTTAAGTGATCTCTGAGCTATGCCAAATTTAGGAGGTTCCAATTACATCTACTATTAGTGAGTACCATTCATCACTCACCTCCATCAGAAAAAAAATATTTTTCTAATTGACTTCATCATCTGGCAATGGATCTTGATAACTACAGTTCAAATAACTCATATAATATTAATGATTTCCTTGCAACCTTCCACACATTATTGATAACATATATTAGAATTTTTTTATCTACATCTAGAATGGAAACATAATTCCATCCACTAATATAAACTTGAACACGCCCAATGAAATTTTCATCTAGTGGCCTTGGTGAAAGAGGGATAGTAACCATAGAGAAATGTTGAGTATTTTATGAAGTGCAAATTATTGAAAAATCAATTGGAGCATTGAGAAAACCCTTTCCAGTAAGCATATTCTTGCCAACAATTACCTTGATGTTTTTTCAACACAAACAAGAGATATGAAATGAGAAATTAATAAATATTGCAAAACTTTCTAATTACACTATGTTGGAACTTACGGCAACCATCTTTCTTTAATAGGTTCCCAAACACAAGGCAAAATCCTTCAGTTGTAAGATTAATCAAATAGAAGAATAGGTTGATTTTCTCAAGTTAACATATATCTGAGTGGGAAATACACTATTTCTCTTCCCAACAACTTGCACCTGATCCCAACCGCCTTGCCTGAGGAAATTGAGCTTGTAGAAAGAAAGCTCTCCAAGAGCCTTTTATAAGGCCAGGGTAGGTTTTCATGCATGGACACACATCGTTAAAAAATATATGCTTCCAAGCTCTCAGAACCATATTGAGATATGATTACAACATTTTAAGAGTAAAAGTAGGACCTAATAATACATTGCAAGGACAATAATGGAAAGCTAACAAACATTGATTTCAACTTATTCAACAAACATATATATATATATATATATATATATATATATATATATATATATATATATATATATATATATATATATAGTGAATCATCTCTAAGTTAATTTTGATCATGAAGGGAATTTGTTTTGGCCAAAATAATAGTCCACACTGCATATAAAATGAAAAGAATCCTAGTATGTTGCTTGAAATATTAGATTAAGGTTTGTAAAGTTTGGACCTCATCCTCACTGATAAAATTGTCTACAACTGATCAAAACCTCAATAAAAGCCCCACTGACTTTGTTAATGTTTCTGTTGCAGAGCAGGTTCTCATGCCTAGATACACACCATTCAAAAATACATGCTTCTAAGCTCTCAGAGTCATGTTGAGATATGATTACAACATTATAAGAGTACAAGCAATTTTTGATAATTCAGTGCAAGGACAGGAATGGAAAGCTAACAAAATTTGATTTCAAGTTATTCAAAAAACATATATATAGAGTGAAGAATCTCCAAGTTAATTTTAATCATGAAGGGATCTCGTACTGGCCAAATAATAGTCCACACTGCATATAAAATGAAAATAATCCCAGTATCTGATGTAACAATTGTGGGAATTAGGATTGGCGAGAGGAGCAAGAAGAGCGGACGATCAAAAAAATAGGGTTGAGGGGTCCTGCGCGCGTTTTTCTCCATGGAGGGTGGACGAGGAGGGAGCTCCACTCCCTCCTTCAGAGAGGTAGTGGCTAACAAGGGCAAGACTCCCCCAGAATCAGGCAGAGGTAGCAAGATGGAAGGAGGAAAAAATAGGGAAGAGGATACAGAATGTAACAAAAAGAAGGAGAATGAAGGCACAAAAGACAAGGAGGAAAATTACAAAAAACAGGGCACAAAAGACAGGAAACAAAAGGGATCGTGCAAACCTAAAGCTGAAATCACTCCCAGAGTAATCTTAAATAATCCAGAGCTGCAGGCCCACAGGGAGCACATGCAGACTTATGCAATCATATGCAAATTCATGGGACTATGGCCCACTGAAAAGGATTTACAAACATAGATCAGATACCATTGGAAGCCTAAGGGAAGCATCGATCTTCATCTAGGATCTAAGGGTTTTTTCACTGTGGCGTTTGCAAACATTGAGGACAAATACAGAGTGTTTGAAGGTGGGCCCTACTTCTATGCAGCAGCAGGGCTCTACATGCGGCCATGGATGATGAACTTCGTGCCAAAGCGAGAAACCTTTACCTCGGTCCCGATTTGGGTAAGACTCTATTCGCTACCTCTGGATTACTGGCAAATAAAATCACTAACAGCCATAGACAATAAACTAGGGAGGTATGTAAAAACTTCTAAAGCTACAAGAAGGGGTAAATACACCTCCTTTGCCAGGATTTGTGTAGAGATGGACCTATCTGGAGCACTTCCAGACGAGGTCATACTGGAGGTTCATGATGAGGAATGGGTGCAGACTGTCGACTATGAGCATATTCCATTTAGATGTCGAAAATGTCATGAGCACGGACACCTTCTTAGAGACTGCCCTCTCAGCAAGGTAGAGATCAATAGCAAACCTAACACAATGAAAGAAATAGATGGATTTCACAAGGTAGCTCACAAAGGAAAAAATGGAAAAAAAGGGCCAAATCAACACCCAAAAGTTGACCAAAAAGGGAGGCTGAATCAGTTCCAGGTTCTTAAAGAGGAGGAAGATACAACAGGTAAAAATCAAGTAACGAAGGAGGGATATGATAAGAAGGAAAAGGAAGAAGAACAAGATCAGGAACAGGTAAAGGAAAAACAGAAAGGGATAATGATGAGTGAATCAGAGATGGATATGGATCAGGAAATGACTCAGAGTGAGATGGAATTGGAAGACAATGAGTTACAAGAGATTTTTGACAGAGAAAACCTAGATCTAGAAGGGTTCTTGAGTAAGGGAACAACGGGTGGGGTAGAATCTCTACCACAAGAAGAATGCAATTGAATAAAGCAGTTATTCTTATGGAAAACACAGGCAAAGAGCTTGGTAGAAAATAACAGCATTGAAAGACTGGTAATCATGGAAGAAAAGCAGTAAAATCAACCCCAGAATTAGCTCCAAGAAACCCGGGGAAAAAAGGGGCAGAAAAAAGCAAAACGAGCTTTTAATGGAATGTGGAAAGCTCATGATAGACTCAGGTAAGATGAAAGATCTAACCAGTTACTCCTTTACCAATCTGTAATTATGAAGTTTACAACTTGGAACGTAAGAGGTCTAGGAAGCAAAAGAAAACAGAGATTGCTGAATAATAGAATGAAACAGGTAGCTCTGGACATAATTTTTGTCCAAGAAACAAAATGCTCTGTTCAAAAGATAAGACAAATCCATAGTAGATGGCTCAGCAGATATGAGTTTATATAATTCAAAGCAGAAAATACAGCAGGGGGTATCCTCATCCTCTAGAACCCCCAAAAAATAGGGATTATTGATGCAGAGGCATCAAGAAATTATTTATCAGTTGTTATCTAGCCTGTAGGAGACAGGGACACATATCTTGTAATGAATGTTTATGTCCCTCAAAGGTTAGAGGACAAAATCAAGTTTATTGATTCCTTATAGGACCTTCGGAGCAGATTCGCAGGGTTACCATGGGTTATAGGAGGAGATTTCAACATGATCAGGTCTCTCTCAGAGAAAAAAAGAGGGACAAGAGCACTAAACAAAGATTCCTCAGCTTTCCAGTGTTTTTCAGAAAACATGAAGCTAGTAGACATTGAGACAAGTAATGGTCTGTGCACATGGAACAACAAAAGAGGAGGAGATTCCCAGGTAGCTTCCAAGCTAGACAGATTCATGATCTCTGAAGAGCTCCTGCTTCTAAACAAGGAAATAATAGTGGATATTCTTCCTTTTGGAGGCTCAGATCACTGGCCTATTCAAATGGAGATCAAGGGCTTATGCACCCCAAGAAACAAACCGTTTAGGTTTGAAAATATGTGGCTTTCACACCCGGATTTCATCAGCAACATTGAAAAATGGTGGACTGAAGACCTGCAGATTTAGGGATCATCAATGTTCCTGCTACATAAAAGATTAAAACACATCAAGCAGAAGCTAAAGGAATGGAACCAGAAGGAATTTGGCAATATTTTCACAAGTAAAAAAATCGTGGAAATCAAAATCCTAGAGCTCAATCAAGCTTTGATCAAGAATGGCTTTGACAAAAACAAAAATGATCAAGCAGAGAAATACCACTAAGAATGGGAAAGGCTATGCAAACAAGAAGAGATTTTTTGGAAACAAAAATTTAGAGTTCTATGGCTAAAAGAAGGAGAATGCAATACTAAATTTTTCCATAGATCCACCATTGCGAATAGAACTCACAACAGAATCTCTTCGATCAAGGACGAGAATGGCCAAATTCATCAAGCCCATGAGGAGATAGAAGAAGTGTTAGTAAAACACTTTCGAGACATTGCCAAGGAAAACTTTTCAGGAAGAGAACCTTTCATCAAGAATTTAATTAAACACATGCCTAGATTGGTTTCCAGAGAGGATTATGGTAACCTCAACAGACCTGTCACTGAAAAGGAGATCAGTGAGGTCCTCAAGGAAATGCAAAATGGCAAGGCACCAGGCCCAGATGGATTTAATGTGGATTTCTTCAAAGCCTACTGGAATATTGTTAAAAGGGATATTGTAGAGATAGTAGAAGACTCTAGGTGGAACAAGACCATTTTGAAAGCTTTCAATACTTCCTTTATTGCCCTTATTCCAAAACAGGATAATGCTCAAACACCAGAGAAATTTAGGCCCAACGCCTTATGCAATGTTGTCTACAAAATAATCTCCAAGGTGGTGGCCAATAGACTCAAACCCCTGCTACCCACGCTTATCTCCGGGGAACAAACAGGGTATGTTGAAGGAAGACAAATTCTGGACAATATAATTCAAGCTCACGAGGTGGTTCACTCGTTAACAGGCAACAAGAAAGCGAGAATGATCATGCAACTGGATATAGCCAAAGCTTATGACAAAGTGAATTGGATATACATCAAAAAAGTGCTCACAACGTTTGGTTTTGATCATAATTGGGTCAGATGGGTCATGGCCTTGGTAACTTCGTCCAGCTTGTCAATTTTAGTGAATGGCTCTCCTTCTGAGCTTTTTCTCCCTTCTAGGGGTCTAAGACAGGGAGATCCTCTCTCTCCCTTTCTCTTCATCCTCATGATGGAAGGGCTAGGGTGGTCCATCAAGCATGCAAGAGTAACGGGAAGAATTCGAGGTCTCCAACTTACGGAGAATGGGCAAGGTCTAACTCATCAACAGTTTGTAGATGATACCATGTTACAGGGAATTCCCATAGTCAAAGAAGGACTTGCTTACAAATAAATTTTGGATGACTTCGCGAAAGCCACAGGTATGGAAGTTAACCTTACCAAATCAAAAGTCTTTTTCTTTAACACTCATATTGCCATCCAGAGAAATGTCTCCAGGATTTTAGGCTTTCAAAGAGAATCTCTTCCTTCCAAGTATTTGGGAGTTCCAATTATAGTTAAACCCCAACACAAGAGTATATGGGATCCAATAATAACTAAAATGCAAGACAAGGTCAGGAAATGGACAAACAGATCTTTAAATTTAGCTGGTAGATTGGTTCTTACTAAATCAGTTCTCCAAGCTATTCCAATCTTCATGCTATCAGCCCTCCCAGCTCCTATAGGAGTCTTGCAGCAATTTCAGAATATTCAACGAGACTTTCTGTGGGGCAAAGAGGATACTAGGAAAAAATGGGCTCTAGTCTCTTGGGAAAAGGTCTGCAGACCCAAGAACCAAGGAGGCCTAGGTTTAGACAACCCAGAGATTCTCAACAAGGCTCTAGGAGCCAAACTCTGGTGGAGGTGGGTTAAGGATCCTAAAACCCAATGGGCCAGCATTTGGAAGGAAAAATATGCCAATGCCTGTCCGGATTTGGATATCATACGTATGACAAGGACAGTGAAAGGCTCCCCCTTATGGAACAAGGCCTAGGAGAATAGAGAAGTGATGCAAAAAAATAGTTTCTAGGAAATCAGAGAGGGAGATCAGGCACTTTTCTGGGAAGACAAATGGCAACAGGAACCAAATCTACTAAAGGAGGAATTTTTAGGCCTCAAGCAAGAGACTGACAATCAAGGATTAGTAAAAGTGAAATACTTTTGGGAGAACTCTCATAATGCAGGAAAGTGGAGAATCTGGAAAAAAAATTGAGAGCAGAGAGGGCAGAACCCTCAATAGTAAAGAAGAATCCCTCAAGAGACTACTGGATCAGAGAATAATTTAGTAATGGAAGGGAAGGACCATCTGAGATGGGGTAAAAATAAAGAGGGCAACTTTAATATCAAGGAAGCTAAAGGTTTTCTCCTTGATATGGAACCCCAAGCTCCTAATAAAACCTGGCAGAAGCTTTGGAAGCACAAAGGATGGATGAAAATCAAACTTTTAATGTGGTTAGTTCACCACATTTTTTTTTAAACCTGGGACAACCTTAAAAAAAGGGGCATGCTGGGACCCTCCAGATGTCAACTCTGTGAGACCCAGGAGGAGACTATGGAGCATCTTCTCAACAACTGTGTTTTCACCAACATGATATGGGAATTTTACCAACATCTTCAAATAGTCTCATAGAGACAAAGAAAGTATTGCCAACACTCTAAACAACTGGAGGAATAACTTTTCAGATAATGAAATTCTAAACTGTGCCTAGAATCTACTGCCAAGTTTCATCATTTGGAATGTGTGGAAGGAAAGGAACAAAAGAATTTTCAAAGAGGAAAAGTCTACCTCTCTTAGCCTGGAGGAGCTGATAGTAAAACAACTAAAGGAGACAGTGGGCACCACAGTTAGGGATCTCCCCAAAAATCCTCCCTCAACTGCAGATTTAAGAATCCTCCAGCTGTTAGACTTGTAGGGGCTTATTCCTCAAGGTCTAGACAGGATAGCATCTATGAGAGAAAAGGTGGAGGAATTCTGGCATCCCCCCCTGAAGGTTTTTTAAAGTACAACATTGATGGAGCTTCCAAAGGCAACCCGAGTGATGCTAGTTTTGGGGGAGTTCTAAGGTATAATACAGGTAGCATTATCTCCCTCTTCCATGGTCACTTAGGAAAAGCCACTAACAACATGGCAGAACTAATGGCATTGGAACAATGCTTAGAATTTTTGATATAGAGCAATTGCCAAAATTTCATAATAGAAGCGGATTCAGAGTTAGTCATAAACGCTGCCAAGAGAATCAGTAATGGAAAAGGGCCAGAAAAGGTCACAAAACACTGGAGGTTAACTAGAGTGCTTCAAAGAATTCAAGTGCATCTATAGGAACTGCGTACTCTTAGATTTATTCATGTGAGGAGAAAGGCCAACAAATTGGCTAACATTCTAGCCAACCAAGGTGTTAGCAGCAAGGACAGTGCAACCTTAAGGAAGTGGAATACAATGGTGCAGAGTAACCTGAAAAAACTCTGCCATAACCAGGTGGAGGAGGACAAAGAAGAGCACAGATGCAAAATGACAGATCCCAGTTAGTTATGGTCAGCGATCAGAGGGCTACGCCAAGTGGGACAAAAACATGCACAATGATAGGTAAATCAAGGTCAGAGGTAAAGTGGACCATGTTCAGGACCATTCTAAGTGATGGGCGTAAGAGCCTCCCGGACTGCAGAAAGCAGCTTCAGAAACTTCCGCATCATCCCAATTTTTCAGTGTTGGAAGTCAATACCGCCTCTAGGCGGTTTCGCAGAGATCACACTGCTCCCAGGTTAAGAGTGGTTTCAGATTTTTGGCAGCGATGCCATAAAAATCATGCCACGTGGTGGAGGGCCTGGTACAAAAACCACTTTCCCCGCACCATAAAATTCGATTACATCAGGCGTGCAATTTTCTGCTCTGCCGTCCGATGGCACAAGGTTAATCAACGGGCTGGATCCATCGAGCAGTTTGGTAGGGCCTAAGGGTTTAGTGGGGTAGGCAGTTTCATTGCTATCGCACCGCTTTTTTTTAGAGAGCGGTTTTCTATTTATTGGCAGCGATGACATAGGTATCTTGACACGTGGAGGAGGGCCCGGTCCTTAAACCACCCTCCCTGCGCCCTAAAGATCGACAACTTCAGGCGTGCGATATCCTGCTCAGCCATCCGATCGCGCTTGGTTTTTCAACGCTCTAGATTCATCGTGCAGTTTGGTGGGGCCGTGGGTTTGGTGGGGTCTGCGGTTTCTCCGAGCAGTTTTGGTGGTGAGATGCTTCGGGGTGTTGTCCGTTTGCGTGGGGTTGTGGGTACAGTCAGACCGATTGGTGCTTTCTGATGGGGCCACGTGTCCTAGGGGCTTTTCTCTTGAGTTACTTGGATGTTTGTTTGCCGGTGATCAGGCCTTTGTTTTGATTGGTTCGGCCAAATGTATGTAACGAAATATTTTGTTGTTTGTTGTAGCGGGGGGAAGCTTAATTTTGGCTTCATGCCCTTTGTTTCCCTATCACCTCTTGGAGCACAGGGCTCTTGTATATTATGTAATTTTTTTCTTGATATTTTGAAATAGAAGGAAGTACTTTTGCTTTAGCAAAAAAAGAAAATAATCCCAGTATGTTTCTTGAAATATTAGATTAAGATATGTGAAATTTGGACCTCATCCTCACTGATAAAATCGACTACAACTAATCAAAAGATCAATAAAAACCCCACTGACTTTGTTCATGTTTTTGCTACACACAAGATTAACATGTTCATTCAGAATTTTAAATTCAAGAACATATTGACTTCTAAAATCAAACTTTTTGTTAAAGTAACTAGAGGGGAACCCAACACTTGTATCCGAAGCAAGAGTTCAAGCCTCGATATCCTCTGTGACATCTTTCTCTGAATCTTTTCCACTTACCAAAGTGGTACAATAACATGATGTATGATGTTTGCAGGGATAAATTACTAAAGAAATGAAGGGATTTTCTACATGATCATAGAAACAATTTGTGCGAAGCACTGATAAAGTAATTTTTTTTTTTTTTGTTGTTGCTAAAATGTAGGTATTTTCACCTACCACATTTGACAAATACAAAGGAAAATCTCAATAAGAGGCTTCCATAAAAAAAATGTTTCTATTAAAAAACATGGCTACTATAATTTTTTCACTTGGTTATAAAAAAAATAAAAATTCTAACATATAACATTACCTTTCCAAAAGTGATCATAATTTTTCTCATATTACAATGTTAGCTCCACCCATGATCGAATCCTATACATGTACAAATTCCCAAAATCAAAATGGATTCACTTGGATTTGGTATATACAACAAACAAGTACATATTTTCGAAAGGCTTCCTATTTCAACTTAAGGTGGATGAAGATCTATTGATTTTTTTTTTTAATTGATGACCTAGATTGATTCTCAAGGGAATATGCTCATTGCCTTTTAATAAATTAAAAAATTAGGTTCTTGCCACATGGCTCCTTGCTTACCAATTTCCTAGGGATTTGAGATTATTCCAATTCTAATAAGTTCATATTCTAATTAGATGGGGAAATGAATATATAAACATATTTTAGTTAGTGAAATGGTCCATTTTACAACAAGATGTGTAATTCCTTTTTTTTGGGAGTTGTCTTTAGTGAGAATTTTTGGAAGCTTTTCCGGTGGGTTTTTCTAGTCCATTTTCTCTAAAATCCAGCAGGAATTTATTGAAAACACAAGCTTGATGGGTAAACCTTGCACGATTGAAGTGCCATAGAGTTTTTTCAGGGTGTTGAATCCATATATATAGTCAAAAAATTGGTTTAAATAACACGAATCAAGATTTCACCTCAAAATTTTCCACCAAAAAGTCGCACTAAGGAAAACTCCTTTTTTTTCTCAAGTTAAATTAGATTCACGTCGCTCCCCACCCACCAATTTCCTAGGGATTTGAGATTATTCCAATTCTAATAAATTCATATTCTAATTAGATGGGGAACTTAATATATAAGTAAATTTTATTTAACAAAATGGTCCATTTTACAATAAGATGTGTAATTACTTTTTTTTCTCAAGCTAAAGTTGGCCCATAACCTTTTTATACATAGTTAATCAGGTACAAGTGTGTATTGGTAAGGCATTCTTCGTGTTGGAACAATTTTTTTTGTTATATTTATGAAGCCTTTGGCTATATCAACCACATTAATATTTTTAATGTGGTTATACTAGTTTATTTCTTATGACCTTTTGAAAAAGACTAAACAAATAAGTGAGGATTTTATAGCATGACAATGTGAGAGTCTTAAACGAGGAACTTCAAAGATTGAAATATATTATATATAAATCCATTATGTTGATCCATAAATAACTATAATCTAGAGTCTTATCTCATGAGTCATTCAATGATTAAATTTAAAGTTTGGTGTTGAACTTACAGTGCTTATAATCCTTATTTATTGAATTTATTGCAAACTTCAACATCCTATCCAAATGTTTGCAGACATAAGTCAATGTTACATAGTACCAGAGATATCGAGCAACCATGTTCTATATCTCTAGATCATAGTTGTTCCCTTCTCTATCGCAGATATCGACGAAACAATGGATTAAATCAACTGCCCTGGAATCAAGAATGCATAATTACCAATAAATTCTCATGCATGATGTCTTACCAACATAATAACATGTAAATACGATTACTCTGGTCTTGTGGGAAACTAATCTCTTTGTTCAGGGAAGAGAATACTAATGATGCCCTTCCTTTTGAGCTTAGCCATCTTCTAGACAGACTAATATTGTGTTTACAAGGATGAGACAAGAACATAATGTCTCAGATTTTCTCTTTAATTTCTACAATTTCATTGACATAATCTATTTATATTATGTAATTAGAGTAAGTTAATGTTTTAAGAAAAGTCTTTCGATAGAAATCACATAAGAGAAATTTTTGGTTGACGCGTTTCAAACCAACAAGTGTGATTCATTATCAGGACTAGATGAAGAGGCAAACCATGGCGAAGGCTTAAATGGAGAGCAATGTAGAGACCATAATTTCAAGTAACGGTTATAACTTAATGTTGTTGTGACAAATTTAATATGAAGTTTATATAAATATTAGTCAAATGCTAATTTCAAATTGATACCTACATTTAATATGAAAACACATTGGCCTAGATCTCTTTTAATTTTTTTGCAGTTTTAGTTTTTTAGAATATTATATTTAGTTGGAGTAAGTTAGTGTTGGTGACAATTTAATATGGAAAGGTTTGAACTATGCAATTTTGATAAATAAGGTTTGGTATTTCAATCTTTTCTATCATATTATAGATAAAATCGATTTAAAATATATGCCTAAAAATTTGAAGAATAGACAAAGTGGAAATTTTAAATAAATGAATTTTTATTTACAATGTAAAATTCAATCTATATTTTTCTTTTAACTCTTCTTTATATTAACTAAACTTCTCATAACAAGATTTTCATATTTAATATATAAAAAAGAAAAAAACTATTTTAATTATTCATTTAATTTTTCAGGAAAAGACTTTCAAACATCTTGGAGTCTTTCTTCAACCATTTGAAGATTATTGACAACCTAACCTTTCATAATTACTAGAATGTGGCATGTAATATTTTAAAGTAGATCATAAAGAAAAAATTAAGGGCCCAGTTCATTTGATCTTGACAATAATCCAACACATTAAAGTTATTGGTAATTAATAGAATGTGGCGTGTAATATTTTGAAGTAGGTCATAAAGAAAAAATTAAGGGCCCGGTTCATATGACCTTGACAATAATCCAATACATTAAAGTTATCGGCATAGAGAGCTAAAGAATAATGGAAATGAACCAGAAAACCAAACCCACAAACTCTCCAAGGTAAACTGCCTCTCGATTAAAAAATATGTAGAGACTATAATTTTAAGTTCTTTCCACAATTTTTTGTGGGAAAATTTTACATTTTAAATATTTTGAGTACGTATGCGATAAAATCAGTTTATACAGAACAAAAAAATAGTTTTTCTTTGATCACATGCCAGTGCAAATTTCCAGTTCCCATGTCGTAGGAAAATCTCTGTCACATAACATGGATCAGTCTACAAAATCTTTGTTCATATAATCCTCAAGTTGTAATGGATCCCATTAATTTCATACAATGCAATTTGTTGATAGTTTTCAAAATCATCCTTGAAGTGTCAATTTCCACCATGGGATTTAAGATTATGGTTCTCGAACAAACCATCAGATGTTTCCTTTCGAGATACACATGCTTCGTCCTTCAACATCAAACCAGGGCTTTGGAAGATGCTTTACCATCCCTAGTGTGTAGCAGGCTTCCATGTTGCCAACATCTGCACATCATTTTAAGAAAGGATCTACTCCGTCTGACTAGAGGGAGGATTTGACAACCAAAGTCTCACTTTAAGCTTGCACCAAAACCAACAGATGCATGGAAATATAGCAAAACCTCCAGCACATGTACATGTTGAAGATAACTAAATAAATAAACACGGAATATATCTCATTCACCAGAGTGGGAGCCCTTGACATTATGGTTGCACTGAGCATAAAAGATTCTATTTGATCTTGTGCTCACTGACAGTCAGATGACCCCGGAACCAAAACAAGGAAACAATATTCAGAAGCTGGAGAAGGGTCGAGTTGAGAGGTTCATTGAAAAACTTAAATAGTTGGAAGGGATGAATTCCTTACTAGTAAAGAATCTGCAATATGTTTATGGGTTATAATAAAGATCAACAAGTTGATTGGTTGCACAAATCAAGATTTAGTTGATAGTTAAAGCATTGAGATATAACGGTGGAAGAAATTTCAATCATCTGACATTGGATCTGAAGTTGAATCGTCTAACATTGGATCTTACTACGCATAGGGGTGCAAAGTTGCAACTTGGGGAATTCTTCCTAGAGGAACGCCTTACAACGTAACTATCATTGTTTTAACCTTTTTGAATGTGAAGAAAAATGGTTGATTATTGAAAACAATTCTTTTTAGTAATTAAAAAGATTAACATATGTTTAACATGGTGGATCGATCTTAGTGAAAATTGATAAGATACTTTATTCATTGTTGCACAAGGAGACAAAAAATGTACTTATCTATCTAAATGATTAATTAACCATTTATCTATTGTTGGAAACACAATTCTCTTGGGTTATGTAAATTTGGCTTATTCACTCAAGAGGAAGGTGAAACACCTCAAGTTAACACCAATGGTCATGAGAAGATCAAAACACCTCTTGGAATATGAAACCAAGGGTCAAGAAATGTGTATTTATACGTACATATTGTTAATAATATGCATATCACACTTATCTATCTTGTGTGTATTTTCATGAAGCCACCATAAGTTTTCTAGCCTTAGGGTTTATTGCCACAAGTTTTGTGGCTTTCATAGACTTGGGTGCTCCTGCTATGCAACCGAGGCATTCATATCAGAATGAGCGTCACCCCATCTCGCTTCACTAGTAGCTTGAGAATTCGTCCATTTTGACCAAGTAGCTAGAATATTGTTAGTACACCATCCCAGACTCCCTTTTGATTATAGAAATGCATATTTTATTATTTGCAGTATATCAAACCTTTTCAATCTATCTTTTTGTTTACTTGTCATTCTATACCTGGCATGTAGTAACACCTTTTCTAGTCCCAGACTATGCTTTACCCTGCAAAGTAACACACAAATCCAACGTTGTTTCTCTCTCTACTTGGCACTTTCATCATGCCATAGTTTTGGTTTGCTTATCTTCTAAAATCCTAGACCACACCAATATGATTAAAAGCCACACAATCTCTCTCTCTCTCTCTCCTCGGTGCAACGCTCTAGAAAATTTGTGGGCATGTTCTCTCACCTCTAGTTTGTGTATCCATCTATAGGTTTGAGTGTACATATACTGATTTGATCCATCAAAACTGCAAAACCTTGTGTTTTCCACATCAAGTGTCAAAGAGGGCATACACCCCCATTCATCTCATTTTCATCCATTTTGAATCGAATGAGAAGCCAACCTATTTAGCAGCAGGTTGATCAACTCCATTCATATGTTGCAACACAAATTCAGATGTCAAGCAAGTGATATGAAGTGTGACTAGAGGATTATAGCTCTTGTTTCGTGGATCCCACCAATTTATTTATTTATTTATTTTTTTTGCAACTTTTTCACAATTTAGATTTTATAAAGAAATTTGGTATACATTGTTATAGGTATTGATGTGGATTTTGTTGTAGCAGCTCCATTTTTTAATATTGACCACATAAAGAGCTCTTTGACTATTATATAGAGATTTCTACCCAAATTTCCTAAAGGATATTTGTTGTAAATGGGCGATTCACGGGTATTCTTAGCACACACGTGTTTTTGGTGAGGATAATCAATTTATTTGGAAAAAAATTGTGTATGTAATAACCCAGGATCTCAAGAAGCATGTTATTAATATTGATCACCATCATCAGAGCCCACTCTTCTATGTTTCATATATAAATGGTTTGGATAGGGCTTACAACATCCAGGCATTTTCCATTCATTATACTCTACATATTAAATCATTTTAAAAATGTGGTGGCTTGCTTTGCATAAGCTTATTTTGTAGCACTACTTTGTAATATCAATGAGGGATTCAAGCTTCATTGTTGCAATATTTTTTGTTGGGGCACATTGATGTGATTTGAATGATTATGTGATTCCAATAAGTTAACTGCAAAATTATCAACACCGTCGTGAACATATTGATGTGGGGAAATTACCAAATGTGTTATTCAAGTGTTCAAGTGACAAAAAGGTTGACTAGATAAAGGGTTTGCAGAGCTCAAAGAATAGTGACTGCAATCCTAGCCTAAAATCATCCCGAAGGGATAGCCTTTTGCTTCTATATGTGAGATCATTGATCCATGTATCAATGCTCCCATTATCGATAAAGGTTCCCTTGAACGCCAGCTCTTGGAAAACGTGGAAGCATTCATTTTCCTACCCTATCCTTAAAATTCCACTGAACTAAAAATAAATAAAGAAAAAGGTCAAATAGATTGCATCATTCTGGTTCATTGCTCAACATTGCTTCCTAGATACAAAATTTTGATCTACAAACAAACATATTTGAAGGACATTCAAAATAGGTTTGACATTTGATTCCTCTGCCAATGAACTCATATGTTCACGATCTAGGTTTGACATTTGATTTCTCTACCAACTTATGTGGCAAGATCCCAAGATGGTATTTGTTTTCTCTTCATTAATGTTTTGTTCACTAAGTCTAATTGGTAAAGGGTGAAGTTACAATAAACCCTTTTAGGTATAAATGGGTCGAATTGATGAAGTATTAGAGTTACTGAACACTCTAATACATTACACCATTGACAATATAACATAGTTGACAAAGGCATTTTATATGATGTAAAAATATGTTTCCAAGACGCACAAAACAAGATTTATTTTCTGTTGCTCAAATCATAAATCCAACGAGATGAACTATAACCAAGGAATCAACATCAGGGAAAATTTTAAGAACCACCCTAAATTTATATGTATAATAAATGGGTGAATCCCCATGATACATAGGAAAAATGGGAGGCGATTTTATCACTAATATAATATGTATATATATATATATATATATATATATATATATATATATATATATATATATATATTTGGCGAATCTCTCACCATATTATATTATCTTGTAAAGTCATGGCGAATCTTTCACTGAATTATAAAATCTTGTAAGATCTTGGAAAATCTTTCATTGAATAATAAAACATTGTGAAGTCTTGGCGAATGTTTTGTTAAAGTATGAAACCATATATGATAATAATAAAACATATTCATTAAACTGTAATATACTAACATACATGTTTGGAAAAAAGAAACATAATTTTCACTTCCTACAAACAATGTTGCAAGTTTTAGTGACCATATTTGTCATGGTAGGAGAGATTAATGTTTTCTCTACCACTTTTGCCAAGCTATCAAATTTCTTTCTTATTCCACAGACTCCAATTGCGAAAAAAAAAAAACATCAAGTTTGTTTACACCAACAGGCCAACAAGTAGCAAGCCCCAACTATATAATATAATGAAGTAGTAGGTATCCGAAAGGCCTAAAGGGGATCTAATGGAAAGAAGTGACCGTTGTCAGAAGCCTTCCAATCAATATATAAATATATAAATGTAGATTTATTATTATTTTAATTGGAAATATTCAATTAAATAATAAAATTTAATTACATCTTTCCCAATATAAATTTCTTATTAGCATAATTCACTACCTTCATTCCATTTTTAATAGTGTTGTAACATGTGGATTAATTTCCTTTTTGGTGCACAATCGCCGCCTTTTAGGACAATATGGTGCAGTGACCCAACCCTTACAGATCATTACCACAAACCAGCATATTTTTCAAACAACTAATCCAAGATCAGTACCTTAACTTTTTCATGAAGATATCATATTGAGAATGTCTGAAAAATGGTGGCAAATCTAGGCAGCGACTATCTCTCTTCTGCGAGGGTGATGCGGAAAGAGTTAAGATTTCATTGTTTTGAATTTTTTTTTGTTAAATCAGAAAAACCATTATGGAGATATCGGTAATTTTTACTAAATTTTGTGAAGTAACTAAATGTAGCTTTAACCATTCACCTTAAGATTTTTTTTACAATATAATTTCCTAAGTCTATTTAATATCTTCATTATCATAAAAACCAGCCTATATCCATCTTAACTCCATATCTACCACTCTTAGAGGGATGAAATCTATTTATCCCCCCAGCACTTGGTAGACCCGGAATTAAGATGGATCTAAGCTGATAGAATTTTCCCTCTAAATAGTCTATGCTCACATGAATACCATGGCATTACCATGGGTCAATACCATGGGTTATCATTAACCTCCAGCTTAAAAACTACTATTAGTAATTTATAAAAATTAATAAAATCAATAATTGATTTTTATTTTAACTAAGTTAAAATGTTTAAGTGGCATTAAATTACAAGATCCATTTTTACTCTTGATCTACCAAGCCCCGAGAGGGATCAAATATTTTTCACTCTATGTTAGTTTGCATATCACGATATTTGATCCAGAGTAAACATGGATATATGCCAGTTTAATTCCCCCCATTAAATAGGCTGCATTCCATGTGAATACCATGGGTCAATACTAATATTAATACTAATATTAGGGTTAATAATGTTTTTTTGCATGGTATTAATAATAATGTGGTCCATGGTATTTGGCTCATAGGCTTCACCTAAATATAACACATTTTTTGAGTGTTCTTAAATATAAGGTGGCTTATGGAGTAAATATAAAAAATATTCTATTTATTTACCATACCTCTCGTTTATTTATATTTTTATTAATTTACCGTACCTTTTTTATAAATATGGTATTTGGCCCATAGGATTCAATTAAATAAAGCCTCTTTTTTGAGCCTTCTTAAATAGAAAGAGGGTTATGGACTAAATATAGAAAGAGGTTTTATTTATTTACCATACCTATAGTTTATTTATATTTATATTTATTTGCCATACCTCCACTTTATTTATATTTTTATTTATTTTACACGCTTGCGTGTTCATAAATATAAGGTGACATATGGAGTAAATATAAAAAATGTTTTATTTAAATCTGAGGATACAAAATATTCGCTCAATAAAAATATAAAACCTCTTAATTTAGCCCAAAATTTTCCATGATCAACATTCTAAATTAGTTCTTTTTCATAACAAATCTTTCTTTAAGATTGATTCCCATCAACAACCAACACATGATAAAGTTAGTCATGCCACTTTAGGGGCAGATTAACATGAAGATGTAGAAGTTTATCTTGCACTTCCCAAGCCAATCATTAGACCTTGGGAACATGTCATCAATAACAAGTACAAAACTAGTCTTGGATATGAAAAGGAAGTGACCTTTCACATTACATGGTACACCAAATCAATCCAGTTTTAGAGTGTTGGGTTTCTCTAGGATAATTCATTTTCAACTACTCAACTTCCACATAAAATTTGTAGATGCCAACATTGTCATTGAGATGGCTTCCTAAAAGATCATTATTTTGATCTTCACCCTTGTGAGCATTGTGGAAAAAATACTCATCATTCAGAAAAATGTTCCAAACACAAGACTTCTGTAAGAGCAAAGATTCACCTTAGATGGATCACTTATTGGAAATGGTCTTTCCACAACCAAGAAGATATGTTGGTCACACCATATATTTCATTCTTGGGCATTGATGCATCTTGCAATGGAGAGATTTTTATCTTCTCACTTTGGGAGGGAATTGATAGTCAACTATTAGTTTTGAATTCATATCAAGCAAGCTTGAGGCACAACCATAACCAGACCAACTACATCCTAGAGGAAGAGTGATCCAGAGGCAAGGTCAGAGGTATAGTCAAAGATAAAATCATGTCTAATGAGAAATATTTGGTTGGTAGATAGCCTTAGACCACCACTGGAAAAATAATTTGACTTATGGTACCCATTTCATTAGTTTTTGGTCATATTAGAAGACTTCAGCTTATAACTAGATTCAAAAATGTTTTAGGAACTAAGCGAAGTTCCAGAGTTGGTGGTTAGCCTTAAACTACCACCGTTAGAATATTTCAAGTTCTACTACCTCATTTGTTTTGTGGTCTTACTTCAACAACCAGATTTAGAGAGAACATCCAACCATTGGCTATTGTACACTTGATCCATAAACTACCATGGATATTCCACTAGAAAATTCGTCACAACAAATATGATATAATTATATTTAAAATTTGAAATTCTACACTATTATAATTTATTTCCTTTTATATTTCTAGATATGTAGATTATTGTTAATAATGTATGCATGCGAATTAAAATTATGCAGAAAATAGAGAACAAGAAAATAAAATCTCACATACACATTTGACACAAGAGATGACATGGGAAACCATTTCGGGAGAAAAACCCAGTTGAAAGATGAGGTCGCTCTGCTCTATTTCTCTGAATAGAAAATGCCTGCGAGTATAAAGAAGTATGGTATGTGGTATGTGGGCTACTACAGTGGAAAAATACTCACTATGTGCTCTAACTACTATCCCTTTCGGTTATTTTTTCTCAAATTTGCAACAAATGCACTCAAAATAAGGGAACCCCTTTTCCTCCTTGTGGCCTGGTTACAACATAGCCTGATAGCCTACGATTGGGTAGGTTGTACTACCTCAACTCTTAACCATAGTTACAATATGGAATCTTTAAGAGTCTTCTTCATCATAATCACATGGCTAGCTCCTTTTTCATGAATAATGGGGGTTAACATGGCATCCTCTCGAACTATGGTGGTCAAAATGGGAAGAACAACTTTTGAGTGGCATAACTTTCACATACAGAGTCTGATTAACACTATTTTTGCATTGCTGGAAAGACATCTGTGTGTAGAATAGGAAGAAAGGTGTTATGATAAAGTGGCAGATTTTTACCCCTAAAAATCATCATTTGATGCCTCAAAACACTCCTAGAAGGTTTTAGACCTGAATTTGTGAAATTCAGTCCCACTGGTAAAAAGGGTCATGTGATCTTATTCCTCCACTTTTTACACTTTGAAAGTGTCGAGATGGTCCATAAAAAAACAATAAAATGATCCAATCTAGATCAACACCTTTGTATTGAATCTCTCTTCTTGGAATCATATACACTCATCCAGATTAAGGGAGGAGATGTTAGAGACATAATCCTCGTCATACAACACCCACTGATATCACCCGATCACCCAGATGTTAGACAAAACCCACTCGTGATCCTTCCTTGAGCTAGGAAATTATTTTTACCTGACTTTACAACCCAACCACATGCATTCCAGGCTATGCACATGACTAGAAGGCTCCAACCGCATGCACAAGATGCCTTCCATGCAGCAATAACCAAAATTCCCCAGTTATATTCTTGTGGACGTTTAAGTGCCACAATTTCAGGGCTAGTTTATAGGCCACTGCCAAGAACTCTCTAGAATCAAGTCTAATATATTCACAAGTATTCATAATCTACACTTCGGTTTAAATTTTTCCCAAACCTTCCAATTACATGATAAACATTTAGACAAACACATGGTAAACATAGTAACTATAGGTCATGAATGCATATATGTTCATTGTCTCATAGTTTCATCAAGAAAATCATCAAGAAGGCTCACTTCCCTCTCAAGATAGTTGCATCAAACACTACTTAGCTCATATATTCATGTAACCATTCAGTAACTTATCTAATCATGAAAAAGATCCATAACAAGAGCACTTCATTTAACCATGCATATAACTATAATGAAGCCATGACAAACTAGTTATAAAATCAACACAATAACCAGTACATGTGCTCATTGATCTCAATAAGAAATAACACATAATAACATAGGCATAAATCCAACCAAGTTAGGGACTTCCATGCACCACTCGACCATAGATTGGGCTGAATGAAATCTCTCTTTCAGCCAATCACCCTTGTGCCATATTCTAAACATGAATGTGGGATCTCATGGGATAAACTAAATATAACCAAATAGGGACTCTAGAGGTTAAACCACCTCCACCCTCAAGCCACAGTGATCTCACCTAAATTGGTCCAAAGATCACCAAACCAACACAAGTTTGGATGCCTCCAAATTTCTTCACCATACCTAGAGGAATTTTCCTGTCTCCACCAACTTGTCAAGGGCTTCTCGGAGAAAACCATCTTCACCCCCAACCCTTGGGATTTTCCTGAGACCACCTCACCTAGATCCCAAATCTTCCGGCAACCCAAAGATCAACCAATAATGAATCCCATCACACCATGGTTATCCAAGAATGGAAAAGGAAAGGTTGTAGACCACTATCAATTTAGGAAAAACACATGTCAATGGAAACAAATATGACCAATAAACCAATGCAAGAACCATACATTGAAAATTCAGCATGGTAAAACCAAAATGAATGATGTTACTTGAAAATCCTTAGTAATTCCTTTAATGGAAACCTCTTCTCTTGGCTACAGCTCCAACTCCTCTTTGCTTGTCCTTCCTGACTTGCACTACAAGGAAAACACCTTCTAGCAAAGGTTATAATGAAGGTTGTTAATGTTACAAAATTAGCAAAATTTGTCAAAAAGACATCCGCTAAAGCAGTTGTTTGTGGTAATGGATGTTTTAGCGGAGATTATAATGGAACATCGCCACAACTAAAAAAAATTAGGTGACTGAAGGTTTTAGCAGATGTTTTTTTACGACGCACTTCATGGAACAAGTAGCATCGTTGCGCTACATATATAAAAGCACCGGAGTTGCATACATAACTAAAAGCATCGAGGCATTGAATGTAAAGAACATTGGTTCTTGACATGTATACCACCTCGGTGTGTATATTGAGAAAATTCGTTGGGGCATTATTTTAAGGAACGACACAGGGGCACACAAAAAAATATTGCAATCTTTGTGCTTTTACTTAAACTCGCAGCGCCGATGCATACTATTTGTATAAACACACCGGGGAATGGAAATAATATTTTGTAGGACCAGGGCGTTAGTTATATAAAACCACTGGTGCGTTAAGAATTACAATGCACCAGGGTGTTAATTAAAATTAATACCAGTGCTTGAAGAACTAAATGCTCTGGTGTTGTCATTTACCAAAAAGGCGTCGATCATGCAAAAGAGATGTCGTCACGATGCTTTTATATAACATAACATACCTATGCATTTTTATGTTATGGATGCAATGATTTTTTGTATGAGATTTTCTCTTCTTTGGAAACATCGACCCGTGATAGTGCAATTATTGTAATTTTAAAAATTTGTTATTCATAAAAAATTGACATATATCTTATAACAATATTCATATAAATTAAAATTTGATTAATGCATTTATATATGATGTTTGGAATAATTTGTTATATTATCAGATTTCGCATCTCTTCATTATAATATTTAATCACACCTATATTTAATCAGTGGTGTAACATTTCATAGCGACATTGGATAACACAATAGAATAAATTAAATTGTATTTTATTATATATCAATAAGAGGCTCTTTGTCATACAAAATGGGATTGTTATTGGTAACCTATTTTCTTACAATTGGGGCACTATGTCCATTACACTAAACAAAATCTCTAATTTTTACAGACAATTATTTCAAAAAATACAACAGGCTGCATTGATATCCGAATTGATCATCATTCTTTATTAGAATTACTGTCAATGCTCGAGCTACTTCCGTGACTTGGGCTATTTGGACGGATGTTTTGTTGATTGCATAATTTGTTTTCGTCTTTTTTATCATGTTCCATCTACAAACATAAATATAAAGTGTATAGAATGTATCTACATTGGTGAGAATAATGAAAATTGAAAGAAATAATATATATCAATGCAAATTGAATAGAATTGTACCATAGCAAGAAGTGACTCGTAAAGTGAACACATAGTTTCAAAATCAAGTCTCATGCCTTGTTGCAACAAGTCTTCTGTTGGCATAGTTCCATACTTTGTTCCTGCATGTTTTGAACCCCATTATAAATCATAGATTGCATATAGAGGAATTTTTTGTTCTATTAATTTTAAACTTAGAGAAGTAAAACAACATAGATATTTCAAATTCCATAATTAATTTTTGATATGCCAACATATACTCACAACCCATATTTAAGCCAATGCCAATCAATTCTTCTGATGAATCTTGTTTGTATGTTAGCCCTTATTTGAAAACATTCAAAGATGGTTGCTGTAAAACAAATTAAAATATACAAAAATGAAACTTTGAGTTATTATAAGGAAATATTAACAATTACTCACAAACTTTGATATCAACCCTTTTCTTCCTTGTCATCTTGTTTTATTTGCTAAATGAGCTCCATTTTATTTTCTTTTTTGCAAGATAATACTTAAAAATTAATTTTTAATGCTAAATTATTTTTTTTATATGTACAGAACAAATCCTGATTACATACATTTGAAGCATGTTATTGTTGAGATGGCTCCTCCTATGGTGAAATTGTGCCCATTCCTTTGACCATTTCCTTGTACACTTTTTTGGACATTCCTACTGGCATGTTTCACATATCAACTCATTGATCATTTGGGATTTTCATAATCTTCCTAAAAAAAGTAATAAACTATTTTTATATTGATATATGAAAACTAAATATAACAAAATTGATATTAATAAATGAATGGTTTGTACTAATATATAAATATAATTCCAGAAAATCATTTAAATTAGGAATATTACCTTTTGAATAATTCTTTTGTTGTTGTTGTATGGTTTTGCTATTTCAAGTCTAACATGTCTTATTGACCATTGCTCTGGAAACACTTTTTGTAGTTTAGATATAATCTGTTCCTTAGAATCATTGGATTAATTTTTGTATTGTAAGTGGAGAGCACGTCTATAAGTTCACTCCACTAGATCCCTCATAGTTTTGTAAAAAACCCCCCTTTCATTAACCTCCAACACTACTTTAGATGAGCTAAGGACCAATTCATTGTCATTTACATGTTTTATAATTTTTCGTTTCCTAGAACAACATTGATCTTTTCCTTCATTGTTGCTCCTTGTAGAACATTAAATATATATGAATTAATAGATTGTTTGAAACATGTTATCTAATATTCTTAAGTATATTAATAAAGAAAAAAGAAAAAACAACAACTCAAATTGAATAATATTTTTTCATTCACTTAATTCATCAATCTACAATTTTTCTATCATGCTTTTACACTCTTCTGCACTTATATTATAAATAATCTTATCGACCTTCTTCATTTTGTGGCTCTGCATGACACACACTAAACAACACATATTAATTAAACTTCCATATAATTTAAACATATTAATTTTATAAAGAATTTACAAAGAATTTTCCTTCTCTTCTTTTTTCGATGTGTTATCATTGTGTCAATCAATATTTTTGTTACTTGACACCATCTCAGGCATTTTTTTTTATCAATATACAACCTATACCATTCAATACAAAAGTTATTAAATATATTTTACACATAAATCAAATAATTGTCAGCTAAAAAGAGCTCTGGTAATTGGTGTGTTTATTTGAATAAATGCACTGGTGCGTTTATGCCATTAAATGCACCGAGCATTTAATTGTTCGACACCGTAAGTGAAAATTATTTTTTAAATAATTTTAAATTATGACAGTGCGATTTGTAACTATAAATGCATTGCAATGACTTAATGGTGCTATTTGGCAGAGGAGTGATGATCATTATATTACACTAAGAGCAAGGATGAATAGACTGGACAAAATCGTGTTAGGGTCCCACCCTAACCCCCTTATTTATGTCATGGGATCACGTCATATTCAAGAGTCAATAAAGCCCATATTAATATTTGCAAGTGGTTAACCCGCAATTAATGACGGGACCACAGTTAGTTGCAAATGGGCCGTAGTATTAGATAGATGGTATTAATAAAACCCACGGTATTGGCCCGTGGTATTGCATGTATGAGTCATATATAAAGGATAGAGACTCCCTGCGAGGAGTATCGTGTCTTATTTTGTAATCGAGCTCTGCTCTATTGGAGGTTGCCCCCTCGAAGAGGCAAGTGAACATTACTCTCTGAATAATAAAATCATTGCTATTCTGTGTTTTGGGTATCTTTTCTTCGCATATTCTGTATTGGGTATCATTTTGCAGGTCAAGAGCATAACAAGTGGTATCAGATCACTTTCCAGGGCCGGTGGGATCTCCAATTCTTAGCAATTTTTTTTTTTTTTTGGCTAGAGACGTGTTCCGGCGTCTTTAAACCACGGGATCTGTCGTTGAGCGCATAAACCTGCGGATTTGGGGAGGCATGCATGTAGGAAATATAAGAGGTGGTCACCTCTGTTGGACTCCCTTGTAACCCCTGTGCGTACCCCTTCGAGTAGTAGCGCATTAGACAGAACCGCGCACGGACTGTCTTCCACGTACCCTCTGGGTATATCGGAAGCCCCTAGGCTCCCTTGAAACCTCGCCATAGATAAACCATCGGCCGTCTTGTGGCTACAGTACACCGAGAACAACACTTGGAGAGATTACTTGCCCGTACGATTGGGTAGTCAGGTTGTACGGCTAAGGGTACGGTCGATCCTCCTTAGTTAGAGCCCTGAAACATTGGGCCGAGTACTACTGCCAGACCCTTATGTATATTGCGATCTGTAGCACCTGACACTCCTCAAGACCATAGTTCCCTTTTCTATCGGGGGATCGCACATCATCTATTCCAGATCCGCTGGTGCAACGGGGTGCAGCAGCAGCCGACATCAGTCCCGCAGTCTCGAGTTCGTAGATCAGTCATTCCGATCTATTAGAGCCAGCCGATCCGCAGCAGCAGTCTGTTCCACCGCCCAGAGCTATCCGATCCGCCATTCAGATCTCTCAGATCCACCAGATCGGAGTTGTTGTGAAGGGTTCCTATACCGAGGTATAATTTTCGCAGGACTTTTGGCCGCATTGACATTTTGAGGATTTGGCGACTGCAGGGCGCTTATTGGTGATCTAGCCCATCAGAATCAGGATGACGAGCTGAGCACGGTGGTACCATTCAATTATTAGTGAAAATTTTTAGGCGGTCCCAATTTTTCATCAGGTTGGTGTATGGTAGAAACTAGAGCTCAAGCAATGGCCAATGAAAGAATGGACAAACTTGAAGAATCCGTCCAATCCATCAATAAGCAGCTTACCGGACTATGTCTCCAGGTCCAGCAATTAATCCCGAAGGGCAAGGAGCAAGCCCATGAGGAGGAGTATAATGACAATGAATACAATGAGGGTGAGTCTAGCCACTCTCCTCACGTCTGGCACATCCACCCACCACCCAGTCAGCGACCTCCCAAGTTTGATATGCATAAATTTGACGGTTCTCACCCGTTCGCATGGATAACACAAATGGAGCAGTATTTCAAACTGAATCATATCTTAGATGATGCAACTAAGCTTATGTTGGGGAGCATGTACTTGGACAATGAACGGTGGCAATGGTGGGAATGGCATCAACGTTGCAATGGACCTTTTAAGACTTGGACCCAATTTACCAAAGCTCTTCGAGACCGCTATGAACAGGAGGACTCTTTCTTGGGTCGTCTTACTAAGCTCCGACAGACAGGTACAGTGGATGAATATATTACAGCTTTTGAAGCCTTAGCCTTCCACACTTGGGGTCTCTCAAATGTGTTCTACACAGAATTTTTTATCAGTGGTCTTAAAGAAGCCATCAAAGCTCAAGTCTTATTGCACCACCCTCCCACTTGGACAGAGGCTTGCAAGGTAGCCCATAACGTGGAACGTGCATTAGCAGCCCAATACAGTTGCCCAAATTTCCCCGCTAAAGGTCGTCCCCCACAGGCTCACAACACGACTCAAACACTTAAGGTCCAAAAGGTGTCACCTGCGGAAATGGCCGAAAGAAGGAAGCAAGGACTATGTTACTACTGTGATGAAAAATACTCCCCAGGTCATAAATGCAAGGAGCCCAAATTTTTTCAAATAGATGCCACTAACTACAGCTCAACAGAGGAAGATCCACCACTTGAGGAACATGAGGCACTTGAAGAAGACAACCCAAAGGAGAATGTCTCTGACGAACCAGTTATTTCACTGCATGCGTTGGCAGGGATTTCTTCCCCTCAAACTCTCAAAATCAGGGGTTTTCTTAAACATCGCCCAGTAGTAGTCTTGATTGATAGTGGAAGTACCCATAATTTCATCCATCAAAAAACAGTGTTTTGTACGAGCAGTTTCTAACTTCCAAGTCCAAATTGCGGATGGGGGCACAATGAAATGTGAAGGCCGCTGTGAAAATGTCAAACTTCAAATGGGGGATTATCAGTTGAAAACCCACATGTTTGCCATACACATGGGGGGTTGCGAAATTGTCCTCAGCGCTGAATGGCTCCGCACTCTTGGGCCAATCACAATGGATTTTCAGGAGTTATATATGAGTTTTAAGCAGAACAACTACACACATACCCTCCGTGGACTCCAGGCGGGAGCCCCCTCTATCATCAGCTCGCATCGGATGGAAAAGTTGTTAAAAAAGGGCAATCATGGAGTGGTAGCTCAATTTAATGCCATCCAGGTCGTCGAAACCAAGTCTCTGCCAATTCATCCTGAGATGCAACAGATTTTAAATAACCATCTACCGGTCTTTGACAAGCCTCATGAGCTTCCACCCTCGCGAGGGGAACATGATCATAGCATCACCTTGGTTCCAGGGGCCCAACCCCCAAATGTGCGGCCATACAGATATCCATTCACCCAAAAGAATGAAATAGAAGAAATCATCAAGGAACTTTTGGAAGCAGGTGTCATTCGTCCCAGCATTAGTCCTTATTCATCCCCAGTGGTCATGGTGCTCAAGAAAGATGGGGAGTGGCGGATGTGTCCCGACTTCAGGGCCCTCAATAAGTTGATAGTCAAAGATAATTTTCCCATTCCGGTGGTTGAGGATTTGCTGGATGAACTCAATGGGGCTCAATTCTTCACTAAGCTGGATCTTCGCTCAGGCTACCACCAAATTCGCATGAAGGAAGTCGACATTCCCAAGACTGCTTTCTGAACTCATGAAGGCCATTATGAGTTCCTGGTCATGCCATTTGGTCTTTGTAATGCCCCCTCTACTTTTCAGAGCCTTATGAATCACATTCTCAAACCCTATCTCAGGAAATTTGTCCTTGTCTTCTTCGATGACATCCTCATCTATAGTGGCACTTGGGCTGCACATCTTCAGAATGTAGATCTACTCTTACACCTGCCCCGCAAGCATAAATTATTTGTCAAGATGTCCAAGTGTTCGTTTGGCATGGAAGAAGTTGAGTATTTGGGCCACATTGTGGGGTGTGAAGGTTTCAAGGTGGACCCCAAAAAGATCCAGGCAATGCAAGAATGGCCTCAACCTAAGACCTTGAAGAGATTGAGAGGATTTTTGGGTCTCACAGGCTATTATAGTAAATTTGTCTGCAACTATGGCTGCATAGCGAAGCCCCTCACTCAACTCCTAAAGAAAAATTCCTTCTTTGGAATGAGGAAGCACAACAGGCATTTACCGCTCTCAAAAATGCCATGTGTTCCACTCCAGTCTTAGCACTACCTGACTTCACCAAATCCTTTGTCATTAAATGTGATGCTTCGGGGACCGGTATTGGGGCGGTCTTAATGCAGGAAGGGCGACCTTTGGCCTTCACAAGCCAACAACTAAGTGGGAGGAATCTGGGCCAATCTACCTACGAAAAAGAAATGATGGCCATCTTACATGCCGTCGAGACCTGGCGACCTTACTTATTGGGGCGACGTTTCCAAATCCGCACAGATCATCACAGTCTTAAATATTTTTTGGAGCAACGCCTATCCTCCCCACAACAAAATAAATGGCTCACCAAAATGCTGGGATATGATTATGAGATCATTTACAAGAAAGGGAAAGACAATAGTGTAGTAGATGCATTATCTCGCCAATTTGAGGAAGAAAGTACTCTGCTAGCAATTTCCCTCCCCATTCCAGAATGGATTGAAGAGGCTCGCAAGGAATGGTTTTCACACCCTGGGCTATCCCAACTCATTTCTCAATTGCAGGTAGATCCAAATTCCACCAAGGGCTACTCGTGGCAGGATGATATTCTTCGCTACAAGGACAGAGTCGTAATATCCCCAACATCCACCCTCAAAGGTAGCATTTTGGCAGAATTGCGCTCATCGCCCATTGCAGGACATTCGGGCTTTCAGAAGACGTATGCTCGCACCAGAAGATCATTTTTTTGGACAGGCATGAAAAAGGACATCCTTACTTTTGTAGCAGAATGCGATGTCTGTCAACGCCACAAAGGGGAAACCGTCAACACACCAGGCACATTACAACCATTGCCCATTCCGACATCAATTTGGACGGAAGTTTCTATGGATTTCATTACAGGTCTTCCAAAGTCCGGGAACAAGTCAGTCATCATGGTGGTTGTGGACCGACTATCGAAGTATGCTCATTTCTGCGCCCTACCCCACCCATTTACACCAACTTTGGTCACTCAATATTTCATGGATCAGATTTTCAAATTGCATGGCATGCCCACTTCTATTGTGTCCGATCGCGACCCGATCTTCACCAGTAATTTTTGGCAGGAACTCTTCAGGATACAAGGCACTAAACTAAAACTCAGTACTTCCTATCATCCGCAAACGGATGGTCAAACTGAAGCCGCCAGTAAATGTCTAGAAACCTACCTTAGGTGTTTCACTTCAGAAAATCAACACCTTTGGGTACAGTGGTTACCTCTCGCTGAATGGTGGTATAACACCAACTATCATGCCACCACCAAAATGACTCCCTATGAAGCAGTATATGGTCAACTTCCACCTTCCCCTACCTCTTATCTCAAGGGGTGCTCCAAAGTACAAGCAGTGGATCAACTCCTACAACACCGCGCAACCATGCTCGCCCATCTTAGAGAGAATCTTCATCAAGCTCAGAACCGCATGAAGCAACAGGTAGACCAACATCGCTCAGAGCGCCAATTTCAAGAAGGGGATCAGGTCCTTTTAAGGCTGCAACCATATAAGCAAAAATCACTCAAAGATAAGGGTTGTCAGAAGCTATATCCAAAATTCTACGGACCATACCAAGTACTTCAGCGCATTGGAGAAGTGGCTTACAAGTTGGCTTTGCCACCTATTGCAAAAATCCATCCAGTTTTCCATGTATCGTGCCTCAAGAAAGTGATCGGGAACAATTGCCCAGTTCAAACCAGTCTACCTGAATTGGACGAAGAAGGGTCAATTTGGCTTCAACTCGAATAGGTTCTAGACACAAGAGACAAACACCTGCGCGGACGCATGATTAAGGAAGTCCTCGTCAAATGGAAAGACACCTCTCCGGAAGATGCAACTTGGGAACCAGCCACTATTCTTCAGCAGTTTCCGCAGCTTCAGCCTTGAGGACAAGGCTAGTCTTAAGGGGGAGGGCATGTTAGGGTCCCACCCTAACCCCCTTATGTATGTCATGGGATCACGTCATAGTCAAGAGTCAATAAAACCCATATTAATATTTGTAAGTGGTTAACCCGCAATTAATGACGGGACCACAGTTAGTTGCAAATGGGCCGTAGTATTAGATAGATGGTATTAATAAAACCCACGGTATGGGCCCGTGGTATTGCATGTATGAGTCATATATAAAGGATAGAGACTCCCTGCGAGGAGTATCGTGTCTTATTTTGTAATCGAGCTCTGCTCTATTGGAGGTTGCCCCCTCGAAGAGGCAAGTGAACATTACTCTCTGAATAATAAAATCATTGCTATTCTGTGTTCTGGGTATCTTTTCTTCGCATATTCTGTATTGGGTATCATTTTGTAGGTTAAGAGCATAACAAATCGACAATGTTATAATATACTGATGCAATGTATTACACAGGGCATACCGCGAAACATATATTCTTTTTAAAAAAACGCACAAGGCCGACAGGGTTTGGATCTAACTCAATAAGTGACCCCCTTACTTTACATGTCAAACACCCTATATATAATAAGTATAAAAACCCATTAAATCTAAAATGCCTAAAATGAAAAACCCTAATTGTGAAGTGGTAGAGGGATTTAAAATCTAAGGTGAAATTTTGAAGTCACATAAGCAAGAAGAAACAAATGTTTAAGGTAAGTATTGATTTTTTTATATTTTTTGTTTGGTTTTGTTTTTGTTTTTTATTTTAATTAAATTTAAGTAGAAACAAAGATCGTAAAAATTTTTACTAGTAAAATCAATAGTAGATTTTTTATTATACATGGGTTTAACTTTTTTTTGAATTGTGAATAAATCTAACAAAAATTGTAAAAAAATTTAACAGTAAAATTTAAAATTTTTGCTATGTAGGGTTTTGAGTGAATCACCATACCTTTCAAATTCTGATCTTTCTGCGGTTCCAAAATATTTTGCTGCTCCATAGTGCTCCCAGTATGTCTCTCTTGCAAATGATCTCTATTTTAATTAAACCCTAACAAAAATTGTAAAAAAATTTATTAGTAAAATAAATAATAAAATTTAAAATTTTTATTATGCAAGGTTTTGAGTGAATCACCATACCTTTCAGCTTCTGATCTTCTGAATAGTTTTATTACTCCAAAGTACTTTGCTGCTACACAATGCTCCTAGTATGTCTCTAGCAAATCACTCTTTTGAAACTATGGGAAAAATAATGAAATAGTGAATAACTTTTTATTATTTAAAAGACTTTATGAAATTAGATTTCAAAAAATTAATTGCTGCTCATTTTTGAATTTAAAAAAAGACAGAAAAAATAATCACGTTTTTTTCTTTCACTTTATCCGAACATCGGTGTATTCAATAGTAAAGAGAAGCGATGTGTTTATAAGAAAACCACACTAACATTGACGGGGTGCTAAATTTTTTCAATGCATCGACATTATACCATTTTTTTTTTACTTTCAATATCCTGAAATAGTGTGATTAATATTTTAACACAATGGTGTGGTTTGTATTTAAATGCATCGGTGTTGTAATTTATATAAGAACATTGAGATTGTAGAATTAGTTTTTATTTTCTAAATCTCGGAAACAGGTGTGTACATGTGTTTTTTTATTTAAACGCATCAGTGAATTTTTGTATAAGAGCGCTGATAGGATAACATATTTTATATTTTTCGACATGCCAGAAACCGTTGCAGGTATTATTTGAACGCCCCAACGCTGTTATGATTTAAATGTCTCGTTGTGATATGTTTTGATAAGCGCACTGGTAGGGTTTAAAAGCTATCATAAATTTTATTTTCACATAAAATGGCATATTGATATCAATTTATCCTTTTCGACGTATCCACATGAATTACAATAGTTCATAGTATGCATTTTCCACTTAAAGTCGCCTTATTCTTGAAAAATGGTTTGAAAACTATATTGATATTCAGATTATGGTTATATGGTTTTAGAAATTAATTTTCGATATGTACACAAAATTTAATTTCTGATTTTTCTCAAATGTAGAGACAAAATCTCAATAATATCAAATGGCCAATTCTTCAAATTCAAACCCGTTCCATATTGCTGATCAATGTCCTTCATAGAGTTCTCCCTTTCCATCTCCAATAAGTTCAGATTTTATTTATATTTTGATTATCTAATTGTTTTAATAGATGTTAATTTGAATAAAAATGCATCCAAATTTGCAGGATTCTGATTCATAATCGAGTTCAAATGCAAAAAATATTCCTGCATTTCAAAAACGTCGGAAGCTCTTATCAGGGGCAACATATCGCAAGCAATTGGTAAATGAAAGTGGATAAACTCTTTACTTTTCCAATTGGAACATGGCATATTCCAGCCATATTCCTAGATCAATGATGGTTACAATTGTTTGGTGTAATGTAATTTCAACAAACTAATTGCATTGGCATGCTTACTAATATTATTGATATTGTACTAATGACATTCAATATTTTTTGAAATTAGGATGCTAGTGATGATGAGCGACCCACCAACCATATTCCTATGCATGCCACTACAATGTCAACTCAAAATAAGGTTTCATTAAGAGAAATACTCGGAGAGGAAGCACACAAAGAATGGTTGAATCAACCAACTATTCAGTTCCCACTACGCCCAGATCCACTAATTTAGAATAACTACAACAATTGTAGTTCTTCATCACAAGTTGGAAATGGAAGCAATCAAATAGAGGCTGGTACGGATGATTACTTCCATGGAGGTAATGTTGTTAGATGCATTCCAAAACAATGAGGTAGGGGATGATGTGTTGAAAATGGCAACAATAAATGCTAAAAATATAAATGCTATCAATAGCATTGCTATAAATAGCATCTCAGGTACCAGTGTTGGATATAGCAACAAGGAATGAAAAAATGGAAATGCTCAAAATAACATTGCTATAAATATCATTTCGGGATAGATTCCAATTTTAGTTAGTCCTTGAACTAAAATTGAGAAGTAAAATTCAAATTTGATCTTAGCAGTTGTTCGTAAAATAATTAATTAATTCATCTTGAGTTAATTAGTTGTAGAAAATCAAACATGAAGTCTATGTGAAGACATGCAACAGTTTCTCCATTGATTGAGGAAGTAATCCCTTAATTAAAGTGATCAGGATGAGTTGTACTTTGAGTTGTAATTAGTTAGCTCAGTTAACTGAGTTAAGTCCAGTTAGATTAGTTCCAACAGTTTGTGGAGCTGATTGTGAGTTCAATTAGTTAATGCATGCATGCATGTAACTACTACACTTTAGATAACTGAATATTCTCTCATAAATAACTCATGCATGTCAGTTCGGTCAGAGACCCAATGGAGATCAGAGGAAGGAACAATGTACTATCAGTTGGAGGAATTTTCCTATAAAGGAAACTCATCCATGCAGAAGGAATTCACTCCTTCAGGACTGTGCTGTTACTTTTGAGTTTAATGTCTTGTGTGAGAGGTAAATTCACATAGGTGGCAGCATTGGACCCCAGGAGAAATTGCGCAAGGAAATAGGAGGCTTGGAGGGCAGAGGAGAAGGTTTGTGAGAAGCCTTTGACTGTCTATGAGCAGCAGTGAGGGATTGTACTGAGAGCTGGATAGCTTGTGAGCTAAAGCTTTGTGTAATCGAGACATATTTCCACTTGTATGATAATACAGAGATCAGGGTTTTTAGCTGAGGCTTTCCCCAGAGTATTCTTTTGTGTTTCATGTGTGGTTGATTTCTCATTCTCAGTTATATGTGTTCTATTTGATCTTGATCAAATTCGATTAAGCTTCCACAAGTTTGTTGTAGAAGTAGATCTTGTATTTTGCTTTAGTATATTGCATAATCAGTTTAATATATGGTGAAATTTCTACTTGGTATTAGAGCTAGTTGATCTATAGAGAAATTTCTAGATGGTATCAGAGCAAAGGTGATCGAAGCACTTAACAGTATATGAAGAAGACTTTCAAAGTTTTGAGTTTTGGGCCACGAGTTTTCAGAGCAGATCTGGAAAAAAAAATAGCAGATCTAGATTCCTTGTGGAAAAAGAACCAAATTCAAAAAAAAAATCGGCTGAATCGAAGTTCAGATGAGGGAGATATCGTTGATTTAAAATTAGCTCTTTTTCCAAAAGAAATTTTGACGGCGAGAAAGATGGAACTGATTGGTTTACTAGCCAAGAACCTGTACGCTCTTGAAGTTCAAGATGCATGCAAAGCCTTGAGGAGTAAGACAAAGATTAGATACTTGGTGGTTGAGAGGGAGAGTAAATTACCTCTCAACATGCAGCGCCAAAAGAAGTCTCAGACAATTGTGGAGGAGCCACAATTGGTGAAGCAACTTTAGGAGGTTGTGGAGCAGCCACAACTAGAGAAGCCAAGAGAAGACCGAGTGGAGGCATCCACTCATGCAGAGACCTCCAGTAGGGGGAAATTTCGAGCCAAGTGGGCAGAGGGATCACATGCATCCATACCTCCAGGTGCGAGGTGGGGCAATGTGAAGTGATTATCCTACGAAGGCTGAAATAGGGGTAGGATCCTTGAGGTATCCAGCATCTTTGATTAGACCTTGCTACAAGAGCCCCGATAAGGAGTAGGAGGACTGGCTGAGTGGGTAGAGGCAGATGCGGATGGAGCGATAGAGAGAGCTACAGTGCAGGAATCCCAAGACAGCGCAGAGTTAGCATGCTGCGACAATGCGAGAGGCACAAGAGTGTTGCATCAATGCAGGATGGCACAGAGAGGTGTGCAACGGTGTGAGATGCATGGAGTGTTGCAACAGCTCAGAGGTCACAGAGGGAGCACTTGTCAGCGGCAAAGGGAGCTTCAACATCAGACGGTGTTTCTAGCTCAACAAGGAGGTTAGTTGGGAGATCAGTTACTTACTTCTCAGTAACTGAGTTGCAGTGCAACAGTGGGCAGCAGGATGCAACATGATGAGAGGAGGTGCAGTGCAAATGAAATGTTGGGAGATAGGACTAGCAACAGCACAGATGCAGCAGCAGGAATCAGTGTGATTGATGGAGTCAGAGATCAAAGTGACAGAGGCCATTGCAGTCAGATACTGAAGAGCACAAAGGTGCAGAGTTTTTAGTCGATAGAGGCAATAACAGTCAGAGACTTTGATGACAAAGACATCATTCTGATTTAGGTTTGTGATGCAGGAAAGTGTTCGCTCTACGAACAAAAGCAACCCCTCTAGCCCTAGAGTGGGTCTTGTCACAAACAAGGACAGATCAACAATAGCTTTCCATAAACAGTGATAGTTGGAGGTCTACCTCAACCGGTGGTCGATGGAGTTCCGTTGTGCTGCTCCAGCTTCCGCTTCCTTCTCCTAATGAGTAATCAACTTGAAACAATGCAAAGGAAATACAACAAAGCACGTAACCAGAACAACAATGATCTATTTACTCACAAAGTCAAGAAGTCATGAGCTATCAAGTACATTACATACAAGACATAGGAAAACATCATTGATTGCATTAATTATGAAATAAGAGTAAGCTTACAACCAAAGTATTGACGTCACAAGCCTTCTCAGAGGGATCCAGCCAGCGTGTTCTTCAAGCATTCACTCTTTGAAGATGGATCTCCCAACATACTAGTCTCTCTCACTCACAAGTTTTACACAAGATCAAAGGCACTTCACAACCTTCCTCAAGCTATCAACAATCCCACACTTGTCACACTCACACCAGCTATCTAACAAGCTCACAAGTACTAACAGCACTATCAGCAACCACTCCCAAAGACTAAGAACTCCAAAACTATCAGCACATAGCAATGGTGAGAGTTCAAATAGGAGGAGTCTCCATGAAAGGTGGGAGGATGAGCTTATCTCCAAGGAAGGTAGCACAAATGATGGAACAACCACACCAGAGAAAGGAGGGCGATATAAACTAGGCCAACAACTAGGTCTGGAGTCATCTGGAAGGTCAACTGTTGGAACAAATTCGCCCAATCTGGATCATCGCGGGCATATAACTGGTCTGTTGTGCTGACATCGCTATTGAATAACAGAGCTAGTCAGGTCATCACGGAAAATTACAAGTGACACTTGCGCTGGCACATAAATCCGACCATCGTGGGAATCAGGTGTACTTCCGCGATGGCAACACTTCTGGATTGTTTTGGAGTGCCCATCAGTGCGTTTATTTAGCCAACAGACGTGATGAGGCAGAAACCTTTGGAAAAGTGGGTCATTTGGCAGCATCAGAGAGAATTTGTCTAACATGAGCATGTATGGCTTGGAAACATGACACAGTAGGAAGACTGAAGTGAATACAGTGACAAATTACTGTGTAACAGATGCCCCCTAAAGTATGAAGCCCGAGAGAGAGGAAGGGGTGAAATGCTTTACGAAACTGACTGAACTGGAACACCATCTGGAAGAACCTGCATGCAAGTACAATTGATATCTCCGATAATGAAGTACATGTAGTCTAGGCATGGGCGCAACCATCCAAAAGACATACGAAATAGGTCTGTGGTATGGATGCAGCCATCCAGCGAATGAGACCATGATGATGATAAAGGTATGGTCGCAGCCATTCATGAAGACTTAGGTATGGTCGCAGCCATCCATCAATGAGTCATGTAACCATAAACCAATTCACGCAGCCCGAACATGTGTAATCTGAGTTCGAGGTCTTGAACCCATCCGATCATAGTACAAATTCTAACATGCGAATAGATGTGCTGAGGTCGAGCATGATAGAACATCGCTTGATTACCGGTGAATGATGAAAACCATTAACAAGCGCGAGAGAAACCACCAAGAATGCTAATGGCTCTCAAGGTTCTGTCTAGCACAATCCACGAAGTGTGAAAAAGGAGCTGAAGTCGAACACTCGTGGAATCACCCAATCAGTGACCAGTGATGAAAGTCGACCGTCAGGTGCGAAGAACTTGCCAGTGAGGCATGCAAGCTCTAAGGTACCAAGGGGGATCTCTAAATCAAACTCCTAGATAATGAGCTGATGTTGACAGGAGACGACTCGTCGCAGGAGGGCCATAATTTTTCCCCCATCAACGACACGAGATAAGGAACAAGTGGCAGATGGCGAAATAGAGTATCAAAGGAGAAGACAAGGGTGTAAACCACAGAAGGATTATACTCTTGAACATGTCGGCAACACGACTCCGGGGGGTGGCAGCATTCAGGCATCAAGGGACAGAGTCTCGAAGGAGACGGCATGAATCAAATGGAATGAGGCTAGAATGATAACCCAAACCCGTGGAAGGCCAAATGACGATGTATGGATGTCCCAACCTGGCAAGAAGCAAAAATGTCGATGTTCAAGAGTGACTAGATGCCATAGACAATCAATGATAAACCTGTTGTTGAGTCCAACCTAGTAATAGTTTAACGAGCCCTAGGAAGGAGAAGCTCGAGTCTCGTCATTGTGACGAGTCCAATGTCGTTAGGGTTTAACGAGTCCGAAATAGGTAAAACTCGGAGTCTTTTTCATGTTTAGAGAGTTTGAAAAAGACACGGAAAAGAAAACTCCAGGGGGGTCCTTTTTTGTAGAGTTGTCTCTCGAGCCCGAAAAAAGTATAAAACGATACTCGAAAGAACCACCTGACCATTATGATCGAGGAGTACTTTTCGTAGGTAGTGAATTCGACCCGAAAAAGTAGAAAAGCGGTCGGAAGCATGTCGTTTCGCAACCAATCACGAGCCTGAAACGACTAAAACCTGACAATCTTTTTGTGTTTAAACGGTTGAAAAAGAGCTTAAAGGTGACTGCCTCTTATTTCTTTTAACGATTCAAGAGGAAAACTCAGCCATCTTTTCATGTTTCAAGTCGGAAAATAGCTTAAAGACGACTTCGTGGATCAAGTGTATATGAGACCATCATAATTCCACTACCTAAAGTTCTGCACAAAGAACACATCACACGTAAACCCGTTCGAGATAATATGAACAATACACATAAAAACATAGTTAAAAAAGCATATTTTGACTATTGATATGGAAAAACAATGAGAAAAATCCACATTTATAAAATGTAATTTTTAAATTTGCAAAAATCACTATAAAAAGGAATTAACCCATTCATTTTTACCATAGTACTGTTCAATTCACCGTGGAGCAACTTGGAGCACTGAAGTTGGCGAGCGAAATTCGGCCCTGTTCGTGCATCATTTGTCCCGAAACTTGTTCCAGGTAGACACACGTTGCCCTGCGCTTCAATTTAATACTTTTTTCATGCATTTTGAACGTTCCATGTGTTAGTTTAGGCAGGTTTTCAAACCGGGCTCCGCCGCTCGGTCATCGCGGGTTTACCCTATCGGGTCCGCGATGGCCGAAAAAATTTACACACGGTGCGCTCCGATCATCGCAGAAAAGTGGTGTACTTCCGCGATGATCGCGAAAAGTTTGAACTAGTGACCTCGCGCCATCGCGTCTGTTTTTAAAACAGATGCGATGACGCCACAAACTTATGTTTTAATGCAAATTCCGCGTTGAAATTTCCAAATGAAGTGCTAATCCAACTTTTCTCGTCCTGCAGGCTATAATGGCATTCATCTGGCAAGAACACACACATGATAACAATGATATAGAAGATTTTGCTGATGTGGGGTGCCGAAACGCATTACGGGCATGCGGATTGCTCAAATTCTTCCTAACTCCACACCTGCAGTCACAACCTGACTTGCTGGAGCTACTGATTAGGGCCTGGAATCCCACAGATGGGAAATTTATCATCCAAGGCCGGGATATCGAGTTTGACTCTACAGACATATATTTTTTGACTGGGCTGTCCCATCGAGGTGAGAGGCCCATTCTGGAGGGGAAACGACCTGGGGGTGATTCCTTAGATATGCTGATAGCTCAAGTGTGCCCACAGGCACGCAAGACGAGGAGTGGGAAGGTGGCAATCCCAACAGTGGACGACGTAGTCCTTCGTGCTATGCTTTTCATGGTGACATGGGCAACGGGCTCCCAAGCCCAACATGAGGCTTTGAAGACCCAGCTCCGGCTGGATCTCGAGTGTCTCAATCACACCATGTTTAACTGGGCAGATATGGTGACGGAAAACATAAAGAGGCAACTCACCAACTGCCGTCGAGGAGAGACGAAGCAGTTTGGTTATGGATCCATCTTAGTCCCGCTCATGCTAGAGCGGTGCTGGCACTACAGTTAGAAGACATGGATTTGGACTTACCCAGGCCACGTGAGACGAGGGCCACGTGATGGGCTCACGTCATGCCGCGAGGAGGCGGCAGACGACCAGTGGCGTGGGGGACATTTTTCCGAGAGTGGCTGGAGCGACAGACGATCTTCGTGGAGGATTGGCCATATGCCAGCATGGACTTCTCTGGAGATCCTAAAATGCAGCTGCCCACTGGAGAGCAGTGGGATGACGGTGGTAAGACACTTGATCATATTTTTTGCATTTTTATTTTTTATGTTTGTTTTTTATTTTTTTATGTACATGTCTTAATGACGAATGCTATGGTATGCAGATGTAGGACCAGTGAGACCCATCAGGCTAGCTCCAGAGGCGCGGAGGGATGTGTAGGGCTTTGCAGCACTAGACCTGGCTCCTCCAGAAGATGATACGATGGAGACAACGATCCAGAACCTTGAGGGCCTGCTAGCAGGGATTCCAGATTACATGGGGATTGAGGAGGTCCCCAGAGTGTCCCAGATCCACACAGTAGGAGTGGAACCCAAGATGCACCGCCTATTGAGGCGGTTGACACGAGGATCAGTATACTATAGGGAGCACAACCTACCGCAGTAGACACCTAGGTTTTTATTTCCTGCTGGTGATTTTTGAGAGACATATGTCTCAGATGTACGGAGAACATAGACTCTGTTTGGACATGTACACTTACTTTTGAGCACCTCAGTGCGCCACGCAATATATATATATATATATTCCTATGGTATATTATTGTGTTTTACATGCTTCTTGTATGCTATTTTGATTACATGTTACGCAAATGTATGTCTAATACATGATTAGTCAATGCATCAGATAACGTGTTTAATCGTCGTGGAATATGTTGATATGTAATGAGATCAAAATTCCTTTCTAACAATTTAACACGTAAATACAACCTTAAAATGTGATGGTCTCTGACGGAATATCGCCCATTCAGCTAGTGGACGACAAGTTTAGAGTCCAGGTTCACAATCAATGCACGAATACCGATATTAATCGCCTCGGCCAGTAACTCAAGCACAACACTATATTCAATGACATTGTTTGTGGTACGACCTAAACACACACCTTGAAGGTCTATCAACTCACCATGAGGATCGTAGATCACCCACGCCGCAAAGGACAAGTTGCGGGTACTGCGGCAGGCACCATCGGCGAAACCAACGTAAGGTGCACCAAACATCTGCACAAGAAGCAAAAGACACAATACGTGGCAATCACGCCTTCACACCAAGAAAAAAACATGAAAACACACACACAACACACCTGCTAAAACACACGTATGTACAAACCAAAGTGCATGGGATTCACGCATAGTAATTTTTCAAGTAAAGCCCATTTCGGGGCTTATCGAGAGGATTCCCTTCATAATCAATTAGCTCGTAGGCCCCTTTCTGCAAAACTCTCTTTACAATATAAGGCCCAAGCCACATGGGCTCGAGTTTTCCTACCCCCAGCTTATCATTCACTTGATCGTAGAGCAAGACTAAATCTCCTCAACAAAAGAACAAGGATGGACAGTATGATCGAAGTGAGTTTTCGCTCTCTTCTTCTATGCTTCGATAGCTAGAGAGGCTAGCCGATAGGTCTCATCCAGCCGTTCTAGGTAAAGAAGGCGTTCTTCTATCAGAGTAGTGTTGGGAAGTAATTCGACGGCCAACTTCAAAGAAGGGATCTCGCACTCGATTGGAAGGGTAGCCTCCAATCTGTAAACTAATTGAAATGGAGTGAAACCGGTGGCGTCCTTCACAGAGGTTCGGTAGGCCCACAAGGTGGAGAACAACATCAAGTGTCAGTTAGACTTATGCATGCCAACGGTATGCTGAAGCATCGTAACTAGGACCTTGTTGACAGCTTCCACTTGGCCATTGGCCTGAGGATAGTATGGAGTCGAACTATCATGCCGTAAGCCTAGCTGGGTTGTTAGCTCGGTCATCATGTGATTACGGAAATGCTTCCCGTGATCAGTGATGATAGCCTAAGGGACTCCGAATCATGAAATAACATGATTAAACAAAAATTGCACCACTGTGTGACCGTCTTCAGATAATGTGGGCATCGCCTCGGCCCATTTTGTGAAGTAATCAACGACAACGATAATATACCCATGCCCCCCAGCCGAGCGAGGGTTACAGGTCGTATAATCAATGCCCCATTTTACAAAAGGGCCGACAGTAACAACAAGGTGCAATGGAGCGGGAGGTGCACGCATCTTCCGAATGTTAAGCATCGGCCGAGAACAAAGTCGGCACCAAGACGGTACAGGGTGTCCCCAATGATAGGATAGGGCTGAGACTGATGACGAATCTGTCGCCAAGCATCCTTAGACACATCGGGACGAAAAGAGGACGTCTACAGATATACAATGATATCCCTGTACCAGGGATCGAGGGTGCTAATTAGGAACAGAGTTTCGTCCGGGATATGGTCCTCTGACCGAGAGGGCACGGTAGGAGATGGAAAAGAGCAAAGTAACTCAGCAAAGACAAGGGATTTCTTAGATTTGGCGGTGGTGAATTCCAAGTCGAACTCTTGGAGGATGACGATCCACTTTGAGTACTTGCCCCCCAGCAACTGACGTGACAGAATGTACGTCATCGGGTTGCAATCAGAAACCATGGTCGTAGTACGCAACAAGATATAATGGCAGAAACGTTGGATGGCACAAACAGCGGCCAGTGCCAACTTCTTGACATAAGCGTATCGAGTTTCCGTATCTAGAAGATTGTGGCTGAGATAATATATGACATGCTCAGTGTCATCATCGTCATCTTGAACGAGAACCATGCCAATAGTGGTATCAGCAGCGGCCAAATACAGAGTATAGTCGCGATGATAATTCAGAGGACGCAACAATGGAGTAGAAACAAGGAGACCCTTGAGATGCTCGAAGGACTCTTGAGCAGCGGCATCCCAATGAAAAGGGGTATCTCGCTTCAGTAACCGCGTGAAACCTTTAGCCACTTCGGCATAGTTCGGAATGAATTGTCTTAAAAAATTCGCTTTGCCCTACAAACTCTGCAATTGCTACAAAGAAGCAGGGGGAGGAAGATTCAGAATAGCCTTGACTTTAAGGGGATCCAAACGGATGCCCTCTTGGGAGACGATAAACCCGAGCAGTCTGCCTGACTCAACGCAGAAGACACACTTATGAGGATTAAGCCTGATGCGGTAGTGTCGACAGCGGAGAAAGATTTCGCGAAGATGAGCAGGATGGTCCTGGCATTTTGCTGAATGAGTTGGTAGATCATCCAGGTATGGCTGTACAATGTGATGAATGTCATGGAATGCATAGGACATTGCACGTTGGAAGGTAGCACCGGCATTCTTCAGACCGAAAGGGAGCTTTTTGTAGGCAAAAGTGCCCCACGGACAAATAAAGGCAGTCTTTTTCTGATCTGTGGGCACAATATTGATCTGTTTATACCCAGAAAAACCATCCATGAATGAATACATTTTGCTCCCAGCACACTCATCAATGAGCTGGTCAATGAAGGGTGTGGGGAAGTTATCTTTGGGACAGGCCCAGTTAATATCACGATAATCAACACAGACTCGAATGGTACCCTATTTTTTAGTCATAGGGACAATATTGGAGACCCAATCTGTGAGTGGGATGGGGTAAATAAAACCAGCCTTAAGAAGCTTTTCAACTTCCGCTTTAATAGCCGCAGCCTTTCGGGGGTGCACGGGGCGTAGACGTTGGCGAACAGGCTTAGCACCCGGATACGTAGGTATCTCATGCACCACTATACTAGGATCAATGTCGGGCATTTCTTCATAGGACCAAGCAAAAACACCACGAAATTCGCGAAAATTATCAGTATAGAGCTGAATTTCCTCCGGAGTACAAGTGACCCCGACATGGATATGCTCGACAATCCATGGTTTCACAGAGATGTCGATGGGCTAGGTCTGCATGATGTTTCCCATATTGCCTTCAAAAGGCACTTGATAAACTTGAATGGGTGTCTGAAGGGGTTGAGATGGGACACAAGGAGCAAACCGCTCAGGACAGGTAAGCATTTCCTGGTGGGCAGGGAGGAACAAGGAACGATGGTGATGATCAGACCAAGGGGGTTCCTCTAGAGACATGGTCTCGACAATGGATTCATCAGAAGGAAATATGTCCTTTAAAGGATCCGAAGAAGCATCATCTCCAAGCCAAGGGGAATGAGCATACGAGTTGGGAGCCCTGCTCGAAGGAGCAGGTTCAGAAGGTGGAGCCGCTGCAGAAACAATTTCGATGTAGTTGAGCTCGGCAGGACTCAACGGCATCTCATCGCCCCAAGATTCTACCTGATCAGCCGGGGGAAGGACCCACGGATCAGAGCGAACGGAAATCATATTGATGGGAGCGACGTTAGGAGGTGGGAGTGAAAACACACCCATCAGGGCAGGATCTTTAAAAAGGCCAGTTCCTACACTTTCATATGGGATGGAGGTATGCTCCACAAAGGGCACGTTGCCTTCGGAAGAGGAAGTGAAGAAGGACAGCTGGTCTACGGTGACGATCTTCCCCTGATGAGGGAAACGAATGACGCGGAATAGAGATGAAACCATGGCTCGCATGGCATATGTCCAACTACGTCCCAGAAGGAGGTTGTAGGTAAGATTAGCATCAACAACTTCAACTTCCACTTCGACTGTCTTCCCTTCCAAATTAATGGGCAAACGTTGGAGTATACCATAAGGGCAAGACTCTCTACCATCAAAGGCTTCCAAAGTCGTAGGAGACTGGCTCAAAGTCGGAGAACCAATAGCCTTCCAACAGGCAACAGACATGATGCAAGTTGAAGCGCCTTCATCAATGACTGTACGATGAATCATTTTGGAATTGATGATGACCTGTATGAGGAAGGAAATTTGGTGAGGCAGTCTCGGTATATGGCTTTCCAGGTCAAAAGTAATCAGATCCGAGTCAGCTGGGTCTATGCCACTGATGGCCGATAGCAAGGACTTCCTCTGAGAGGGGCAGCTCTGGAGTACTTCTAAAGCGGACATAGCTGACGGAGCCTGGGCTAAGTCCTCAATGATGCTGTAGTGCTGGGAAGCACGAGCATTAGGGTTGTAAGAAGATTTATGGAGTACACCTTTCGGAGGGGGTTGGATGGGCGTCTCAGTGCTAGGTCTCTCGATATGGAGTGGACCAGAACTGGATGGAGGAGCGCTAGAGGGGACCTCAGGCTCTTTCCCAGCAGGCGACGAATACTCTTTTGCCCGAGTACTGATGTGGATGGGAATCGTCCCAGCCATAAATACTTGAGAACCAAAGGGAGAAGAGGATTGAGATGGATCAACCACCATTTGCGTTTGCTGTGAGGGAAAAGGTTCTTTGAGCACAATAGGAGTCCCGGGAGCACCTTTCAACAAACGACTAACTTCAGACCACCTTGGGCAGTCTTTGGTATAGTGATCCTCATCACAGATAAGACAAGGGTACTTGGGTTTGCGTTTGGCGCCTTCCTCGGGTGGAGGTTTAGGGGAATCCTGCTTAGGTTGATCCGCTTTATTCTTTCCTTTTCCCTTCTTCTTTCCTTTCGAGGCTTTGTCCACCGTGGTGGACTGAACAGCGTTAACCTCGGAAGTACTACCAGAATTGGATACAGCCTGAGAAGTATTTTCATTCGGAGCATTCGAATTTTGCTTCCCAGGGTTTGCGGAAGTTTTCTTGGAAGGCAGATTAACGGAACCGATGATACCGTCAACAGATGGTGTTGGCGGGGCTTTGGAAGTTCCTGGTCTCAGGGCATCAGGCAAATAATCATAGCGTACTGGACTGGGAGTAAACCAAGTCAAGGTACTGAGCGCACATGATAGCTTGCTCTTTAGTTACACATGCCCCCATAGTAATGTCCAGTGCTATCGGTCCGACGAATGAGGTCGTGAACCAGTCGGTGAGAAGCTGATCAGGAATCCAAAACTTAATCAAACGACGACGCCGTCTCCATTCATGGATATGATCAGAGATATGCGTAGCCGTTGTCTATTTTAAGGATGTCAGGAGGTGTGTGCCTATTTCATATTGAATCGGCAACTAAAAATGAGTTAAAAATGCCATAGCCAACGAGTTAAAATCCTGAAAATATTCGCGAGGTAACTCAATATACCATTTAGCAGCAGAGCCAGTGAGAGTCCTTTGAAAAAGGCGGAGCCGGATTGAATCATCAAGCCACGAATTCGATGAACACCATAGATGATAAGTCATGACGTGAGCCTGGGGATCTTCTCCAGCTTTACCATCGAATTTGGGACAATCACCGGGAATCTTAGTTGGAACCGGGGGCCAATACGGATTATGAAGAATAGGATCATTGGTCAGTTTGGACACATCCAGTAATTCCAACGTTGCTAAAAAGGGTAATTGAGGGTTAAAGGACATCTGGGGCTGCGGGTAGGAGGTAGTACCAGAGTTCCAACCAGCTGCCAGTTGCCCCCATTGATTTTGTCCAGACAGATTTGGCCCCGGAGGGTTTTGTCCGTAGGGATTTTGTCCATAGGGGTTATAGGATGGTTGACCCTGGATTTTCCCCCCAGCATTCCACTGATTACCAACTTGGCTTGTAGGAGCAACATAAGGTTGCTGGTAATTCTGATAAGGACTGACTTGCAGTTTTTGATAATTTTGATACGGGGCAAATTGAGTTTGCCCTTGGGATTGTTGGAAACCATAAGGCGTCTGGGCTCCAAACTGAGCTTGAGAGGTAGGCTGCATTTGATAGGCCGGTTGGGATTGAGGTCCAACCTGCATTTGAAGACGGGATTGGGTCTGGAGCCCAGCCTGGGGCTGAAAACCGGGTTGAGCTTGAGAAGCGACAATCCTTTGAGTGCTCAGTTGAGCAGGCCCAGAAGGATGTCCTTGAGAGAACGGAGGCTGAGCCATCTGGCCAAAATGTTGACTTAGTTGAGATTGAGATTGAGCCATCTGCCCAGAAGGTTGAGCTTGCTGGGTGTTGGGCTATTCTTGCACAACTAAGGGTTGTCCTGATAGACCGAATGGCTGAGTGGACTGGACAGTTGGTTGACTTGATTGGATTTGAGGCTGACTGAAATGTCCAGATGTTTGACCATACTGGACAGTGGGTTGGCCTTGCTGAATGTAAGGTTGACCGACTTGCCCAGAAGGATAGCCTTGCTGGACACCAGGTTGACCTTGTTGCATGTAAGGTTTTCCCGGATTACCAGAAGGTTGCGCAAAATAGGTAAAAGACAGACCACCAGAGGTCGAAGGTTGTCCCTGAAAGGGTTGTCCTTGTGGGCCTCCAGGTTGCCCTGGATAAGACTGCCCGTAATACTGCTGCCCATGAGAGGTTTGCATGTAAGACGGTTGGCCTTGATGAGGTGGTCCTTGAAGATGTGCAGGTGATACTTGGCCACCGCCATAACCAGTGGGGGTCCAAGCAACGGATAATGGGACTGTGACCTCAACCGCAGGCTGAGGTGGCAGAGGTCCGCGGTAATAGATATGAGCTCCTCTAGAATCATAATAATGAAACGGATTTTGAGGATCCACATTCTGAAGAGCATGCAAATATTGATCGTATGCCCCCCCTACTGGGATAGAACCAGAAGAAGGTGGGGCACCTAGTGTAGGGTCAACAACTCCGGGTACGGACGCCGATGGGCCGCTATTAGCTGAGCTTGAAGAAGGTCCAGTAGTAGCGGTTGCAACTGAGGATGCAGTAACGGCACCGACAACAGGGGTTGAAGAAGCCACACAAACATTTGGAATAGTCGGGACGGAAGTGATAGGCACATTGTGAATTTGGGGAATAAAGGACTCCGAGGTCGGAGTGATGGTGTGTGACCACATAGAACTCATAGGGGGAGTCTGAGAAGACATAACATCCCTCAATGCCTTATAGCATAAAGGCAATGTAACACCGAGAGGGGTGATATGAAAAGGTGGAGTTTCCATTGAGGTGGGAATTTCACTGCTCGTCGCAACAGATTCTTCACTTGTGATGGGGGATGTGTCCTCCATATCAGAAGAAGACATTGGGACTGAAACGCTAGGAGGAGTACCAGGAATATCTTCTTCGGAAGGCTCCCAAATGGGGTTCTAGTGAATCTCATAAGTCTTGTCCTCTGGAGTGCGAGAGTTAATTGGTTGGATACTCGGAATAACAGGGAGAGTATCACTCACAACCGGTACCTCGGGAGCAACAGAAGAAGGAGACCCTTGGTCACTCGGAACGGGAGACGGGATCGGTGATTCCGCCAGGATGATGACTTCAAAAGATCCTAGGCAAACTAACGAGAAAGGACCCTACTCAAGCTAACGCAAACAAGATCTAACCGGGTAAATGTGAATCGTGGCCGAATAAATTTTAAGACATAGGAACAAAACTTGACCTTTTCATTTTTAAAGAGTCGAGAAAAGGACAAAAGATGACTCTAGTCACCTTCGAATATTTAATGAGCCTAAAGTGGCAAGTGCTCAAATGGACCTTTTCTTTTAGGGAGTTCGAAAAGGAACGAAAGTGACTACTCTGGAGAACTAGGCAAAAGGTTTACCAGACAAATCCGTAAAATTGCATATACACCTTGGCAGTCATATGAAAACCAAGGACTTTCCGTATGGTAGTCAATCTTCCCGAATACTGTGTTTGGTGCGTTACGGCTTGTAAGGCGGCAGACACGGCTTCCTATGGATAAAGGATGATAACCTAGTGGGGTCTCCCCATATACTCAACGGTACATGGGAGCACAATTCCGTACTAGACCACTATTGAGTCACAGAAGGAGGAATCACCCAACCTTGAGTGGAAACAAAAGTGACTAGGTTTAACGATGTCGGAGCACGTCTCTAGCCTAGACCTCTAAATGTGTGCGTTATGTTCCAATGCATTGTTAGATTTATTCAGTTCATTTTAGATTTGATCTTGAATTATGTTTTAGTTTTCAGACCTTACCGTATGTATATAACAGAACCTAGGATGCAGCTAGAATGAATGAAATATCCTTTTTCTTCGATGAACACCTACCTATGGGAGGGTAGAGAGATCATTCCCAAACCAAGAAAACCAAGGCAACAAACAGTCACTCAATGCAAACAGACACCAATCGCTAAAGTGCACAGATACTACTAATGAGAGATTTAATCATTCGCTTTTCAATATGCAACTTGAAATGCAAATTCACTTTCACTTTCGCATGCTAAATGAAATGCAATCTTTTTTATTTTGATGCCTCTAATCTAAAAGAAACCAATAAGCAACAAACAAATGTGGAAAAACGGTTGATCCAAACAATTGTAATCTATGTCCGGGTAGTGAAGAGAAATCGAATCAATGCCGAGATTGGTCCAATAACAATCACTAAACAATCAACCAAAAGTAAGCAAAGGGGAAGGCTCAATCAAACCAATAGCAAGCAGCAAACGAATCTTTGCAAACAGGCAACCAAGCAAAATTGATCCAAAAGACTTGAAACAATAAAACTAGGTCACAATGCAAGAAAAACAATATTCATTTGACAAAGCTCACAAGAGAGTGCCTTGACCTCTAAACAGTGAAAAAAAAGTCATCAGACAAGTGAGAACAGCAAGGGACTAGCAAGACTGATGGTTTCAGGAGGCAAAATTGAAAAAATCAATTCTACAGCAATTAGCGCGAGTGATACACAGGCAATAAGCGCTGATAAAGAGCACACCGCAGCAACAAAACGATGTCAGCGCTGAAGTACACGACTTTTCCGCGATGGTCCGATTTACAGAACCATCGCGACTGTTAGGCGTAATTACGTGATGATTAGGATACTACAAAAGAGGTGACGTGATGATAGCGTGACTGTTAAATTAAAAACCGCGATGATGTTAAAAACAGTAACAGGCGAACCAAAAACTCCCAAACCAAAGACAATCAATCTTTAATCAAATAAGGGCATTTCCCAGATCAGGCCAGGAAACTCAGAGGACTGGTAACTAATCCCCAAAACTTCAAAAGAGACCAAACAAAAATCAAGACAAGAGTAAACAAGAAAAGAACAAAGGCCAAAGCTCCCCAGCGGAGTCGCCAATTTGTGATGCAGGAAAGTGTTCCCTCTGCGGACAGAGGCAACCCCTCTAGCCCTAGAGTGGGTCTAGTCACAAACAAGGACAGATCAACAATAGCTTTCCTTAAACAGTCATAGTTGGAGGCCTACCTCAACCGGTGGTCAATGGAGTTCCGTTGCACTGCTCCAACTTCCGCTTCCTTCTCCTAATGAGTAATCAACCTGAAACAATGCAAAGGAAATACAACAAAGCATGTAACCGGAACAACAATGATCTATTTACTCACAAAGTCAAGAAGTCATGAGCTATCAAGTACATTACATACAAGACATAGGAAAACATCATTGATTGCATTAATTATTAAATAAGAGTAATCTTACAACCAAAGTCTTGACGTCACAAGCCTTCTTAGAGGGATCCAGACAGCGTGTTCTTCAAGCATTCACTCTTTGAAGATGGATCTCCCAACATAATAGTCTCTCTCACTCACAAGTTTTACACAAGATCAAAGGCACTTCACAACCTTCCTCAAACTATCAACAATCCGATACTTGTCACACTCACACCAGCTATCTAACAAGCTCACAAGTACTAATAGCACTATCAGCAACCACTCCCAAAGACTAAGAACTCCAAAACTATCAGCACATAGCAATGGTGAGAGTTTAAATAGGAGAAGGATTCTCCATGAAAGGTGGGAGGATGAGCTTATCTCCAAGGAAGGTAGCACAAATGACGGAACAACCACACCAGAGAAAGGAGGGTGATATAAACTAGGTCAACAACCAGGTTTGGAGTCATCTGGAAGGCCGGCTGTTGGAACAAATTCGCCCAATCTGGATCATCATGGGGATATAACTGGTATGCTGTGCTAACATTGCTATTGAATAATGGAGCTAGTCAGGTCATCGCGGAAAATTACAAGTGACAGTTGCGCTGGCACATAAAATCCGACCATCGCGGGAATCAGGTGTACTTCCGCGATGGCAGTGCTTTTGGACTGTTTTGGAGTGCCCATCAGCGCGTTTATTTAGCCAACAGACGTGATGAGGCAGAAACCTTTGGAAAAGTGGGTCATTTGGCAGCATCAGAGAGAATTTGTCTAACATGAGCATGTATGGTTTGGAAACGTGACACAGTAGGAAGACTGAAGTGAAGACAGTGACAAATTACTGTGTAACAAGGTTGGATATTTTTTTGTTTCTAGAGTTGTTGGAGCAAAAACACTAGGGAGAAGTGTTGCATGCAGAACATTCCAAAGTTTCAGGATCGGGTTTGAGTTGAATGCCTTTCTTGTTGAGAGGGAGTATTGAAAATGGCAACAAGAAATGCTAAAAATAGAAATGCTATAAATAACATCTCAGGTACCAGTGTTGGATATAGCAACAAGGAATGAAAAAATGGAATGCTAAAAATAGCATTGCTATAAATAGCATTTCGGGATAGATTCCAATTTTAGTTAGTCCCTGAACTGAAATTGAGAAGTAAAATTTGAATTTGATCTTAGCAGTTGTTTGTAAAATAATTAATTAATTCATCTTGAGTTAATTAGTTGTATAAAATCAAACATGAAGTTTATGTGAAGACATGCAACAGTTTCTCCATTGATTGAGGAAGTTATCCCTAATTAAAGTGATCAGGATGAGTTGTACTTTGAGTTGTAATTAGTTAGCTTAGTTAATTGAGTTTAGTCCAGTTAGATTAGTTCCAACAGTTTGTGGAACTGATTGTGTGTTCAGTTAGTTAATGAATGCATGCATGTAACTACTGCACTTCAGATAACTGAATATTCTCTCATAAATAACTCATGCATGTCAGTTCAGTCAGAGACCCAGTTGAGATCAGAGGAAGGGACAATGTGCTATCAGTTGGAGGAATTTTCCTATAAAGGAAACTCATCCATGCAGAAGGAGTTCACCCCAGGAGAAACTACGCAAGGAAATAGGAGGCTTGGAGGGAAAAGGAGAAGGTTTGTGAGAAGCCTTTGACTGTCTATGAGCAGCAGTGAGGGATTGTCCTGAGAGCTGGATATCTTGTGAGCTAAAGCTTTGTGTAATCCAGACATATTTCCACTTGTATGATAATACAGAGATCGGGGTTTTTAGCTGAGACTTTCCCCAGAGTATTCTTCTGTGTTTCATGTGTGATTGCTTTCTCATTCTCAGTTATATGTGTTCTATTTGATCTTGCTCAAATTCGATTAAGCTTCCACAAGTTTGTTGTAGAAGTAGATCTTGTATTTTGCTTTAGTATATTGCATAATCAATTTAATCTACGGTGAAATTTATACTTGGTATCAGAGCTAGCTGATCTATAGATAAATTTCTACATGGTATCGGAGCAAAGGTGATTGAAGCAGTGAACAATATACGAAGAAGAATTTCGAAGTTTTGAGTTTTGGGCTGCGATTTTTTAGAGCAGATCTGAAAATTTTTGTGCAAAATTTTCAGAAATAAATAGCAGATCTAGATTCCTTGCGGAAAAATACCCAAATTCAAAAAAAAATTGGCTGAATTGGATTTCAGATGAGGAAGATATCGCTGATTTAAAATCAGCTCTTTTTCCAGAAAATTTCGTGACAGCGGGAAAGATGAAACAGATTGGTGTGCTAGCCAAGAACATGTATGCTCTTGAGGTTCAAGATGCATGCAAATCCTTAAGGAGCAAGACAAAGGTAGGATACTTGGTGGTTGAGAGGGAGAGTAAATTACCTCTCAACATGCAGCGCGAGAAGAAGTCTCAGACAATTGTGGAGAAGCCATAATTGGTGAAGCAGCTTCAGGAGGTTGTGGGGTAGCCACAACTAGAGAAGCTGAGAGGAGACCGAGTGGAGACATCGACTCATGCAAAGACCTCCAGTAGGGGGAAATTTCGAGCCAAGTGGGCAGAGGGATCACATGCATCCATATCTCCAAATGTGAGGTGGGGCGATGTGAAGTGATTGTCCCAAGAACGCTGAAATAGGGGTAGGATCCTTGAGGTACCCAGCTTATTTTGATTAGACCTTGCTACTAGAGCCCCAACGAGGAGTAGCAGGATTAGCTGAGTGGGTAGAGGTAGATGCGGATGGAGTAGTAGAGAGAGCTACAGTGGAGGAATCCCAAGACAGCGCAGAGCTAGTAGGTTGCAACAATATGAGAGGCACAGGAGTTTTGCACCAGTGCAGGATGGCACAGAGAGGTGTGCAACGGTGCGAGATGCATGGAGTGTTGCAGCAGCTTAGAGGTCACAGAGGGAGCACTTGTTAGTGGCAGAGGGAGCTTCAACATCAGACAATGTTTATAGACCAACAGGGAGGTCAGTTGGGAGACCAGTTACTTACTTCTTAGTAACTGAGTTGCAGTGCAATAGTGGGCAGCACGATGCAACATGATGAGAGGAGGTGTAGCGCGGATGCAGTGCTGGGAGATAGGACCAGCAGCAGCACGGATGCTGCAGCAGGAATCAGTGTGATTGATGCAGTCAGTGATCAAAGTGACAAAGGCTAGAGCAGCCAGATATTGAAGAGCACAGAGGTGCAGAGTTTTCAGTCAACAGAGGCAATAGCAGTAAGAGACTTTGATGACAGAGGCATCATTCTAATTCAGGTTGGATATTTTTTTTTTTCTAGAGTTGTTGGAGCGACAACACTAGGGAGAAGTGTTGCATGCAGAACATTCCAAAGGTTCAGGATCGAGTTCGAGTTGAATGCCTTTCTTGTTGAGAGGGAGTGTTGAAAATGGCAACAAGAAATGTTAAAAATAGAAATGCTATAAATAGTGTTTCTATAAATAGCATCTCAAGTACCAGTTTTGGATATAGCAACAAGGAATGAAAAAATGGAAATGCTAAAAATAACATTGCTATAAATATCATTTCGATATAGATTCCAATTTTAGTTAGTCCCCGAACTAAAATTAAGAAGTAAAATTCGAATTTGATCTAAGTAGTTGTTTGTAAAATAAATAATTAATTCATCTTGACTTAATTAGTTGTAGAAAATCAAACATGAATTCTATGTGAAGACATGCAACAGTTTCTCCATTGATTGAGGAAGTTATCCCTTAATTAAAGTGATCAGGATGAGTTGTACTTTGAGTTGTAATTAGTTAACTTAGTTAACTAAGTTAAGTCCAATTAGATTAGTTCCAACAGTTTGTGGAACTTATTGTGAGTTCAGTTAGTTAATGCATGCATGCATGTAACTACTACACTTCAGATAACTGAATATTCTCTCATAAATAACTCATGCATGTCAGTTCAATCAGAGACCTAGTTGAGATCAGAGGAAGGGACAGTGTACTATCAGTTGGAGGAATTTTCCTATAAAGGAAACTCATCCATGCAGAAGGAATTCACTCCTTCATGACTGTGCAATTACTTTTGAGTTTAATGTGTTGTGTGAGAGGTAAATTCACACAGGTGGCAGCATTGGACCCTAGGAGAAACTCCGCAAGGAAATAAGAGGCTTGGAGGGTATAGAAGAAGGTTTGTGAGAAGCCTTTGACTGACTATGAGCAACAGTGAGGGATTGTACTGAGAGCCAGATAGCTTGTGAGCTAAATCTTTGTGTAATATGCACATATTTCCACTTGTATGATAATACAAAGATCGAGATTTTTAGCTGAGGCTTTACCCGGAGTATTCTTCTATGTTTCATGTGTATTTCTTTCTCATTCTCAGTTATATGTGTTCTATTTGATCTTTCTCAAATTCGATTAAGCTTCCGCAAATTTGTTGTAGAAGTAGATCTTGTATTTTGCTTTAGTATATTGCATAATCAGTTTAATCTACGGTGAAATTTCTACCTGGTATCAGAGCTAGCTGATCTATAGAGAAATTTCTACATGATGCTCATATCCTTGATACCTTATTCAAAAGCCTGCAATATGCTTCCACCACCCCTCTTTGGACCTTGCGGCAAGTCAAATAATACTCTACCGGGGACAACGATGTTGTTGTACAACTTAAAAGAAAAGTTTGGAATGTCAAATGCATGTTTCTCGGAAATATTGAGGTAATTGACCTGTATGATCAAACAAGTCCCTGATAGTTTGAGAAATCTTAACACACAATCAACATAAAAAATGGTCGATTTTACGAACATTAGATATTGACATTGTACAATTATATTCCCCACCAACTTCAAGTTATTCAAAGATAAGGTTCTTCTAAGTGATAATCTCTTGTCGAGTAGTTGCGAAGAGGCAAAGAAATTTTTGGAAATGTTAGGTGTTGAGTACATATCATATCATGCATGTTTGAATTATTGTATTCTATATAGAGGAGAATATGTAGACAAAGAGATATGTCCAAAATGTGGGCATGACAGGGACCAAAATTCAAAAAATGGGTAAATCACATGGTCCTCCTCATAAGATATTGATAAACATGCCTATAATACCAAGAATTCAAAGGCTTTTTCATTGCAAAGAATTATCTATGTTGCAAGGATGGCATGTCTCACACAGAAGTGAGTAAGGAGTTATGCAAATCCCAACAGATTCAATAGCCATGAGGCATACAGAGGATACATGGCCTAAAAAATTCAAGGATGAAGTACAAAGTCTAAGACTCAGCATAGCCATGGATGGTTTCAACTCATATTCTATCCAAAACACCAACTATTATGTTTGGCCTGTAGTATTGATTAATAACAATATTCCCCCATGGTTTTCCGTAAAGAATGAACATCTTAAGTTAGCTCTTATAATCCTTGGTAGAAGACAAGTGAAGAATATGGATGTCTACTTACAACCATTTGTAGATGAATTGAAGGAATTATGGGAAGGGATACATGTGTACGTTGTATCAAGACCCATCACAACATAGAGGAGTTTTACGTTGTATGGAATACATGCTTACACGATACATGATTATATAGTATTAGGAGTTTTCTCTGCTAAATCAGATTTTTATTGATTTGTTTATATACGTAACAATAGTTTTTTTCATATTAATTTAATTCGTTGCAATTGTTTTGATCTTCATGGTCGCTAACGTGTCAACCTATATATAATAATTTCACAGGTCTTGTAAGAAAAGGGTATCATGGATGTAAATGTTTGTGGACCTTCTCTGTAGGCTAGGTGGTCCGACCACCTACGAAAGATAATGTATGACTGCTCTAGGGTATCCCTCCCAGAAGAACATCCTTACAGAAGAGAAACTTCCACTTTCAATGGTAAACTAGAGAGAACCCAAAGACATGTAATAATCACACCAACTGAATGGCTTAGAGCATATGAGAGTGGAAAGGCGAAGGAGTTTGCAAAAATATTTGATTCAAATGGGGATCCTATGTTCGATGATCCATAATTCTTCGACACCTATGTTGATAAATTTCCCATTGGGATGAAAAGAAAATTTGTCTTTTATGAGCTCCCATATTGGGAGAATCTTAAGATTGCCCACTTACTAGATCCCATGCATATATTTAAAAATGTTTCAACTTCCTTATGGAGGCACATCATTGAAAGAAAGTGACACATTGGTTGTTAGGAGAGATTGAATTTCTTCAAAAACTAAAAATAAAAATTGGCCAAGACAATAAACTAGAGGAGAGGTTGGTCCCTCTTGGTCTTTCAAAGAAGGTGATGTCCCATGGATTTTAAAGAAAGATGATATTTATTTGGAAAAGGAAGTTATAATGAGTGTTATGGTGTCTTCTTTATATGGGTCTTCACTATGACTCTGCTTGACTGTGGAAGACCATTTGTCAGGGTTGAAATCACATGACCATTTGAACCTTCTAAGAGTACATATGTCAAAAACATGATTTTATTATTTTTATTTTTATTTTTATGCAATGGGATATTTTATAATTAATTTTTGTATAATGTACTACTTATTGTGTAGTGTCATTATCCTTTGCTCATGTGTGAGGTGTGTGGACCATGAATTCCCCCAAGACCTTCGATGTTCCATACCTAAATTATTTGCATTTGTACGTTGGATCACATGAAAGGATATTCATATGGCTAGAATTCCATGGTGGCATCAAGAGATAGCTGATATTTTTTGTATGTTTAAGAAGGATTTGCTGACGATTTTCATGGAATTTGAGGTTCATCTTCTAATTCACCTAGTAGATGAGGTTGAATTAGTTGGGATGGTTTCTTGTCGTTGGATGTTCTTCTTAGAGAGCTGCATGAAAAAATTGAAAGGTTTGTCCGAAAAAGGGAAAAACCCGAGGGGTCTATGGTAGAGGGGTATATATCATATGATTCTTTCTATTATGCCAGTGAGTACATCAAGCTGATTGAAAACACACCAAGTGTGATGATTTGGGATGATGAAAGGGATGAAGACAAAAGAGAATGGGAGCTTCTCAAAACAATTGGAAAGAGGCGCATGCTAAAGTGTAATTAGTGGCTTATAATTTTCCAAATTTCTACACAGTAAATATTCACACTGAACTTCGTATTAATGTATATTTTGATCTCATATGCAATATATATGTTGGTTTGATTTCATCAATGAATTCAAGAATTGAATCCATCAACAAATTCATTCTTTACAATATGGAAGTGACACAATCGTGGGTCACATTGTACAAGAAAAAGCGGAGGAAATGGGATAGTGACAAGAAATAATTAAAACGATTGAATGGTAGAAGTGTGAGTTATACTAATCATTTAAAAGAAAATATGCCAATGACATGCCCTAACAGTTGGGTCACTTATCAAGTCATAGAGAAATATGTTGCATCTGGTCATTACCTACGTGCTAAAGAGTATGCACTAAACATAGGGATTGAGTACAGAAACTCAGTAATTATAATCCCTTTCTATACATTTTTATCTTTATACTTCACCTTTGAATTGTAACATCTATGTATATTTTATATTTTTAATTATCTTTGGGTTATCAGACACATGGCACTGTGATTTTTTCACTTTTTTATAGGTGCATTTTCTCCCATATTTTTGGTCATATAGGCATCATTTTCACACAGAGGATGTTGATGATGGATGCATGACACAAGATTGTGGAGTGGAAGTCAAGTTCGACCAATCTAGTCATGCTAGCAATGAAAATAAAAACCTAAACCAAGGGGCATTAGGTTATGTTGGAAATAAAAAAGAGATCGTTCAAGTAGAGTTTTCCTTGTTCCAATTTGTTATTTTTAGGTGCAGGTTGTGGGACACCTTTGATCTCAGGAAGGTCCAGAAGGAAAGAAAGGAAAGTGGATTGCTATTATTTTAGAATATGACATAGAAATCAAACCAACTAAGTTAATCAAGGGCTAAGGTTTGGCCAAGCTCATGGTTGAGTCAAACTGTCAGGCCTTGGATATAAACTTCATTGTAGCAATAGATGATGAGGAGAAGATGGTGACTTCACTAATCAGCCAAGCCTTTATTCAATCACCATGATATGCTGATGTTATATACGTTTTACTAAATTTACAAGCTCCTCCTGAATTATCTAGGACTAAGGGTAGGTTTTTAAAGATGAAATCCTTAAATTTTGTATATTAGACAATGCTTTGTTTTGGAGAGATCATGAAGGAATTCTTCTCAATTGCTTATTAAAAGATGAAGCTGACAAGGTATTGCAAGAATTTCATGTAGGTAACTGTGGAGGACACCTTTACTAGAAAACCATTGCAGATAAAATTCTTAGAGCTAGTTTCTACTGGCCTACTTTGTTTTCTGATGTCAAGAAGGGCCTACTTTGTTTTTTGATGTCAAGAAGTATGTGACCTCTTGTCACACATGTCAAATTTTTGAGGGGAAGAGAAAGATTTTACCTTTACCCGTAAAGCCAATCTCTGCTGAAATACATTTTCAACAATGGGGTTTAGACTTCATTGGCGAAATTCACCCAACACAAATGGATCCTTACTGCCACAAATTACTTCATGAAATGGAGAGAGGCCATACCTTCAAGGAAAGCCACTGACACTGTTATCATAACCTTCCTTGAAACCAACATTCTATCAAGATTTGGATGTCCAACTAAGCTCATTATTGATAATACAACATCCTTTAAATCCAAAAGAATGACAGATTTCTGCAACAAGTATCATATAACCCTATGCCATTCTACAGCCTATTATCCTCAAGGAAATGGACTGAAAGAATCTTCAAACAAAAGCCTCGTAAACATCATCAAAAAGTTGTTAGAGGACAAGAAAAAAACATGGAATAAAAAGCTAGTCAATGCCTTATGGGCATATAGACTAACCACTAAGAAATCAATTGGTACTTCTCCCTATCAACTAGTTTATGGGATGGAAGTTGTTTTTCCATCTTCCTTGGGAACACCAATGATGAAGTTGCTTCAAGAAATGCAGGTTGAACCAAATAGTATCCAAAGAAGAATCAACCAAACAATCCATCTTCAACAAACTAGGGCAGAAGTATATATCAGGTCCCAAGTTGTGCAAGAAAGGATTAAAACGATTTTTTATAAGAGAACCAAGGCTGAAGATTTCTACCTTGGTGACAAAGTACTCAAGTGGGATTCAAGGAGGGAAGACAAAGGTAAGCATAGGAAATTTGATTTTCTATGGAAATGCCCATATGTCATTTATGCTTTCAGAGGTAATAATGCTTTCATCCTAAGAGAAATGGATGGTACAGAAACAGAAGGTGGGCCAGTGAATGGTTGAATGCTCAAACACTATTTTGAACCTGGTTACTAATTTTCACTTTGTATTAGAGCATATTTTATTTTCAAAAGTCTAGATTGGATTGGATGGTGATTTTTTTTGAAGTTGTAGCCCGAAGAGAAGGCCCTAAGCTTTGAAAGATTCACTGTCATAAGCATTAATAATGCAGAAACACAGAGGAACATTTGGCAAGGTAACATCAACAACAATTCAAAGGCTACTAATCTACAAATTTCTTGACATTTCACTAGAAAATTCCATCTCCAAGTGGAGCCACTGTTAGGTTCCTATACCAATAAGAGTCATAATTTTGAATGACTAAGATTAAGCCTTGTAATAATGTACATACCTTTGCTTTTCGCAAATGTTTTCCATATTAAAAAAATAAAAAATGTAAAGAGGGTATGTCCTAAAAGAATAAACTAAGGATAAAAAGAATAAGAATAAGGTCCAAAAAAATGAAAATATATGAACCCAAAAAGAGAAAATGAGACCATGAAATTGAGCAAGTCAAAATGCCACTACTATTTACTTTAATGCATAATAAATGACTGTGTGCAGTTCGTTACTCATGCCACAATCCATGATAGTCAAATTGTTTAAACTTGACTATTTCATGTTTTGAATTTTATGTTTATAGTTAGAGAATAAAATTTGACCAAATAGTGTAATCTTGGCAGATCATTAGATAGGTAGAGTAAATAAAAGGTGCTCATCAGTTTAATCTGAGCCCTTGGATGATATAAGGTTAGAATTAGATAGTTTATTTTGTAAAGAAAAGAAAAAGATTGATAAGGGTTTGCTAGCCTAAATGCACCCAAATAAAGGAAGAAAAAATGGTAGGGTAGGTGAATGGGTAAGTAATAGAAAGGTTGCATGATTACAAAGATCACTTGATAAAAGCACATCCATTATGCTTAAATGATATGTTTCTATGTACAAAAATCATTTTACAAAGGCAAAAGCAATGGTTCACCAGTTCAAAATGATTAATTCCCCATCATTCATTTTAACCCCTATAACACTCACTAATTTCCCTTTCATAATAAAAATATTAATACCTATAGTTCTTTAAGTCAAAGAGGCTCAGAGCATTTCTCTAACTTCTGGTGGGACTAGACCCTCGAATTGATGACTTAAGAAGGAAAGGAGTTAAATTCCCTTGCAGTTCATTCATCCCCCTCAGAAAACCCCTTTTCCTAAGGTTAAATTCTTTTTGCCTAGGAAAAATCCATGGTAAACATATTTTATGCAAAAACCTACCAAATACATTTATCCTAAGTACTAAGTGTATTGAAAGTGCATAATATTTTGTATACCTAAGTACAATACCCCTTCCGCTCATTTCACCTCATATTAACTTTTTAATTAAATATATAAAATTCCCGAAAAACCCATTGGCCCGTATATGTTTAACTCCTTTATATAAAGTAATCCCACCCCTTAGTTTATTTATAAACTATATGACTACCCCATATCCCACAAAATATATTAAAACCTCGCCCTCAGTTCTTAATCCTATATTAAAGTGCCCCCGATGAGATTAAGTTTTAATTTAATCCTATACCACCGATGATTAGACCCATGGGCCCCCCGAAAACTTTTTGTGTAAATCGTCGTGCAACTCCATCGCCCGACCCCCATTAATCATCCCTTCCCCTCATCCTACGACAAACATCCATATCGGTCCGGCTCGATGTCCGTCTTTTTCCTGCCCGATAAGGCGGTTTTCCCTGACCCCTAGAATGCTATGTGTCATGTGCTCGAGTAGATCGGGTAAGCCCCTCTCAAAACCACTTCCCTCTCAAAAGCGGTGCGATGAACCCATTAAACCACCTTCCAGTATAACTGAAAAAACTGCCAATTGTTCATCAATTAATGAACCTGCAAAATTACCATTTTTTATATGTAAGCCCAATTATCCCTTTTTTCACTCTTTTCGCGCATTTGCTATTGAGAACTCAGAAAGCCATTGTGACCCCTGCAAACAACGAATTTGCTCACAGACCTCCGCCATTTCTCCACAGACGCTGCAGACAACCCAACTCATTCATCAGTCCATACCAGAACCGTACGAACCTCTGCAGCCACCATCAACCACCATTTACAGTCAATTTCACCCAATTCCAGGTATTTAATCGTGGAATACCAACTCCATTGTCAAATTCCAAGTAAATTCACCCTCATAACACTGTTAATTAAGTAAAAAATATCAAATTTACTTTAATTTTAACACTCTGAGCCATAACCATCTGCAAGACCTTCGTTTACCTAAAACCCTCTAAAAGTCCCAAGAACCTTTGCTAAAACCCCCAGAGTGTAATTCAAATCCACAAGAACTGAATTATGGTTTCCCCCATCGCCATGGATGTAAGACCCATTACCAATCCCCATTTGGACGTCGACCACCTTCCCCTGGCTGACAGGGACTTCCAAATAAAAGACACTACTTCCCTAGAGCCCCTGCTCAAAGTGCATTGCCAAAGTAGAGACAGATACCTTAACCATGCTGATGAGATTGGCCTTTGGGAGTAAAATTTGCCCAAATACCAGTTCCCCCAAGTTCACATCTTTCCAGAAATTGTTCATATGTGCTATGCATGCTACATCCCCAACCATAGAACCATAATTTCTCACGAGCAGAAGGTCTTATTCACTATAATAGCTGAGTCCATTAATGAAATGTTGTAGTTACAACCAGGGCCAAACCTAACCCCACTCTCAATTGGAGACCTGTTGGACCAGTATCCCAAGCTTAGCCCTGCAAAATTGGCCCGGTTGTTCCAAACCTTCATTTGGGGGGAGAAACACATCCCTAAGGACTACCCTCCATATGTATCATCTATTTTCTCTCCATGGGGCCAGAACATTATAGCCATGATATCATGTGTTTTGGGTTACACCACAAGTGGGTACATTGACGAAATAATTCTTGCTTTCATGTCCATCTATGTTATGAAACCAGCTCACAAAAAGATAGGAAAGATAGATCAACACCTTAGAATTCATTCTCTTAGAGGGGAAACCTCCTTTACATTACATAAATGAACAATTCTTGGATGATACAAATGAAAAGACCTCCTTTCTATATATAGGAGTCTAAGGGGTTATATTATAATCAGAGCCGACACAACAATAATAATGTAAGGGCACAATAATAATAATAGTGGGCTTCTATGGGGCACAATAGTAACAATATGGGCACTACATGGGTACATCAATATAATAAGGGGGTTGTACTAATAACAATAAGGGGTTACCCTAGTAGTATAGGGGCCTAACATGCCGCTCTCTTTCAAAAAGTGTTGTCCTCAATGCTTGAGTAGTTCTTGATGCTTCTGTATAAAATTATTGTCCTCCCATGTGGAATCTTCAGCAGGTAAGTTCTTCCACTTGATGAGATACGCTGAAATTGATCGATTTCGTAGTTGTCGCGTTCTTGTTTCTGTGACTCCTCCAAGTTCCAATATGATTTTTCCTTCCTCTTCAATTTCTGGCAATATTGTTTGAATTGGGATCTTTTGCAACTTTTGAATAAGTGGCCATACTTCTTCGTCCTTCTTCCATTCATCCCTTGCTTCGTTTATCCAATCTGGTTGGATAATAGAAATAACAAAAAACAATGCTTCCACATCCTCATCCTTTCTTGAGAGTGCATCTGCAACAAAATTTTGCTTCCATTTTCTATAGATGATGTCAAAGTCATAACCCATCATATTTGTGACACATTCTGTTCTTCTAAAGATAATAGTTGTTCTAAAAAGTATTTAAGACTATCATGATCCATTTTTACCTTGAAGTGTCTTCCCATTCGGTAAGGTCGTCATTTCTTAAGTGCATGTAGTATTGCCAACATTTCCTTCTCATAAATAGCTTGCTTGAGATGTAGCAGTAAAAATACCCGATCACCTACATCAAAACATTTTTCACTACGATGTTGATCTACTTGTTGTTTCATTTGGTTTTGCACCAAAGTGGCGTTATCCTTTAAAAGTTGGAGAACTTGTTCTTGATGCTCGATGTGATCTTTCACTGCTTGAACTTTTTCTTCTTGATATGTCCTTATATCTTTAGAGTTTGAGGAGTGGTAATTTCTTCCAATCCTTTACAAGATATGGTCGGATTCATTTCTTGATGCTCGATGTGATCTTTCACTTCTTGAACATTTTTCTTCTTAATATGTCCTTCTATCTTGATAGTTTGAGGAGTGGTAATTCCAACCAATGAATTACAAGATATGGTTGGATTCATTTCTTCTTTCTCGATGCGATCTTTCACTTCCTGCACCTTTTTCTTCTTGATATGTCCTTCTATCTTGAGAGTTTGAGGAGTGGTAATTCTTGACAATGCTTTACAAGATATGGTCTAATTCATTTATTCTTTCTCTGGGGTTGGGTCTTGGTGTATATCCTCTTCTTTTGATGTTTCTTGATCCTTTTCTTCCTCCTCTTCATACTCTATGTAAAATAATTTCTTCTCAGCACACTTATGACCTTTAGAGCATTTGCTATCACAATTGTAAGAAAGCCCTTTTTATCTTTTTTCTTCCAATTGTTGTGGTGTAACCCTTGTAGGTTGTGGAAGGCTAGGAGAAACAACACTTCCATCTTTATAGTTGTGAGGGGTAGACTTCCTTGTTGCCATAATTTTACTTTCCACTATGTAACAAAGCCCTTTTACTCTTTCCAATTGTTGTGGTGTTGCTCTAAAGAAGGTGTTGCTCTTTCTATCCTCATAATGTGCTATCATTTCCTCCGTGAAAATTGACCACGTAACAAGTTTTTTACGAGAACAAAGCCTTTTATACCATAAAAATTGATCCGGTTCTAAATATGAAGATGCAATACATATCTTTTGTAACAGTGGTACATCATGTAGATCAAAATATTGCTCCATTTGAAGTATCCAATTTACCGGATCCTTGTCATCAAACTTCCTCATATCACCTTTTCTTGATTTTAGGAGCTCGATCTTGAAATGACTATAACTCTATAATTTCGGTTCTTCCAGTTATGAAATTGCTACCTGCAGTAGCCCTATGCATCCTCTTTCCAATGCCACCAGTCTGATCTAAATTGGATTCTCCAAGGAAGAGTTATGCCAAATCTCCCACAGTGACCTGATTATAGACTAGTTCAGTAGAGTGAACTTGTACGACGTGCCACGTGTCACTGTTTTGACCTTTGGCTCTAAAAATATATACAAGAGACTACAGTCTATCTTGTTTCTATACCTTCTTACGAATTTTCAATATGATTCTCAGAGAGAAAGTTATGACGATTTTCCCCAGGTCACCTGTTTGGAATGTAATTCAGGAGTCTGCAAAAAGACCAACTTCCTCAGATCATATCTCTGCAAATATAGTGTGAAAAGCTATGAAATTCGGACTCGAGGTTCAGTGCGATTTCATCTCAAATGGGTTTTGTTTTTAGCTTCTGAAACATCACATAAAAAAGGTTATAGTGAAAATTCCACGATGACCTATTTGGAGCAGCGAAACCCTAGAATCCAAAGCTCTGATACCAAATGTTATGAAACCAGCTCACAAAAAGATAGAAAAGATAGATCAATGCCTTAGAATTCAGCCTCTTCGAGGGGGCAACCTCCTTTACATTACATAAATGAACATTTCTTGGATGATACAAATGAAAAGACCTCCTTTCTATATATAGGAGTCTAAGGGGTCATAATATAATTAGAGCCGACATAACAATAATAATGTAAGGGCACAATAATAACAATAGTGGGATTCTATGGGGCACAATAGTAACAATATAGGCACTACATGGGTACATAAATATAATAAGGGGGTTGTACTAATAACAATGAGGGGTTACCCTAGTAGTATAGGGGCCTAACAATCTATACCCCAAGACAACCTCCTACAACCATATATGACTTTGCCACATTCATAGCTAATAGAATGCATGAGCAGTTCACAAGAATGGGAAATGAGAGGGTGTTAAAATACTCCTTTTTATTATACCATCTATTTTTTTATTATCAGTCAGAGAAGTTTCCTTTTACCCTTCAAAATCTTGACACCAAGGGCCAGCCCAGATCTGTTATTTTTTGTACTCCATTTTTCCATGAGTTTGGATCACCATATACCTACTCAGTCTTTATAGATTCTTTTGTGCATCCATTCATGATCATGCTCACTGGGAATCCTCCACCTAGGATAAGCCCAGAAATAAAGAGAGTCCTCCAGCTTTCCAAGCAGACCAAAGTGGGTGACTAGTACCTTTATCAGAACCACACAGAAATCAGAATATATGATTTCTTGCTTGCACCATATAAGTTTCCAAGGTACCTCCCCATGAGGTTGTTTGCCTTAGAGTATTACAAACAGATCATCAATGTAGATGAATTCAACTTCGTCAATGCCAAGAAGAAGGCTTATTTTAAAATCAAAGATCAATTAGGTCCCTTCATATGCAATTCCAGAGAGACAGGAAAAGAGGCAGACCTAATCCTATAAAGAATGAAGTTCCAAAGGAGTTTTGTAGGGAGATATGACCATTTGAAATTCATTACCAAGAAAAGGCAAAAGGTCAAGCTAGGACCCTTCATCCACCACCCCATACCAGAAATAGAGGCATATGCCAATAAAACAAAATGGGTGGAAGGTACCCTAGTAGACCAAGACAACACTAGAGTAAATGTAGAAAATGCTTGATTGATTTAGAAAAGCAGCTTGATGACATCTCTTTTCTGTAGGTACCAGAAGAGCAAGAAAGAACCATGAGTACCCGTCCAGTCATGTAGATTCCCTAGAATGAGGGGAAAATTCCAAAAAGAAACTGGGAGGGAGCTTCCACATCAGAGATAGACACCTCAAATTTGCAACAAGAAACCTGCAAGAGGTAAAGGCTCAATTCGGCCTTTGAACGGGAATACACAGAAGATTCGGCAAAGGTAACCAATACAGAGGTAAATAGAAGCAGGCCTACCACTCCATCTGAAGGCATGCAATATCCTTCCACATCATAGACTCGGATGTTGGAAAGGCAGCTTAGTGTGGAAGTATCATCCTTCAGCAGCCCTGCTAACAAAGACCAGAACATAAAAGACAGGTACAAGGAAATCATAGCAAGAAATGAGAGGCTCAAGGCCGAAACATATGCTCAATACCTAAAGCTGACTCCCACCAATCAAACAAGGCCAATGTTAGCCTTTGAAATTAAAGAGGGAAAGCTGCAGATGTCTTTTATTAAGCCTACAACTCAGTGGCCCAAGATAGCATCTGATTTCAAAAAGGTTGACTTTGAAGTGTTGGCCAGGGATATTCATCCCATAGACCAGATTGAACTGCACAATCAGGCTGGAGAGATGATATAATGCACCCTAAAAAATAAATCCATAGCTGTTCATTAGCTACAAAACTGTTTAAACAACATCTCAGCACAATTTTAGTTAGAGAAGGCCTCCTCACAGGCTAAGGATACAAGGATCAAGTCCTTAGAGGACTTAGTGATTGAATTGGGACATGATCCCAAGGATATGAAAGCAACAGAGCTGATTATAAAAAAGAAAAATGATGATATTGCTGCATTTAAGAGGCAATTAAAAATACCACAGCTGCAACATCCTCAAACTCTAGAAGTTGTAGAGAGCCAAACTAGACATGAGGAGTTGATGGACTTGGTCTTAAAACTGAATGGTCAATTAAAGGAGATAGAAAAGGAGTTGGACACTTTAATTCAATTGAAGCAAAGCGACTTGGCCACAACTTCAAAAGATGTCATCCCTACAGTATCCACGACAGTCCCTTCTACACTGGTAGCTTCACTGGCACCAACAGCTCCACTTACCACAACATTTCCAATAACAGTAGAATCTACAACAGCAGTAAGTGCATCAGGAGAGAAAGCAGCAGAATTGGTTAAATCCATGGAAGAGATGTATATCCAGGCTATAGAGATGAACAGACTGAGAGAAAAGGTGGCAAGTTTGGAAACTGATTACAAACTTGCTTAGCTTAAGAAAAAGGAAGAAGCACAAAAGGCCCAAAGAATGAGTGAAAGAATCAAATTCTTAGAGAAAGACTTAACACTGTAGAAACCCCTTGGGAAAACCAAGGAAATGCTGTGGGCCAATATCATTGACTCTGTTAATGATATTTGGCCATTAATCCAAGTTATTTTTGAACAAACAGAGTTAATAAAGATAGCTATAGAAGCTATCCAGAAAGTAAAGGAGGAGTTGGGAGACAAGCCTGAGGAAGCCAATATACTCATCCACTTCCTCAACAGCAAGAATAGGTATGAGCTCCATGAGCTAAATATAGAAGATAGGACTGAGACCATTTTGGAAATAAGGAAGGTCCTTTCCAAAAGGAACCTTGCGCTTAACCTAGAAGAAAAATGCCACAATATGCACGTAGCCATTGATAGGTTCATGGCTAACTTCCAGATTTGAGGGAGAAACTCTGCCCAATCCTTTGGTTATCAATGAAAAACTCATGACACAGTTGGACTATGGTAACAAAATCACACAGTTGGCTTAGGAACAAGCTAGCTCTTCATCCATAAAAGCACTGCCAACAGGCAAAGTGTTGTACAACACATTTGAAAACTCATTTTTTCTTGAGCATGAGATAAAACACTTATTCCTCACCAAACCCAATTTTGCCAAATATACTGAAGCCAATGAGATCTACAGGAGGATGATGAATGTGAAATTACCTGATGCAGACTGGTGGGAGGCAATGTCTGATTTATTGTGATAAATTTACAGCTAAAAGTTACTAAACAGTAAAAATGAGAGCAGCCAGGTAAAAATATGAAAACAAGGCAGCATGGTCAAAGAGTATCAGGGTCAAAGAGTATCAAGTGAAAGACAAAAATTGAAGAATATTCCAGTGTGAAACATCACAACTGCAAGCCAGAACTAAGGGCTACAAATCCAACCATAAAAGCCAACAGTACCAAATAAAAAGGGACAGCATGAAACAATTCATTAGCTCTCTCTATCTTCTTGCAAGAAGATATTTGTATTTTCTAAACTAAATCTCAAGTTAGTTTGAGATATTTTGTAATAATTTTTTGTATAAATACTTCACAATTCGAAGTATGTAGGGTGGATTCTTAGACATTTCTATAGACTTTCTTGATCAAATATTGTAAGCTATTGTATCACTATTTGGACCAGCAAGCTGGATTAATGAATAAAGCCAAGACATTTCACAGGATTCATGTGTAGTGTGAAGTACAAACAAGTATTTTCTCTTGTGTTGTTATCTTTCTTTAAAAGTTTTTCCATAATATTTAATGTATCTGAAATCTGAATGCTATAATATGGAATGATATCTCAGAATTTGCTTCACTGCACTCTGTTTTAACGATTATGCATTTAAATGTTTTCTACTAATTATCTAAGTTAAGGAATTCTTGATTGCTCCTTAGTTTAGGTAGTTTCCCTCTAATCTATAGTAAAGGATTCTTAATTGCCCTTTTCTCATGATTATCCTCTGTTCTTCATTTTAATCCCGGTCTAAGAATTCTTGAGTGCTCTCTCACCCTAGTTAAGATCATTTCACCTATCCGACATAAAGACCTGTACTTCACTCTGCTAGCTTGCCCTTTGAACACTCCCTTTAATGAGTTAATCCCAGTTTTTCTACCCTTCTTTTACTCCATAGCGCAATGGTCCAGAGACTTCATTCTATCCATGAGTTTTAAGGATTCCACCATCCAACCTTCAATACAAATCAAAAGCCCCTGAACTTTAATAACTAACCTAAAATCTTAGCAAACAAAGCTAAATCATATAGAGAGAGCCCTCTCTGAGTCATAGGTTGGCTAGAGCCTATACTTAAAAGATTGGTTTGTGGTTACCTCGATCTTTTCCTTCTTCTGATAACTTCTAGGGAAAAATTCTGAGTGATAACATAGTGGCGACCCTACTGGGGATCTCAAGCCCTCAGTCCTAATAAATATTTAAGGAATTTTAAAATATGTATTTTGAGCCTCTTAAAGTAATTTATTAGAAGTTATTTTAGAAATCTCACAAAAAGAAAAAATTAGATAAATTTTGAAATTCTGGCTTCAAGGAGAACTCATTATACTAGGGCTAACCCAGATCCAAACCATGCCCCAGTAGTTGATAATCCCAACCTGATTTCAAGAAAATCCAAAAAAGAAGAAATTTCAGCTAGTCACACACCCTTAGTTAAAGCTAATTCATGTCCTGATGAGTGGTTGTTTTTAGAGGGTCTTCCCTTTGATGAGCAATTTTATTTGTCATTATTTAAATCAAAGTCTGAAAGTGAAATATACGATACTGTTCTAGACCCTGATTTCATTGCAGACCTTGAAGTCCAAAAGGCCAATCATTCGATTGATGAATACATTCTGAATTCTCCACAATCATCCCTTAGTACTTCTAAGATCCCTGAGCTTTCTGAACAATTGTCCAATACTTTTAGTTCACCATTGTTCCCTTCAACTTCTGAAGTCCATTCTTCACCACCATTTATACCTTCACTTCCTCACCAACCTAGCATTTCTCATTCACCATCTACTAGTACTAGTTCATCCTCCACTACTATATCATCTTCCAGCACCTCAACCCCACATCTTAGCCACTCCCAACGTACAGCCATGGCCAATAGATATGCTCCTCTTGTCTTACCTACCCCACTCGATGCTATGCCAACAGACTACCATAGCAAAATTGTTCAACTTGATGGCATGGGACCCTAAACTACACAGCACCATGTCAACAAGATGACATATTACTTTGATTTACATGAAATTGATATAGGTGATGTTCAAATGAGACTATTTGCTTAGACTTTAGCTGGTGATGTTAGGAAATGGTTTAGAGGGTTACTTGCTAATAGTATTGACAATTTAGATGTCTTTTATCAATAATTTTTAAATAGATGGGAAAAGAAAAAGAACCCCTTACAGATCCTTTCAGAGTATGAAAATATTAGGAGAGGACCAAATGAAACTGTACAATATTACTGCACTAGATTCAATAATATATACAATGCAATTCCAGTTAACCTTAGACCCCCACCTGATTTAGCATTAATAAAGTTTCCTGATGGTTTTGACATGGACATGGCATACCAACTCAGGGAACAAAACCCCCCAACCTTAAAGGAAATGCAAAGTGTAGCAGTTAGTGTAAAAGCTAATTTGTTAGCTAAAAGAGCCAAAGTTAGGAATGAAAGGAGAGGAACTTCAAAAGATGAAGCTTCACCATTTGACCTCAAAATAGATGGTTTAGCCAAAAGTATGGAGAAACTAATGGATAGAATAGAAAATATGGAGAGGAAACCTCAATGGGATAACCAACAAGCACCTCCAGTTAGAAACCCAAATTTTAGGAAAACCAAAACCAAAACACTAGAAAAAATGGACCTGATCTGAATATTTGGCCTCCTTTTCAAGAAAATTATGCAGAAACATCTCAGCCAAATTATCCAAAACAAGATACAAAAATTAACCTTATGGGATTAGATAATGAAGATACTATTTTTCTAACCCAAGATGAGTAGGAACTACATATGCTGCAGCAATTGCAAATCCTGTCCGAAGATTCATTTGATTATAAACAAGGATATGATTCTGCCATCTTTGAAGTGCATAAATAGTATAACCTAAGGAGTAAAAATAACTCTGGTATCCTCGATCAAACCAAGAAAACAATGTCAAATAAACCCAAGAAAATTAAAGAAGCCTCGGTTTCTAAAATCCTCCAGAGTCTCCCAAGACAAAACCATAATCCTTCTGGCCCTACAATTGTAGATATAACCCCTAATCAACCTTCTGATGATCAACCATCCACTTCAATTCCCCATAAAAAACCAGTGGACACACCTCAAAACACCAGATTTGACAACCCACATAAAGAGGTCCCCAATAAAGGAAAAGAAGACCATCCCACTCAAATCCCTGCTATGAAAATTCAAAACCCTCAAACAGAGAAAGCCTCTTTACCATTTAATCTGGGAGCAGAGGTAGCTAAGCTAAAAATTTCAGTCCCTTTAACAGAACTAATCAAGAATGAAACCTAGAAGACACAAATAAACCAGTCTTTAAACATTGTCGAAAATGAGGGTTCAATAAATTTGTTTGATGACCAACCAGAACTTATATTTCATCCAGATGTTAATGGTAAACCACTAGAAGGAGGAATACCACCTTTCTACATTAGCCTTAGCATTCATGACAAAATTATACACAATGCAATGTTGGATTCTGGGGCCTCCCACAACTTAATGCCCAAATCAGTAATGGAGAAATTAAACCTAGACATTACAAGGCCTTACAAGGACTTATTCTTATTTGACTCAAGTCAAGTAAAGTGTCTAGGATTGATTGAAGACCTGTGTGTTACCTTAGTTCAATATCTTGCCAAAAGCATCCTTATGGATATTTTGGTTGTTGACATCCGACCAAAGTATGGCGTGTTGTTATCCAGATCATGGGGAGCCAAAATTTAGGGATCTTTACAACTTGATATGTCATATGCAATAATCTCTGTTCTTGGACAACCTAAGAAGCTGCACCGAGAAACTTTAATGAAATACATGGTAAGTAGCCAGGATTGACCTCAAAACTTTCCTATCTACTCTGTACATTCAGACATTGATTCCTTTATCCTGTATAATGTTGATCAAAGACAAGAAACTCTTTTAGATAGTATTGATACAAAACCAAAAGAAATTTCAATTTCTATTCAAAATGAAACTAACCAAACTTTATAACTTTCAAATAAACAAGATAGCCAAATTGCTATAAATTAGGAAAAGTTTGTTGCACCAGATGATGAAAATTATGAGCATGAGATATTATGGCATCTTGACTTTGATGGGTCAGTCAATAAATTACGAGCAAGAGCAGGAGTATGGATATACAATATGGAGAATAATCACTTAGAAGGCCATGCATACAGACTGAATTTCAAACGTACTAATAATATGGCCGAGTATGAAGCACTAATTTTAGGTCTTAAATTAGGTAGAAATGTAGGAACTAAAAGAGTCTCTGTCATGGGAGACTTTGAAATAGTTATAAAACAAATTGATGTTGTATATATGACAAATGACCCTAGATTAATTTGTTATAGAGGAACCATTGTATAAATACTTAACACTTTCTTAGAAACCAAGCTTGCGGTTTCATGTGTCTTAAATTAGGTAGAAATGTAGGAGCTAAAAGAGTCTCTGTCATCGGAGACTTTGAAATAGTTATAAAAAAAATTGATGTTCTATATATAACAAATGACCCTAGATTATTTTTTTATAGAGGAACCATTGTATAAATACTTAACACTTTCTTAGAAACCAAGCTTGCAGTAATTCCCAAAAAACACAATATGCAGGCTCATAGTTTAGCAATGTTTTCCAGCACTTGCAAGTTACCCTTCCAACCTAACCATCAGTACACTGCTGAAGTTAGGCACAGACCTGCAATTCCAGATAATTTGAAGAACTGGAAAATATTTTTTGATGACAAGCAGATAAACAACTTTTTAATCTTGGAAGAAGAATTTGTAAATAGCAATATAGATACTGACACCTCAATAGATCCTAACATTAAAAAAGAGATAGAACTAAATCAGATAGAAGGTGAAGAAGTAGATAGATTTCATCCTACTAAATTTACTAAGTTAGATGTAGAAAACCTAGAGCAAGTTGAGATTGATGAAATAATTAACGAAGACACTGAAGTAATTAATCTCAAAGATAATTTCTTACCTAAGGGATTAACCCCTTTGGAAGATTTGTTTGATTCAAATGATGTTCCTAGGAAACCCAAAATGGAACCTTTGAAATATAATATAGAGGAGTGTAATATAGGCATTGATGAAAATCCAAAATTGATCAAACTTTCAAAATCATTACCTCCAACTGAAAAAGTGAAATACATTGAATTATTAAAATAATTTCAAGATGTCTTCGCTTGGAGTTATGAGGACCTCAAATCCTATGACACCAACATCATACAACACACATTCCTATAAAATAAAATCAAAAGCCTTTAAAAAAAAAACTTAGAAGGATTAATCCTATCTTATTACCTGCAATTGAAAAGGAAATTCAGAGGATGTATGATGCTAAAATAATTGCACCAATCAGATTTTCTGATTGGGTCTCAAACTTGGTGCCAACTAGGAAGAAAACTGGTGAGATCAGACTCTGTGTGGATCTCAGAAACCTCAACAAAGTGTCACTAAAAGACAATTACCCTCTCCCCAAAATGGACCACATTTTACAGAGAGTAGTTGGATCATCCAGAATCTCATTATTGGATGGGTTTTCTGGTTACAATAAGATCTTAGTTCATCCTGATGACCAAGCCAAAATTGCCTTTACTACTCCTTGGGGCACATTCATGTATGTGAAAATGCCTTTTGGATTAATGAATGCAGGAACCACTTTCCAGAGGGCTATGGATATAGCCTTTGCAAAATAAATTCATGACTTCCTTGTGATATATCTAGATGACATTACTATATTTTCAAAATCTGACAACCAGCATTTGGATCATCTAAGGCAGGTTTTTATTAAATGCAGGAAATATGGAATTTCTTTGAACCCCAAGAAGTATTTTTTTGGGTTAGAAGAAGGAAAGTTATTAGGTCATATAATTTCAAAAGATGGTATCCGAATATACCCTGCAAGAATAGAAGCCATCTTACAGATACAACATCTCAGGAACATTAGAGAATTGCAAGCTTTCTTAGGGAAAATTAACTTTCTTAGAAGATTTATTTCTAATTTAGCAAAATTAATTAGATCACTAATAATATGTTGAAAAAAGATTCGACCATAAAATGGACGGTTGAGGCTAAGAAATCCTTTGAAGACATTAAACCGGCCTTAACTAAAACACCAGTGTTAATCAGTCCAAAATTTGACAGAGATTTCATTTTATTTTCCTTTGCTTTTGAGCACACAATTGCTGCAATCTTACTGCAGAAAAATGACCAGGGATATGAACAACCTATTGCTTTCTTTAGCAAAGCCGTGAGAGATGCCCCCTTGAAATATCACATAATGTAAAAACAAGCCTTTGCTTTGGTCAAAGCCATCAAGGCTTTTATGGTATACATTTTCTATTCTCATATAGTGGCCTACGTTCCAAATTTAGCAGTCAAAGACATCCTAACTCAGGAAGGTCCAGAAGGAAAGAGAGGAAAGTGGATTGCTACTATTTTGGAATATGACATAGAAATAAAACCAACTAAGTTAATCAAGGGCCAAGGTTTAGCCAAGCTCATGGTTGAATCAAACTGTCAGGCCTTGGATATAAACTTCGTTGCAGCAATAGATGATGAGGAGGAGATGGTGACTTCACTAATCAGCTAGGCCTTTATTGAATCACCATGGTATGTTGATGTTATATATGTTTTACTGAATTTATAAGCTCCTCCTAAATTATCTAGGACTAAAGGCAGGTTTTTAAAGATGAAATCCTTAAAATTTTGTATATTAGACAATGCTTTGTATTGGAGAGATCATGAAGGCATTCTTCTCAATTTCTTATTAAAAGATGAAGCTAACAAGGTGTTACAAGAATTTCATGCAGGTAACTGTGGACGACACCTTTACTGGAAAACCACTGCAGATGAAATTCTTAAAGCTGGTTTCTACTGGCCTACTTTGTTTTCTAATGTCAAGAAGTATGTCACCTCTTGTCACAAATGAAAAAAATTTTAGGGGAAGAGAAAGATTTTACCTTTACCCCTAAATCCAATCTCTGCTGAATTACATTTTCAACAATGGGGTTTAGACTTCATGGGTGAAATTCACCCACCCTCCTCTGCCCAACACAAATGGATCCTTACTGCCACAGATTACTTCACGAAATGGATAGAGGCCATACCTTCAAGGCAAGCCACTGACACTGTTATCATAACCTTCCTTGAAACCAACATTCTATCAAGATTTGGATGTCCAACTAAGCTCATTATTGATAATGCAGCAGCCTTTAAATCCAAAAGAATGATAGATTTCTGCAACAAGTATCATATAACCCTGGGCCATTCCACAACCTATTATCCTCAAGGAAATGGACTGGCAGAATCCTCAAACAAAAGCCTGGTAAACATCATCAAAAAGTTGTTAGAGGACAATAAGAAAACATGGAATAAAAAGCTAGTCAATGCCTTATGGGTAGATAGACTAACCACTAAGAAATCAATTGGTACTTCTCCCTATCAACTAGTTTATGGGATGGAAGTTGTTTTTCCATCTTCCTTGGGAACACTAGTGATGAAGTTGCTTCAAGAAATGTAGGTTGAACCAAATAGTATCCAAAGAAGAATCAACCAAACAATTCATCTTCAACAAACCTGGGAGGAAGTATACATCAGGTCCCAAGTTGTGCAAAAAAGAATTAAAAAGATTTTTGATAAGAGAACCAAGGCTGAAGATTTCTACCTTGGTGACAAAGTACTCAAGTGGGATTCAAGGAGGAAAGACAAAGGTAAGCATGGGAAATTTTCTTTTCTATGGAAAGGCCCATATGTCATTTATGCTTTCAGAGGTAATAATGCTTTCATCCTAAGAGAAATGGATGGTATAGAAGTAGAAGGTGGGCCAGTGAATGGTCGAATGCTCAAACACTATTTTGAACCTGGTTACTAATTTTCACTTTGCATTAGAGAATATTTTATTTTCAAAAGTCTAGATTGGATTGGATGGTGATTTTTTGAAGTTGAAGCCTGAAGAGAAGGCCCTAAGCTTTGAAAGATTCACTGTCATAAGTATTAATAATGCAGAAGCACAGAGGAACATTTGGTAAGGTAACATCGACAACAATTCAAAGGCTACTAATCTACAAAGTTCTTGACATTTCACTAGAAAATGCCATCCCCAAGTGGAGCCACTGTTAAGTTCCTATACCAATAGGAGTCATAATTTTGAATGACTAAGATTAAGCCTTGTAATATTGTACATACCTTTGCTTTCTACAAATGTTTTCCATATTAAAAAAATAAATAATGTAAAGAGGGTATGTCCTAAAAGAATAAACAAAGGACAAAAAGAACAAGAATAAGGTCCAAAAAAATGAAAATATATGCACCCCAAAAGGCAAAAAGAGACCATGAAAGTGAGAAAGTCAAAATGCCACTACTATTTACTTTAATGCATAATAAATGATTGTGTGTAGTTTGTTACTCATGCCACAATCCATGATAGTCAAATTGTTTAAACATGGCTATTTCATGTTTTGAATTTTATATTTATAGTTAGAGAATAAAATCTGACCAAATAGTGTAATCTTGGCAGATCATTAGATAGGCAGAGTAAATAAAAGGTGCTCATCGGTTTAATCTGAGCCCTTGGATGATATAAGGTTAGAATTATATAGTTTATTTTGTAAAGAAAAGAAAAAAATTGATAAAGTTTTGCTAGCCTAAATGCACCCAAATAAAGGGAGAAAAAATGGTAGGGTAGGTGAATGGGTAAGTACTAGAAAGGTTGCATGATTATAAAGATCACTTTATAAAAGCACATCCATTATGCTTAAATGATATGCTTCTATGTACAAAAAGCATTTTACAAAGGCAAAAGCAGTGGTTCACCAATTCAAAATGATTAATTCCTCATCATTCGTTTTAATTCCTATAACACTCACTAATTTCCCTTTCATAATAAAAATATTAATACTTATGGTTCTTTAAGTCAAAGAGGCTCAGAGCATTTCTCTGACTTCTGGTGGGATGGACCCTCAGCTTGATGACTTAAGAAGAAAAGGAGTTAAATTCCTTTGCAATTCATTCGTCCCCCTCACAAAACCACTTTTCCTAAGGTTAAATTGTTTTTGCCTAGGAAAACTCCATGATAAACATATTTTATGCAGAAACCCACCAAATACATTTATCCTAAGTACTAAGTGTATGGAAAGCACATAATATTTTGTATACCTGAGTACAATACCCCTTCTGCTCATTTCACCTCATATTAACTTTTTAATTAAATATATAAAATTCCCGAAAAACCCATTGGCCTGTATATGTTTAACTCCTTTATATAAAGTAATCCCACCCCTTAGTTTATTTATAAAATATATGACTAGCCCATATCCCACAAAATATATTAAAACCCCACCCTCAGTTCTTAATCCTATATTAAAATGCCCCTAATGAGATTAAGTTTTAATTTAATCCTATACTGTTGGTGATTAGACCCATGGGCCCCCCGAAAACATTTTGTATAAATCTTCATGCAAATCCATCGCCCGACTCTTGTTGATCATCCCTTCCCCTCATCCTACGGCTCATGTCCATATCGGTCCGGCCCGATGTCCGTCCTTTACCCGCCCGATAAGGCAGTTTTCCCCGACCCCAGAATGCTACGTGTCACGCGCTCGACTAGATCGGGTGAGCCCCCCTCAAAACCACTTCCCTCTCAAAAGCGATGCGATGACCCCATTAAACCACCTTCCAGTATAACTGAAAAAACTGCCCACTGTTCATCAATTAATGAACCCACCAAAATTAACGTTTTTTCTATATAAGCCCAATTACCCCTCTTTTCACTCTTTTCGCGCATTTGCTATTGAGAACTCAGAAAGCCGTTGTGACCCCTACAAATAGTGAAATTTCTCACACACCTCTGCCATTTCTCCACAGACGTTGCAAACAGCCCAATTCATTCATCAGTCCGTACCAGAACTGTATGAACCTCTGTAGCCGCCATCAACCACCATTTACAATCAATTTCGCCTAATTCCAAGTATTTAACCGTGTAATACCAACTCCATTGTCAAATTCCAAGTAAATTCACCCTCATAACATTTTTAATTAAGTAAAAAATATCAAATTTACTTTAATTATTACACTCTGAGCCATAACCATCTGCAAGACCTCCGTTTACCTAAAATCCTCTCAAAGTCCCAAGAACCTTTGCTAAAACCCCTAGAGCATAATTCAAATCCACAAGAACTGAATTATGGTTGCCCCCATCGCCATGGACATAAGACCCATTACCACTCCCCATTTGGACCTCAACCACCTTCCCTTGGCTGACAGGGACTTCCAAATAAAAGACACTACTGCCCTAGAGCCCCTACTCAAAGTGCATTGCCAAAGTAGAGACAGATACCTTAACCATGCTGATGATATTGGCCTTTGGGAGTAAAATTTTCCCAAATACCAGTTCCCCCAAGTTCACATCTTTCCAGAAATTGTTCATATGTGCTATGCATGCTACATCCCCAGCCATAGAACCATAATGTCTCACGACCAGAAGGTCCTATTCACTATCACAGCTGAGTCCATTAATGAAATGCTGCAGTTACAACCAGGGCCAAACCTAACCCCACTCTCAATTGGAGACCTGTTGGACCAGTATCCCAAGCTTAGCCCTACAAAATTGGCCCAGTTGTTCCAAACCTTCATTAGGGAGTAGAAACGCATCCCTAAGGACTCCCCTCCCTATGTATCAATTATTTCTCTACATGGAGCCAGAACATTGTAGCCATGATATCATGTGTTTTGGGTTACACCACAAGTGAGTACATTGATGAAATAATTCTTGCTTTCATGTCCATCTACACCCCAAGATAGCCTCATACAACCATATATGACTTTGCCACATTCATAGCTGATAGAATGCATGAGAAGTTCACAAGAATGGGAAATGAGAGGATGTTCAAATAATCCTCTGTATTATACCATCTATTTCTGTATTATCAGTCAGAGAAGTTTCCTTTTACCCTTCAAAAGCTTGACACCAGGGGCCAGCCCAGATCTGTTATTTTTTGGACCCCACTTTTCCATGAGTTTGGATCACCATATACCTACTCAGAGTTTATAGATTCTTTTGTGCATCCATTAATGACCATTCTCACTGGGAATCCTCCACCTAGGATAAGCCCAGAAATAAAGAGAGTCCTCCAGCTTTCCAAGCAGACCAAAGTGGGTGGCTGGTACCTTTATCAAAACCACACAGAAATCAGAATATATGGTTGCCTGCTTGCACCATATAAGTTTCCAAGGTACCTCCCCATGAGGTTGTTTACCTTAGAGTATTACAGATAGATCATCAATGCAGATGAATTCAACTTCGTCAATGCCAAGAAAAAGACCTATTTTAAAATCAAAGATCAATTAGGTCCCTTCATATGCAATTCCAGAGAGGCAGAGAAAGAGGCAAACCTAATCCTGCAAAGAATGAAGTTCCAAAGGAGTTTTGTATGGAGATATGACCCTTTGGAATTCATTACCAAGAAAAGGCAAAAGGTCAAGCTAGGACCCTTCATCCACCACCTCATACCAGAAATAGAGGCATATGCCAATCAAACAGAATGGTTGGAAGGTACTCTAGTAGACCAAGACAGCACCAGAGTAGATGTAGAAAATGCTCTGATTGATTTAGAAAAGCAGCTTGATGACATCACTTTTCTATAGGTACCAGAATAGCAAGAAAGAACCATGAGTACCCCTCCAGTCATGCAGACTCCTTAGAATGAGGAGAAAATTCCAAAAAGAAATAGGGAGGGAGCTTCGACATTAGGTATGGACACCTCAAATTTGCAACAAGAAACATGCAAGAGGAAAAGGCTCAATCAGGCCTCTGAACAGGTATACACAGAAGATACAGCACAGGTAACCAATACAGAGGTAAACAAAAGCAGGCCTACCACTCCATCTGAAGGCATGGAATAGCCTTCCACATCACAGACTGATGTTGGAAAGGCGGCTTAGTGTGGAAGTATCATCCTTCAGCAGGCCTGCTGACAAAGACCAGGACATAAAAGATAGGTACAAGGAAATCAAAGTAAGAAATGAGAGGTTTAATGCCTAAACATATGCTTAGTACTTGAGGCTAACTCCCACCAATCAAACAAGGCAAATGTCATCCTTTGACATTAAATAGGGAAAGCTGTAGATGTCTTTTATTAAGCCTACAGTTCAACAGCCCAAAACAACATCTGATTTCAAAAAGGTTGACTTTGAAGTGTTGGCCAGGGATATTCATCGCATAGATCAGATTGAACTGCACAAGCAGGCTGGAGAGATTATATACTCAACCCTAATAAGTAAATCCATAGCTGCTCATCAACTACAAAACTCTTTAAACAACATCTCAACATAATTTCAGTTAGAGAAGGCCTCCTCACATGCCAAGCATACAAGGATCAAGTCCTTAGAGGACTTAGTGATTGAATTGGGACACGATCCCAAGGATATAAAATCTACAGAGCAGCTTATAAAAAAGAAAAATGATGATATATCTGCAATTAATAGGCAATTAAAAATACCATAGCTACAACATCCTCAAACTCTAGAAGTCAGAGAGAGCCAAACTAGACATGAGAAGTTGATGGAATTGGTCTTAAAACTAAATGATCAATTAAAGGAGATAGAAAAGGAGTTGGACATTTTCATTCAATTGAAGAAAAGCAACTTGGCCACAACTTCAAAAGATTTCATCCTTAAAGTATCCACGACAGTCTCTTCTACACTGGCAGCTTCACTGGCACCAACAGCTCCACCTGCCATAGCATTGCCAGTAACAGCAAAATCTACAAGAGCAGGAGGTGCATCAGGAAAGAAAGCAACATAATTGGTTAAAGCCATGGAAGAGATGTCTATCCAAGCTACAGAGATGAACAGGCTAAGAGAAAAGGTGGCAAGTTTGGAAACTGACTACAAAATTGCCCAGCTTAAGCAAAAGGAAGAAGCACAAAAGACCCAAAGAATGAGTGAAAGAATCAAAGTCTTAGAGAAAGACTTAACACTGGAGAAACCCCTTGGGAAAACTAAGGAAATGTTGTGGGCCAATATCATTGACTCTGTTAATGATATTTGGCCATCAATCCAAGTTATTTTTGAATAAACAAAGTTAATAAAGATAGCTACAGAAGCTATCCAGAAAGTAAAGGAGGAGTTGGGAGACAAGCCTGAGGATGTCAATAAACTCATCCACTTCCTCAACAGTAAGAATAGGTATGAGCTCATGAGCTAAATATAGAAGATAGGACTAAGACCATTTTGGAAATAAGGAAGGTCCTTTCCAAAAGGAACCTTATGCTTAAATTAGAAGAAAAATGCCACAATATGCAGGTATCCATTGATAGGTTCATGGCTAAATTCCAGATTTTGAGGGAGAAAGGTCTGCCCAGTCCTTTGGTTATCAATGACAAACTCATGACACAGTTGGACTATGGTAACAGACTCAGATAGTTGGCTAAGGAACAAGCTAGCTCTTCATCCATAAAATCACTGCCAACAGGCAAAGTGTTGTACAACACATTTGAAAACTTGTTTTTTCTTGAGCATGAGATAAAACACTTATTCCTCACCAAACCCAATTTTTCCAAATATACTGAAGCTGATGAGATCTATAGGAGGATGATGAATGTGAAATTACCTAATGTAGAATGGTGGGAGACAATGACTGATTTACTGTGATAAATTTACAGCTAAAAGTTACTATACAGTAAAAATGAGAGCAATCAGGTAAACAGATGAAAACAGGGCAGCATGGTCAAAGAATATCAAGTGAAAAATAAAAATTGAAGAAGATTCCAGCGTGAAACATCACAACTGCAAGCTAGAACTAAGGGCTACAAATCCAACCATGAAAGCTAGCAGTACCAAATAAAAAGGGATAGCATGAAACAGTTCATTCGCTGTCTCTATCTTCTTGCAAGAAGATATTTGCATTTCCTAAATTAAATCTAAAGTTATTTTGAGATATTTTGTAATAATTTTTTGTATAAATACTTCACAATTCGAATTATGTAGGGTGGATTCTTAGACATTTCCATAGGCTTTCTTGATCAAAGATTGCAAGCTATTGTATCACTGTTTGGACCAGCAAGTTGGATTAATGAAGAAAGCCAAGACATTTCATAGGATTCATGTGTAGTGCGAAGTATAGACAAGTATTTTGTCTTGTGTTGTTATCTTTCTTGAAAAGTTTTTCCATAATCTTTAATGTATCTGAAATATGAATGCTATAATATGGAATGATATCTCAGAATTTGCTTCACGACACTCTGTTTTAACTATTATGCATTTAAATGTTTTCTGCTAATTGTCTAAGTTAAGGAATTCTTGATTGCTCCTTAATTTAGGTAGTTTCCCTCTAATCTATAGTATAGGATTCTCAATTGCCCTTTGCTCATGATTATCCTCTGTTCTTCATTTTAATCCCTGTCTGAGAATTCTTGAGTGCTCTCTCACCCTAGTTAAGATCATTTCACCTATCTGACCTAAAGACCTATACTTCACTCTGCTAGCTTTCCCTTTGAACACCCTTTAATGATTTAATCCCAATTCTACTACCCTTCTTTGACTCCATAGCACAATGGTCTAGAGACTTCGTTGTATCCATCTGTTTTAAGGATTCCACCATCCAACCTTAAATACAAATAAAAAACTCCTGAACTTTAAGAACTAGCCTAAAATCTCAGCAAACAAAGCTAAATCATATAAAGAGAGCCCTCTTTGAGTCATAGGTTGGCTAGAGCCTATACTTAAAAGATTAGTTTGTGGTTACCTCAGTCTTTTCCTTCTTCTGATAACTTCTAGGGAAGAATTCTGAGTGATAATAGAGTGCTCATGCAAATCTTCTCTTATTAATGCCAGAATTTGTACATTCATGCTAAGTTTTTGCATATACATCATCTTTTCTTGTGATCTAGAATCCCTTTGTTTTCCTCTCCAAATTCAAAAGTGTCTTCTTACATGGTCTCCTTAGCATCATCCTGTCATGTTAAGATAGAATACCTACAAATGAAATTCACTCATGACAAGATGATATGAGTCCAGAAATCTCATAGTCTAACTTCTTCATGCAATTAACTAAGTGGATCTGAGACTGAGTGTAGGGATGAGGAGGAGACTCGGTGATTGCATAATGCACAGTTCCAAAAGGAAATGATGAAGGTCTTATCACTGTTACTCCAAAGTGCGCAGTGGGGGAAAGTGACATAGTAAGGCAGGCTTGCTCATTGTGATTGTGTAGTGTGTAGTTCGGGGAATACTGAGCCAAGGGATTGTGAAGTTTTGCAGGTTAGGGAGGCAGTGAGGACTGACTATTGACTAAGACTGCATAGTGTGCAGTTGAAGACTAGATTAGAGAGAATATTGTGCAGTTTTGCGGGACAAGATGAAAAAATTGGGCATTGTGATTGTGCAGCGAGTAGTCCTTAGAGGTAGTGACTGCGTAGTGCATAGTTCCAAGAGGCAAGGGTGGATGAATGGGTCCTGAGACTATGCAATGCGGATTTCAGGAAGGAAAGTTGAGGAGTGGTTAGTCGGGAAAGGGTCACTTCAAAATTTGACTAAGTGTGGGATCAATGAGGTGAGAGATGAAACCAAAGCATGACTTGAACATGATCACATACTTGTAAATGATCAACCACATGACAATGAAACACTTAGCATCCAAAAATCAACATGTACCAATTGAAATGATATCAAAACAACACTTAACTTCAAGTGCAACACTTAGGATATATTTTGTGACACAAGTGATGACGACAAAAAAACAGTGCACATAAATTTTTGGATGAGTCTAATACATGTCTCTATGATAGATAGGACCCATTAGTGCCAAATTTTCCTCTTAAAGATTTTTATAACTCTCTTTCACAAATTGCAACGCTTCCCTTACCAAAAGACGACACTTGGACTTTCTTCCCAAAGGGACTTGGAAACTTGGATAACAAGCATGGAATGTATTTTATTGCTAGAAATGACAGCTCACATGGTTAAAGGAGACTCAAAATATTGAATATACACCCAAATTTGGAGGGTTTGTAGCAACAAAAATACTTGGTGACACACTGGTAGAACTCCAGCTTCTTTGTTCTAGTCTAGCTTTATGCACTGAGTCTAGTCTTTCAGGAAGTATTTATTCATCATGTGGATCAATATTTCAGATTCTCCACTTAACTTGGTCACCAATGTAGTCTCATTTATTCCCTTTCTCAGTTAAACACATTCACAAAATATTGTCATATCATAATTGTTTCAATCTAGGAGAAGGGTAATGTATAGTTGCAAGTTTGAAATGATTAGAGCTTTAGTTTTGTCTCTGGTGTTTCTCTGCTACCAATAGGCCTATTCAGTACCTCGACAGAGTCACTACAAGAACATAAGAATTGATTCTTTATCAGGGAGCATGTTTAGTAACCTTGCAAAGTTACTTGCTTCACCTCTCTGCATGAGAATCCTTTCTCTTATTTCACCCTTTATTTTATTTCAATATTCTCATGGCATTTTATCGATGTTTATGTCGCTAAGGTGTAAGATGGAAGCCAACTTATTGAGATCAGGAGATGTTTTTCTTTTATATACTATTATAGCTCTACAACTAATACACCCACTATTATTTTTTTTCTTTCCTCTCTCTACACGATTGAATCAACATGTGAAACACCATTCAATTATAACACGGAGTCAAGGAAAGAAGGTTCTATGAAATATATGGGTGTCATGTTTTTTCCCAAATATTTCCGTTCGAATGGATTGTATTTCCATTGAGACATCATTGACCGTAAAGGTATTAGACCAATACAAATAAGAAGGACTGAAAGTTAACCAAATGTTGGTGTATGTCACAAAGCCCTTTTAAACTTTTTCCACGTTTGTTGAAACCAGAGAAACATTTTCGCACAATGTTTTATTCACAGGCCAATGGAAAAAAATGTGATGGAAATGACACAACATGTCATAAGGAACAAACAAACAAAAGGACAAAGAAATAAACATGTACATAGGGTAGGGACAAAACTAGACTTTTATTGAAAATATTGTTTGAGATCTTGGCCATTGACAGGAAGTGATTCCATCATCCCATCTAAATATTTAATATGATAAGTATGGTGTCCAATATTTTCATGGAAAACATAAGGTTCAATCCACAGGGATTGGAATTTACTTTGTTTACCCTTCTCTTCATGGGAATTATCCCACTTCAATAATAGGTCTCCCACATTGAACTCCTTATTCCCTACATACTTCTTATCAAACCAATGCTTGATGTGAATCTAATGGATGGAAATATTTTCTTTTATTTGCTTCCTTTATTCCTCTAACCTCAACAAGGTATCTATCCTACTTTGAACTACAAGACATGGTTTACCTCGAGTTTCTTGGGAAAGTTGAAGGGTCAAGAGGTATATGTTCATATGAAGTATAGATTCTTTTTCTTATACGAGAAAGTAAGGGGAATTCTTAAGAGAGGGTTTAGGTGTAACATGATCATCCCATAAAGCATTCACCAAGGCATTATGACAATTCCTTTGCTTAGAGTAAATGGTTTCATTGATGATACATATTAATTTTTTGTTGGTAGATTCATCTAAATTGTTTCCCCAAGGGTAATAGTTAGATGAGTCCTTTAAAATAATACCATTTTCTAAAGCAAAATCATAATTTTTTAGAGATGAAAAATAAATTGCATTATTGAAATCAAGTGAAGTAGGAATGCCGAACCTAGTAATGATATTTTGCTTGAGGAAGTTGACGACTTCCTTCTTGTTCACTTGCTTTAAAGGAACTATTTCAACCCACTGAGTAAAATAGTTTGTAGCGATTAAGATATATTTGTGTTACTTTGATGAATGTGGAAACATTTCACCAATAACATCTAATCCTTGTTGTTGAAAAGGTTCTTCAACAACAATGGGCTGCAATGGGGCAACTGACTTTCTATCATGGCCAGCACAACTTTGACAAATTGAACACTTATGAGCATATGTGTGTGCATCTTTGATTAATGTGAGCTAGAATTAACCAATCTGCATGACTTTGTGTGCAACAGTATCACCCACGTAGTGCCCAATAGTTGGCCCATCATGAAGATCTTTTAGTATCCTTTCTGAATTTTGTGCTTCCCCACATCTTAGCAGGACACCATTGTGATGCTTCCAAAAAATTCACACCATGTACAAACTGATATGATAAAGCTTTAAGTCAAATATCCTTGTTTTGTTTGTCTGATATATGTGAGGGAAATGTATCATGCTTTATATATTGTCGCACATCCATGTACAAATACATGACTACATTAGTGGGGGTATCTTGATCAATATTGTACATTTCAATTTCCTTTTCCCATCTAGAATATTCCTCTTTTGGTGCATTAAGTGCTTCTACTGCAAGCTGACAGAGACCATGGCCTCTTATTGTACGAACTAGCTTGGATTCAATATCATACTATTGAAGGCTTGAATTCAAGATGATCTAGTTCACCCTCCTCTCACCCAACTCTTGTTGTACAAAAAGTGATTTGATTGTTGGGTGAGGCACAAAATAATAACATGAATCTTCAGAAGGTAAGACCTGAAGTTATTCACCACCTTGTATACTACATAGACTTGCTTATTAATGGTGGGGTAGTTTAGTTCAGATCCTCGTAAGTCAACGTTCATGAATGATATCAATCTCTCATTTCCTTAATCGTCCTTCAAAGTAATAATAGTTGCAAGAGACGTGTCAAAAGAAAAAGAATATAACAAGAAATCTTTGCCAAAATATGGACTATACAATGTTGGAGCTTTGACAATTGCTTGCTTAATACAAGAAAAGGAATCTTTCTCCCTTTTATCCCATTTGTAAACTACATCCTTCCTAATCATCTCTTGTAATGGCTTAACTATCTATGCATAATTTGAGATGAACTTGCGGAGGAAGTTGATTTTCCCTAGGAAGGGTTGCATGGCCTTTAAAGGAATTTTAGAAATAGTCTTAACCCATTCGGGGTCCACTTTAATCCTACTCTTAGCTATAATGTGGCCCAAAAGATTACCCTCGAACACTCCAAAGATGCTCTTTTTTGGATTTAAAGATATTCCATATTTCCAACATCGATAAAAAAATCTACCTTAGATGATGAAAATGATCAGATATTTTCTTTGAAAATATCGTAACATCATCCTAGTATACCAAAACACTTTGTCCAATTAAAATGCGAAACGCGGTGTCCATATCCTGCTGAAAGGTAGCACCTGTATTGATGAGTCTAAAATGCATTCACTTAATTGCAAAGGTAAACCACTTTGTCCTGAATGTGGTTTTGTGTGTCTCAAGTTCTACAACTAGAACTTGGTTGTATCCAAAAAATCCATATAGTAATAAGAACATCGTTGACCTAGATATTGTTTGGAATATTTGCTCCAAAGACGGCATGGGATAGTTGTCCTTATCAAAATCCTGGATCAAATTACTTAAATAAACACATAGGCATATCTCTCCAGACTTCTTCCTTGGAGGAACCAAATTAAAGACCCATGTAGAATGACGAACTTTAAATATGATTTGAGAATCCAGCAGTTTTCTTAGTTCTTTCTGCATGAGGGGTTTAAGCATAAAGATGGACTTTTATTATTTATTGTTGGAAAGGATATACCCCTTCTTTGATAAGTATTACATGCTGGATTGTAACATCCCTAGTCGAAATTGCATGTAATAAAGTTAATAAAGGAAAAATAATAACCAAGGTCATGGGACGCGTATTCCAAGTTGAATGTTGGGAAACATATCCTAGTGTGGGTGTTCATTTGGTTTATTATGGCTATGGAAATCGGCAAAGGAAATGGCAAAGGCTTTGAAAAGGAAAGTGGCATTAATTGGTATTTTATTTATGAAAATAATGGAAATTAGGAGAAAAGGAATGTGAACGGTCATAGTTTGCATATGAGGAGTAAAATGAAGGAAAAATAATAGAAAATGAAGAAAATAGAGGCCTCATTGATAAAAAGGTTTCAGAGGATCAGTTCAAAACCTTTTGTTAGTTTTTTTTTGGAGCTCTCTCTCCATTATCTCTCTCTCACATACTCTTGGACACAGAGTATTCTTGGAGCATTCTAGCATTGGATAAAAGAAGGAAAACGAAGGACAAAAAAGTAAGAGGAAGAAAGGGTCAAGCAAGGAAGAGTGAGGTTCAAGTAGCTACAATGGTATTACTTGCAGGTATTGAGTTGCATGTACCCTTTCCTTGCTAGTTTTAGCATGCATGATACATGCATGTGTGTTTTTGGTTCCCTTGTTGTCATCGACATGGGTTTTGCTAGGTGTGACAATGTCTTTCAACCTTGCCTTTCCATTTTTGGATAGCCATGATGTGATGGGGTTCTCTTGTTTTGGTTGATCTAGATTGCTAGATGGATTCGAAGCTAAGGGGGGTGGTCTCGGGATTAATCACAAGGCCTAGGAATCCCTTGGTGGGATATACGATAAAGCCTAGCTGTGAGTACCCTTAATTGGGCCTAGGAATCCCTTGACCGATAATGGTGAGATACACGGTAAAACCCAAAGGGTGAAAACATCGTAGGCCTAGGAATCCCTTGGCTGGTAATGGCATGGTACATGGTAAATCCAAGAGGTGGGGACGAACAAATTCCTCACAGTTTAGGTGGAGAGATTTGGTGGCATCCATGCTTGTTTAGGGCCTAGTGATTTGGTGGGATTGCAGTAAAGCCCCACTGTATTGATGAGGGATTTTGGCCTAGGAATACCTTATTGGATATATGGTAATGCATGAGGAAGCCTTGATTGGTTCTTTTGTGAGTTCCACATTCATTCTTGGAATATGGCATGGAGGTGATTGACTAAAAGAAATATTTGGTTCAGCCCAATCTATGGTCGGGTGTTTCGATGAAATCACTGACTTGGTTGGCTTTTATGTACATTAATAATAACTCATTTTCCTCTAGTATTTCATGTGTAAATGTACCTGTTAATATGGGGTTTTTATGGTTGTTCTACTCCTGTTATTATGTTGGTTATATGCTAGTTATAAGCACGGTTCATGACAGACTTTAGTTATGGATCTCATTGTGATTTGATTAGTACAAGAAATGTGAATGAATATATGACCTAATAGATGACAATGCATATATTGTGATAAGGCATCAATTCTTCTTAACAATTCTCAGATAAGTATGAAACCCGTATGCTCATATCTGATGTTAAGACCTATAGATTACATTTTTGTGATATGTTTGATGAAATGTTTGTCATGTCTTGTAGGGGTCATGTCAAGTACTTGTACCAATATTTGCATTAGTAGCTTTAATTCATTGTTATTTATCATTTTTGGAAGTTTAATGTGCCCTCAAAATGTGGCACATAACCTAGTTTCATTGGCTCAAAACTGCATGAAAAAGGCCAAAGTCACATGAATTAGGGGAGTTTTGAGGTCCAAAATGGGCCTCCTAATAAACTATAAAATAATAGTGGAAATAATAAAATAAGATTAGATTACATCATCAAATTTTAGAGGGAAAAAAAAGAAAAAACTATTTTTTCAACTCATATTTTCAACTTATCTCCCTATGGGTTTACTCAAATTTCGAGCGATGACACTCGTTGGATGAAAAATTTGATTCCTCATCCATGGAGTACCCATGTTGCATACTTTTTATGGACCTTTCTACATGAAAAATGCGAAATACATGAAAAATGTGATTACAATCACGTTTTTTCGTGTATTTCTCATTTTTCATGTAGTAGGGTCCATCAAAAGTATGCAACATCGGTACTCCTTGGATGAGAAATTAAATTTTGCATCCAATGAGTACTCCTTCTCAAAATTTGAGTAAAACCTTAGGGAGATAAGTTAAAAATACAAATTGAAAAGTAGGTTTATTATTTTATTATTTTTTAATCTTTTTACATTTTTACTCCAAAAATGGTGAATCATCCCCCATAGTTGATATCATCATCTTGAATCCTATTGGTTCTTATAAATTTTATTTTGGTTGTACATTTTTCTTAGGAGGCTCATTTTAGACCTCTAAATTCCCCTAATGCATGCCTTGTTGTGGGAGAGATGAGAGGGTTTCAGTCACATGCATGGCTTGTCATGGGAGCGACCGTGGGTCTAGCTCAGCAAAATGGCAAGTTGTCTTAGGGGTTGGCCACTTAGAAGGGTTTGTTGTCTCCTGAAGGTTCTGCAGTCCTGAGCAAGGTTAGATCGGTTTTGTTTTATCGGTTCCACTTCCTTAATTGTACATGGGGAGTTGAATCACATCATAGTAACTCTTCGTCACATTTTTACCCTAGTGGACTGGTTAGCTTGGGTAAATGACATAGGAATGTGTTACAGATTAGTATCATAGCATGGTTCAAGCCTTGGACTGGATGGGTGGAATGTGTTTGGCCATGCACACATGTTAGTTGCATATGTGTTCTTTATGCTTGTGGTCTATGTACGTGTTGTGTAGGCATGTTTGCGGTTGTGTTTCCATGTGAAAGTTGATGGTGTTGGTGTAGGATGTATTTGTCGTGAGTGTGTGTCAGTTATGCACTTGTTATGCATGTCAGTGTCTATATGTCATTATGTATATGTTGACATGGTTATATTTTTCATGCATGAGGTCATGGTATGTGGTTGGTATGGTCATGCATGATAACTGGATAATGGTTGAAATGATGTTTATATACTAATATGATTGTGTTTATACATGTATTGCGCTAATATGGTTGATCTTGCAGATGAGATATCGTCCCATGAACTATATTGAGGTATGTTGATTATGTTATGTTTTGGTTTAAGTTGACATGGTATACTTATAGGAAGAAGCTCAAATATGACTAGCAAGATGGTAGACTACAGTTCATGAGACTCTCCCTATGGATAAAATGAATAGCATGATGGTGGGCACTCTTCTAACTTAGCAGAAACGTTGTGAAGTTTGAAGGAAGAAATAAGAATTTGCAAAGAAAATAATGACAGAATCATTTAGGCATGGGAGAAATAAGTAGAAGTTAATGCAGTAAACCTTCATAGTTTTTTAGACTTGTAGAGATAAGGACCGCTTAGGATTAGCCATGGGTAGGAGGATAGGACTAATGGGGCATATGGAAGTAGATCTCATGGTAGGAACTTACTGGATAAGGATGACACGATTAGAGATGGAAGTTTCTTAGATACGCTAGATAGGATAGGTAATGGACACGAGTTCTATTCTAGTTCTGGTTTTACAGGTAACATGGTCATCATCATTATCATCCTTACAAGACGAGTGATAGGGGATATTTTATAGATGAGTTCAAGAAATCCAAGCCACCTACCTTTGATGGGGATTTGAAGAAGTTGGAGGATTCAGAGGCATGGCTACTCAGATGAAGAAGTTATTTGAGTTGTGTGATTACACGGAGAACATGAAGGCCATACTAGTTATCTTTAGCCTCAAAGGGAAAGAATATATTTGGTGGGGAGATGTGAAGCGGGTTAGAGACATCGGGACAGAGGAGTTGAGTTGGCATGAATTCAAGGAACTTTTCAGGAAGAAATATTTGTGAAAGAGGTACTACAACAGCAAAGCCAAGGAATTCTATGAGCTAAATATGGGGTCGATGAAGGATGAGGAGTATATGACCAAGTTCCTAGAGTTTTTGAGGTATGTATTGTATCTTAAGGATGAAAAATCTAAAGCTCAAAGATTTTTCACTGGGTTGCCATTAGCATTTAGAGATTGGATTGAGTATGATGATCCTCGGTCACTTGAACAAGTCATTGGGAAATTGAAGAAATATTATCAACAATCAAATTGTAAGACAAAATCTCAGCAAGGTTGGAAATGGAAAGATAAAACTAAAGGTAAATAGCAGCTAAAATGAAAAAGACCTCAGAATGCAAGAGAGAAAGAAAATGTTGCACCTTACAAGTAGTTTAATGGGTCACAACTTGGAGGGAAGTAGAATAAAGGTGATGGTAAGGGACAATTGCAATGTTGGATATGTCACAAGGAGCATCTCAAGAGGGATTGTCTGCATAATCAGGGTGGTAGGCCTAAGATTTACAGTGCATAGGATGTTCAAATAGTTGGGGATGTTGGGCAGAGTATTCCACGGATTTATGTAGTGTTGGATGATAGGCAGTTGAATCACTAGGCATCCATTATCGAGATGGATGGTAACCTTTGTGATCAAGTTGTTTCTATTTTTATTGACCTTGAATCTAATTATAGTTATATAAGTCCTGATGTGGTCGATATGTGTGGTTCGAATAAAGAAGTGCATGTAGAATCTTGGTTAGTGTAGGTGGCTATAGGTACAAAGAAGAGAGTTCATCATTGGGTAAGAGCTTGTGCATTCGAGTTGAATGGTATGCCTACCCTATCACATTTGAATGTACTATCATTGAGATAATATAATATGATTTTGGGTATGGACTGGTTATATCTTCATAGGACTAAGGTGGACTATTATGACAAATTTATTGAATGATTAGATGACAATGGGGAATAGAGAATCCTGTAGGGTAAGAAGAAATCTACATAAATTAGAATGGTGAAAGTTATGTAGGAAAAGTGCAATCGCACAAAAGGGTGTGTGTTATTTGCAGTGCATATTTCTAGTGATAAAGATAAGGATGTTGAGGATGTAGAAGTTATAAAGAGGTACCTAATATTGCAACAGTTTCAGGATGTGTTTCCAGCAGATATTTCAGAGTTTCCACCTCACACAGAAGTGGACTTCTTTATTGATTTGGTACCAGGGGTAGCACCAGCATCAAAGGAACCATATAGATGAGCACAGTTAGTAGAGTTGAAGTTGCAGTTGAAGGAAATGTTTGACGAGGGATACATTAGGCCAAGTCTATCACCTTGGGGTGCACCAGTGTAGTTTGTGAAGAAGAAGGATGGTACTCTCAAGTTATATATTGATTACAAGTAGTTGAACAAGGTAACCATCAAGAACAAGTATCTGTTGTTGAGGATGGATGAATTTTTCGACTAGTTGAAGGGAGTAGAAGTGTTCGCGAAGATTTACTTGAGATTTGGATATTGTAAGGTACACATTAAAGAATAGGACATCTACAAGACTTCTTTCCAAACCAGGTATAGGCATTATGAGTTTATTTTAGTTCCATTTCATTTGACTAATGCTCCAGATACTTTCATGTGCTTGATGAATAGTGTGGTGCATCCTTATCTAGACAAGTTTTTCACTGTATTCATTGATGATATATTTCTATATTCTAAGAATGAGGAAGAGCATGTCAAACACTTAGTAGCAGTGTTGAGAGAGCATCAGTTGTATCCCAAGCTTAGAAAATGTAGCTTATTTCAAACAAAGGTACATTACTTGGGACATGTTGTTTCTAAGGAATCCATAGCAGTCAACCCGGAGAAGATAAGAGCTATCATGGAGTGGGAATTTCCTAGAAATTTGGATGAGGTAAGATCATTTATGGGGCTAGCAAGTTATTATAAGAGGTTCATCAGGAACTGCTCTCAAATTGCATATCCTATTACACCACTGCAGAGGCAAGGTAAGAAATTTGAATGGACCGAATAATGTGCAACAAGTTTTGAGCAATTGAACAATTGTTGGCAAATAATCCAATCTTAAAGATTACAGATCTAGACAAAGAGTTTGTGGTGTGTACAAAATACTGAAAGATAGGAATTGGTGGAGTCTTAATGTGGGAAGGATAGGTAGTGTGCTATGAGTCAAGGAAGCTGAATGAGTATGAGTAGAATTATGCGACATGTGATCTTGAGTTGGTAGGGATCATCCATGCATTGAAGATGTCGAGGCACTATATTCTTGGCAGGAGGTTTGTATTAATGAGCGATCACAGTGGATTGAGGTATCTATTTGACCAACCAAATATGAATGATAGGAAAGCTAGATGGTTGGCCATGATTAGTGAGTTTGACGTTGAGATCTGGTACATTAAGGGAAAGGAAAATAGGGTTGCAAATGTTCTTAGTAGGAGAGTGTGGGTGAATCATATAGCAGCTATAAGTTATTATGGGATAGACTTGTAGGATCAGATTTTATTGGCAAGATAGCAAAATGACAGGTACATGGAACTTAGGCATAGGTTATAGCAAGGTACAGGTGATCAATATGTGGACTATCGTCTCACAGCAGAAGGTTTGATCAAATTTAGGGAATGGAACTATGTGTCGAATGACATTGATATCAAGAAGACTATCTTGTGGAAATTCCATGCAAAATTCTTTTCAGGGCATCGAGGATATCAGAAGACATTGACAACGGTGAGGAAGTTTTATTATTGGTTGAATCTGAAGAAGTGACTGATTTTATGGCTAAATGTTGAGATTGTCAACAAGTAAAAGCATAATGTAAGCACCTAGGTGGATTACTACAGCCTATTCAATGGAAATGGGAGGTTGTTTCCATGGATTTCATCATAGGTTTGTCGAGGACAACTAGACAACATGATTCCATCATGGTTGTGGTGGACAAGTTGACAAAGGTAGTGCACTTCATTCTAGTGAAGTCTACCTATTCAGCTAATGATGTAGCATAGGTCTTCATCTGTGGTGTAGTGAGGTTGCATGGTGTTCCCAGGAATATTGTGTCAGATAGGGATGTTAAGTTCACTTCTAGATTCTGAAAGGAGTTGTTTATAGGTTTGGGCACATATTTTTCCTTTAGCACAACTTATCATCTATTAACAGATGGAAATACATAGAGGATCAACAGGATATTAGAGGACATTTGAATATGTATGTGATGCATCGGCATATGAGATGAGAGGAGTACCATCCATTGGTTGAGTTTTCTTACAAAAATGGGTATTAGTATTCATTGAGGATGAATCCACTCGAGGCACTATATGGGTGGAGTTGTATTACTTCCATTAGTTGGAGTGATCAAGTGAACAGGGTGTTGATAGGACCGCACATGTTGGTAGAGATGGAATAGGAAATGAAGGTAATCAAGAAGAATACGAAGGAAGCATAGGACAAACAGAAAAGTTATGCAGATTAGAACAGGATGTTTAAGGAGTTTCAGGTTGGGGAGCAGGTCTACTTGCGCATCAAGCCCAAGAAGAGCTCCTTGAGGATTGGATCATGTGCCAAGATGACACATCAATTTTGTGGACCTTTCAAGATTCTTGATAGGATTGGATTAGTAGCCTATCAACTTGCACTGCTTTCAAAAGTTAAATTCCATGATGTTTTCCATGTGTCATTTCTTAAGAAGTATGTTAAAGATGTTGATCATGTGATTGATTGGTATGTATTGCAGGTGGATCTAAAAGGAGAATTCAAACTGGAACCTGTTGTGGTCACCAACAACCCCCCCCTTTTTGTTTGATATTAGCAATAACACCAAGCAAAGGGGGGACCCTGAATAAAAAATCCAAAAAATATTTTTGTTAAAGTTTTTGTGTTTTAGACTCCCTAAGGCTTGATCGCATCGCAAAGAGAGAGTGAAGCGTTTCCTAAGCACAAAAAACAAGCTACGAAGAAGCGACGCGAAGTTCATCGCGTCGCATACATTCAAAGCGCTCTTAAAAAAGAAAATCTTAAGGAATCGCCGATCACCGATATGCGACGTCGCATATCGCAACGTCGCTTGAAACAGCATAAGTAACTGAATGAAAATCTGCGATCTGCGATATCAACGATCTGTGATAACACTTAATGACATCGCAGTCCTCGATACTGCGATTCCAATCGCAGAAAGGACTCATCGCAAGAATTCTCCGACATAAACGGTAAACCCAAAATTGAGCGCGCACCTTAAGGGAAATTAATGATCGCATGCTTGAGTATCCAAGAATGATTGTATCGCGTTTTTTCGAAGAGTCAAATCATGATGAGTGTCAGAATTACGCATTCATTAGAACTTAATGCTTTCATGTCAATCTTTTCGTCATTTCTCTTCTTCTTTGCGTAAACTGCAAGACATGTAACTGATATAAATCTGTATACAGGAAACATCTAAGGAAAAGAGGAAAGCGCCAATGGGGTAACAGAGAGAAGATGCCTCCGTAAATGGATGCCGCATGCAGCAGGACCGCGGATTCTAGAGTATCACCCAACAGGGGCTGATGAAAATAGACTATCTAAGACTCAGAGTCAAAGGCGCACAAAAGCAGCGTGTTTGCAAAAGATCTTGAAGCTCAGACTGGGTAAAGCAAAAAGAGAAACGCAAAAGAAAGAGGACGCTCCAGAAAAGCCTGGAACAAAGAACGGAAGAAATTCTCGATACAGGGGATTGTCCAGACAACGCGACTCCTAACTCATTGAGTCATTCGCACGACCGGAAACCGAAATAGCAACGGCAATTCGAAAGGAACTTGGGTTGTACTAAGTATACACACAGCGAATACACCCAGCTAGAGAAAGGTTTTCGAAAATATCTTCTAGTCTGTCAGAAAGAGGTGCCAACTCTTGTTGTTTCCTCTTTTATCACTCAAACGAAAGAAGAAGACAACCAGCCGACTCTTCCCAGGCAAACGTTGCATTGCTTACAGCACTAAGGAGCAGATACAGAAACGGTTAGAAATTAGATTTGATTTTTAGAAATAAATTTGCTTTTAGTAAAAGGGCGGTCATTTGAAGCCTTTCCCTAAATTTGTGTAATTAAGATTAATTAGTTAGTAGTATTTAACCATTCTCATGGAATTTGGAGAAGGGTCTGGAAATCTGTCAAAAAACTTGTCCTCAGAACATGCACTTTTGCACCCTCGGAGGGGGTTTTTGATGAATGGATGGATCGAGATTTATTTATGTTTGCATTTTAATGTCTGTTACTGATGTTGCACTTCTGTACTCTTAGCAGATATTAGAACAAGTAGAAATAAATCGTTATTGCTTGAAGTTTATTAGTGAAATCAGTCGTAAATGGTACTTTTATCTCTTGACTAATTTCTGCTTATATTCCTAAAGTGATATGCAGCTGAGTTCTTTATATGTTAATGTATGAATGTGTGTATTACCATTTGGCACTTCTGTACGGTGGAGTCATTTATTTATGCTTGACATATGAATAACTAATTATGCGATATGCTGTTCACAACTGTTTTGCCTAAATTTTTATGCAGAATGGTTTATCTTAATGGATTTCTATTCTTATGATAGATGAATGATCTTTATTACCAGCTATTGTTCGAAATCTTTTTAGATCGCATAATAGAAGAAAAATACCCCGGGTTAGCGTAGATTAGATGTATTATTTTTCATTAGATTACAATAGCATAGAGTTAGTTTAGAAGTTAGAATTAAATTAGCTTAAAATACCCCTAGATCAATACCATCAAACTCTACACACACACACACCCCTCACATTGGGAAACTGGTCCCATTACCCCCAGTCAGACCCGCTACTCCAAACGGGCAAGGAGCCGCCAACCAGGTTCCGGATCGGGTGGGTATCCCCCTTGTTGTTGACCCGATTTCGGGGCCCTCAACATATTTGGCACTAGAAGGAGGGCACGAGCTATGAATGGCACATAAATCAAAATCTAAATACCATTCTGAGAGCAAATCACCCTCACCAACTCCCCCGACTTCTCCGGTACAATTAAACTCGGAGCTAGAAGTCGCTCGGGCATCCACCGCTGCTACACACTCTAATATATCAGACCAACTTATCATTGATCCCCCTGAACTTCAAACTTTGATTCGTAAACTCCAGGGATTCTCTATTTTTACTCAGAGGTCTGATAAATCTAAAGGCAGCGTGACTTCGCAGTACAATCCTGCTCATCTCCTGACCAGATTGAAGAGTGAAAAGTTTGGCATCCAGCCAACTGAAATCCCTCTCCCCACTAGGAAAAGAGCAAGGAAAGCACTTCCAGAGTCTGACAGAGAGACTCTTTCATCTACCTCGTCCATTTCAACTCCCTCACCGCGAAGTCAGCCACCCACATCTTCACCCCAGATCACTCATCCATATTTCGCAACCCTTCCTCCGCGATCATCGAAGATCATAATATCTCCATCTTCTCAGCATCAGAGATCATCTTCTGCACTTCTATTAACTAGCAGCTCAACGATGGCCCAGTCTCCATGGAAAAACCCCGGGGCGGTTTTAATGCCTCCACCCCTGAGTCCAATACCGGCCCATCCTGAGAAATGACTACCTAAATTCAATCCAGAAACAGGCATGCTAGCTGAAGAACATATCAATAATTTCATGCTTTCTGTTAATCTCAACGGAGTTACCAACGAAGATGCTGTTGTCCGGCTTTTTCCCTATACAATGCAAGGAACAGCCGGGTCATGGTACTTTTCGTTACCTTCCGGATCTATCACGAGCTGAGGCATTTTTCAAAGTCAATTTATAACCAAGTTCAGTGATGATAGATCAACAGCGACATTGATCAACGACTTATCCAATCTTAAAGCTGAGGCTAGAGAACCCATTAAAGATTTCAATTTACGGTTCAATAAGATCCTCAACAAAATCCCCGCTGCTTCTCAACCTAGCGAGGAAGTAAGATGTGAATGGTATATTACGGCCTTACCATCAAACTTGGCCATCTTCGTAGATAGGGCAAGCAAGACAACCTTAGTTGAAAACTTAACAGAGGCGTTAGCAGTTGAAAAATGCGTAGTAGCCCTTGAAAAGAGATCTGCAATTGAAGAACGTAAATCTAAGAAAATCTCTTTTAAAGAAGACACCAAGAAGAAACAAAAGAAAGATCCTTTCGATATGGAAGGATTAAAAAAAGTATTAAAGGCCATGTCCAATGAGATGATTGATATAAGAAAACAAGTAGCAGAAACGTCTTCAAAAAAGCCTTTCAGGACTTTTAAAAGAAACCCTCCCATGGAGACGAAGCCACCCAATGCTGTCTCAAACGTTGAATCTGAAGAAGAAGAAGAGAATACCATCGAAGCACAAACCGACGATGAAGAAGTGGTGGAACTACAAGGAATGTGGGATTTCATCCTCCCACAAGAAGAGGATCAAGAAGCATTTCCGGTTAGCACACGAAGCAAAAATCAACTTGATCCTCCCCAAACTACCCCTAAACAGAAGGGCGCAAGCCCTGCAGCACAAGATAAGGTCGCAACAAAGAAAACAATCGCCAGAGCGACCCAATTTAGCCCAGTCCAATTAGACCAATCGCCTCCATCAAGAACACTGATAGTGTCGGATGAAATGGAGTATAACATCATCGATGACATGAAAAAGACTAGGGCTAATATCACCCTTTACGAGTTGAGAAAATTGAAACATCAACAGAAAATAATGATGAAAGAATTACATGACGTGCCTACTACACCTTTACCTACGGCTGTAGCTTCCCATAATGTGGGAAGACCTCCAATCAACATGATCAATAAGGTTGATCCAAACGACATCGCCTTAATTGGAGGAAGATCTAGATCTCATACTCCTCCTTTTCTCCTCACTTATGAAATTTTCAATAAAAACGTGCACAATTGCTTGGTTGATTCTGGTGCTTCAACCAATATTTTACCCAGGTCAATATGTGCCAAATTGAATGTTCAACCACAAAAATCCGCAGTGCGCATAGTTCAACTTGATCGATCGCAAGTCGAAGTGATAGGTGAACTTAATCAAGTGACCATAAGACTGTCGTCTAACCCCAAGGTATGCCAGGTTATCGACATTCTAGTAGCTGATATCCCTGAAATCTATGGTTTGATTCTTAGCAGGGACTGGTCTGAAAAACTCCACGGATACTTTTCAACTGACTGGTCGCACATGTGGTTACCCTACAACAGTAAACCAAATCAAATAAAGGTTGAACGAGAGTTGCACCAAAAATACATAGTGACAGAATTGGAAGGAGAGAATGAAGCAATAGCATACAACAGCAACATCATAGGCAACTACTCGGTAGATTCTTTCCTCGGAAATTTCAATGCTCATATATCACCTTATTTGGAAAATTCAGTTTTGTCCCAAGTAGAAAACTTTTCCCAAACTGATGATTCAAAATGTGTTAGTTTTTTAGATAACCCTGTAAATACATCTTTATTTTGGAAATTATATTTTGATGGCTCTAAGTCCAACGAAGGAGCAGGAGCAGGATGCGTTCTGATTAGCCCAGACGGAAATAAGACCATGCTTACATGCAGACTTGAGTTCGATTGTACAAACAATACAGCGGAATACGAGGCCTTGGTGCAAGGCCTATACAAAGCAATCGGATTGAACGTTAAGTATCTTCAAGTCTTTGGAGATTCTGAGATTGTCGTCAAACAGGTACGTAAGACCATACACTGCCTGTCAAGTCATTTGAAGCACTATCAATCTTTAGTACAAGATCTGACTGCACATTTCATAGCATTCAATATTTCGTCAATCCCGAGACTCCAAAATGCAAGCGCAGACCTGTTAGCTAACGTAACCTCTAGACTTATTCCCTCCGAAGATTTCAGTCCAGATAGATTCTCAATAGAATTAATCTTTAGACCGTCCATCCCTGACAACATCACCAACTGGAGAGTATTCAACGACGATCCAGACATCGTAAGTTTCCTCACCTCTGAAGGATCCTACTCAAACCAGATAATCGACGAAGACTGTCATGATCACCAAATACAACAACGTAGCACTGATAATGCTATACCCAAATTGGTGGTCAAGTTAGAAGACCTATATGATTTGAAAAGTCGGTTCAAAAGGTCAGCTAATGCCAAACTCTACAGTTCAACTCTGAAATATGAATCGGTGAACCTAGGAACCGATGAGAAGCCACAAAACGTTAATCTAGGCCAGGGCCTAGCACCTGAAGAAAAATCAGCATATATCCGTCTTTTGAGACAGTACAAAAACGTTTTTGCCTGGAATTATGATGAGCTGAAGACTTACAACACTTCTATCATTCAACACACTATCCCTATGATTGACAATGAAAAACCTGTCCAACAGAAGCTCAGGAAAATCCACCCCAACTTGGAAAATCAGATAAAGACTGAGCTGAACAAGTTGTTGAGAGCCAGAATAATTTTCCCGGTCAGACATTCCAAATGGGTATCCAATATGGTACCCGTTAGAAAGAAAAACGGAGATATTAGGATCTGTATCGACTTCCGGAATCTCAACAAAGCCTGCCAGAAAGACAATTTTCCCCTCCCACCTATGGAGCAAATATTACAGGCAGTAGCAGGCTCAGAGTTAATGTCTTTTCTGGATGGATTTTCAGGATACAATCAAGTGCTGGTACATCCCGATGATTAGTTAAAAACCACCTTCCGAACCAAATGGGGTACCTACGCGTATCGGAAGATGCCATTTGGTCTGATCAATGCCGGCGCCACCTTTCAAAGAGCCATGGACATTGCATTTAAAGGTTTAGTCAATAAATCGGTAGTGATTTACCTGGACGATATAACAGTGTACTCCAAGAACCGAAGCGACCACCTCAAAGATTTGAAACAAATCTTTCAAAGATGTTTAAGGTATGGGATCTCACTTAACCCGAAGAAATCTTTTTTCGCATTAAGTGAAGGGAAATTGCTAGGATTCATAGTGTCAAAATCTGGTATTCACATTGAACCTGACAGAATCAAAGAAATTTCCGAGATATCCATGCCCCATAACAAAAAGACCATGCAATCTTTCCTGGGACAGATCAATTTTGTAAAAAGGTTTGTCCCAGATTTTTCACGTATTATTTCTCCTTTACAAAAAATGATAAAAAATAATTCAAACTTTAAATGGGGTCTAGACGAGCATGAAGCATTCAACTTGATCAAACAAGCCATCATCAACGCTCCATCTTTAACAACCCCAAATTTTTCAGAACCTTTTATCTTATACATGTTTGCCTTAGAGAAATCTTATGCTGCGATTTTAACTCAAGTGAATCAAGAAAAGGCAGAAGCTCCAATCGCATTTTTTAGCTCGAACTTACAAGGTGTTGAACTCAATTATTCAGACGTGGAGAAACAGGCATATGCTGTTTTCAAAGCAATCAAATATTTCAGACCTTTCTTGCTAAAAGCCCATACCAAAGTCATAGTACCGTTCCCAGCGGTAAGAAACCTCCTGATACAGAAGGATGTGGGCGAAAAGAGAGTGAATTGGATCACCGCCTTACAAGAATACGATCTTGAGATCAAGCTAGCACACATCGTGAGAGGTCAAGGCTTCTGCAAGATGTTAGCTGGAGCGTCGCAAATTCCTGAGAACTCGTCTGAAGAGGTACACACGTATGAGGTAAGCCTAAACGACGCAGAATCATTATATGCTGACACCATTTATTTTCTTAAGAACAGGTATGCTCCATTTCACCTGGATCACACCAAGAAGAGAGCCCTGAGATTGAAAGCTAAACAATACCAGCTCATAAATGATATTCTGTTTAAAAGAAATTACGATTCTGTGCTTCTTAGATGTCTTGAGAAAACTGAAGCCGAAAAGGTTTTGCAGGAACTTCACGATGGACCAGCAGGTGGACACTATGCTGGAGAAGCCACCGCACATAAAATCTTGCGTGCAGGATATTACTGGACCACGTTGTTCAAAGACTCATACAATTACGTAAGGAAATGCCAAGTCTGCCAGACTGCTGCAGGGAAACAAAAGAAGTCATCCATGCCACTGCAGTCGGTTAACATTGAGCAACCGTTCAGTCAATGGGGCCTGGACATAATAGGTGAGATCGTTCCTCACTCTTCTAAACAGCATAGGTATATCCTCACGGAAACTGACTATTTTACCAAATGGGTAGAAGCAGTTCCTCTCAAGACAGCTAATTCTGAAAACATTATTGAATTCATAGATCAGTTTATCATCACTAGGTTTGGATTGCCAATCGCCTTAATGTTTGATAATGCATCATATTTTTCTGGAAATGCAATGAATGAGTTTGCGCTCAAAAGAGGGTTCAAACTGAAGTATTCTGCCAACTACTATCCGCAAGGTAACGGGTTGGCCGAATCAACAAACAAGAACCTAATCAGGATTATTAAAAAGACAGTCGACCAAAACCAAAAGAATTGGCACAAAGCGCTGGTAAATGCCTTATGGGCAGATAGAATTACAAAGAAAGCTTCTATCGGCACTTCTCCCTTTAATTTAGTTTATGGGAGAGAAGCGGTTCTTCCTACTCACTTAGTCATCCCCTCTTTGTCCTTAGTTCAATACATCGATGAAGTACCTACTTCCTCCTTACAATTAAGACAAATGGAAATAACCAAACTAGAAGAATGACGAGAACAAGCTAAGAAAACCCATGCTCACCACCAAGCGCTAATAAAATCCTCTTTTGACTCAAACATAATGACCAAATTTTTTTTTTCAGATGGGAGATTTAGTTTTAAAATGGGATAAGGCTCATGAAGAAAAGGGCAAACATACGAAATTCCAGAAGCTGTGGCTTGGTCCTTTTCAGATTATAGAGGTCATAGGCCCATCGACTTTTGTGTTGCAGGATTTAACAGGCAGGAGAGATTCTCTGCCTGTGAATGGAAAAATTCTCAAAATGTATTTTCCATAGAAGATCATTCTTCTATTTTTTGTAGGATAGTTTTAGTTTTATTTTTGTTTTTCTTTTCTTATAAATAAGACTGGTTGTGAATGATCATAAATAGTATTCATGAAAGAGCACACCATTTCTCTATCAGATTTTATTTTCACTTGTATAAATAGCAAAACTTTTCGAAAAATCTTACTTTTATTATTGACAAATAGAGTTAACTTTAACCTGAATATGATGTTAGTTTCAACTTCGAAAATCTTGGATGAAAGCAACTTTTGGTAAAATATTGTTTTATGCCAACACAATGAAAGGTATCATCAATAATAAAATAAATATTCTTTGTAAAACTGTTGTTTTCAAACTCTATTATTGTCGTCCAGAGCTTTCTTAAGGAAAAACAATGACTTCCTCCCTGCTAAGGGAAATCGCAGCATCTAGAGAAACAATCCGAGAAAACACTATATCTCAAAGAATAAGAGGTCTCATCACGAGCCAGCTTATCATGATCACAGATATTATAACTTGCTGACTTTGCCAATACTGTCTATCAAAATAGGGCAACGACTCAAGATTGTTGCAATCAAAAGACAAGGGGTCTCATCACGAGCCAGCTTGTTCAGTAGAAGTGTAAATCAAGTGAATGACTGTGTCATAATTTGGACACCAAACCAAGACATTGTTCTTTAGAGAATAAAAAAAAAAAAAGTGTCAAAAGGATTTTTCTCTGAAATGTTGTAAATAACCTCAAGCAGGAAAAAGGATCATTACTGGATAACATGGTAACCCTGTCGAGGCTATGGACGCTTGCGGGCAGCAGAGGCTCTACCTACGACAAATGAGCATATTTTAGAAAGCTAGTACGCAGAGAAGACCTTATTTTATCTTTAAAAAGAACCGAGTAATGTCTGGTATGAATGCAAGAACTAACCCAGAGGAAGCAGACAATCGAAATAAAAAGGTTGTGACGAAATATCATTGACAGGATAAGGGGTAATATACTCTATCTGTCCATAACAAAATTTAGACATACGAAAATTTTCCTGTTTTGGAAGTGAAAATGCAATAGAAAAGCAGAGATACCTGGTTCTTCACAGTGAATCGCCATTGTTGTGGTCACCAACAACCCCCCCCTTTTTGTTTGATATTAGCAATAACACCAAGCAAAGGGGGGACCCTGAATAAAAAATCCAAAAAATATTTTTGTTAAAGTTTTTGTGTTTTAGACTCCCTAAGGCTTGATCACATCGCAAAGAGAGAGTGAAGCGTTTCCTAAGCGCAAAAAACAAGCTACGAAGCGCGAATTTCATCGCGTCGCATACATTCAAAGCGCTCTTAAAAAATAAAATCTTAAGGAATCGCCGATCGCCGATATGCGACGTCGCATATTGCAACGTCGCTTGAAACAGCATAAGTAACTGAATGAAAATTTGCGATCTGCGATATCAACGATCTGCGATATTGGCAATTTGCGATAACACTTAATGACGTCGCAGTCCTCGATACTGCGATTCCAATCGCAGAAAGGACTCATCGCAAGAATTCTCCGACATAAACGGTAAACCCAAAATTGAGCGCGCACCTTAAGGGAAATTAATGATCGCATGCTTGAGTATCCAAGAATGATTGTACCGCGTTTTTTCGAAGAGTCAAATCATGATGAGTGTCAGAATTACGCATTCATTAGAACTTAATGCTTTCATGTCAATCTTTTCGTCATTTCTCTTCTTCTTTGCATAAACTGCAAGACATGTAACTGATATAAATCTGTATACAGGAAACATCTAAGGAAAAGAGGAAAGCGCCAATGGGGTAACAGAGAGAAGATGCCTCCGCAAATGGATGCCGCATGCAGCAGGACGGCGGATTCCAGAGTATCACCCAACAGGCGCTGATGAAAATAGACTATCTAAGACTCAGAGTCAAAGGCGCACAAAAGCAGCGTGTTTGCAAAAGATCTTGAAGCTCAGACTGGGTAAAGCAAAAAGAGAAACGCAAAAGAAGGAGGACGCTCCAGAAAAGCCTGGAACAAAGAACGGAAGTAATTCTCGATACAGGGGATTGTCCAGACAACGCGACTCCTAACTCATTGAGTCATTCGCACGACCGGAAACCGAAATAGCAACAACAAAATCAGTTCGAAAGGAACCTGGGTTGTACTAAGTATACGCACAACGAATACACCCAGCTAGAGAAAGGTTTTCGAAAATATCTTCTAGTCTGTCAGAAAGAGGTGCCAGCTCTTGTTGTTTCCTCTTTTATCACTCAAACGAAAGAAGAAGACAGCCAGCCGACTCTTCCCAGGCAAACGTTGCATTTCTTACAGCACTAAGGAGCAGATACAGAAACGGTTAGAAATTAGATTTGATTTTTAGAAATAAATTTGCTTTTAGTAAAAGGGCAGTCATTTGAAGCCGTTCCCTAAATTTGTGTAATTAAGATTAATTAGTTAGTAGTATTTAACCCTTCTCATGGCATTTGGAGAAGGGTCCGGAAATCTGTCAAAAAACTTGTCCTCAGAACATGCACTTTTGCACCCTCGGAGGGGGTTTTTGATGAATGGATGGATCGAGATTTATTTATGTTTGCATTTTAATGTCTGTTACTGATGTTGCACTTCTATACTCTTAGCAGATATTAGAACAAGTAGAAATAAATCGTTATTTCTTGAAGTTTATTAGTGAAATCAGTCATAAATGGTACTTTTATCTCTTGACTAATTTCTGCTTATATTCCTAAAGTGATATGCAGCTGAGTTCTTTATATGTTAATGTATGAATGTGTGTATTACCATTTGGCACTTCTGTACGATGGAGTCATTTATTTATGCTTGACATATGAATAACTAATTATGCGATATGCTGTTCACAACTATTTTGCCTAACTTTTTATGCAGAATGGTTTATCTTAATGGATTTCTATTCTTATGATAGCTGAATGATCTTTATTACCAGCTATTGTTCGAAATCTTTTTAGATCGCATAATAGAAGAAAAATACCCCGGGTTAGCGTAGATTAGATGTATTTTTTTTCATTAGATTACAATAGCATAGAGTTAGTTTAGAAGTTAGAATTAAATTAGCTTAAAATACCCCTAGATCAATACCATCAAACTCTACACACACACACACCCCTCACATTGGGAAACTGGTCCCATTACCCCCAGTCGGACCCGCTACTCCAAACGGGCAAGGAGCAGCCAACCAGGTTCCGGACCGGGTGGGTATCCCCCTTGTTGTTGACCCGATTTCGGGGCCCTCAACAGAACCTTAGTGTATTTTGTAGAGAAAGACTCCCATGCTCTGGAACTGAGCAATCGAGTGGGTTATAGTGCAGTGGAAGCACTTTGGGCCCAATGAAGCTACATGGGAGATGGAGGATCATATGTGGGCTATGTATCCTTCTCTATTTGCTAGTTGAGCAAATGTTTTTGGCATATGTTTTGGTCTAATTTTTTGGTATATGTATATATGTATAGGGATGTAAATATCGCCATGAGTTGTGTTATAAAGCTCCAATAAGTAGTATGGGTGTCATGTTGTTATGTTGTCATGTTGGTTTGCTTTCAGTAGGTTGATCATTGTAAATATTGCATCGAACTAAGCTATAAAGCCTCATGGGCAGTATGTTTTACTTTTCAATGGTCTTGTTGGTTGTAGGTGTCATTGAACACCAAGGACGATGTTCCCCCAAGGGGGAGAGTTATGTAACAGCCCTGGTCAAAATTCCATGTAATAAATTTAATAAAGGAAAAATAATAACCAGTGTCATGGGACATGTATTCCAAACTGAATGTTGGGAAAAACATCCTAGTGTGGGTGTTCATTTGGTTTATTATGGCTAAGGAAATTGGCAAAGGCTTTGAAAAGGAAAGTGGCATTAATTAGCATTTTATTTATGAAAATAATGGAAATTAGGAGAAAATGAAGGTGAAAGGTCACAAGTTGCATGTGAGGAGGAAAATGAAGGAAAAATAATGGAAAATGAAGAAAATAGAAGCCTCATTGATCAAAGGGCTTCTGAGGATCAGTTCATAACCTTTTTTCAGTTCAGTTTCGGAGATCTCTCTCTATTCTCTCTCTCTCTCTCATACTCTTTGACACTTAGAGTATTCTTGGAGCATACTAGCATTGGGGAAAAGAAGGCAAAGGAAGGACAAGAAATCAAGAGGAAGGAAGGATCAAGCAAGGAAGATCAGGATTCAAGTGGCTATAATGGGATTACTTGTAGGTATCTAGTTACATGTACCATTTCCTTCCTAGTTTTGGCATGCATGATATATGCACGTGTGTTTTTGGTTCTTTTATTGTCATTGGCATGGGTCTTTCTAGGCGTGACAACGTATTTTAGCCTTGCCTTGCCATTTCTAAATAGCCATGGTGCGATGGGGTTCTCTTGTTTTGGTTGAGATGGATTTCTGAATGGATTCGAAGTTAAGTTGGGTGGTCTTAGGATTAATCACAAGGCCTAGGAATCCCTTGGCAGGATATATGGTAAAGCCTGGTTGTGAGTACCCTTGATTGGGCCTAGGAATCCCTTGACTGGTAATGGAGGGATACATGATATAGCCCAAACCGTGGAGACCTCGTAGGTATAGGAATCTCTTAACCGGTAATGGTTGGATACACAATAAAGATGAGAGGTGGAGATGGACAAATTCCTCACTATTTTGGTGGATATATCTAGATGCATCCATTCTTGTTTAGGAGCCAGTGATCTGGTGGGATTGCAGTAAATTCTGGTTGTATTGATGAGGATTTCAGGCCTAGGAATTTGTTGGTGGATATATAGTAAATCCCAAGGAATCCTTGCTTGGTTTTTTTGATTCCACCATTCATGCTTGGAATATGGCACAAGGGTGATTGGTTGAAAGAAATATTTGGTTCAACTCAATCTATGGTCAGGTGGTTCATGGAAGTCCTTGACTTGGTTGGATTATGCATACTTTAATAAGAACTCCTTTTCTTTTGGTATTTCATGTGTAAATATGGTTGTTAATATGTGGTTTTTATGGTTGTTCTACTCTAGATATTTTGTTGGTTGTAAGCATGATTCATGATAGACTTTGGTTATGGCTCTCATCGTGATTTTATTAGTACAAGAAATGTGAACTAATATATGACCTAATAGATGATAATGCAGCTATTTTGATAAGGCGTCAGTTATTCTTGACGGTTCTCAGATAAGTATGAGACCCATATGCTCAGATCTGTGGTTATGACTTGTATATCACATGTTTGTGATATGTTTGACTAATTTCCTGTCATGGCTAGTAGGGATCAGGTTAATTCCTTGTATCAATGTTTGCATTAGTATATTTAATTCATTGTTATTTATCATTTCTAGAAGTTTCATGAAGTTCTAGGCAGAGGCCTGAGACCTAGCCCCGAAAAAGTGGCAGAGAATCTGGGGTTTTTTGCTGAGAACTGCCTGAAAAAGGCCACAGTTGCACGTATGCCTTGTTGTGGGAGAGACTGGAAGGTCTCAGTCACATGCATGGAATGTCATGGGAGCGATTGGGGGTCTAGCTCAACCAAATGACAAGTTGTCTCAGGGGTTGGGCACCTGAAAGGGTTGGTTGTCTCCTTAAGGTTCTGTAGCTCCTAAGAAAGGTCAGATTGATTTTTTTTTCATTTCCACTTCCTTATTTGTACATGGGGATTTTAATCACATCATACTAACTCTTCGTCACATGTTTACCCTAGTAGACTAGTTAGCTTGGGTAAATGTGGGAGGAGGTTGTTACATGGATAATTTGTGTATCATAAGTTTCAAAGTCACAAAACATCCATGCAAATACATCTCGATATTGCTCGAAAAGATAGATAAAATCTTGTCTCTCTTGAGGTGTACTACATGTACTGAGATTCACATATTTTAGATCTTCTTTGGTACCCATATTTACTTGTTTTTTAGATAGTGTGGATATATTACTCTTTACATTAGTTGGTTCCTTGAAACGATTCTACAGGTCATACAACTTCTCTAAAGATACCACACCCATGGGCATGGGGTTTCCTCTATTTTTCTGAGTTGATCCCTGCAAGGATTTCTCATTCTCATCTTCATCAATTTGTACATCCTTGAACACATCAACATTTTCCATGAAATCCAGTATCTACTAGTCATCATTAAAAACATGAAACTTAGCAACATTATCAAGCATAAAGGGATTATCAATAATCTTAACTAAAAATCCCTCTGTCAAAGGTGACAACCTAGCAACAGCATTAGCTAATGTATTGGCAGCTACATTATGAATTATAGGAACATAATTAATATCAAAGCTTGGAAACATGAATAAGACACCATACCTCTTGTTGGTAATTTCTAATATTAGGTGACACACAATTAATTGTATTTCGTACATGTCATGTAACAATTTTTTAGTCACCTATTACCTTGAGTGCTTCCACTTTGAGGTCAATGGCTTTCATTAAACCCAAAATGAGTGCTTCATATTTAGCAATGTTGTTAGTTCACTCAAATTCCAAGCGGTATGAGATCACATGTTGGTTCTTTTGCAGGCCTATGAAAATACAACTAGCTCTAGAACCCTCCTATGTCTTTGAACCATTGAAATACAAAGTACAAATGTTAGCATAAATAATAAAAGAGTCATTTGCACCAATTGGATTGCAATAAAGGAGTTCCAACTGTGTATCTGGTGGTACAAGTGAAGGTTGCACTAGATAACATCTGTGATCGACCTCTAGAAAAAAAATTCTAAATATCATCTGTGCATAATTGATGGGCTCATTAGGAGCTTCAAGCGTCATGATGATATGTTTCATGAAAGGTTGAATATCGACTCATATTTTACTGTTCTTGCCCTTATACGGAAGTCACAAATGCAACAAGTTTGTAGCAAAGTATCCCTTTAACTTGCTAGACTAGTCTCTACTCAAAAATAATCCATAAGCTTCAAAGATGTCGACAATGAAAATATCAATACATTGGTGAACTCTATGGTCTAATGATAGATAGATTATAGCATCATTAAGTTCACTAACTGCTTTTACTAAAGATCTATCTAGTTGAATGATTTTGGCATTGGTCTTTTCCCATTTAGCATTAATTTTCTTTGTAACAGATAGAGGCATGACATTAGTAGATGCACCAAAATCAACTAGTCCATTATGGCAATTATAGTTAAAGATATCAAAATTTAAAAGAAAAGATGGGAAAGTGGACCTATCATTTACATTAGCTATGTCAATAACTGATTCGAGAATGGTTGGAATCTTATTGGGTGAGGCTTGAGAAGCAAAAATCGTTCTACATGATGGAGGCTGAGATGAAAATGCTTGGATCATCAATTTTTGTTTCCCTGCTATCTTGTCTAGTTCATATATGGAAATATTTTCACGGTCCTTCTTCATATCTTCAATAATATTGTAATCAATATATTCATCCTAATTAGGGTGTGCTGAAGTGGTAGGTGGTGTTACCTTTTTTTGCCACCTCAGGGGTGCCAGACTTATTCTTAATATTTCTGAAAGAATTCTCTTTTGATTGTGTACTCCCAGATTTGTTCTAAGTGCCTTGAGTAGGATTACTAGGAGGTAATTTCTTTCTTAACAATTTATTTCTCACATATTTCTAAGGCATTGGTCCTTTACTCCTCAAGTTATATTGTTTAGTAGGTTGTTGAGGAGGAGCATCACCCACCAAGGGCTCACCAGTACCTTGTTGATCACTATTGAAAATAAGATCAAGAGTGAAAATTACATCACCAGCATTTGGTTTTTCCTTTGTCAAGGAAATTTCATTAGTCTCTTGCGTCTACTCAAAATTCTCTTATGTTGTCAAACTTTCAATAACATTTGCAACCACAACATTCATGTTTTTTTTCCATTGAGGGCTTCCTTTCTCTAAATAAGCCTCTTAATGAAATGTACAGTAGTTATCCATGTTAAAAATAACAACAAGAAAATCCTAATTTAATTTGTCCTTGAATTAAATTGTAATTCTACTCTCATAACAACTTGTAGGAGTTAACTAAGTTAAGTAGACCTAGTTGGCCCAGTAAATTCGAGTTGGAAGTATATCTAGAGTCATGTAGAGTGATCCCTAAATTTTAGGGGCCCAAGTTGAGTTCTTATTGAGTTGTAATTATTTAATTCTGTTTAAATGAGTTAAATTCAGTTAGCTCCAAAGGAGGAAACTTAGGATGATGTTGAGCAGCCACATGCAAAGGAGCAGAGAGTGGAATCACGAACTCATGTAGATACTTCCAGAGATGGGAGAAAGCGCACCAGAGAGGCTAACAGGTTATTGCATGATGCTAGAGATAATGTGGGATCATCCACATCACAGCGTAGGCAGAGGAGATCACCAGAGCGGTACAATGTCTAATGGCTATGATGAGTGGGAGTGTAGATATTGAGATATCCTCATTCGAGGAAGCGGTGCCATGGTTGAGGAGTATGACTCCATTATCAAAAAAAGTGTTTTGGAGGTGGTCCCAAGACTAGAAGACAAGTCAGTGATGAGTTCTAGATGGCTTTAGAAGGTAAATAAAGTAGCAGATGGGAGTGTGGAGAAACACAAGGCCAGATTTGTGGCCAGAGGGTTCTCTCGGGAGGATTGAATTGATTACAATGAGACTTTTACTCTTGTAGCAAGGTACTCATCAACCAAATCTATTCTAGCATTGCCAGTGCAGATGGGATGGAAGATACATCAGATGGATGTAAAGGCATCATTCCTTAACTGCATGATTGAGGAAGAGGTGTATATTGAGCATAAGGAAGGATTTGAGACCTTCAACAGAGAGTCACATGTGTGCAAAATCAAGCGAGTGTTGTATGGACTGAAGCAAGCACCCTGTGCTTGGTACACTAGGATTAACATATATTTCACTGGGTTGGGCTTCACCAAAAGTGAAGCAGATGTGAACCTTTACCATATTGTGGTTGAAACTAAATTTTTTATTATTTTATTATATTTCGATGATTTTATTATGACAGGTGATGAGAAGTTGATTAAATCTTGCAAAGAGGATATTCAAGAGAGTTTGAGATGAAGGACATGGGGCTCATGCATTACTTTCTTAGTATGGAAGTATGGCAAGGAGATGAGGAATTGTTTATCTCTCAAGTAAAGTATGCCAACGAGATACAAAAGAATTTCAACATGGAGAGAAGCAAACCCATGGAGACTCCTCTAGTTGGTAACTAGAGGAAGGAGAATGCTACTTCAAGTGAAGTAGTGGAGGCTACTATTTATAGATAGATTGTGGGTTCACTTATGTATTTGGTGAAAACATGACTGGACATGTGTTATGTAGTTAACCAGCTTGGTCAAGCCATGGTTAAGCCAACCAAACTATATTGGAAGGCAGCTAAACATGTGTTGAGATACCTGGTATAAACGAACAGAGAGAGTGAAGATTCAATGACTCACAGATGAAGATTTGGTAGCAATTCCATCCAACAAGAAGAGAACATCAGGGGGAATCTTCAATATTGGGTCAGTAGCAGTTTCTTGGTACAACAGGAAGTAGAGCTCATTTGCACTTAGTTCAATATAATCAGAGTACATGGCTGCTAGTCAAGCAGCGTGTGAGGTTATCTAGATGAGGAAGATCTTTATTGGGTGGTTTGGTCAGTAGATGGATCCAACGGTGATTTACTGTGACAATTATATTTGTATCAAACTCTCTGAGAATCTAGTTTTTCATGATCGATCTAAGAATGTTGGCATATGGTATCACCATCTACGAGATTGTGTGCAAAGGAGAATCATGTTGCTAGAGTACATTCCTAGAGAGGAGCAGGATGTAGATATTTTGAAAAAGGCATTGTCAAAATGAAAATTCGAGGTTCACAAAGGCAGGATCAAGGTAGAAAATAATCCATTTCTTGTTGAGAGGGAATGTTAAAATTAGAAACAAGAAAATTCTAATTTAATTTATCCTTGAATTATATTGGGAATTAAATTGTAATTATGTTCTCATAGCAACTTGTAGAAGTTAACTAAGTTAAGTTAACTTAGTTAGCTCAGTATAGAAACTTGTAGAAGTTAACTTAGTTAGCTCAGTATATATGAGTTAGAAGTCTATTTAGATTCATGTAGAGTGAACCCTAAATTTTAGGGGCCCAAGTTGAGTACTTATTGAGTTGTAATTATTTAATTCAATTTAATTGAGTTAAATTCAGTTAAGCTAGTTCTAACTGTTGGAGGAACTAGTGAGTGGTCTAGTGAATTAAATTGGGTTTAATTCACATGTAGTGATGAATCAGATAACTAATAATTCACTCAAAAAATAACTCATGCATGTCATTTCAGAGGAAGACCCAGTTGAGATTAGAGTTCAGGGACAATATACTATAAATATATTTTACACTAATATACAATAAATTTTATTAACTTAGGCATTAATTCTATTATATTAATTAGAAAAACTAAATTAAATTATATTTAGTTATTTATTAAATAATATGTTATATCATTTTCTATTAATATACTTAATAATAACTAAAGTAATATATTATTAAAATTCTTTCTATACAATTATTTTAATATATTATTAACTTTAATATAATTGGCATTAATATTACTAATTCTTTTATCAATATTCTATTATATTAGGTTATTTATTGATTCTAATACATTAATTAACTAATACTAATATAATTAATTAATTAATTAATACTATTATATTAATTATTATTTTTTCTAATTTTCTAATTAATTAATTCCAATATATATTTCCTTTCAGACTTTAGGTTTTAGGTTTCACTTCCTCTCCGCTTATTTTATTCCTTTTATTTTTCATCTACTTATACCTTTTCAACTCTCTTCTTTCTCTCATCAATTACTCCTGGTGATGGGCCTTGGTCTAGACTTCAAACATCAATTAAAAATTATCGATGTGAATAAAAATTCAGAAACAAACTCTTCAAAATCCTTGTTTTTCTTATTGCTGCAATGATTTTTCTTCATTGCATGCTTCGTTTTATCTTTATATTTGGAAACTAAAGGCTTGTTATATTTACTTGTAGTATCAATCACTCTAATATGCAAGAGCTTGTCTTGATCTCAAATTAGAGAGTCAAAAAAATATTCAAGAGTGGGATCTTTATATGGGACTCCTAAAGATTCTCTAGTCGAATAAAAGGTAGATACAAAAATATTGTGCAAGACCACGCTTGGAAAGTATAAGATATATGCCTTGGTCATCCTTCAAACTGACTTGACAATATTTAAGTAAATTTCCAAGTGTTTAAAAATTGGATTAATAATCTTCGAGATAACAAAAATCATTAGGACTTCAAGTCATAATCTGATTTTCAATATGATAATATCTAATCACATTAGGTTCATTAAATATCTCTTTCAATTTTTTTTAGTCTACATTTAGGTCATTAATTCCTTGAATATGAAGTCGCAAATAAGGAGAAATAGACATTTTGATTAATCCATGTGCTTCATTATTCTTATTATCCCATTTGGGTCTCTTATCAACATCAGTGAGGCTTTGTTTCTTTTTCCAAGGTAATCTAGGATAATCATTTACTTCTTAATACATCCTCCTTGTGGAATTTCCATAATTAGTTGGTATTGGTAATCAAAATTTCACTTAAAGTGGCCATATTAAAATATATAGATAATATGGATACAAAAGCTAAAACTAATTGTTTAGATGGAAAGCTCTTGAAAAAATAGGCTACCAAGTCAAAAAAAAAAGCACTGAAAAAATTCAAATGGGAAAGTTATATTAAAAAAGGAATTAATTTTAACAAAGAGCCACATGGTAGGTAGGAGTTGGCCCATATAGTGATGGATGTTGTTGAGAAAAACAATCATTTTCCCTTGCTAACTTTTCCTATAAGATCATTTTTACCAATAAGTTAATTGGAAGGGACCCACTTTTATAAAACAAGTGAGAATCACTTTTACAATGAAATACATTATAAATGAGAGTTTGCATGGAAATAATAAATAATATTAATGTTAGTTTATAGTGATTAACTTTTATACTAAAAATGAAATACATTTTACAATAAAGTTATGAAATAGCATAAGTTTGCATGACTGTTTTCAAAAAGTAACTTAAAAAAAGGGAGAGATTTGAACTCAAAATCTCTCACTAAGTAAACAAACTTTTAACCGAGGGAGCTAATGCAAAACACATAACAATACTATTGGAGGAGGTGGGGTTAGGGTTGGTGTGTTGTTGTTGTTCCACCTCAAACTCTATAATTATACAAAATTGATTCTATTCAAAACCATACAACAATTTGAAAAAATGTCCAAAAATAAAAAAACAATGGAGTTAGATCTCGATTAGATTACCTAGAAATGTAAGTTTTCTTTGTATTTCTAATGTGCCAAAATCACACAGAGTGCACGGCAAAGAGCATATGCAAACAAGAAAACATTTTCCATTATTTTTTCTTATTTTTTGATATCACATAGAGTGTAGAGTAAATAGCATACACAAAATAGAAAGAGTAGAAAACCAAGAAAAAATAGAAAAGCCAAAATATAAATTATGTAAAAAAATAAAAAATAAGAAGACATATTTGGGTCATATACCTTTGGAGTTAATGAAAAAAATTATATATTGGGAAATTAGACACCTTTCTAGATGAAATGAAAGGTTTTCTTAACCAAAAGCAGTGCTCTAAACATAATGGAGGAGTTTGTTTAGTTCATAAATGTATGGAAATAATAGATCTTATAAATGTGGCAACATGAGCTCAAGATCTTGATCAACAATAGGAGAAGCTCTTCAAATAGGCTCTAATACCATGCTTAGGAAAATAGAATATTCCATACAATATGAACACCTTCAATAACTAGTCACACAAGAAAATCTAAGATCATAATACCAATATTTTTACATGGCTAAAGTGATCTAATATGGAAATTATCCACGGTCCCAACCTACGTGACCACTTGAAGCAATTTTATTAATGCAAAAGAAAAAATGATTACATAAGAGAGTTCTCAAAATCGATCATTGAAAATGACTCTCCATGATCTTTAAATAGAGGTCATGGTCTAGTCAGATGTTAAGCCACCAATCCATGCCCATTAGTACCAAGGAGAATTTGAGCCATCTGATCACTCTATATATAAAACATATCATGATTGTCAAATTATAATGCAACTAATGCATACTAAAGAAACACACTTTTACCTAATATACACATTGGAAAAAGTTAAACTTAACTATTCCAATGTGTCTAAATATACTATCAAATGAAATCCATTATATGGCTAATTGTGATGGTAAGTTTACTCGATCTTCAAGTTCCTAAATTTAATAGATATCATCATTTGTTATCACAAATTTTTAATTTATGCGGCATTAATATTACCTCAATACTCTCTAGCAATGTATTATTTTCCTCCTACTTTTTGGATAATTTCCTAGAGCACATAAGATTATCAACTATATCCTTCCAATGCCATAGAGAAACACTCATTAACTGTGAATGTTGTAGGTTTGTTCCTATCACAATTTCCATTAGTTAAAAATAATTTGGCTCATGCATTTTCGTTTTATATCTTTCCTAAAAGGTATATCTTTAACACTTCACGAGCATGTTGTATTTTATTTATTATTTTCTCAACTTTTGTATTAATTTTGACATCATATGCATGAATCTCCATAACTATCAATCCACAATGTGCAAACTATAATTCAATTTAAAGTGGAAGGAATTCATAGAAGCATATAGAAAATTTAATGGTTTCCATGGATATAAAAAATTTCATTACTTTTACAAAATACACAAGTGTTTTGACACGTTACTTGCATCCTACCAAGGTTTTGAAAAATATCCACCCTTTTAGGCTTCACTAGCATTGCAAAGTGTGCATATTAGACATAGAATATTTAATACAACTATAACTATATGTAACTTTCCTATATTCAAAATAGACAATATTAACAATAAGTAGGTTTTCTCAAGTTTTAATGCCTTTGCTAGCGACCCTATAAAAATGTTGCTGGTATCAAACATTTGTTTCTATCATTCATGATAGAGAGAGAGATGAATTAATACATTTGTGTCATATTCGGCCTCTTGGCCTCTTATTAATAGCACAAAATTGGTCAAGACTGGTCATAGGGATCTTACCCTAAATCAAACCAAATAGGAAAGATTGGGAATGAGTTTGCATATGTTTATTTGTTAAAGACTATCCATAGGGATCTTACCCCAAATCACACCAAATAGGAAATATTAGGAATGAGGTTCCATATGTTTACTTGTTACTAAATTGATGGTTGTTGCTTAAAAGATTTTGCACCCACTTTGAAATGATGACATTTGTTGATTCGAAATCCAGTTTTTCATCATTGATAATGGAACCAAGCAATTATTTAGCAGGAAAGAAGGGCATCTATCTTCTAGCATTGTCCATCTTCTAGTTGCATGGGATCTATGTGTAAATTCTCACAAGGAATCTTAGAAACATATTTGATTTGATGAAGTATAACAAATTGACCATTATTCACATGAATCCTAACATTCCAATTCTTGGATTTATTATTAAATGTCCTAGCGTGGAGAGTGCACAATTTAAAATTAGATTGGTGTCTCTCTCCAATATCTGAATGCACTGAATTTGATCCTACATTACCTAGGAACACCCGGTGTTTTTAAAAGTACATGCCAAAATGAAGGAAGAGATGACTTGATAAGTAGAGTTAGTCTCTCCTGACACTGCTTTTTTTTATTGGCATCCACTCATGTAGTAATTATTTATTACAACTAATATTGACCATGAAACCAACAACTATCCATCCTCATCAAAGCTTGAAACAACCTCGAAGGAAGAAAGAGGTTGGTTGGATAGATTACTTTTCAAAGCATGGTTTCATTCACAACAACCTAGGGGGATCCTCCACTTGGCCTCGGCTGAAAGAGAGAACTGAAAAGATTAATCACTATCATAGGTGGATTCCTTCTCATTGATGGAAAGACATATCCTACAAGCATGGAAAAATAGTTAGTAAGTAAATAAATAAAAGGTTGAACCCACTTCATCCTGGGGCAGGTCAATGTGAAATGTATTGATCCTTTATTTTGTTATTCCAAGTAAGTCAATGTCGGTGGCTTCAATGTATGAAAAGCAATATTGGTCATCAACATAAATACTCTTCAAATAAAATCTAGTGAGTGGTGGTAATTTTGATTTGATATTAATAAATATCCTTCCTTTACTAAGAAATTATATGATGCATACAAGTTACATCTAACCATGTTTTGAAATTACAGTTATCCTTCTTTTGATACAATTATGAGATGAGGAGGGGGCAGCCCTCCAAAAACCATCACAAATAAATAGAGGAGTGAACATGGTGAAAAGAGGAAGTGAATTTCCCACTACTTGCACTAATCTTGCATTAGATTCTCCATATATGTCACAGGTAATTTGTTTCTCCCTCTTTTATTTTGTACTATTTCATGTCCAACCTCTATTTTCCCTACTCAAAGACAACATTTTAGCATATGGATAATGTTCCCATGATATACATGCATGCTCTCCTTCCCATGAAACTAGGTAAATGTCAATTTGATGTCTTGTAAGGAGTTATCAAGCTAATGTTTTGGAGGTTTAGAAAGTTTTGGGTCTTTATTTTCTTCTTCCCATGTCCAATCTTTCTTTGAATGTCAACTTTCCAAGTAGAAGTAGCTTCATTGGAATACACCCTATATTTGGATACCTAATGATGGTTCCCTCTTGCCAAAAATGAAAGGGACAACCATTTAGAAGATATTTTGGTGTAAGAGGAGTTTATGGTGCTCAAATGAATTTCTAGAGTTGTCCACTACATGGAAGGTTTTTGGATGTAGTCTATCGCATGTCTACATGATATAGTATGTCAAATAGGTAGATGTTAGGTCATACCAACATTAACATTTGTTAGTTATGATAATTGTATGTCATGGATTAATTTATAAAAATATTGGGAGTGAAGCCATTGTATTAAAACTCCAAATTAAACTTCTCAGCAATAAGACTTGGATGGATTATCATTATATTGAAAACTAAAAATTTAGGTTAACCTAAGATTTTAAATGAATAAAAATACATCCTGAGTAGGGTGTGCTGAAGTGGTAGGTGGTGTTACTTTTTTTGTTACCTCAGGTGTGCCAGACTTATTCTTAATATTTCTGGAAGAAGTCTTTTTTGATTATGTACTACCATATTTGTTCTGAGTGCCTTGAGCAGGATTACTAGGAGGTAAGGTCTTTCTTAACAATTGATTTCTCACATCTTTCTAAGGCATTGGTCCTTTACTCCTCAAGTTATATTGTTTAGTAGGTTGTTGAGGAGGAGCATCACCCACCAAGGGCTCAGCAGTACCTTGTTGATCACTGTTGAAAATAAGATCAAGAGTGAAAATTACATCACCAGCATTTGGTTTTTCCTTTGTCAAGGCAAGTTCATCAGTCTTTTGTGTCTACTCAAAATTCTCTTATGTTGTCAAACTTTCAATAACATTTGCAACCACAACATTCATGTTTTGTTTCCATTGAGGGCATGCTTTCTTGAATAAGCCTCTTAATGAAATGTAGAATAGTTATACATTGTAAAAATAGCAACAAGGAAATCCTAATTTAATTTGTCCTTGAATTAAATTGGGAATTAAATTGTAATTCTATTCTCATAACAACTTATAGCAGTTAACTAAGTTAAGTTGACCTAGTTGGCCTAGTAAATTCGAGTTGGAAGTCTATCTAGAGTCATGTAGAGTGATACCTAAATTTTACGGGCCCAGGTTGAGTTCTTATTGAGTTGTAATTATTTAATTCAGTTTAACTGAGTTAAATTCAGTTAAACTAGTTCTAACTGTTGGAGGAACTAGTGACTAGTCAAGTGAATTAAATTGGATTTAATACACATGTAGTGATAAATCAGATAGTTGATAATTCACTCAAAAATTAACTCATGCATGTCAGTTCAGAGGAGGACCCAGTTGAGATTAGAGTTCAGGAACATTGTACTATCAGTTGTAAAATCATCTAAATTAAATTAGTGATGCATACAATCAGATGAAGGCCTATGGATGGATTGCACGGTTATGAGTGGGGAATTTCCCAATTAAATATGGGCTAATTACCAAGGGAACAGTGCAAGGAATTAGGGGCTTGACAAGCAGTAGCATTGGCTAAGTATTGGCTTGAGCTAGTTTGTGAAGTAGTGAGTATGATTGTACTTGTGCAGCGATTGTTCGGATTGAGCAAGAATTTTATTTTCTTCTCATATCTTCTGGTTAATGTAATATAGAAATAGCAGGGGTTTTTAGTTGAAAAATTCCCCGGAAAATAATTGTGTTATGTGTGATTGAAATTCTTCCTTTTCTACTTTGTGATTTCATCGATCAATATTTGTTTCCACTAATGAGTAGAGTAGATTCAAGTCAATTGTTTTAGCATATCACAATCTTCAGTTTCAATCTACAATAAAAATCGACATGGTATCGGAGCTTAAATCACTATAGAAGAGGAGAATACGAGTTTGTTGTGAAGCTGAAATCGAATTTACAGTTTCATACTTTAGAGTCAGCAGGATGTCGTTCTACGATTTGAGATTTGATTATACCCTTACGGGCAACTCAAATTACATAGCTTGGAAGGACAGGATGGAGGCAGTGTTGGAAGACAACGGGCTGAAGGAATTCATAGATCATGATATACCGAAGCCTCCAACATTTGATGCTAAAGATTTGGAAGAATGGAGAAAGTGTGTGGTAAAGGCAAGAAGGATTATCCTAAAAGGAGTTCAAGATAATATTGTCTCAAATATCCATGGTAAGGAAATGCCATTTGAAATGTGGAAAGAATTGACGGACTTGTTTCAAAACAATAGTGACCATAGGAAGTTGACACTGAAGGACAAGCTCAGAAAGATAAAGATGCAGAAGGGTGACTCAATTCTGAAGTACTTATCCAAGTTCACCCAATGTCAGGATGAGCTTGGATGTGTCTGGGTTACTGTTGCAGAAGATGATATGGTGAGCCTAACACTTCTAGGACTTCCCAATAGCTAGCATAGCTACAAGGACCCAATTAATGGGAGGGAGAAGCTACTAGAGTTGGAGTGACTATGGTCCGAATTGGTACAGGAAGAGATTCGGCGAAATGCCAGAGACAGATCATTATCAAAGAATGATGATTAGGAGAACTAGGCCTTAGCTGGAAAGGTGAATAAATGGAAGGGGAAGTCATCCCATTCCAAATTAGATTCCAGTCAGGGTAGTAAGAAGAAGGACATGTTGAAAATTAAATGTTTTCATTGTCACGAGTTAGGACACTATGCTACAAAGTGTTCGCAAAATAAGGTTGGTAATAAGCCCTTAGGAGGAGCGATAAGTGAATTTCTTTCTTCACAATTAGAATTGTATTTCACCCTCATCGCTTGCATGGTGTCATCAGTGATGGGTAATGTGTGCTACCTGGATAGTGGAGCCTCATTCCATATGACCGACAACAAAGATCTCTTCAGTAACTTGGAGGAGGAATACCTCCAGATAAACATCGAGATGGGAGATGATGGGATGTATAATGCAATCGACATCAGTTATGTTACCTTTCAAAGGGAGTCTGGCTCTCCCCTCACATTGAGAGATGTCATATATGTTGCGAGTTTAAGAATAACTTGGTTTTTGTTGCCATGTTGGAGGATCGAGGCTATGATGTGATATTTAGTAATCGAAAGGCCTTCCTTCATACAATATCCATAGGCCATGTGAAGTGTATCGAGGTTCAAGTGAAGAACCTCTACAAATTGGAGGTAGAAGACTACGTTTCTTTGAGAAATAAAGCGGAGAAGGTGAAGAGCCGGAGAAATCAATGAGTTATGGCATAGAAGATTTAGTCACTTGCACCACGGAACTTTGAATATCATGCATCAAATTTCTATAGGACTTCCCAAAGGTACACCAAAAAAAAGAGACATATGCAAAGGGTCCACATTGGGGAAGTACACAAAAGATTCCTTTCATGACAAAGACAGTCGAGCGCAAGTGATCCTTGATTGAGTTCACTCAGATGTGTGTGGACCATTCTTGACAGCATCGACAACCAAGGACAAGTATTATGTAATATTTGTTGATGATTTTTCTCATAAGTGCTAGATTTTCTTCATGCAGAAGAAAGATCAGACATTCACTAATTTTTTTTAATTTAAAGCACTTGTCAAGAAAGCTACTAGCAGGAAATTTAAAGATGTTAGAAGTGATATTGGTGGAAAATATGTCAAATGAATTCAAAAAATTATGTGAAACAGAAGGCATTCGACGAGATTTGATAGCACCTCATAACCCACAGCAGAATCGGGTGGCTGGAAGGAAGAACATAAGTATTGTGGGAGTGACACAGGCGATGTTACATGATCAGGGCCTACCATCTCACTTATGGTTTGAAGCATGCAACACATCTATTTATTTGCAGAATAGAAGCCCTCATTGTATTCTTAGGATGAGTACACCAAAAGAAGCTTTTTAAGGGAAGAAACAAAATGTGGCACACTTTAGGATCTTTGGTTCATTAGTCTACTATCATGTTACCAAGGAGGTAAAGAAAAAGCTAGAGCCAACAACTGAGTTAGGCATATTTGTGGGGTACACTGATACACCTCACAACTATCAGGTGTACCTGCCATCCAACAGGATGACAGTCATTTGCAGAGATGTAAATTTCGATGAAGAGAAGTCCAGGAGATGTTCTCTTGAGAGGGAGATTTAGTTACATGTAGTTGAGGAGCTTTTAGCTCCAAAGGAGGAACCTCGGGATGATGTGGAGTAGCCACATGCAGAGGAGTAGAGATTGGAATCACCAACTCATGCAGAGACTTCCAGAGATGGGATAAAGTGCAACGGAGAGGCTGACAAGTTATTGCATGATGCTAGAGATAATGTGGGAGCATCCACATCACAGCGTAGGCAGAGGAGATCACTAGAGCGGTACAATCACTACATGGCTATGATGAGTGGGAGTGTAGAGATTGTGCCATCCTCATTTGAGGAAGAAGCGCAGCAACTAGTGTGGGTTGATACCATGGTTTAGGAGTATGACTCCATTATTTGAAAAAGTGTTTGGGAGGTGGTACCAAGACTAGAAGACAAGTCAGTGGTGGGTTCTAGATGGCTTTAGAAGGTAAATAAAGTAGCAGATCAGAGTGTGGAGAAACACAAGGCCATATTTGTGGCTAGAGGGTTCTCTCAGGTGGATGGAATTGATTACGATGAGACTTTTACTCTTGTAGTAAGGTACTCTTCAACCAGATCTATTCTAGCATTGTCAGTGCAGATGGGATGGAAGATACATAAGATGGATGTAAAGGCGACATTCCTCAACTGCATGATTTAGGAAGAGGTGTATATTGAACAGAATGAAGGATTTAGGACCTTCAACATAGAGTCACATGTGTGCAAACTCAAGTGAGCGTTGTATGGACTAAATAAAGCACCCTGTGCTTGGTACACCAGGATTAACATCTATTTCACTGGGGTTGGGCTTCACCAAAAGTGAAGAAGATGCGAACCTTTACCATATTGTGGTTGAAGCTAAAGTGTTTATTATTTTATTATATTTTGATGATTTGATTCTAAGAGGTGATGAGAAGATGATTAAATCTTGCAAAGAGGATATTCAAGAGAGTTTGAGATGAAGGACATGGGGCTCATGAATTACTTTCTTGGTATGGAAGTATGGCAAGGAGATGAGGAACTGTTTTTCTCTCAAGGAAAGTATGCCAACGAAATACTAAAGAAGTTCCACATGGAGAGAAGCAAACCCATGGAGACTCCTCTAGTTGGTAACTGGAGGAAGGATAATGCTACTTAAACTGAAGTAGTGGAGACTATTATTTATAGACAGCTTGTGAGTTCACTTATGTATTTGGTGAAAACATGACCGGACATGTGTTATGCAGTTAACCAGCTTGGTAAAGCCATGGTTAATCCAACCAAACTATATTGGAAGGCAGCTAAACATGTGTTGAGATACCTTAGAGGCACCACTCAGTTTGATCTTTGGTACAGATGGACAAAGGGAGTGAAGATTCAAGGGTTCACAGATGAATATTTGGTAGTGATTCCATCCAACAAGAAGATAAAATCAGGGGGAATCTTTAGTATTCGTTCAGTAGAAGTTTCTTGGTACAGCAGGAACAGACCTCAGTTGCACTCAGTTCAGTAGAAGAAGAGTACATGGCTGCTAGTAAAGCAGCGTGTGAGGCTATCTGGATGAGGAAGATCCTTATTGGGTGGTTTGGTCAGCAAATGGATCCAATAGTGATTTACTGTGACAATTATATTTGTATCAAACTCTATGAGAATCTAGTTTTTCATGATCAGTCTAAGCATATTGGCATATGGTATCACCATCTACGAGATTGTGTGTAGAGGAGCGGGATGTAGATATTTTGAAATAGGCATTGTCAAAATGAAAATTCGAGTTTCACAGAGGCAGGATCAAGGTAACAGATAATCCATTTCTTGTTGAGAGGTAATGTTAAAAATAGAAACAAGAAAATCCTAATTTAATTTGTCCTTGAATTAAATTAGGAATTAAATTGTAATTATGTCCTCATAGCAACTTGTAGAAGTTAAATAAGTTAAGTTAACTTAGTTAGCTCAGTAAATACGAGTTGGGAGTCTATTTAGAGTCATGTAGAGTGATCCCTAAATTTTAGGGGCCCAAGTTAAGTTCTTATTCAGTTGTAATTATTTAATTCAGTTTAACTGAGTTAAATTCAGTTAAACTAGTTCTAATTGTTGGAGGAACTAGTGAGTGGTCAAGAGTATTAAATTGGGTTTAATTGACATACGATGATCAATCAAATAACTAATAATTCACTTAAAAAATAACTCATGCATGTCACTTCAGAGGAAGACCCAATTGACATTAGAGTTCAGGGACAATATACTATTAGTTGTAAAATCATCTAAATTAAACTGGTGATGCATGCTATCAAAGGAAGGCCTATGGATGGATTGTGCAGTTATGAGCGGTGAATTTCCCAATTAAATATGGGATAATTCCCAAGGGAACATCGCAAGGAAGTAAGGGCTTGGCAAGCAGTAGATTTGGCTAAGTGTTGGCTTGAGCTAGTTTTAGACGCAGTGAGTGAGATTGTACTTGTACAAAGATTGTTCGGATTGAACAAGCATTGTATTTTCTTCTTAGATATTCTAGTTAATGCAATATATAGATAGCAGGGGGATTTAGCTGAGGATTTCCCCATAAAATTATTGTCTTATGTGTGATTGAAATTCTTCCTTTTATGCTTCATGATTTCATCGATTAATTTTTTTATTTTTTTTTCTGCTGATGAGTAGAGTAGATTCAAGTCAATTGTTTTAGCATATCACAATCTGCAATTTGAATCTACAATAAAAATCTACAATCCATGCCCAAGTTCTCTACGTTGAACACAACATTAGATCTTTGTGCAGACTTACTAGATTGATTAAAATTATTTTTAAGAATCAGCTTGAAATACTGATTACTATTAGAAGCTTCACTTGACTTCCTCTTGAGTTATGGTACTTTGCTGGTTGACAACTTCAAATATTTTATCAAGTTATCCATATCAAAATGATCTTTCTCTTTAGCTTTGGCAGAAGAGGCTTGGGACTTCTTAAAAGGTTCTTTCAATTCTTTTGAATCATCTTGATTGACAATAACCCTAATAGACCTTAAGTCCTTCTCAACAATGATCGCTTCTGCAAAGTTAAGAGACAATGTATCTTTTGCAGCATGCTTGATGGAAACATAAATGTTAGTACGCAAGGCAGTAGTATAATAATCCTTAGTAATAGAATCATGTGGTTGTACATTGGTGGGGAATTTATTCAAAATACATGTAAATCTCTCATTAAAATATTTAACCTTTTCCTCTTCCCCCATGTTAAGGTTGATGAGTTCTTTTAATAAAATCATTGGAGTTTTATCATCATGTTTGTACTCCCTACAATTATGGATTGAATTATGTAGAAGGATATGGTACCAAACTTATTCTCTACCTTCTAGAGTATATGAAAATAATCTACGAGCAACATCATCAAAATGTACCTCTAACATTCATATATGTTTTGAGAAATGGCAACAAGAAATTCTAGCTTAATTTGTCCTTGAATTAAACTAAGAATTAGAATTGAATTCTATTCTCATAGCAACTTGTAAATATTTAATTAAGTTTAATTAACTTAATTAGCTTAGGAATTTTGAGTTGGAAGTCTTTCTAAAGTCATGTATATGTTCTACCCAAGTTTTAGGGGTCTAGGATGAGTTTAAATTGAGTTGTAAATTAGATAACTTAGTTTACTAAGTTATGTTCAGTTAAATTAGTTCCAAACCATTTGAGGAACTAATAGAGAGTTAACAGTTAGTTGGTGCACTAGTGCATCCACAGGTGTCACTCTAGTTAATTGAATATTCCCTCATCAGACACTCATGCATGTTGATTCTGAGAAGGACCCAGTTGAGACTAGAGTGCAGGGACAATGTACTATCAGTGGTATGATTTACTGAGTTGTAAATATAATGCATGCAATCAGAGAAGAACATATGTTTGGATTATGCAATTTTGGAAGCATGAATTCCCTTTAAATATGAGGTATTCATCCTAGGAATTATATAAGAGATTAGGGGCTTGGAGAGTTGCAGAATTAGCTAAGTGTTGGCCAAGGGATAGCTTGTGAGCTGAGAGAGTTGAGCATACTTGTGCGGAATTGTTCTAGTGAAAACAAGTTTTGTATATTCACTCATATTTCTAATATATGCAATAGAGATAGTGGGGTTTTGAGCAGTGGCTTTCCCCAGATACATCTTGTGTCATGTGCCATTGATTTATCTTCTTCTTGTTCTTATTATTTTCATCAATCAAATGCCTTCCACCGTTGAAAGTAGAAGTAGATTCTTGTCTTGTGCTTTAGTACATTCCATGAGCTTGTGAATCTATAGGATTTTCTACAAGATGCAAGTAGAAGTCATCAATATGGTCTTCAAACTATGCTTTCTTATCAGGAGCATACTTTGTATGAAAATTTTCCAAGTGTTTTGGTAAGCAATGAAGATTTCTCAGAAGAGCAAGGGGCCCTTGGGCCATCCAATTCAATTGGTCACTGACCATGTATTCATTCTCCTCCTCCTCTTCACTCCTTGAGTCTTCTCCTTCACCATTCAAATCTTTCTTGTTATCAGGTCTTTATTATTCCCTTGGTTGTTCTTCATCAGAAAAATGAAAATCTTCCCCATCTCAATCTATATTTTCCTCAATAGGTGGTGGAAGATCCCCTTATTGATGTAATCCTTTAGTAGGATCAACTAATTATTGAAGGGTTGCAATAACCAACTCCTCAACTAAAGAAACCAACACAACATGGTGGGTTTTATCTTTCTTTGTTTGCTTATGAGGAAGAAAAGATGTGACAGAAAGAAATCCAATGGCTTTAGCAAACTCATGAGTAATATGTTGAAGTGTCTGGAGTTTATTGTAAATGACTTCATATGTAATCTCTAGACCTTGATGAGATGATTCTCCTTTCTCATAAATATGAGTTCGAGTTGGACTCGGACAATTACTACCTTGCATGGAAGCTTCTTTATGAGAATGTGGTGAATTATCAGCCATAAAAGGGATTTCATCCTTCTAGCACTAGAAATCTTAACAGTGTTGGTTGTTGCCAATAGTAAGGGGGTCCCCTGATTCGAAGTCCTCATTAGACCTCACACCATTTGGAGTAGGAGCCCCAAACGAAAAGTATGGTCGGTTTCCATTATCTTAGAGATTTTCCCTGGATGCAATGAATGACACAAAAGAAATGCATGTACTTTTGAGATAATCAAGTATGTTAGCCTTATGATGTATTGAATTGTAAAGTGTATAATCATGCTTTCACGAAACAGAAAATAAACTGAGTCTTTAAGAGAAAAGTAATAGTATTGTCCTAATAAATACACGTGCATATATCTTAAAGAATCATTATTAATATTGTGAAATAGTTCACAAAGAAACCATGATCATGAAAGAAAAAGGCACACAATTCAAAGATGCATATTAAAGATAATGAAATAGTTCATTTTCATTAGTATGAATTAACATAAACATACACCGTAAACAATTAAAGAATAATCTCATAATCATTCACGACATGTGCATGAAAAGTGTGTCGGCTAAAAGAGATTCGAATTATTGTGTGAAAAATCCAAGATACACCATTACAATGATAGAACACTCGTTCAAATAGTGGAGCGTTAACAACCTACTTCCTTCTCAAAATCTTGATCTTCTCTCTTATTCTCAGCTTGAGAATCCAAGGTGGAAAGTCATTTTCTTGAGCTATGAGGGTGTATATATAACAAATGAGCTGACTCTTCACCTCCTTTATGGCTCTTAAGCTTCCCTCATGACTCTTGGGCTTCGATGTGATATTTCAAGATTCTTGTGAGACCTTTGGACTTTTACGTGACTTTTCACATTCTATGTGTGACCTTTGGACTTCCACACTCTTTACATTTCTCATTTTTTGAAAATTACATAATTACATCCACAATGATGCAGAAAATATAATTACACGTATGACTCTTGATGTGACACTTGGATAATTCATGACATGGAACTAATGGCATGGACTTCATTGTATAGTTCTCATGTCAAGTTTCTCTTCTTGCTACCAAACTTTGTATCTTCATTGTAAGTTTTTCATGTACTTCATCTTCCTCTTCCAAGAGGCTAGATGATATAAAGCCTTCCATGTGATCTTGGTCTTTAATATTTTCTCGTGATCTAGTGTCCCTTCATATTCTTGCTTGTTGGTCATATTTTCCTCTCTAACTTCACAAGTGTATTCTTACATGGTCTCTTTGGAATCCTCCTTGAGAATTATCCTGTCATGTCAAGATACAATACCTACAGATGCAATTAATCATGACAAGATGACATCAATCCAGAAATCTCCTAGTCTAACTTCTTCATGCAATTCACTAATTCGATCCAGAACTGAATGTAGGACTAAGGAGGAGGCTCAGTGATTGCGCAGTGCATAGTTCCAGAAGAAAATGACGTGGATATGTTCACTATGACTTCAGTACACAATGGTTAAGGGTCTAGGAGACAAAACTACGCAGTTGAGGGAGATAGTGACACAACAAGGCAAGATTTCTCATTGTGATTATGCAATGACCAGTTTTTGGAATACTGAGACATAGGATTATGCAATTTCAGAGGTCAGGGAGGCATTGGTGACTAACTTCTTACTAATATTGTACAGTGCATAGTGGAAGACTGATTGAGAGAGAATATTGTGCAGTATTGAGGGACGGGAGGCAGAAACTGGGCATTGTGATTGCAAAATGCATAGTCCTTGGAGGAAGTGACTACATTGGCCTAGTTCCAGGAAGCAAGGGTGGTTGAATGGGGCCTGAGATTGTGCAATATAAATTTCAGGGAGGAAAGTTGAGGAATGGTTGGTCGGGCAAGCAACACTTCAAAATTGACTAATTTTGGGATCAGTGAGGTGAGAGATGAAACCAAAACATGACTTTAACATGATCACACACTCATAAATGATCAACCACCTGACATTGAAAGACTTAGCACCAAAACTCAACATGTACCCATTGAAACAACAACAAAGTGACACTTACCTCAAAGTGTGACACTTAGGATACACTTTGCAACGCAAGTGACGACAACAACAAAATAGTGCACAGAACTTTGGGAATGATTCTGATACATGTCTCTATGATAGATAGGACCTATTAGTGTCAAATTTTCCTCTTAAATATGCAATATATATCTTTCACAAATTGCAACACTTCCCTTACCAAAAGACGACACTTTTACTTTCTTCATAAAGGGACACGGAAACTTGGAGAAGAAGCGTGGAATTTTTTTATTACTAGAAACAAAAACTCAAATTGTTAAAGGAGGCTCCAAAGTTTAAATATAGGCCAAAAATTGGAGGGTCCTGTAGAAAAAAAACAAACTCCTACATGTTGAAACCTAGAATATGAAAAAGGTATGTCGATGATATGAATGCGAAATGGCAACATGGTAAAAAAGAACTCAACAAATTCCTAGAACATCTAAATGGAATATTAGATGACATAAAATTCACTATGGAATTGGAGGATAATAATTTAATTCCTTTCCTGGATGTATTAATTATTAAAAATTAGGATGTGACCTTAGGGCATCAAATATTCAAAAAAAATACTCATACTAATAGTTATCTGCATGCAAACTCCCACGATTACCCAGCTCAGAAATTTGGAATCTTCAATACATTGAAATTAAGAATTGTTAGGATATCTAGTAAAGATCACTTGAATCAAGATTTGGATCATCTTGGTAAGGTATTCAAAGAGATTGGTTATAGGGATAAATACATTATCAAAGTCCTTAAATGAGCAAAAGATAAGAAAAACCCTCAAAAATATCAACTAATCTATAACCTTCTGGTATAAAAACACCTTTCGTATATATGTGGAGTAAGTGATCAAATAGCTAAAATTCTCGGGAAAAAGAATATTATTTTTGTATTCTAACCATTAAAAACTATAAAACAAAAAAATAAAATAAATTAAGGACAACATTGATCAACATCAACTAAAAAGAATCTATAAAATCAATTGTTGTTGTGCAAAACTCTATATTGGTGAAATCGGGAGGTGATTCAAAACAAGAATAAAAGAGCATTGTGCTAACATTAAAAATCAACGATCTCATACCTCTGCTCTTGCAAATCATTCACTCCACACTAAACATCACATATGCATAGAAGACACTACTATCATTGCAAAGGATGATCACTATTTTAGGGGAAGATTCAGAGAGGCACATGAGATATTAAGACATCCAAACAACCTCAATAGGGATGGTGGTCTCAAAGTTAGTAAGAATTTGCTCCCTATGCTCTCTTAGCTCTAATGTTTGTTCCCCACTTTAAATATTAAATTGATAGAGTCATTATTAACATTATCCCTCTCATCAGAGTATTAGTATTAATAATCTTACTCTATTAATATAAATATTTCTCCTTCTCTCTTTGTTTCTATCTAATATAATTTTATAATTCTTAGGTCTTTAAAAATATTTTTTACATTAATATACAATTAATTTTATTAACTTAGGCATTAATTCTATTATATTAATTGGAAAAAAGTAAATTTTATTTATTTATTTATTAAATAATATGTTATATATCTATAATATATAATATATATATATATATATATATATATATATATATATATATATATATATATATATATATATATATATATATATATATATATATATATATATATATATATATATATATATTTTTTTTCTCGGCAAAAACTAATTCTATTAACTGAAAACCAAAATAAAATTACAAGGGGTTGAGGCCTCGGGCATCATCAATCGAGAGCCATCAATGCAGCAAAACCGTCCCTGGTAAGGGATAACCAGTTACAGTAAGCAAGAGAGCAGATGTAGGAACCAGAAATTAACCAAAAGGACATGAGGATGAGGTGGTATAACCACCTAGCAATAAAACTAGACCAGAAAGAGAGACAGAGGCACTGTCCAAAATCCCAAAAGAGATTTATACTGCCACCCACTAGGAAGAAGAACGAAACTGCCTGGCTATAGAGGCCAAACCAGAGCTGCAACCAAAACCGCCTGAACTTGACCAAACGAGTCATCAGAAAAAACCGGGGATGTCTGAACGGGCCCAGGTGGCCTCAAATTGCCACGTCCTCATTCGGAGGCTCCTCCACCACCGGGCATGCGTTTTCGACCCACATTTCATCGTTTCCAACCATGTTACCTGCATAATCACCACTTGGGTGCACCGACAGGGGATGAGTGTCACTGGAATTACCTTCCCTAATCATCGAGACAAAGGTTCCTGGAGGCTATGTGTCACTGGGATCACCACCCTTGTCAAGAAGCTCACCATTTCTTTTCTCCTTGCTTCCCTCCGCCAAAAACTGCTCATCGCTCTAGCTGCCTGCCTCTCTGAGACCACCCTGAGAAGGCTCAAATGTCAAGCGCACCATAGATTGAGGCAGAGCCTCTTCTTCAGAGAAGATTATAGTAATATTGGCCGAGATAACAGGCCTGTTAATATTGCTCTGAAACTTGAAGTGAATAGACTGAAACACATTGTGCGGTATCGGCCTGCGGGCAGGGCTTAGAGGAGGCGAATTTACCGGAGAAGAGGGCAGAGGAGCAGGAGGCAGGGTGGTATCCATAGAACGAGCAGCCTGTGAATGCCCACGGCCACCTCGTCTCCCCCCATAGCAACTTCTCATCTGTTCGCGAACCATGATGAGGCAATACAGGGAAAGCACAGCAATACTGGGAGCAGTGTCGCGAAAACAAACTAGCACCATAGGAAACCACTTCAAGCGCGAAAAACAGGACTGAGAATGAAAGGAGGGCGGCACAATTCTTACTTCAAGAGCCACTGAAAGCTTACCTCTGTTTGCAGAGACTGACCTGCCACAAAGACGCGCAGCCAGCCAAGCCCTGAGACAAGAAGGTGGGGTGAAAACTGTGGGAAGGATAGCCCAGATCGCCATGGTAATATCAGCTAGAGCCTCACCTTGGACAGAGTGATCATTTATTACAGAAATTAGGCTAAATCTTCCTCGCTTAAGATTATCTAGCATGAGCCAGATATGCTCGTGGGTAGCCGCGCTGGTCTTCATCTGGCAATACCACGCTCTTCCTCTCGTCATTAAGATCATTAGATGTCATTTATTTCACCCGCATCCGGGTGGTCTCCTCCTTCCTGATTCATTTCATTCTTCACAAGGTTTTTGTAATCCAATCTTTGGGACTCAGAGGCCAGTCTAGAAATTGATCCAGCATGAAGGTCCAGCCCACATTCAACTCCAATGTTAGCAAGTAAGTCTGCGACTTTATTTCCTTCCCTGTGAATGTGCTTCAGAGTGACCGCCCTGTGAGAGGATAGCCAGCATTCAATAAGTTCAAGCCTTTTCGCCATTCTCCAACTATTACTCACTTTGCTTGAGGGAGTTCCTTGCAAGATTTTTGAGACCATGTTTATGATGATCTGAGAATCACCCTCTATTATAAGCAGGAAGAATCCTTTACCTTGCGCAAGAATAAGACCTTGCCAGAGACCTTCCAATTCCGCCGAGTTATTGGTATCCCATCCCTTTGATCCTAAAAAGGATAAAAGAGGAGCACCCTTATAGTCTCTGAAAATCCCTCCAAAGCCTGAATTGCCTGGATTACCTTTCGAGGCCCCATCGAAGTTTAGCTGGTACATATGCATGGGGGGGGGTAACCATTTCTCAGGTGACTGACCCACCGGAGGCCTTGTTCCTTTGATAACCTGTTCTTGATTCCATTGAAGGTTCCAATTAGCCCATATGGACTGTTCTTGGGGGATAGTTGGAAGGTCCTCCTGGTACCAAGTTTTGAGAGAAATGGTTTCCTCGATATTTTGGCAAATTATTTTCCAGATATTCTCCAGCGGAGCAGAGTGATCCTTGAAGATTCTGCGATTTCTTTCCTTCCATATGGCCCACATGAGAAAGCCTGGAATGAGCTTCCATAAGAAATTTAAAATCTTGCTTTGATAAGGAGTCCGATCCCAGTTGCGCACGGTGGCAATGATGTCTCCATGAATTCTTCCTTCCTTCTGGCACCGGAAACTAACCTTTTCCCAGAGCTTGCGTGCAATATGACAGGAATGCATGAGATGCTTTATGGATTCCTCCTCTTGTCTGCAATTAGGGAAAATTGAGGGCCCATGAAAGTTCCTCTTCCTGAGATTGTCCCACGTGAGAATCTTGTTATGACATAAGAGCCAGAGGAAGGTGGAGATTTTCAGCCAGATGGAGGGGTCCCAGACTTTGCTCCAGAGAGGATCTTTCACCATATATTCCTTGATAATGAGATTATAGGCCTCTCTCATAGTAAAGGTGCCTCTTTCTTCATATCCCCATCTAAGGATATCCTTTTCGTCAGAGAGTTGTATTCTCCTTTTCATTAATTTTGTGTCTAGAGTTTGTTGAGCTTGTGGCGTTCCCTGTCTTAAGATCTGATCCGCCTTGAGCCATTCCCTGTACTCTTGGGTCGATGAATTCTTCCAGAAGTTTTTAACCCTGTCATATGATTACATGTCCTGCTCCGGAAGTTGCATATGAGAAATTTGGGCACCTGCTGCTAGGAATCTTCCCAAAACCTTACAGTGTTGCCATTCTTCACTTCCCAAAATCTATGTTGCTGAATGAGACTTCTGTGCTACTTGACCGAGTTCCATATTAGAGAGCCCATGCTAACTTCTGATATTCTTATTAGTTCCTCTGTTGGGCAATTGCTTGCATACTTAGCTGTCCACAGAGAAGCCCAAGGGGTGAGAGGCGCAGTTAGCCATTTCCACCAAATCCGAGCTCCCATGACTTCATTACTGTGAGAAGGATCCCTTAAACCAATAGCGCCACCGCTCTTTGGAAGACATGCAGTATCCCATTTGACAAGAGCCCATTTTCGCTTGTGACCGGTGCTGCCCCAAAGAAAAGATCTTTGGAGAAGCTTGATTTCTTTGAGAACCCATTTGGGAGCTGCAAGGATGGAGAATAGGTATAGCGGCATAGCCTGAAGAACTGCTTTTATGAGGACTAGCCGACTCGCCATATTTAGAGATCTATGAGTCCAAGAGGAAAGACGAGCCTCCAGTTTTTCTAAGAGGACCTTCCAAGAAGAATGCTTCAGGGCCGAGGCAGTCAGAGGAGCTCCTAAATATTTGGACGGAAGGTTAGCAATGGAGAATCCCAGAATGCGAGCTATAGCTGCCTGAGTGATAGCAGGGGTATGGAAAAAGAATATCTGAGATTTGGATTGATTGATAGATGCTCCTGAGGCCTCCGAGAAGTCCGACAGAAGGGATTTGAGCTGATGAGCTTCCTGGACCGAAGGATGCCCAAAAAGCATGTTGTCATCAACAAATTGCTGGTGTGTGAAGGCTGAAGAGTTGTGGAAGGACAAGCCTCTAAGACGTTGGGATTGCTGAGCTAGCTTAATGCTTCGGCCTAATCCTTCTACCATAATGAAAAACAAGAATGGGGAGAGAGGGTCTCCCTGCCAAATTCCCTGAGAAGGATGAAAAGGAGAGGAGGGAATGCCATTGACTAGAACAGAAAAGAATGAGGAGGAGATGAGACTCATAACCCATCTTACCCAAGGGGGAGCAAAGCCGAAAGCAATTAGAACTTTTTTAATGTACATCCAGCTTAAGCTATCAAAATCCTTTGAAAGATCTAATTTGAGGAGCATGTAGGAATTTACAGGGTAAGTTCCTCAGAAAGAACACCAAAAGGACACCGCTCACAACCAGATCACAGATCAATACACCAGTATTTTTGACGTGGTTAAAACCCTCAAAGAGGGAAACAGTCCACGGCCTGCGCCAACGTGGCTACTACAGGCAATTTATTAATCAAAGAATGAAAATTTACATAAGCTTCTCTCATGCACAGATTACCCGAACAATGACCCTCCATGCGCTTTAAATAGAACTCATGGACCAATCGGGTGTCAAGCCACGGATCAAGTGTCGGTAATACCGAGGAGAGAGTGAACCGTCGGATCACTACATATCGTGACCGTCGGATTGTAAGTTACAAAATGTACAACGGTAAAGAAACACACTTTACCTAACTCTATACTAGACCAAGTTGAACTTAACTATTTCCTATGTGTCGGAATATCCTAACATCCCCCCTTAAGAACAACTTGGGATAGGATTGAAGGATTTACAAATATGACACAATAGGAGAAGGAAGGAGGCACTAGAGCCTATCCCCCCTTAGTGACAACTTCCTGAACTCCAAGCATATATCGAAGTTTAGTGAACTTCGCCTCTGTGAGAGCCTTTGTGAAGATGTCTGCAACCTGATCATCTGTTGAACAATATTGCACTTCAAGAACATGGTCATGAATGAGCTTTCTGATGAAGTGCATTTGTAGTTCAATGTGTTTGCTGCGCTGATGCTGGACTGGATCTTTGCATAGCTGAATGGCACTTTGATTATCACACCAAAGTGTGGTTGGATGCTGCTGCTCAAAGCCAAACTCTGATAGGATCTGACGAAGCCACAAGGCTTCCTTACTAGCTTCCACGGCACCACGATACTCTGCTTCTGCTGACGAAAGAGAAATGGCAGCCTGTTTCTTACAAGCCCATGTAATAGGTCCTGAACCAAGAGTGAAGACATAACCGGCAGTAGACTTCCGATCATCAAGGTCACCAGCCCAATCAGAATCAGTGAAACCAACTAATAGAGGAGCTGCTTTGGCACTGTAATGAATCCCAAACTGTACTGTACCTCGAACATAACGAAGTATTCTTTTGGCTACTTTCCAATGACTTTCACGGGGGTTTTGCATAAAACGATCAACAAGGCCAACAGCAAAGGAAAGGTCAGGACGAGTATGGGTTAAATACAAGAGTTTTCCTACAAGTTGACAGTATAAGGTAGCATCAACTTCAGGAGAAGTACAAGAGACTGAAAGTTTGACTCCAGACTGAAAGGGAGAAGGGGCTGGCTTACAGTCTTCCATGTGAAAATGACGGAGAATATCACAAGCATACTTGGACTGGGAAAGGGAAATACCCTCCTTGGATTGCAAGACTTGAAGACCGAGAAAATAGTGTAAGTGTCCTAAGTCTGTCATTTCAAATTTCTTTTTAAGGCTGGACTTCACATGGTTTATAAGGTTGGGATCACTACCAGTAAGAATAAGATCATCAACATAAAGAACAAGGATGATAAGAGAGTTGCCCACTTTCTTGGTGTAGACAGTATTGTCAGAATAACACCTAGAAAAGCCAGATTCTAAAAGAAAGCTATCCATTTTGGCATACCAAGCCCGAGGAGCTTGCTTGAGACCATAAAGAGATTTCTTAAGTCGACATACAAGGCTGGAGTCTGTTTGGATGAAGCCAATGGGTTGTTCCATATAGATTTCTTCATGCAAGTCCCCATGCAAGAAGGCAAATTTAACATCCATCTGATGGACTTCCCATTTTAAAGAGGCAGCAAGGGAAAGAACAAGGCAGATAGAGTTCATTTTGGCAACAGGGGAGAAGGTTTCAGTGTAGTCAATGCCTTCAACCTGTGAAAAGCCCTTAGCAACAAGACGAGCTTTATGTTTATCAACTTTCCCATCTGGTCCATACTTGGTTCTGTAAACCCATTTACATCTAACAAGTTTGCGTCCCTTTGGTAGAGGAACAAGATCCCATGTATCATTTGTCAACAATGAATGATATTCTTCATTCATAGCTGCTTCCCAATGTGGATGGCCTGAAGCTTCTGCAAAAGTGTCAGGATCATGATTTACTGGAGCTTGAGCCAGTAAAGAAGAGGCTCTTTCAAACTGAGAACGTGTACGTCGCTGATCTGTAGGATCACCGGCAAGATCACCTGCTGCATCCCGAGTAGCACGGACCCATCTTGGAAGTTGAGGATCCTGAGAAGGTGGGGGAGGATTATGATCCTCACTTTCATCATCTGAAGAAGAAATGTTTTCAAAAGTAGAAGAGATAGGAAGAGGTGGCACATCCGCCGGACTAGGCTCGCAGGCCGATTTATTTTCATCAAATTTTACATCTCTTCTAATGATAACATTTTTGGACTTAAATGGAATAAGTCTATAACCTTTTACATCTTCAGAATATCCAAAAAAAGTACATTTCTCACTCTTAGGTTCTAAAGCTTTATGCTTTTCATCTGGAATATGGGCCCATGCTTCACTTCCAAAAACACGAAAGTGACTTACATCCGGTTTAATGGAACTCCAAGCTTCTTCTGGAGTGATATTCTTTAGAACCTTAGTAGGAGTGCGATTGATTATATAATTTGCACAATTAATTGCTTCGGCCCAAAAACTAAGACTGAGTCCTTTAGATTGCAGCATACAATTAGCCATTTCCTTTAAGGTGCGATTTTTCCTTTCAGCTACACCATTTTGTTGTGGAGTGTATGGAACAGTATGTTGCATTTGAATTCCATTTTCGGTGCAAAAGTTGATGAATGTGTTTTTAACATATTCTCCACCATTATCAGTTCTTAGCTTAAGAATTTGATGTCCAGATTGTTTTTCAACAAAGGCTTTGAAGGCCAAAAATGTGTTAAATACTTCGCTCTTGAGTTTTAAGAAGTATACCCAAGTGCATCTGGAGAAATCATCAATGAAAGTTAAGAAATACTTGCAGCCAGAGAATGAAGCAACAGGAAGTGGACCACATAAATCACTGTGCACAAGCTGTAAAGGGGCTGAGGCGTGCCAAGAGGCACGTTTTTCAAAACTGTCCCGATGATGTTTTCCGAGTACACATCCGGAACAAACACCATCTCTGCAAGATACCATAGGAAGACCTGTCACCATATTTTCTTTACATAGATGCTGAAGGGAGCGATAGTTTAAGTGACCAAATCGCTCATGCCAAAGTTTGCTCACTTCATCATTATGAGCAACAAATACTGAGGGAAGATTTGATGACCCAAAGTTGTGAAACTTATACAACCTTGTGGAATCATCAGCAATACCAGTAGCTAGAATCTGTTTAGGATCTCTCAGATCCTTGATTACAACATCATTAGGTGAAAATTCAACAATTTTACCTTCACCTGAATGAGTTATCTGATATACAGATAGAAGGTTGCAGGATAAGGTTGGAACACATAATACATCATTAAATTGACCATTGTCTAGATGAACAGTTCCAGTCCCTACAACATTAAGAGATCTATCATCACCAACATATATATTTTTGGTGTTACAATCATTTAAAGAAGAAAACATGGCTTGGTTTTTGGCCATGTGATAAGAGGCTCCAGAATCAATGAGCCACTCATGAGAATGAGAAGAAGAAGATACATTTAATGCATAACCAGACTGAGATGATTGACAACGACATGCAGAAAGTGCCATTCCTGAAGTTGAATTTGAAGTATGCTCCACATGGATGTTATGTTTCTTCATTGCGGCTTCCAAGGCTTCCATCTTCTTAAAGCATTTAGATTCTAAGTGGCCATCTCGATTACAAAAGTTACAATGTCTATCAGTCTTCTTCCATTTGTTTTTATTGGTCTTATCATTTTGTTGAAATGATCTTTCAGTTTGAGGCTGAGTTTGCTTAGGACCCTTGTTTTGTTTAGGACCATTCTTTTTAGGATAGGACTTCTTAGGATTCTTTGAATTTGGTTGTTGCTGGGCGGCTAACGCTTTCTTGGAAGAGTTTCCAAGATTAAGAAGACCAAGGTGTAAGAGTTTTTCTTGTTCTCTTATTAAAGAATCACAAAAAGAGTCAAAGGAAGGGGCCTTGTAGTCTTTTCCTTGACAAATGAAAGCTTCCCTTGTAGAATGGAAGGTGGAAACAAATACAGAGTAGGTTGGTCCCAACTTAGTAAGGATGGAATAAATAAGGTTACTATCTTCTTTCTTAACCTTAACACCTTCCAAGAGATATCTAAGGGTCTTGAATTTGGACAAGAAATCTTCAATGCAAGAAAAATTATTAGGATCCAATGTAAGCAACTCATTTTCAAGTTGATGGGCTCTAATTTCATTTTTAATCCCAAAAACTTTAGTGATTTGTTCCAATGCTTCATGAGGAGTATCAAGTTCTGCAATATGGAATCTAAGATCAGGAGAAATAGACATCCCTATCAAACCACGTGCTTGATCTTGTCTATTTTCCCATTTTGCAGCCTTGTCTTCATCTTTTGATTTCTTCTCTTGGTCTGTGGCGATTATGTAGAGACCTTTGCTTCTAAGTAAATCTTCCATGTAGGATATCCATTGGAAGTAGTTAGTGCTGTCAAGAATGACTTGGCATGGACTTTCCATTTTTAAAAAAACTGAAGCTGAAGATGCTAAAAGTAAGTGTTCTAATGGATAGATCTTGAAAAATTAGGCTGTTTTAAAAAAACGGCTCTGAAAAAGGCTTTCGGATGAAGAAGTTATGGCTTTTTGAAAAAAATTTGTTGAAGTTGCCGGCAAAGTGCGCGAATGTGCGGAAATGAAAGAATCCGCCCCCACAAAATGGAGACTTGAACCCAAGACCTCTACTCTCTTAAAATAGCTTTGAACCAATTGATCTATACAAAAAATTTGAGAGAGAGAGAGAGAGAGAGAGGGGGGGGGGGGGGGCCTTCGTTTGCGTGCTTGCCTTGAGAAAGCTCTTTTTCCCTACAAAACACAAAACACAAAACCCAACACGGACATGCAAAGAAAACGAACCTTATGGCTCGAAGTTAGCTTTAGCAAAAAAACTAGATATTTTTAAAAAATGAACCTTGCGGCTCAAAGTTAGCTTTAGCCGAAAAACTAAATATTTTTCTCAATGTTTCTGATTTTCCGAGATCACACTAAGGTGCAGGGAAAAGAGCATACGCATGAGAAAAATCCTTCCTTTCTGTTTCTGATTTGCCCAGATCGCACAGAGTCGCAGGGCAAAGAGAATACGCAGAAATGAAAGGTATAGATCCGGTTAAAAAAAAACTAAATAAACCGAAACCGAAATGAGCAGAGAGAAAATAACAGTAAACTGCAAATAAAGACTGTATACCTCCAGATCTTAAAAATGACGCAGCTAGGGCTACCGGAAACCTTTTCGCATGAAACGAAAGGGGTTCCTCACTGGAACAGATGCTCCGAACACAACAGAGCAGTCCTCTCGGCCCGAAAGCAGTCAGAAACAGCAGATCTAGGAAACAGCAGTCGGATGCAGTTCTACCAGCTTCAGATTTGGATCACCAACGGATGCGGCCCTCAAATAGCTCTGATACCATGTAGGAATTTACAGGGTAAGTTCCTCAGAAAGAACACCAAAAGGACACCACTCACAACCAGATCACAGATCAATACACCAGTATTTTTGACGTGGTTAAAACCCTCAAAGAGGGAAACAGTCCACGGCCTGCGCCAACGTGGCTACTACAGGCAATTTATTAATCAAAGAATGAAAATTTACATAAGCTTCTCTCATGCACAGATTACCCGAACAATGACCCTCCATGCACTTTAAATAGAACTCATGGACCAATCGGGTGTCAAGCCACGGATCAAGTGTCGGTAATACCGAGGAGAGAGTGAACCGTCGGATCACTACATATCGTGACCGTCGGATTGTAAGCTACAAAATGTACAACGGTAAAGAAACACACTTTACCTAACTCTATACCTAACTCTATACTAGACCAAGTTGAACTTAACTATTTCCTATGTGTCGGAATATCCTAACAGAGCATACCTGGCTTCTTGGAGTGCTTCAGGGAATGAATTATTTCATGAGTTAGGATGATACCATCCATAATCTACCGACCTTCAACGTATCCAGACTGCTCAGGCGAGATGATGAGAGGAAGCAGCAATTTGAGTCTGGAGGCAATGATTTTGGAGACTATCTTGTAGATTATGTTGCATAGAGCTATAGGCCTATATTTGTCGGGAGTGCTAGGCTGATCCACCTTGGGTACCAGGGCGATGAATGTGGCATTCACTCCCGGAAACATCCATCTTAAGGATCGTGATTCCTCAACCACCTGCCAGACTTCCATCTTGATCAAATCCCAGAAATTGTGGAAAAAGTTGGAGGTGAATCCGTCCGGGCCTGGTGCTTTTCCTGCTTTCAACTAACAAACAGCCAATTCCACCTCCTGTAAGTCTACAGGCTTGAGAAGAAGTTGGTTATGCTCCTCTGAAATAATTTTAGGAATATTTCGAGTAATTTTTTCTATGGCCAGCGATCTATCTACATTTGGCTCGCGATGCATTTGCTTGAAATAGTTTAGGAGTTCGCTTTCAATTTCTTCATGCATTTCCACTTTGACTCCCTGCTCATTCTGAATGTGAGTTATGTTGTTATTCATTCTGCGTTGGATGGTGGTGCTATGAAAATTTTTGTGTTTTTCTCTCCATCTTTAAGCCATCTTATTCTTGATTTTTGCCTCCATAGCATTTCTTCCTGCTTAGCCCTTTCTATGATTTGCGCCTCAAGAACTTTTTCCTGTTTTGATAGGTCATCTGAACAGCCTTCAACAATAATCCTCTGCTGCAAATGTTGCATTTCTAGCTCAAGGGCGCTCTGAGCCTGGAAAATATTACCAAAAGAAGTGTGATTCCAACGTTTGATCTTGCTTTTAAGATGCTTTAGCTTCTGCTGAAATTGAAACATCTTTGAACCTGTTGGAGGGGAGAAATTATTCCATTCTGAGCTGATTAAGCTGTGGAAGTCCGGATGTGACATCCAGAAAGCCTCAAAACGGAACGGTTTGCAGATCAGGTTGCCAGGACGCGACCACTGAAGGGAGATGGGCCAGTGATCAGATCCCGAAAGAGGCAAGATGGAAGCTGCAAAGTCTCCACCAATATGAATAGCATTGTCTGAAAGTAAGAATCTGTCCAAACGAGAGGCGATCTGCTGCGACCCTGCTCTCCTGTTGCTCCATGTAAATAGGCCATTATTGAAAGGTAGGTCAATAAGCCAGTTATTCTGAATGAAGTCTTTTAGGGGTTTCCCTTCCTGACTCCCTCTGCTTCTGCCTCCCCTTTTTTCTTCCAGCCTAGTAATCATGTTAAAATCACCTCCAGAGATCCATAAAGGGTGCGGCCTATCTAGGTTGATTGCAGAGAGAGTGTTTAGGATTTCTACTTTATGCATTGCCTCTTGGGGAAAATATACATTGGTTAAGAGCCCGTGTATATTTGTCCCAATGATGTGAAAAATTGCTTGGAGGAAGTTCTTATTTGCATGGATATTATTGAGGCTGATAGCTCGGGAATCCCATAAGATTGCAAGGCCTCCAGACGCCCCATCGGCATCCACTGCAGCATTGAGACTCCCTGGCCATACTTTTGTTGCAATTCTTTCCAGAGCATTTGAATTGCATTTGGTTTCCTGCAAGAAAAGGATTTGAGGTTTTTCTCGCATTATCATGTTTTTAAGTATTCTTCCTTTCCCTGGGCCATTAAGCCCTCTAATGTTCCATGATATTAACTTCATTGGGAAGGATTATGATTAGAGTTGTAGTACTTGGTTAGCTTGGAGTACCTGCCTGACTCCACTAGCATTTCTCCTATTCTGATTGTTCGCTAGAGGTCTGTTTTTCTTCCACACTTTTTGATATCTTTGGTAATGAATCTTCCATCCCAGGGGCCGCCAGTCTGAATACCGAAAGATTTTTGCCGTTGCGCCCGAGATAAGACCTCCTCCAGATTCTCAAGTTGTCGATCTGGAATTTTGTCAAAATTGTTTGTAGTGCATGCCTGCTCTAGGCCTGGGATGTCCAGTTCCCCAATATCTATAGCCTCTGTTTCCTCTTCCATGATCTGAGAATCATTTAACTCCTCATATGGTTCTTCTGCTATTCTGGAATTAGATTGTAAGTTGTCCACCTCCATTCCTTGAATATTCCATGCTGGGACCTTTTGCTTATCTGAGGAGGAGGCCCCTTTGAGCAAAGGATCTGCTTGAAGCACTTTAGAGTCTGCCTGCTTCGAATGTTTGTCCTTCATCATCTCCATTTCTGAGGGAGCGGGAGTATCCGAGCTCTGGTCATTTTGGCGAGCTAATGCTTCAAAGTTGTTGCTCGTTGAAGGCTTGGAGGAGCTGGCTTGAGGCATTTTGGAATTTGAAGCCTGTTTCTTGTGGGTTTTCCTGCGATTGGCTACTTTGGTAAAGCCATCTACCTCAGTCGAATCAGGTCCAGATGCAGGAGAAGGTTTTTGAGTTAAAGGACAGTCCCTAAATAAGTGGCCCAGGGCATGACATCTTCGGCATCTAAATGGTACATGTTCATAATCAATCAGCTGAACCCATTCAATATCATCATGGAATACACTTACCGCATCCAGGAGTGCCTGGTTGAGGTGCATGTAGACACAGATACGAGCAAAGGAGGTATATCTGCGGACTTTTGTTTCCTCTGCGACTTTTATAAATTCACCCAGAACATTTCCAATCGCTTGTAGGGAGTCTTCATCCCAATACTCCACTGGAAGTGAGTATAATCAGATCCAAACTGGAGCCCAACTGAGATCCTCCTTATCAGGGTTGAAGCGCTCTACCCATCCTCTGAGATACAGGCCGACGACGTTGAAGAAGTAAGGCCCTCCATCTAGCACCCTATTCCGATCCTCCAGGCAGTTAAAAATGGCAGTGAAGAACCCTTTTGGCCCCAGCTGCAGGGTTATATGTCCCTTTGGGTTCCATTTCACTGCTATCCAACCCCGCAGCACCTTCTCAGTCGGCCAAAGACCTATGAACTTGCCTATCAAAGCATGGTCTCTCATGTACTGTATCTGCGCATTGATTCTGTGGCTTGGAAGTTCTACCTTCGGACGCTCAGAGGCTACGGGCTTGCATGTAGCTGAGCTGACCCTGGGTTGCTTTTTGTTATCCTGTTTTGCCTGTTGTGTTTCCAGATCCGCTTTTTCCTCACTCTGGTTTGCTGGCTTATCGTTTTCCTTATTTCTTTGCCACCCATCATCGTCTAGTGGGGGAGGTGCTACGCCCTCCCCCTGAGGGGGGTCCATGGAGTTCTGAACACTCTGGCTGGGAGTGAAAGGTCGTGATGCCGTCAGTGTTTGCAGGTCTTCAGCTGTCTGTAGCGGCCTGTCATTGCAGAGATTACCAAAACCCTAGAACGCAGAGCCCCAATCGACCTCCTCCCTCATCATTTCTCATAAGTAAGGTAATATATTATTAAAATTCTTTCTATACAATTATTTTAATATATTATTAACTTTAATATAATAAGCATTAATATTACTAATTCTTTTATCAATATTATATTAGATTAGATTATTTATTAATTTTAATACATTAATTAACTAATACTAATATAATTAATTAATTAATACAATTATATTAATTATTTTTTCTAATTTTCTAATTAATTAATTCCAATATATATTTCCTTTTAGATTTAAGGTTTTAGGTTTCACCTCCTCTTGGCTTATTTTATTCCTTTTACTTTTCATCTATTTATACCTTTTCAACTCTCCTCTTTCTCTCATCAATTACTCCTCATGATGGGCCTTGGTCTAGACTTGAAACATCAATTAAAAATTATCACTATGAATAAAAATTCAGAAACAATTCTTCAAAACCCTTGTTTTTCTTATTGTTGCAAGGATATTTCTTCTTTGGATGCTTGGTCTTGTATTTATATTTGGAAACTAAAGGCTTGTTATATTTACTTGTAGTATCAATCACTCTAATATGCAAGATCTTGTCTTGATCCCTAATTAGAGAGTCAAAAAAGATTCAAGAGTGGGATCTTTATATGGGACTCCTAAAGCTTCTCTAGTGGCAAAAAGGTAGATACAAAAATATTATGCAACACCATGCTTGGAAAGTATAACATATATGCATTGGTCATCCTTCAAATCGACTTGACAATATTTAAGTAAATTTCTAAGTGTTTAAAAAATGGATTAATAATCTTCAATGTAACAAAAATCATTAGTACTTCAAGTCATAATATGATTTTCAATATGATAATATCTAATCACATAAGGTTCATTAAATATCTCTTTGAATTTTTTTTAGGCTACATTTAGGTCATTAATTCCTTGAATATGAAGTCGCAAATAAGGAGAAATAGACATTTTGATTAATCCATGTGCTTCATTATTCTTATTATCCCATTTGGCTCTCCTATCAACATCAATAAGGCTTTGTTTCTTTTTCCAAGGTAATCTAGGATAATCATTTACTTCTTAATTCATCCTCCATGTGGAATTTCCATAATTAGTTGGTACTGGTAATCAAAATTTCACTTTAAGTGGCCATATTAAAATATATAGATAATATGGATACAAAAGCTAAAACTAATTGTTTAGATGGAAAGCTCTTGAAAAATAGGCTACCAAGTCAAAAAAATAGCACTGAAAAAAATTCAAATGGGAAAGTTATATTAAAAAAAAAAGGAATTAATGTTAACAAAGAGCCACATTGTAGGTAGGAGTTGGCCCATATAGTGATGGATGTTGTTGAGAAAAACAATCATTTTCCCTTGCTAACTTTTCCTATAAGATCACTTTTACCAATAACTTAATTAGAGAGGACCCACTTTTATAAAAAAAAGTGAGAATCGCTTTTACAATGAAATACTTTATAAATGAGAGTTTGCATGGAAAAAATAAATAATATTAAAGTTATTTTATAGTGACTAACTTTTACATTTCAAATGAAATACATTTTACAATAAATTTATGAAATAGAATAAGTTTGCATGAATGTTTTCAAAAAGTAACTTAAAAAAAGGGAGAGATTTGAACTCAAAATCTCTCATTAAATAAAAAAAACTTTTAACCGAGTGAGCTAATGAAAAACACATAACAATACTATTGGAGGAGGTTGGGTTAGGGTTGGTGTGGTTGTTGTTGTTCCACCTCAAACTCTATACTTCTAAAAAATTGATTCTATTCAAAACCATACAGCAATTTTAAAAAATGTCCAAAAATAAAAAACAATGGAGTTAGATCTCGCTTAGATTACCTATAAATGTAAGTTTTCTCTGTATTTCTAATGTGCCAAAATCACACAGAGTGCATGGCAAAGAGCATATACAAACAAGAAAACATTTTCCATTATTTTTCCTTATTTTCTTATATCACACAGAGTGTAGAGTAAATAGCATACACAAACTAGAAAGAGTAGAAAACCAAGAAAAAATAGAAAAGCAAAAATATGACTTACGTAAAAAAATTAAAAAATAAGAAGACATATTTGGGTCATATACCTTTGGAATTAATGAAAAAATATATATATATTGGGAAATTAGGCACCTTTCCAGATGAAATGAAAGGTGTTCTTAACTAAAAAAAGTGCTCTAAACATAATGGAGGAGTTTGTTCGATTCATAAATGTGTGGAAATAATAGATCTTATAAATGTAGCAACATGAGCTCAAGATCTTGATCAATAGCAGGAGAAGCTCTTCAAACAGGCTCTAATACCATGCTTAGGAAAATAGAATATTTCATACAATATGAACACCTTCAATAACTAGTCACACAAGCAAATATAAGATCATAATACCAATATTTTTACATGGTTAAAACTATATAATATGGAAATTATCCACTGTCCCAACCTATGTGGCCACATGAAGCAATTTTATCAAAAGAAAAAACAGTTACATAAGAGAGTTCTCAAAATCGATCATTGAAAATGCTTGTCCGTGATCTTTAAATAGAGGTCATGGACTAATCAGGTGTTAAAACACCGATCCATGCCCATTAGTATCAAGGAGAATTTGAGCCATCTAATCACTCTATGTATAAAACATATCATGATTGTCAAATTATAATGCAACTAATGCATGCTAAAGAAACACACTTTTAGCTAATATACACATTGGAAAAAATGAAACTGAACTACTCCAATGTGTCTAAATATACTATCAAATGAAAGTCATTATATGAATAATTGTGATGGTAAGTTGACTCGATCTTGAAGTTCCTAAATTTAATGGATTTTATCATCATTTGTTATTACAAATTTGTAATTTATGGGGCATTAATATTACCGTAATACTCTCTAGCAATGTATTATTTTCCTCCTACATTTTGGATCATTTTCAACTACATTATTCAACACTTGATTCACTTTCCTAGAGCGCATAAGATTATCAACTATATCCTTCCAATGCCATAGAGAACCACTCATTAATTGTGAATGTTGTAGGTTCGTTCCTATCACCATTTCCATTAGTTAAAAATAATTTGACTCATGCATTTTTGTCTTATATTTTTCCTAAAAAGTATATTTCTCTAACACTTCACGAGCATGTTGTATTTTATTTATTATTTCCTCAAATTTGTATTAATTTTTACTTCAAATGCATGAATCTCCATAACTATCAATCCACAATGTTAAACTATAATTCAATGTAAAGTGGAAGGAAGTTATAGAAGGATATAGAAAATTTAATGGTTTCCATGGATATAACAAATGTCATTACTTTTACAAAATACACATCTTTTGACATGTTACTTGCATCCTACCAAGGTTTTGACAAATATCCACCCTTTTAGGCTTCATTAGGATTGCAGAGTGTGCATATTAGACACAGAATATTGAATACCACTATAACTATATGTAACTTTCCTATATTCAAAATAGACAATATTAACAATAAGTAGGATTTCTCAAGTTTTAGTGCCTTTTCTAGCGACCCTACAAAAATGTTGGTATCAATCTTTCGTTTCTATCATTCATGAGAGAGAGAGAGAGAGAGAGAGATGAATTAATACATTTGTGTCATATTTGACCTCTTGGCCTCTTATTAATAGCACAAGCTTGTTCAAGACTAGTCATAAGAATCTTACCCTAAATCACACCAAATAGAAAGATTAGGAATGAGTTTTCATATGTTTATTTGTTAAAGACTAGTCATAGGGATCTTACCCTGAATCACACCAAATAGGAAAGATTAGGAATGAGTTTTCATATGTTTACTTGTTACTAAATTGATGGTTGTTTCTTAAAGGATTTTCCACCCACTTTCAAATGATGACATTTGTTGATTTCGAAATCCAATTGTTCATCATTGATAATGGAACCAAGAAATTATTTAGCAGGAAATAAGGGCATCTATCTTCTAGCATTGTCCATCTTCTAGTTGCATGGGATATATGTGTAAATTCTCACAAGGAATCTTAGAAAAATATTTGATTTGATGAAGTATAACAAATTGACCATTATTCACATGAGTCCCAACATTCCAATTCTTGGATTTATTATTAAAGCACAATTTAAAATCAGATTGTTGTCTCTCTCCAATATCTGAATTTGCTGAATTTGATCCTAAATTACCTAGGAACACCAGGTGTTTTTAAAAGTAGCTGCCAAAATGAAGGGAGAGATGACTTGATAAGTAGAGTTGGTCTTTCCTAAGACTGCTTTTTTTTTATTAGCACCCACTCATGTAGTAATTATTTATTAAAACTATTATTGACCATCAAACCAACAACTATACATCCTCATGAAAGCTTGAAACAACCTCGAAGGATGAAACAAGTTGGTTGGATAGATTACTTTTCAAAGCATGGTTGCATTCACAATGACCTAGGGGGTCTCCTCCACTTGGCCTCGGCTGAAATAGAGAACTGAAAAGATTAATCACTATCATAGGTGGATTCATTCTCATTGATCGAAAGACATATCCTACAAGCATTGAAAAATAGTTAGTAAGTAAATAGAGAAAAGGGTGAACCTACTTCTTCCTCGCGCAGGTTAATGTGAAATGTATTGAGCCTTTATTTTGTTGTTCCAGGTAAGCCAATGTTGGTGGCTTCAATGTATGAAAAGTAAGATTGGTCATCAGCATAAATCCTCTTCAAAGAAAATCTAATGAGTGGTGGTAATTTTGATTTTATATTAATAAAAACCCTTCCTACACTCAGAGATTATATTGATGCTTACAAGTTACATCTAACCATGTTTTGAAATTACAGTTATCATTCTTTCGACACAATTATGAGATGAGGAGGGGGAAGCCCTCCATAAACCGTCGCAAATAAGTAGAGGAGTGAACATTGTGAATATAGGAAGTTAATTTCTCACCACTGGCACTAATCTTGCATTATATTCTCCATCTACGTCATAGGTAATTTGCTTCTCCCTCTTTTATGTGTTACTATTTCATGTCCAAACTCTATTATCCCTACTTAAAGCCAACTATTTAGCATATGGATAATGTTCCAATGATAGACATGCATGCTCTCTTTCCCATTACACTAGGTAAATCTCGATTTGATGTCTTTTAAGGAGTTATCAAGATAATGTTTTGTAGGTTTAACAAGTTTTGGCTATTTATTTTCTTCTTCCCATGTCCAATCTTTCTTTGAAGGTAAAGTTTCCAATTAGAAGTAGCTTCATTGGAATACACCCGATATTTGGATACCTAATGATGGTTCCCTCTCGCCAAAAATGAAAGGGAGAACCATTTATAAGATATTTTGGTGTAAGAGGAGTTTATGGTGCTCAAATGAAGTTCTAGAGTTTTCCACTACATGGCAGGTTTTTGGATGTAGTCTATCGCATGTCTACATGACATAGCATGTCAAATAGATAGATGTTAGGTCATACCAACATTAACATTTGTTAGTTATGATAATTGTATGTCATGGATTAATTTATAAAAATATTGGGAGTGAAGCCATTGTATTAAAACTCCAAATTAAACTTCTCACCAATAAGACTTGGATTATCATTATATTGAAAACTAAAAACTTAGGTTATCCTAAGATTTTAAATGAATAAAAATACATTGGGAAGAGTGAAGGCCCACAATAAGACTTCAAACTTATTGTCCAATGAGATTTGAAATAATAGTTGTGTGTGTGTGTTCCTATCTCAACTGCAAAAAAATATATGGTAAAATGTAAAACAACAAATATATTTCTATAGTATATATTAAGTAGAGACTAACAATTATATGATATGACAATAAATTGGATTTAAATATTAATTCCATTTTTGATATGGTTGTCACTCCATTTTATAAGAATATGTCTTGTGAGGTTCTCAAACGCAACTATTGTAGGTTTTAACCCTGTACAGAAATTACCTACATATAAATTCTAAAAATAGAAAATAAACAATGGCGAGAACATAAAATATAAAATAGATACATAGAGATTTTCCCCTGGAACCCAAAATCGAGACTACCAGATTGATTTTTCCTTTCAACGTTACAATACATACATACATACATACATACACACACACACACACACACACACACACACACACACACACACACACACACACACACACACACACACACATATATATGTCCAAGCATTCCTAAGCCCCAATCCATTAACCCTTGATTAGAACAAAACTGTAGTTCCCTTGACCGGATCTACAAAATACAATGGGCAAAAAACCATAATGCCCAAATCCATGTGAAAAACCCATGCAAAAAACCATAGGTAGGTCCACCCACCTAATATAGGGTCCAAAAAAAAATTCTCAAGATGCAGCCCTGGACCCCGTGTAGGGCGGCTGCTACCCCTCTAAAACCCCCCTACAAGGGAGGTTGTCCCCCCCCCCCCCGGTGACCCCCCTGTTGTACCTAGCGCAACGAACAAGCAGGGTTGTCGCCCGCCCTGCGACCCCCAACCCAGAACTATATGTAAAGATTTTTTTCACATTTTTTTGCATGAATTTGGTTTGTTTTGGAAAATTTTAGGTAGTTTTTTAAATATTTCATCAATGATATTTAAGGTAAATCTTATAATTTTGTAATATGCACTCATGATTAAAATGAATTTAATTAATCTTAAATATATCTTTTTAATTATCTTAACATTGAAATTGATTTATTTAAACTCATGGAATTGATCGCTAAACTTAATTCTTTACAATAATTATAAAAATTTAATATAAGATTATAGGATTGGATGCTTTCAGGCTAACCTAGTGGGAAATTCACATAAAAAAACTTAGGTTGGAGTGTGACCCACTAGTAACTAAGTGGGAGATGTTCAAAACCCTAATTAAGTCCCATTTTTACCCTTTTGGATATGTAGAGGACTAGTGCATCCATTGGAATTGCTTCAACTAGAGGAAATAGCAGGGTGTATAAGAGTTCACCACCAAGTTCAAGAAGATGGAAATCATGTTGGGTATCTCTACCAATAACCTAAATGTGCTCCTCAATTATCTAGGGGGTATACATTGTCATTTGTGAAAGCAATTGATGCTCTTCATAATAAGGACCATTGATAAGGCATGTCTATAAGTGCAATTCCTAGATAACATATGTCATAAGAAAGGGTATCCAAGCGATTCTAAATAAAAATACAACAAAGATGCTTCCAAGGAGGGGGAGAAGAAGTGGGAAGGAAAAAATAAGAAAACAATAATTATTATACATTAGTGCAAGGATCCAAACAACCATTGTAGTATTGATTGTCACATCGAAGATAAGTGTTGAAAGTTATATTTAAACAACTATAAGAAGGACTCCAAAAATTAAAACGTGTTAGCCATGGGTTCAAGAAACTTGGTAGAGAGTAGCTTGGATGTGGATGAGAATATTTTTTTCACCCCCATGTAGAAGGAGGTAAATCTAATTAGCCTTCATCATCAGGAATAGAAGGAGATGACCAAACTCTTCCACAATAAGATCCAAGTCAAAAGTACCAAGTTGGATGCTATATTTGACTCTAGTTCATAATTCAATAGCATAGTAGAAAATCTAGTTAGCAAGATTGGATTGGAATTTAATGGTCTTCCAAGCCCGTATCTAACGGAATAGGTGAATAAGAATCCAGAGTTAAAATTCACTAAAACAATGTAAGATCGAGTTTTCTATAAGTGCATATTTTATTAATGAAGTGAGGTTAGATGCAGTACCCCTTAACATGTGCGGTGTAGTGTTTAGAAGCCCCTATATGTATATTAGTGATGTATCTTCATGAGGAGAGAAAAATAATACCCCATGATCAGGGATGTAATTTCTTTCATCATCAGTGCATATAAATGCAAATCAAAGATCTCCTTCATAAGTGCTAACCAATCCAAAAACTTGAGCAGTTATAGTATAATATGTGTATTGATTTTATTAAGAGAAGAAAGTAGGGGATGAATCACTAAGAGTAATAACATTATTGGAGGGATTTACAAAGGGAAAATAATTAGTTGGACTAATATTTGTAGGCATATAGAGGATTTTTCCATGATCCTAAAGGGTTACCTCCTAAGATGGAAGTGAAGCACAAGTTACAACTGTTTCTTTAATCCCCTTTACCAAATATTGGACTACATAAATACCCTATTTTGGAAGCAAATGAAGAAAGAGCTACAAAAACTACTATAATAATGAGTAATTTTATCAAGGAAAAAACCTTGTGGCTCACTTATCATCATAGTACACAAGAAGGATAAGACATAGAGAACGTGTATCAACTATAGAGTTTTGAAAAAGATAAAATTCAAGAATTGGTACCCTCTACTTAAGATCGATGGACTGTTAGATCAAGTACTTCACCAAGTACATGTTAAAGAAGAAGACATGTGGAACACAACCTTCAAGTCAAGGCAAGGTTTGTAGGAGTGGACGGCCATGCATTTTGATTTATGTCATTCACTAGCTACATTTATCTTATTTATGAATGATGTATTGCATCCCTATTTAGATTCATTTATAATAGTGTATTTGGATGATATATTAATCTATAGATCTAGTTAGGAAGAGCATATATCATATCTCATGTAGGTGTTAGATACTTTAAAGAAGTATCGACTAGTAGCTAACCTTAAGAGATGTGTATTTCTCAGCAATCATTGGTGTATCTGGGATATGTGACTCATGGAAGGGAACTTAAGATAGATCCCATGAATATGGAGGTAATCCACAAGTTGTTATTTCCTACTAATGTCATTGAAGTTTGTAGCTTGGTTGGGGTGATATAGTACCAACAAAAGTTCATATCATCCTTTTCAGTAGTAGCAGTGCCACTCCATGCCATAGCAACCAAAGGTAATATTTTCTAGTGAGGAAATAATTAGAAAAAATATTTCAATGAGATAAAATGAAAGATAAATCAAGAACCAATTCTTTCAATACGTAATTAGTAGAAGCCTTTTGAATTAGATATGGATGCAAATGGATAGTTTAAGGGAGTGATCTTGATTTAAGGAGGTAAGATGGTATGCTATTATTTTGAAATGTTTCGTAACGGAATCCTAAACTAACCTACATATGATAAGGAACTCTATTCCACAATTCAATCTATTATGAAGTGGAATCACTATCTAATGAGCAAGGAACCCATTATCCACACTAATCACTAGCCATTGTAGCATTTTCAAGCCCAAGAAAAGCTTTAACAAACTTTTTTTAACAATAACTAGCAGATATATATGTTAAACAAAAATATATGGCAAGTGTTAACATCAAAGGAATAGTAGAGAAAAGGGTGATTAGAAAGTTTAGTAGAATTTAAAAGTGAAAGGCTTGGCTTATAGATATCTAATACAAACTGATAGATAAGTGGTTTAATTTCAAAAAATCACTTATAGAGTAGATCCTATAATAAATAAAAATAATTCTATGAACTTTGAAACACATTATATTTAACTAGGATCAATTTGCATACCTCTTGCATTAGTTGTTGCATATTTATTCCTTGGTGCCTTTATATTTAAATCTAGAAACTAGAGTACTAAATAATCATTTTTCCAAATTCCATAAATTGTAGAGAAAGTGGAATTCCAAATCCTAAGTGGATGCCTAGGAAATAGAATTTCCTTTTTGTTATGTAGAACCACACAATAACCCTCTATCACCCTCAAAATTTTCCACTCCTAAATAAGAATCCCCCTAACGACTTGCAACTTAGCTGAGAACTTCGCATACTCGATTTAAATTTTCCTAATTGAAGCCTAGATTTCACTGGAATTGGTTTATATCGACCATGCATGTCATAAAATTATTTTATGCAACTACTCAAGCTCCCAACTTTACATTATGAAAATAAGGAGAGGAGGACCACCGACTGATTAAAATTGACATGAAGAGGCTAGAAGGGGACATGCCTATCGAGAGGAGAGGAGACTTTGAACCAAGGAGAAGCCCAAATCATCCAACACTAGGAGAAATACCAATAATTTCCATGGACTCCATTCAAATGACATAAAATACTACTTTCCCAATGTAAATCTCAACTACAAATGACTCCCTAAGATCACCATCACATCAAAAAATCTCACAATTTTCATCCACTTAATATAATGATGAATTCCTTGCACATAGAACTTGATTGTGTGGGAATTAATCTCACTGTGAGCTTATGATATTTGAACGAAGATCATAAAATAGGAGAGGAAGCATTCCATGAGTATGAAACACTAAAGGTGTCATGTTGTTCCATGGGAAATTCCATTATTAATATCGACCAAATAACCTGATAGTAAATGCTCCACAAATTTGACAATAATAATTAAGGTATAATTTGATGATATGTCCTAGTGTTAATTATGATAACACTCTCTTTTGCTTATGTTTACATATTTTCAAATGAATCCATCTTAATATTATTCGCCCTAGAAGATGATAAAATTCAATAATGGAAAAGGAACAAAACACATCTCTAATTATGTTAAGGATTGAAACTAGTTTCAAATTGATAGGAAATGTTCCTACTATCATATGTTTGATGATATTCTTAGAATCCCCCACTACAATTTATTTATGTGTGCTAATGGTGCTTGTGATTTTTACCCCTTGTAGAAGAGCATAAGCTTTGGCATGATTATAAGAATTGATTCCTAGGCTTCAAGCATAAATGTGCATCGAAGTTCCTTTGAGGTAAGATTTAACAAACTATACGACAAAAGTGGATGGGTATTTTGCAAAAGTTTCATCTAGTCCTCAAATATAGGTAGGGTGGCAATAATAAATTGGAAAACATGCTTTCAAGAGAACCCACATATACTATTATAACTTTGGGAACTCTTATGCACATGGTTTATTTTACCCATGATGCATACAATGGACTTTAAAGAGGTGTTTTAGTAGCTAGAAGGCTAAACTCATTTATATGTAGGTGCTATTAAAGTTTACTATCATACGCAAAATGGGTTTCATTAAAGATAGACAAGATTTAAAGGTGAAATATTGTATCTTATCAGAGAGGCTCACAACTCCAAAGTTGAAAGACATTTTGTTGTTGGGAGGATAATTTCCAACCTAGAAAGGAATGTGTATTGGCCAAAAGAAAGAAAATGTAGATTAGTATATTACATTATGCATACTTTGTTATACTAACAATTCAAGTAATAGAAAACAAGGCTTATACCATCCCTTACTTGTACCCACTCGACCCATTTCCATGTATATTTTGGGTGGTTTTCCAATAATTGATAAAGCGCGTGACTATCTATGTGTGCTAGTTAACAAGTTCAAGAATATGCACATTCTTATGCCTTATAAAAGAAATGTCAAAGAAAAAGAAGCAGTCACACATGTTCTTTAAATAGGTCTTGGTGCAATTTGGGATATTAAGGAGCATCGTCTTAGACAATGATACCAAACTTCTCAAAGCCTTTGGTTGACACTTTTGGATAATATAGACACCAAGTTGAAGAGACCTATAATAATCCATCTATATATAAATAAGGAAAAAAAAGTAGTTAATGAGAATTTGTGATCCGAATTGGATCCATAGAGAACTGTCAAAGAACCATGACTGTATCAGGTTGGGGACAAACACTAAGAATTCCAAAACAGCGATCAAAAAACACCCCTGAACCAGTGGCAATGGCAGCCAGCGTGGAATGACAAGGACCTCGGTCAAAGCGCGCTGACTGAGGCCCATGGAGACTGCGCAGGAGGCCGAATTAGCCCCTGGGAGCCCCGGATCGGGAAATGAAGGTGGATTTTGATGGCGTGCATCGTTGGGTGAAAAGGGCCGAAATGGAGTAGCCCCGAGCACTCGGTCATGTGGGGAGCCGGAGAACCATAGGCCAAAAGGCGAAAAGGCTAAAGGACAAGGCGGGACTCACGCTCTGAGAAACTGACGGTATTGATCGAGGGCTCCTCAAATGGTAATTGTTTTTGGACGAAAGCAGAGCAATCCCACTCAATGATCAAGGCATGGCAAGCGGATGAGAGAGAAAACCGTCGTTGATCGTGCGCTAAAGGTCGAGCAAGTCAACCGCGCGAAACGTGCGTATGGCGTCGGATCTGGAGGCCCCAGATCTAACAGTTGAGATCGTGCCTGATGGGGGAAGTGGAATCGACAAAGGAATGAGCCATGATTTAGAAGGATTTGGAATCCATTTTGACTGCTACAGTGGAGGAAGACTTCATCCACGATGTAACCGAAGAATGAACCGATGAAGCAAGTTGGCGCCATTTACAGGAGAACGTGTGGCCACTCCCTGAGCGTTGATGATGACGTTGAACAGGGAAATCCAAGCGCAGCTGCAGAAGGCAATTCGATGGAGGTGGAAGAGGAACCGAATAGGCATGGGAACGAATGGCTTCAAAGCCATGAACAGAGACAGAAAACACAGATAGAGAAGAGAGAAAGTCCCTAGAGGAGGACGAAACATAGAGAACAGAGAAGCAAAAGCAAAAGATGGAAGACAGAGGGTCGAGATGACCAGAGGTAGCATCGAGCACCAGAGAGCTTGAGAGATTCAAGCCATCCCAGAGAGGATCTGTCCAGACTGAGCACCACATTGGGCTCTCTCCATTGTAGACCAGAAGGTCACAGAGCTAGTAGGCAACAGAGTCTGTGCACTCTAGTGGCTTGGGGAATCCAAGAGCCACCCTGCCAAGAAAATCTGTTTCAGGTGACTCATATTGAGATCCTGCATTTTAATTCTCTGCTTAAGACACAATAAAATAAGGCCACCACTAAAAGCTGGACTGGATATGTAGCCCTCGAGGATAGGGTGAACTCCTTATTAATTTCTTATGTTCTTGTAATTGCTTACTATATTTCTTTGTTGTCTTTCCATTTCAATTGTCTGTGTATTGGCAATCTGATCGATCTGTTGCTTCAATAACATAGACACACACACTAGAACATGAGTCTGTAATACCTTTAATCAATAAATCTTTAACTGATGTCACTCATAGAATTTTGAAGCATTTACTAGTAATTCTGCTCAATCTGTTATTGATGAAGAAAATGAGAGAAAAAGGCATGAGCTTTTCCATATTCGAGTTGTTTCCAAAAATCAAAAGATTGATACTTTGTTTGATAGTGGCTCACAAGTAAATCTAATTTCTGAAGCAATTGTAAAGAAATTGTGATTAGCAACTACACCTCACAAGAAACCATACCCATTAGGATGGTTGAATAATAAAGCACAGCTACAAGTGACTAGACAGTGCAAACTCTAGTTTTCTTTTGGGTCAGCATTTGTAGATGAGGTTGAGTTAGACATAATTCCTTTGGATATATGTGGAACTTTTTTAGGAAGTCATTACTTGTATAATAGAAAGGCTATTTTCTATAGAGCTGAGAACAAGTATCTACTTGTTAAAGATGGAATCGAATACTTTGTAAGAGCTCATAAGCTCGAGAATAATTATACTCTCATAAACTCAGGGCAGATAAAAAGAATGATATATTCATGCAAAAAATTCTTACTGATGGTTGTAAAGGAAAAGAAACCTGATAAAACCAATGTATTTGAGGGCTGTAATGCTAAACAACAAGCTGATATAGAAAAGGTTGTTTCAGAGTATGATGTCTTATTCCAAGAACCTAAAGGTCTGCCACCCAAAAAGGGAATAGTACATGATATTATTTTGCAGCAAGATGTTCCATTGCCTAACATTGGGATGTACAGGTTGTCTACTTTAGAGAACGCTGAAATCAAGAAGCAGGTGCAGGAGTTGCTCGAGAAAGGGTTCATCAGGCCTAGCACATCACCATGTGGGTCACCAACTGTTTTGGTGAGAAAGAAAGATGGCTCGTGGAGAATGTGCATTGACTACCGAGCACTGAATAAGATAACAATCAAAAATCGTTATCCCCTTCCTCGCATAGATGATCTTTTAGATCAATTAAAAGAAGTTGTTTATTTCACCAAGATGGATTTGCATAGTGGATACCATCAAGTCAGAGTTGCAGAGCAAGATGCATGGAAGACTGCTTTCAATACAAAGCGGGGATTTTATGAATGGCTGGTTATGCCTTTTGGCTTAACTAATGCTCCTGCTACTTTCATGAGATTAATGAATGATGTACTCAGACCTTTTCTTGATGATTTTGTTATTGTGTACCTGGATGACATTCTGATTTTTAGTAAAACATGGGAAGAACATTTAAAGCATGTTAAGCAGACATTAGATGTTTTGAAACGAGAAAAACTTTATGTTAAACTCTCAGAATGTGAATTTGACAAAAAATCTCTAAACTACTTGGGTCATATAGTAGGGGGAGGTGAATTGAAAATAGATCCCTCTAAAGTGGCATTCATTGTGAACTTGCCTAAACCCAAGTCTGCTACAGAAGTGAGAAGCTTCTTAGGAACAACGCAATATTGGAGGAAGTTCATATCTAACATTTCCTTAATTGCAGCTCCCTTACATGCTTTAACAGGATTGAATAAGGTGTTTCAGTGGGGAGGCAAACATTAGAAAGCCTTCGATACCTTGAAAGAAAATATTAGTACAGCACCTGTACTAGCACTACCAGATCTGCAAAGACCATTTGAGATCCAAACTGATGCCAGTGACTATGCCATGGGAGCAGTGTTGACACAACACAGTAAACCCATATGTTATCATTCTGAGACTTTTAATCCTGCAGTAGTTAACTATCCTACATATGATAAAGAATTGTATGCATTAGTTCAGAGTGTGAAAAAGTGGAAACATTACTTAATGGGCAAAGAGACAGTAATACATACTGATCATCAACCACTTCAATATCTACACTCCCAAACTAAGTTGCAGCAATCAAGACATTACAGATGGATGGGTTTTCTACAACAGTTTCATTTAGTCATCAGATATAAAAAGGGCATACATAACAAGGTTGCAGACATGTTATCTAGACCCATTATAAATGCATCTACCATACTTAAGCATAATTTTGTACTACATGAAAGCTACATTGAACAATATGCTTAGGATATGGACTTTAAAGATGTATATGAAACTTTGAGTCAAGGCAAAAGAGTAGAAGAATTGGATTATCATGTGAAGGACCGACTCTTATACCATTGTGGGAAACTCTGCATTCCACAAACTGAGAGAGTAAAGATAATTAGGGAAGCACACACTTCTCTGATATCAGGTCACTTTGGGGTAAGTAAAACAGTTGCACAGCTGCAAAGGTTTTGTTATTGGCCGAAAATGAATGAGACAGTTTCTAGATATGTAAGAGGGTGTGCTATGTGTGCTAAAAGCAAGCCCAGTAATAGAAAACTAGGCTTGTACACTCCATTACCAGTTCCTTCTCACCCTTGGGAAAGTGTTTCCATGGATTTTGTTGGAGGACTGCCTAAATCTAGGAAAGGTCATGATTATCTATATGTTTTTGTGGATAGGTTTAGCAAAATGTGTATTTTGATACCTTGTAATAAACAGATTACAGCTGAACAGACTGCAAAATTATTCTTTGAACATGTATGGGTTCATTTTGGATTACCCACTTCCATTGTATCTGATCGAGACACCCAATTTGTGGGGAAGTTTTGGTCGAGTCTGTGGGAACTGATTGACACCAAACTAAAGAAAAGCACAACTTTTCATCCACAAACTGATGGCCAGACAAAAGTAGTTAACAGGAAAGTGATCCAGTTACTGAGAGGATATTGCAGCAAACATCCTAAGCTTTGGGATGAACATTTGTGTTATGTGCAGCATGCTTACAACAGAGCAAAACACTCTTCTACACAGAGATCTCCTTTTGAGACCTGTTTTGGTTTCACCCCAAGGTCTCCTTTGGATTTTGTCTTTGGTAAAGATACCATGGTTGATGGACATAGTGATGTGGACAAGGCAACTAAGTTCATTGAACAGATCCAGGAGATCCACCAGGCAGTACATGAACAGCTAGAAAAGAGCCAAGCCAAGTATAAGGCTACGCATGAGAAGCATCGAATGGAGCATAGTTTTCAAGTTGGAGACCAGGTCTGGCTCTATATCAGCAAGGACAGAATGCAAGGTGAAGGTAAAAATCTAAAGCCTGTCAGGTATGGACCCTTTAGGATACTTGAGAATATTGGTGAAAATGCTTTTCACCTTGATCTACCAGCTTACATGCACATCTACTCAGTCATAAATGCAGATTGCTTGAGATTGTTTGAACCTTTAATGTTTGAGGACCCTGAAGAGCAGAGTCAATTGCCTTCTATTGATGACTTGCTACCTGAATATCTTAATGAGTTGCAGGAAGACACAGTGCTGGATAGGAAGGTGAGGACAACGCAGGGGAGATCTTGAGTACATCAGGATTGGGCTCAAAGGTTCGAAGCCAGGCAGTAAAGTGGATTGAGGTTGGACAAGTGAGAAAACAATACCCTCACTTAGTCGATGCTTGAAAACAAACTTTTGGTGGTCCAAAATATTTTTCAGTGGGAAGGCCATGATCCGAATTAGATCCATAAAGAACTGTCAAAGAACCATGATTGTATCAAGTCGGGGACAAACACTAAGAATTCCAAAAAAGTGATCAAAAAACACCCCTGAACCAATGGCAATGGTAGCCAACGTGGAACAACAAGGACCTTGGTCAAAGCGCCCTGACTGAGGCCCATGGAGACTGCACAGGAGGCTGAATTAGCCCCTGGGAGCCCCGGATCGGGAAATGAAGGTGGATTTTGATGTCGCGCATCGCTGAGCGAAAAGGGCCGAAATGGAGTAGCCCGGAGCACTCGGTCGTGTGGGGAGCTGGAGAACCATAGGCCAAAAGTTGAAAAGGATAAAGGACAAGGTGGGACCTGCGCTCTGAGAAACCGACGGTATTGATCAGGGGCTCCTCAAACGATAAGTGGTTTTGGATGAAAGCAGAGCGATCCCACTATACGATCGATGCATGACAAGCGGAGGAGAGAGAAAACCGCCATTGATTGTGTGCTAAAGGTCTAGCAAGTCAACCGCGTGAAACGTGTGTATGGCGTCAGATCTCGAGGCCCTAGATCTAACAGCTGAGATTGCGCCCGATGGGGGAAGCAGAATCGACGAAGGAATGAGCCACGATTTAGAAGGATTTGGAGTCTGTTTTGACCGCCACGGTGGAGGAAGACTTCATCCACGATGTAACCGAAGAATTGAACTGACGAAGTAGGTTGGCGCTGTTTATAGGAGAACGTGTGGCCACTCCCTGAGCGTTGATGATGGTGCCGAACAGGGAACTCCAAGTGCAGCTGTAGAAGGCGATTTGACGAAGGCAGAAGAGGAACTGAATAGGCATGGGAACGAATGGCTTCAAAGCCATGAACAGAGACAGAAAACACAGCTAGAGAAGAGAGAAAGTGGCAAGAGGAGGATGAAAGATAGAGAGACTGGAACCCGAGAGGAGGACGAAACATAGAGAACAGTGAAGCAAAAGCAGAAGACGAAAGACAGAGGGCTGAGCTGACCAAAGGCAGCATCGAGCACCAGAGAGCTTGAGAGATTCAAGCCATCCCAGAGAGGATCTGTCCGGACTGAGCACCACATTGGGCTCTCTCCATTGTAGACCAGAAGGTCACAGAGCTGGTAGGCAACAGAGTCTGTGCACTCCAATGGCTTGGGGAATCCAAGAACCACCCTGCCAAGCAAATCTGTTTCAAGTGACTCATATTGAGCTCCTACATTGTAATTCTCTGCTTAAGACACAATAAAATAAGGCCACCACTGAAAGCTGGACCAAAGATGTAGCCCTGGAGGATAAGGTGAACTCCTTATTAATTTCTTGTGTTCTTGTAATTGCTTACTATATTTCTCTGTTGTCTTTCCATTTCAATTGTCTGTGTATTGGCAATATGATCAATCTGTTGCTTCAATAACATAGACACACACACACCAGCACATGAGTCTATAATACCTTTAATCAATAAATCTTTAACTGATGTCACTCATAGGGTGATTATCAGATCACTTTGGTTTTGTATTTTAAGGGGTTACAATCAGAAGCATCCAAATACCTACAATGAAAGTCTTATCTATATTCAACACTACATAATAGAATAATCCACACTTGGGTTGCTAAGGCCCCCTTTGAAAATTTCTTTGCATATTCGCCACCTTCATCCTTGTATTTTGTCTATAAACAACAAGGAAGAGTGAGGGAAGGCATCAAAGGAGAAGTGTTGAAAGTTGAGAAATTTGTTAAAATTATTAGACAGATCCATTTGCAAGTACAAGAGATAAACAAGTCACAAGAAATTTATAAGGTATAATATTATTAGCATAGAACTACAAAAAAATTTAAGGTGGGAGGCAGAGTTTGGCTATAGTTGAACAATGCAAGGTTATACGGTCCTAGTAAGAATATCAAGGATCTGTCATATTTCCCCTTTAAGGCATTGGAGAAGTTGTGTGATAATCCCTACAGACATAGTGTACCCCCATACATGTTCATTTACTCATTAGTGAATGTGGAAAAAATTAAAGTTTAATGAGCCATTTAAGTTCGATCAAAATTTTAGGAGAAGATCCTACCAAACATAAAGTACTTAGCATCATTATCTTAGGAAAAGTTCGAAGAAGATAAAATGTTACAAAATAAGTCTATAACTACTAGATATGTATAGCATGATCTTTGGTGAATTGGGTTGAAAAGAGAACTTCTAGGCTAGGAAAAAGTTTACCCTAGGGAGAAGTTAGAGAAAATTTTTCCAAATTTCATTTAGTAAATATTTGGAGACCAACCCTCCCAAAATGGGGAGTTATGATTAGAAATGGTTCATTATATAACTTTTCATTTTTCTTTGTACCTTTTGGGTGGAAAAATCGAAGGAAATGGCTTGTAGGTCCCATTTTAGTGGTAGTCCCAATTTGGAAAATTGTAGTTTAGAATTTTATAAATCAATTTGAGTTGTAAAAAAATCATTTTTAGGGTCAAAACGTTGTCGACGTAGCTCTCTCCCTTTGACATTGTACTACACACCAAGAGCTTTTCAATAATGCAAAATTCACCTCAATTAGAATTTATATACAAAATTTTTACCTCTTGCAAGTTAACCTACCTTGTTGATATGAGTTGGATCATTAAATTATTTTCCATCCATATTGATTCTTTCAAAGTGGAAAAATTATAGGAATCATCTCACAAGAACAGTTTTACCATTGGGTCCCAATATGGAAAATTGGGGTTTTAAACTTTTTGGAGGTAATATGAGACATTTCCTGAAGTTTTTTGGTGTCAAAAAATATTACTTGTTCTAAATCACCTAATGATATTCTACACTTAAATACCTTTCCAGTGGAACAATAGATACCTCAAACAATGTCAATATGCAAAATTATACCACCTAGAAGTTGACCTTCTAGTTTTGACCACCATGATTTGAGAGGATGCCATGTTAGCCTCATTACTCATGGAAAATGGCCTAGCCAAGAAAACATGACAAATAAGACTCTAGAAGTGTCAATATTGTAACTCTAGTTAGGATTTGAAGGAGTCAAATTTAACCACTAGTAGGCTATCAGGCATTATAATTGAGGCACTATGAGAAAAGGGGTTCCATTCTATTCAAGTGCATGTGTTCCAAATATGAGAATAGTAGACAAGACTAGATAAAGGGAGGGTATAACAAAGAGGGTTTTTTTTCTATAGAAACCCATGGGCCATAGTTCTCACTCCCTTGTATTTTCACAATTTCCATTTAGAGAAAGAGAGAGTGGAGAAACATCACCTTGTAAATGGGTTTTCACCTAAAAGGGTTTCCTTAGTCATATGTTATGAAATTGTGGTTTTATGAGTGACTGTAATATTTGTTCTCTATTTTCAGAATTTAATATATTTCATGCATAAGAAAAATAATAATCTAATAAAAATAGAAATTATAAGGAAAATTAACCCTCATAGTATATATTTTCAATTTTCGTAAATCTTTTATCAAATCTGTTGTGATGAATTTTCGAGTAGAATATCCATGAAATTTTACAGATCATTGTTTACCACCACTACATCAAGCAGATGCAATGTGAGGAGAGTCATGTGTGGAATTTCAAGAAGATAAAAGAAGGTCCAAAACTCCAGCAGTAATTGAGTGTTGAGGCATGAAAATACCCTAACCCTAGATGACTATCATATTATGTCAAATATTAGGCAAGTAAGAAGAGAGGTGGTTCTATTATTTTAGCATTGTATTGTTCTTTAGTTGAGAAAATCATCTATGAGTGGTATTTGAGAGTATAACGTCGGAGGATAAAGATCTTGTAGTAGTTATTAATATCGTAATGTAGTAGGAAACTCCATAGTAAGTGCCCCTTTTTTTCTATTTCATTTTCATATTTGAAAAAAATAGAGTTGAGCATAGGATTTACCTTCTAGTTGGGTTTTCTCCCATATACATATCATGTTCATTTTTGTAGATACTCATTTTCCTGTTCTTTTGTTTTCATATTTCAATTAGTTTCATAAATTTGAGCATTAAGTTGGTAATAATAAATATGGGATCTAATGAAATAAATCGATAATAAAATAGATATATTCTCATTAATTGTTCCAGTTGAATATCCACAATAGTTTACAAATTAAAAAACAACAAATCAAATGTACCTTCATATTTTTAATTCTTGGAAATCACTATAAGGGTGATAAAGCAATGGCTTGTAACATGTTGATCCTTTAAGTTATTTTTTTCTTTATCCCTTTTATTATCCTCAATCCATTTACCTTTTATTTATTTCAAAAATCAACCCAAAGAACTTTGCTACAAGGGGATAATCATGATAGTCCATTAATTCGTCCGGTAATTTTGCTTTTAGGATTTGAAAATAGGGACAACCAATCATGGGAGGAGTTGGTCCTTGGCACCACTCCAAAATGGAAAACAATTATTGGTTTTTGCTTTAGTTTTTGAAGGTCCTAAGCCCATGAAGCTTCATGCTAATGATTGGGAGTCCCTACAACCAATCTACATAGATCTCCGACTCATTCATTAGGAACTCTCCTTGGTGATCACAGTCAAACTCCTCCTAATGGTAGCATCATTACTTCCTAGTGTTTTTATGCTCAAACTATAAATCTTTGTTTTTATGACTTTATGGACAATGGATTTCTAGTTAGTACTTACAATGTTGTAGATGCTTTTCTTTAAAAGAGCTTGTACTTTTTATTCATGTTTGTAGAGTTTATTTTAGTGCCTCACACTTTTGTACCAAATCCTTGTATAAACTACTTATATTAATAGTGAAAGGAGCTTTTAATTCAAAACAAGAGACAAATAAAGTTTCAATCCCTAGTTTAATAAGGCTCACTTAAAAATTTGATTGAAAATGTATTTAATATGAAATATAAGGATCTAAATCCCAAATTTTAGGATTCCAGCTAAATATACTTCAATATTATTAATGTACTCATTTAGAAAACAAAATATTAAAAATTATAATTTCATTAAAAAATTAAATAAATTCTAAAAAGAAAAACATAAATTTTGTTAAAATATTAAAAATACACACACATGATTAACTACTTGTATATATTAATATATGAAAAAATACATACTTTCTAGAATAACTACCAAACATATGAATAGTTTTCTTGTGATAAACTTTAGTGATACGAAAGCATTCATAGTCTCTATGTAACTATAACACCCTCCTCCTAGATCTACCCAAGTAACCATGCCAACTAGGGTAAACATGAGACGAGAGGCTACTATGATTATATTCAACATCCTATGTAACCTTAAGGAAGTGGAATTGACGGAAACATAACACAGTCATCCAACATCAGCTTTAGAATCCTCAGAAGACATGTCAGCCACTCAGACACCCTATCCCTGGGTCCCACTGTTGTTCTGGATCTCTTACTCCATTGTCGCTTTCATGCTATGGGAAAGGGAGCGACCAGAAAACCAAAGTCACTCTCACAGGCTTTCCTACCAGTGACCAAAATATCAAAGTTTCCAGTTCTATGCCAGCGACCCTGAGATTTAAGCCACTTTGTCAGGCCCAGATCCCAGGTCACTACCTAGAATGGAGTGATATCTTGAAATCTGTAAAAGTATAGAGAAATAATTATGCAAAATAAATAAGTTGAATAAGACCATAACCAGACTCCTACTAGCCATGACAGGCATTTCATCAAATATATCATCAATATGTAATCTATAAGTGTAAACAACATAATTAAGTGTAGGGATATCATACATAGCTTAGAATCTCTATGAACCATTATTCCCTCATGTCATTTGTTGCACTATCATCTATTAGGTCATAGACACATTATCCATTCATGTACAAGTAAAAACATGTTGAGATCCATACACAGTTTTTGTCATAAAATATACATACAACCAACATAATAGGAACAGAAATACCATAAGCATATCATCCATCAAAATCCACATATACATCAATACATTTACACATGAAAATCAAGGGAATGAATTTCTCATTAATGAATGCAATGAACCAACCAGAGATGGGACTACCACATTCCACTCGACCATAGATTGGTTGAGCCAAGTCTCTCTTTAGCCAATCACCCCCATGCCATATTCCAATCATGAATGTGGGACTCATAGAACACACCAAAAAAACCAATCAACATGGATGCCACCAGAGTTCGAGGCCTACACTGTGACGAATTTGAGTGCCTCCTAGTCTCTCAAGCTTTACCGTGCATCTAGAGTCTGATCCAGGGATCACTAGTCCCTACACCTAGACATACTCTACAGGCTTTACCATGCATCCCATCTCGGGACCACTAGACCCAACAGAGAGAAAATCCACCTCTTGGCTTGACCGTATATCTCTCCATTCACCGGCAAGGATTCCTAGGCCCATTGAGGCACACAATTTGGCTTTACCATAACCCGTAGTCTAGTTCAGGGGTTACTAGGCTAGTGGCTTTGTGATCCTCAATCTAGTTCAAGGACTACTCAAACCATGTGTTTGTGAATTCGGAGATCCACCCCACTCAGCTTCGAATCCAATCTGACCATCCCACATATTAAATCGAATGAGAGAACACATCTCATCAAAGCTATTAGGAAATGGCAAGGCTAGGCTGAAAATAATATCACACCTGGAAAAACCCATGCCATGGTAGAAAAGAAATGCATGCAATCCCACCCATGCCAAATCTAGCAAGGAAAATACAGATGCAAGACGATACTTATAATGAAGCCTATTGTAGCAGTTTGATCCTACCTTTCCCTGCTTGATCTTTGTGTCCTCTTTCCTTCTTTTCCTTTCTTGCTCCAATGCGAAAGTGCTCCAAGAAACTCTAAGTGTCCAAGAGTATGAGAGAGAGAGTAATAAAAGAGCTCCAACACTGAACTCGAAAAAGGTTACCAACTGATCCTCAGAAGCCTTTTTATGGATGAGGCCTATATTTTCTTTAGTTTCCATTGTTTTCCTTCAATTTCCTCCTCACATGCAACCTATGACTTTTCACCTCCTTTTTCTCCTAATTTCCATTATTTTCATAAATAATTGTGCCAAAAATGCCATTTTTCCTTTCCAAGGCCTTAGTCATTGCCTTTGCCAATTTCCTTAGCCATAAACAACCAAATGAACGCCCCCTAGGATGTCTTACCCAACATTCATCTTGTAATAAGTGTCACATCAACCGTGGTTATTGTTTTTTATTTGTATTACATGAAATTTTCACGAGGGCTGTTACAGAACCCTCCCCCTTGGGGGACACCATCCTCGGTGTTCAATCACACATATACCTCAACAACCTGCTGAAAGAAGACATACTGCTCATCAAGCTTTATAACACAACTCGATGCAATATTTACAACGAAATATCTACTCAAAACAAAACCTCATGACAACATGATAACATACTGCATAGTGGAACTTTATAACATAGCTCATTACGGTATTTACAATGATCATCCTGTTGAGTACCAACCCACATGACATCATAACATCCAGATAACATAACCACATGATATCATAGTAACATGACAACATAATCATAATTACATAACACCCATACTGCATAGTGGAGCTTTATAACATAGCTCATGGCAGTATTTGCATCCATATATATGTGTACATATAGCAAAATTACCAAAACATATACTAAACACCATATCTAAACATATAGAAAAACATCATACAGCATATACCAAACCATCCTAAAGTATATATCAACCACCCTAAAGCATATACCAAACCACCATAAAGCACATATCAAACAACCATAAAGCATATACCAACCACCATAAAGCATATACTAAGCCACCATATTGAAGTTGCTTTGCCTCAACCGGAAAACAAGGAAGGATACACATCCCACATCTCATCCAACATCTCCCATGTAGCTTCACCAGGCCCAAAGTGATTCCATTTCACTTTAACTTGCTCGATTGCTTGGTTCCAGAGCATGAGCACCTTTTTTCTGCAATATACACTGAGGCTCCAATTTGAATTCTCCATCAGGTTCCACCTGCAATACAGACCAGTCAATCACATGATCAGCATCCTTAGCATACTTCTTAAGCAAAGATACATGGAAAACATCATGGACTTTCATTGTCAGAGGCAGTGCAAGTTAGTAGGCTACTGGCCCAATCCTCTCAATGATATTGAAGGGTCCAAAAAATCATGGTGCCAGCTTGCCACATGATCCAATCTGCTAGGATCTCTTCTTCAGTTTGATGCGCAAGTACACCTATTCCCAATCCTAGAACTCCCTAAATAAATTGTTCCTATATGCATAACTCTTCTACCTATCTTGTGCTGCCTTTAGATTCTTCTTGATCACCTGCATCTCTTGTTCCATGTCTTCCAACATATCTGGTCCAATAAATACCCTGCTAACCGGATCACTCCAACTGATATGAGTGCTAAAACTCCACCCATACAATGCCTCAAAAGGACTCATCCTCAATGACTCTTGATAACTTTTATTGTATGTGAACTCTACCAAAGGGAGATAGTCTTCCCACTTTCGTTGCTAATGCATCACATACATCCTCAACATGTCCTCCAATATTCTATTCACCCTCTCTGTCTATCCATCTGTCCACGGATGATAAGTTGTGTCGAAGGCCAACTCTATGCCCAAACCTGCAAATAGCTCCTTCCAGAACTTGGAAGTGAAATTTGCATCCCTGTCTGACACAATATTCTTTGGAACATCGTGCAAGCTAACCACATATCTAATGAATACCTGTGCCACACCGCTAGCTGAGAATGTAGACTTCACTAGAATGAAGTGTGCAACCTTTGTTAACCTGTCCACAATAACCATGATGGAAGCATGTTGTCTCACTGTCTTCAGAAACCCTATGATGAAATCCATGGAAATAACCTCCCATTTCCACTCTGGAATCAAGATCGGTTGTAGCAGTCCACCTGGATGTTTACACTCTGCTTTCACTCATTAACAATTGAAACAACTCACCAAAAACTCTGCTACATCCCTCTTCAAATTTGGCCAATAATAGAATCTCTTCACTGTTGTCAGTGTCTTCTGATAACCTGGTTGGCCTGAATAAGTTTTTTCATGAAACTCCCTCAAGATCACCTTCTTTAGGTTACTATTATCCAATACATATATCCTATGTCAGAAGTTGACCAATCCATCCGCTATAAGAAATAATCCATACCCTGTGTACCTACACCTATACCTGTACCTGTGTATGTACCTATACTGCCACATGTACCTATACCACTACATGTACCTATACCACTACATGTACCTATACCTATACTTATACATGTATTATCATCTGTACATGTACCAACACCCTGCTAAAACATGTGCACAATATCCATATACCTAACATCCTGCTGACCTACCTACAAGATCCTATCTTGTAGATCTATCCCATAGGAGCTCATAGCTGCCAAGTGATTTACATGTACCCGTCTACTGAGAGAATCTACCACCCTGTTCTCTTTACCTTTGATGTACCTGATCTCGAAATCAAACTCATTAATCATGGCCAACCATCTAGCCTGCCTGGAATTCAGATTCGACTGGTCAAACAAATACCTCAACCCAATGTGATCACTCATAAGTACAAACCTCCTACCAAGAAGATAGTGTCTCCACATCTTCAATGCATGTATGATCTATGCTAACTAAAGATCATGCATCAGGTAGTTTTGCTCGTGCTCACTTAGTTTCTAGGACTTATAGCACACCACTTGTCCATCCTACATAAGGACTCTGCCAAGTCCTCTCTTGCAATCATATTTGCGTACAACAAACTCTCTGTCTGGATCTTCAATCTGTAACACTCGTACATGTGTCAACAACTGCTTAATTTACTCAAAGCTAGCCTTGCACTCCTCTGTCCATTCAAACTTCTTACCTTTCCTTTACAATGATGTAATGGGATAAGAAATCTATGAGAAGTTCTTGATGAACCTCATGTAATAGCTTGCCAACCCGTGAAAGATCTTACCTCATCCACACTCTTAGGAGCTACCCACTCCATGATGGCCCTTATCTTCTCTGGATCTACTACAATGCCTTACTTGGAGACAACATGTCCGAAGTAGTGTACCTCAGTCTGAAAGAAACTACACTTGTTGAGCTTAGCATACAACGGATGCTCTCTCAATAACCTCAACACTACTGCTAAATGCTCAACATGCTCTTCATCATTTTTAGGATATACCAGTATATCGTTAATGAACACAATAGAAAACTTATCTAAATATGGATGCAACACATTATTCTTCAAGAACATGAATGTAGTTGGAGTGTTAGTTAAGTCAAGTGGAACAACAACAAACTCATAATGCCCATACCTGGTCCTAAACACAGTCTTATAAATGCCCTCCTCTTTGATGCATACCTGATGGTATCTGGATCTCAAGTCGATCTTCGAGAACATTGTTGCTCCCTTCAGCTGATCGAACATGTCTTCAATCATCGACAAAGAGTACCTGTTCTTGATAGTCACTTTTTTCAACTGCCTATAATCAATGCATAATCTGAGAGTATTGTCTTTCTTCCTCACAAAAAATATCGTGCGCCCCAAGGTGATACACTTGGCCTAATGTATCCCTTGTCCAACATTTCCTTCAACTACAAATTTAATTCAACCAACTCAGGTGTGTTCATCTTGTAAGGTGCTTTTGATGTTGGAGCTACCCCTGGAACTAACTTAGTAGAAAAGTCTACCTCCTTGTGAGGTGGAAACTATATAATGTCCTCAGGGAATACATCTTGAAACTTCTACAAAAATGGATACTTGTTCAACACATCTGCATCCTCAACCTCCTTACCCTTATCAATAGAAATGTGTATTGTAAATAGCTTGCACCCTTGCTTGCGGCTACGCTTTTCTTTCATAGCTGTCACCATCCTAACTGATTTGGCTTTCTTCTTTCCCTTTAAGACTCTTGGTTCTCCATCGTCATCAACACACTAAATGTCTTTGTCATAACAATCTACCTTGGTTTTATGAAGATACAACCAATCCATGCCCAACAACATGTTGTATGATCCCAACGGTAAGACATTTAGATGTGTTGTGGTAGGCATACCATTCAAATCAAATGCACAAGATCTTACCCAATGATGAACTTGCTTCTTGTACATGTAGCCAACTGCACTAACCAAGAATCTACATGCAATTCCTTACTCAAACCATACTTATCCACCAAGTCAGTACTAACATAGCTATAATTAGATCCAGAGTCAATAAAAATAGAAATAACTTGATCACAAAGCTTACCGTCCATCTCAATGATAGATTCCTAATGTTTTGCATGTCTATTGTCCACTGTTGCATCGATATGAGGAATGGTCTTCCAATATCCCCAGGCCTTCCACCCTGATGATGTGAACAATCTCTCCTAAGGTGTTCCTCACTACATTTCCAACACTCAAACCGACCAGTGCTCTCACCTTTATGTTCTTTTTGTTGTTGTTGTGACCCATTTCCCTGTCTACCTGCATTAAATCTCTTTTAGCGTGCCATATTTTCTTTCCCATCTGCATTCTGAGGCCTTGTACTCTTAGGATGCCCTTTACCTCTACCTGTGTCTTTTCCATTCCATCCATGTTGAGATTCATTCGTACGCTTTGACTCATAGAAATGCTTCAATTTCCCAGTGACTTCCTCAAGTGGCTGAGGCTCATCATACTCAATCTGATCTCTAAATTCTAATGGAAAACCACTGAAAAATCTATGAACTTTAGCCTTCTCATCAGTAAGATATGGTACATACCTCAATAGCTCCAAAAACTTGGTCATGTACTCTTCATCTATCATTGATCCCATATTTATCTCATAGACTTCTTTAGCCTTATTGTCATAGCATCTTTCTGACAAGTACTTCTTCCTAAAAATCCTCTTGAATTCCCGCCAAATCAAGTCATATGTCCTCATGTCTCTCACCTGCTTAACATCTTCCCACCAGATGTGTGCTTTAACTTTCAAGTTGAAGATAGCTATTTTGGCCTTCATGTAATCTGTGTACTCATGCAACTCAAAGAATTTGTTCATCCCAAGTATCCAAGCTTCTGCCTCTTCCAGCCTCTTCACATCTCCATCAAAAGTAGGTGGTTTTTCTTTCTTGGATTCATCCAGCAAGTATCCCCTATCATTCCTCCTATAAGGATGATAATGATGATGATCATGATGTCTATCAGAACTAGAACTAGAATAGTACATGTACTCATCACCCCTTCTATCCGGAGTGTACAAGAACCTGCCATCTCTCACTGTGTCAGATCTATCAGGCATGTGTCTACCAGGAGACCTACTACCATATGCCCCATTAGTTCCATCCTCATGTACATGGCTGATCCGAAGCGGCCCTTGTCACTGCAAGTCTAACAAACTCTGAAGGAGTATAGCATTAACCTCTGCTTGTTCCTCTTGTGCTTGTATGATCAAGTCATTATCTTCCTTATAACTCCTTATCTCTTCCTTCAATCTCCTCAATGTAACTACCAAATCGGAAGGATTCCCAACACCGTACTGCTCTTCGGATTCATAGGGAGAGTCTTTGTAGTCAACCATATTGCTATCCATTTGATATTTCTTCCTATAATTCATAATATGTCAGATAAACAAAATCACAATAAACTGATGTACCTTAGTATAGCTCGGGGAGGATACCTTGTCTGCAAGATCACCAAATCAGTGTGATACATGTATAACATAATCATAACAGCATATAGACATATGCAAATAAATGTATCAACACATAAACATCACTCTCACTAGGGTCTAATCATTAATGCAATGCCATATCAACAATGCATGTTATGACCTCATCCAAGACAACAATCATTACTCCATTGTACACATTGCCACATGCAACCAAAAACATGCATAAGAAATGCCTAATCAACTACACATACACATAAACACATGTAGTCGAACATAAGTGATCAATTATTTTAATCAACCTAAGACTGATACATGTAATCAACATATTCAAGAATGTAGCCTAACATACAAGGATGTAAGTAGGTGACATAAAATCAACATGTAAATGACATATAATCCATATGCAACGAATCACATACTCATGACAAATACATATCACAAAATCAATATCAAATTATCCATAACAACCATACTACAACCATAATCAATCATCAAGCCAATGCAATAAGAAAATGAAATGCAAGTGTAAGAGACACACACGCAACTAAAATTCATGCATGGCCAACACACACCACCCATCCAATCTGAGAGTTGAACCATGTTTTGATACCACTCTGTAACACCCTCCTCCCACATCCACCCAAATAACAATGCCAACCAGGGTAAACATGAGACGAGAGGCTACTATGATCAGACTCAACCTCCTATGTGACCTTAAGGAAGTGTAATCGACGGAAACATCACACACAGTCATCCAACATTAGCTTCATAATCCTCATAAGACATGTCAACCACTCAGACAACTTGTCCCTGGGTCCCGTTGTTATTTCGGATCTCTTAGGCCACAGTCGCTCTCATGCTATGGGCAAGGGAGCGACCAAAAATTTGAAGTCTCTCTCACAGGCTTGCCTACCAGCAACCAAAGACTAAAGTTGCCAGTTTTGTGCCAATGACCCCATGATTTAAGCCACTTTTTCAGGCCCAAAGCCTAGGTCACTTCCCAGAATGGAGTGATAGCTTGAAATCAGTAAAAGTGGAGGGAAACAATGATGCAAAAGAAATAAGTTGAACATGACCATAAACAGACCCCTACTAGCCATGACAGACATTTCGTCAAATATATCATCAACATGTAACCTACAGGTGTAAAAAACATAATTAAGTGTAGGGATCTCATACATATCTGAGAATCGCTATGAACCATTTTCCCTCGTTTCATTTGTTGCATTATCATCTATTAGGTTAGAGACACATTATCCATTCATGTACAAGTAAAAACATGCTGAGATCCATACATAGTTTTTGTCATAAAATATACATATAACCAACATAATAGGAACATAAATATATTATCCATCAAAATCCACATATACATTAATACATTTACACATGAAAATCAAGGGAATGAATTTCTCATTAATGAATGTAATGAACCAACCAGAGATGGGACTACCACATTCCACCTGACCATAGATTGGTTGAGAAAAGTCTCTCTTCAGCCAATCACCCCCATGCCATATTCCAAGCATGAATGTGGGACTCATAAAACACACCAAAAACACCAATCAACATGGATGCCACTGGAGTTCTTCGCCTACACCGTGAGGAATTTGAGTGCCTCCTAGTCTCTCAGGTTTTACCGTCCATTCACAGTCCAATCCAGGGATCACTAATCCCTACACCGATACATACTCTCTCGGATTTACTGTGCATCCCATCCCAGGACCAGTAGGCCCAACTGAGGGAAAATCTGCCTCTTGGCTTTACCGTATATCCTATCATTCACCCACAAGGATTCCTAGGACCATCGAGGCACACAATCTAGATTTATCGCAACCCACAGTCTGGTTCAAGGGTTAGTACGACAATGGCTTCGTGATCCTCAGTCCAGTTTAGGGACCACTCAGACCATGTGTTTGTCAATTCGGAGAGCCACCCCACTCAGCTTTGAATCCAATCTGGTCATCCTACATAAACCGAATGAGAGAACCCATCTCATCAAAGCTATCAGGAAATGGCAAGGCAAGGCTGAAAATAATGTCACACTTGGAAAATCCCATGCCATGGTAGAAAAGAAACACATGCAATCTCATGCATGCCAAATCTAGCAAGTAAAAAACACATGCAATCCGATACATGCAATGAAGTTTTTTGTAGTTGCTTGATCCCGCCTTTCCCTTATTGGTCTTTGCTTCTTCTTGCCTTCTTTTCCTTTCTTGCTCCAATGCCAAAGTGCTCCAAGAAACTATAAGTGCCCAAGAGTATGAGAGAGAGAGAGAGAGTAATGAAAGAGCTCCAACATTGAACTGACAAAAGGTTACCAAATGATCCTCAAAAGCATTTTTATGGATGAGGCCTCTATTTTCTTCATTTTCCATTATTTTCCTTTAATTTCATCCTCACATGCAACTTGTGACCTTTCACCTCCTTTTCTCCTGATTTCCATTATTTTCATAAATAATTGTGCCAAAAATGTCATTTTTCCTTTCTAAGGCCTTAGCCATTGCCTTTGCCAATTTCCTTAGCCATAAACAACCAAATTAACACCCCCTAGTATGTCTTGCCCAACATTTAGCTTGGATTAAGTGTCCCATCAACCATGCTTATTGTTTTTAAGTTTTATTACATGGAATTTTCACTAGGGTTGTTACAGTAACTATTTGTTTTAAAGATATAAAGATGACCAAATAAAAATTACATATGTTGTTTCTCAGCCAAAAAGTTGCTAACCAACAATTTACTTTAGTTTTTAAATAAAGGATATACTTCTCTTGATATATAACATTAAACAAAAATAAAGAGAGAAGGTAAGGAGGCAATATGTCACCTATTCCTTAGCTTCAAAATCTAGGTCCACATATATGAAGATTGGATTGGTTTCTACAAGATGTTTTAAAACTGGGGTCTTGTCATTTTGATTTTTCTCCTACCCATATATGAAATAGATTTAACTAAGGCTTCATATTTATGGTATAAGAAATCCAACATATTAAGAATGACCTTTTGTTGAGTACCATGTTCTTAAATTGCCTAAGGAAAGATGGACTTGGTGTGCCTTTTAAGACCAATTTGCTTGAAACGTTGTAGGTCTTGACTGTGGGAGAAACTTGTGTCTAGAATATTTTCTTCCATGAGATAAATATCTATGTCCTCAAATGAGGTATTTCCTTATCTCCTCCTTACTTTCTTCTCAATTTGTTCTAACTCCATTTTATTGTTAGTTTGGAATCTTTTGTAATACCTTAAAGTAGCTTCCTTGACCTATAATTCATTATTGGAGGAATGTCCCTTAATGGGGTTCTTGCGTGAATGGGACCTACCTCATTTGATAGGAGTAATGTTCTTCTATCCTCCATTATTTATTTACCTTCATCATACTAGCCATTCATGCTTGGAGACTGATTTTTTCCCCTCTAAAGACCAAAAGTGGAGGAGCAGAAAGAAATTGGAATCCATATCTCAATTATTTAAGAACCAATCTCAAATTCAAATTCATTATCCTCATATATAAAGAGTTTGCTTCCTTTAGTAGAGAAAACTTTGACCTTCTCACATTCACTAAAATTGTGTCATCTTTGGTTGCGTGTTCAACTGTAAATCTTGTCAATATGAAGAAACACCCTACCTTACCTCTATCAAAAGTAGAGACTTGACCATATATAAACATACCATAACAAGGGCTTCTAGAAAAAATTAGGACAAAACTCCTCCACCCTAAAACAAAGGAAGACATGTACTTTCAAACAACATATATCCTTCATCCCATATATAAAACTAAATACTACCCCACCTTGCAATTTAACCTCTTACCAAAAACACATTCCATTACATTTTATACAAATTTCAAAACCAAAATTTTAATAATTTATATCAATATTACAACTTTTTTAAAATTTATATAAATAATTAATTAAAATATCTCAAATTGAATAAAAATACACGCTCCTAATTACAAATAAATAAATACATTAGACTTGCAAAATAAATAAAGCGTCCGGTATATGTGCAACTAAGATATCTTAAATGTCACATAAACACATAGAAGTGTAACCACCCATTTTGATGTTTATTTGTTCACCTTTTCGGATCATATGAAATGGTGAGCTCCTTTGTCCATTTTTATGAGTTGTGCTCTTGTTTACCCATCATTTCAAGGTTATTTAAGTGTAAAAAAATTACCGCATTTCTAAGTCATGGATTTACCTTGTTAATGGTAGTTAGAAAGTATGATAAGATTTTTGTGGGTAGTTAATGTGGAGTGTTATTGCTGTGTAATTAAAAATTATAAGAAAATTAATAAATTTTAAAATTATGTGTTTATTTTATTAATATAAGTATAAAGTATGTTTTGGGTAGTTTATATGGTAATTTCATTTTATGTAGAGTTATAGGAGTGATAAAGGTTTTATGTTTTATTTTTTATTGGTAAGGTTGTATTGCCATGATGGTGAGTGAGGCTTTTATATCTAAGAGATAGTAGTAATGATTGGAATTGATCTTATGTCATGTGAATACAACTCCGATATTTTTTTAATACAAAAAAATAGGTAGACATAGTTGTCAATTCTTTTAATACAAAAGATAGGTAGAAAGCATGAGATGTAAATTATTTTTTATTAATAATGAAATTAGGATATTATTATTTCCCTCACCTATATTTGATTTTAAATTATAACATGTTTATATTCCATAAATCTATTTATTTGTTAATAGAGGTATTTCATATGAGCAGGTTAAGTGTAATTATTCCCCACCAATTTATAGAATATATTTCTTAGTCTCAACCTATTAGTCAAGATTTACTACAAATGAAATTTTAATCAAAATAATATTACTTTGTGGTAGGATATATTTCTTAATCTCAACCTACTAACCAAAATTTGCTTTCACAAATCTATCAATCAAATCTCTAACCAAAACATTAAAAAATATATAGATAATGTAGTAAAACTTTTAATAATATTAATAACTATGTCACTTAAAAAATGTATCTTCATGTTAATTTTTAAATTTACAACATTTTTAACATAAATAATACTTGTGAATTTGTATGTCTCATAAAATGCTAAAAGTGTTTAAATAAAGGTATGATATCCTAAAAATACCATTTTAGGTCATCGTCCACCCATCCACCCATCCTTTGTTGTCCTCCTTCATAGATTCTTTCAATAATTCGATTTTCTCAAACATGGACAACAATAATTGTTAGGGTAGTTTAAGTAAACTTGACTTGGTCAAGTTACGAGTGGTTTTCAGGCTCCAAGTTTGTGAGAACCCATGATTTTTGCCATTGGGATACCAAGCAACGATGTCTTTAGACACTATTGAGAAATCTAGGGGAAGAAACATAGGATGATTTTTCTTACTTTGATAACTACTTGTGGTATATTTTTATTTCACTTAATTAGCTTCTTCTTTCAATTATTTATTGTTAGTGTTTTCTTCATCAAACAACTATCAAACCATAAAGAACAATAAGACAAAGGACACAAGATATAGGCGATCGGCCAGGGCAAAAACCTCTCCACTCTGAGAGGAAAACGCACAAGAATTCTTCTTCCTATATAATCTTCAATTGACTAATTCCAAGACCTAGACCCTTGACTAAGACTTCTCCAAAAACAAGTCAACCTTGCCTCTTTTTCCAAGTCAAATTAGCTACTTCTTACTTGTCTTCAACTTCGTGTAGGTTTTAACCCCGTACAGAAATTACCTGCATACGAATTCTAAAACACAGAAAATAAACAATGTGAGAGGATAACAGATAAAACACATATACACAGAGATTTTCCCCTGGATCCCAAAACCGGGACTACCAGTGTGATTTTTCATTATGTTCCTTTCAATGTTACAATACATATTTATACATGCTGAAGCATCCAATACCATGGACCGAAAACCATCGCGTCCAATACCATGGACCGAAAAACCATCGCGTCCAAAAAAAACATGTGCGAAAATCATGCATAAAACCATAGGTGGGTCCGCCCAACCTAACATAGGGTCCAAAACCAAAATTTTCCGGGGCGCTACCCCGGACCCCATAAAGTGGGGTTACGGGTGCCCTTCAAACCCCCTGTTAACTACATGGAAAGAATATAACACAACCCAACATTATCCCACTTGTTGTTTTCTTTCCATGGGGGGCCACAAGAGAGCTTAGTCATTTTCCCAGCCCTGAAATGCCCATTGTCTCTCTACACCAAGAGAACTTCTTAGAGCTCACATATTTTGTCAATGCATCTGCAGTATTCTTCAAAGTGTCCACCTTTACCAGCAACACCTTTTTGTCTTCTATCATATCCCTCACAAAGTGATATTGAACATCAATGTGCTTTGTCTTTGAATGATATGCAGGGTTCTTTGCCAAGAAAATTGCACTTTGGCTGTCACAGTCTATCCTTATAGCTTCCTGTACTAACCCCATACTTGAACACAATCTCTGCAACCAAACTGCTTCCTTTCTTGCATGAGTGGCTGCCATGTATTCTGCCTTTGTAGTTGATAGTGCCACTACAGATTGTTTCTTACTCATCCAACTGACTGCACCTCCAAATAGGTTAAACACATACCCACTTGTAGATATTCTCTGACCCAGATCTCTAGCCCAGTCTGCATCAACAAAGGCACGAATATCCAACACTCTGTCCAATCCTGGTCTTCCTTGGTAGCACAGACCATAATCACTAGTGCCACACAAATACCTGAAAACCCGCTTCACTGTTGTCCAATGCTCCTTTCCTGGTTTTGACATTAACCTACTCAATACTCCCACTGCATGTGCAATGTCTGGTCTAGTACAGACCATTGCATACATCAAGCTACCGACTACACTTGCATATGGAACACGGGACATGTACTCTTCCTCTTCTTGTGTCTTGGGACATTGTTCAACAGATAACCTCACACCTACAGGAATAGGAACCTTCAGCGTTTACTATCCTGCATATTAAACCTCTGCAGTATTGTCTCGACATACTTCCTCTAGTTTAACCAGAGCTTCCTCTTTGCCCGATCTCTTTTAATTTCCATGCCCAAAATATAGTTTGCAGTACCAAGATCTTTCATGTCGAATTCGGAGGACAATTAGGTCTTCAAATCCTGGATAATTTCTTTGTCATTTCCAACCAGCAACATATCATCCACATACAAGACCAGATAAATAACATGGTCACCAATTAATTTAAAATACACATAGTGATCTGCTTTGCTTCTGGTGAAGCCAAGTCCCCGTATAAATGTATCAAATTTATGATACCACATCCTTGGTGACTGTTTTAACCCATACAGAGACTTCTTTAACTTGCATACCAGTTCTTTCTTACCCTTCACCATAAAGCCTTCAGGTTGCTTCATGTAGATTTCATCTTCTAGATCCCCGTGAAGAAATGTTGTCTTTACATCCATTTGTTCTACCTCAAAATCAAAGGCAACAACAATAGATAAAAGTAATCTAATAGAAGTTACCTTGGCAACAGGAGAAAAAATATCGTCAAAAATCAATTCCTGGCACCTAGGAATAACCTTTTACTACCAACCGAGCTTTGTATTTATCCACTTTTCCTTCAGCATTTGTCTTCTTTTTGAACACCCATTTGCTTCCAATGGGTTTCCTTCCAGCCGGCAACTCCACCAGATCCCAAGCCTCACTTTTGTGCAAAGATGCCATTTCATCAACCATGGCCTCTTTCCAGAGTTTTCCATCCTCTAAATCCACTGCTTCCTTCATAGTTCTAGGATCATCATCAGTAACAGACAACACAAAATTTGAACAAAAAGCAGATGGACTATACCTTTCTGGCTGCCTTCTTTCTCGAATTGATCTTCTCACAGCCGGAGTTTGTGGCTCTTCATATTCTGATTCCTTCTCTGCTGTAGAGTCTGATTCTTCCTCCTTTAGCTCAAACTCTATCTTCTCAGGTTCCTTTGGTTGGACTTCATGTTTAATAACATCTTTCACCTCTCTGAACACCACATCTCGGATGTCACAACCTTCCTTGTTACTAGGTTCCAAACCTTATAACCCTTTAAACCATCCTTATACCTAATAAAGATGCACTTTTCAGATTTACTATCCAACTTCGTTCTTTTCTCCTTTGGAACATGTACATATGCATCACATCCAAATACCCTTAGATGTGAAAGAGAGGGTTTCTTACTAGTCCATACCTCTTGTGGAGTCTTATCCTCCAACACTGATGAAGGTGACCTGTTGACTAGGTAACATGCAGTATCCACCACCTCTGCCCAGAATTCCTGTCCTAACCCGGCACCACTGAGCATGCTTCTTGCCCTTTCCATCAACGTCTTGTTCATTCTTTCTGCAACTCAATTTTGCTGAGGTGTATATAGAGTAGTCTTCTACCATGATATACCACACTTCTTACAGAATTCTTCAAATTCCTTGCTGCAAAACTCTCCACCATTATCTGTCCTCAGCACCTTTATCTTCTTCTCTGTCTAGTTTTCCACCAGAGCCTTAAATTCTTTAAACCTGTCAAAGACTTCAGATTTTTTCTTAAGGAAATATATCCATGTATTCCTTGAGAAGTCATCTATAAATGATACATAGTACACAGACTTACCCAGTGATGGAACCTTCACAGGTCCAAACACATCACTATGCACAAGTTCTAATATTTGTTTCGCCCTCTTACCACCAAAGGGGAAACTCACCCGATTCTACTTCCCATATACACAATTTTCATAGAAATCAAAATCCAGAGATTTATTACTCGTACCTTCTACCATACCTTTACCATGAAGTATTCGAAGGCCCTTCTCTCCAATATGTCCAAGCCTTTGATGCCACAGCATGGTCTTCTCTCCAAAGACCACTAGATTTTCTGCTCCACTTTCAGGAACCATAGAACTATTGCACCCATCAATAACAGTGCTACCTTGCAGCTTGTACAGAGTTCCAATCCGAACTCCCCACATCAATACCAGTGCTTCCCAAACCATCTTGCAGGTATCCTTCTCGAACACTGTTTTTACACCTGCATCATCCAACTTGCTTACAGAAATCAGATTTATGGCCAATGAAAGAATATGTAGAACACCCGGAAGTTTTCTAACCCTTCCACCTTGCAACTTCAACTTTACTTTTCCACGACCAATGATTCTAGCCTTCTTGTCATCCCCCAAGAAGACATCACCACCATCATATTTCTCATACTCACAGAACCACTCTCTATGGGGAGTGAAGTGAAAGGATGCACCTGAGTCAATGAACCATGCCTCATGATCTACATGTGTACTTGAAGAAGCCAAGTACACATCCCCACCTTCATCTGAGGTGGTTTTCGCCTCTGCAGAAGGAGCCTCATCAGATCCCTTTCCTTTTTCAGGAACTTTAGATTTACAGTCTCTTTTAAAGTGGCCTTCCTTTCCGCATTTCCAGCACACCACCTTTACTGGTTTTCCTGGAGATTTATATCTCCCTCTAGATTTAGATCTCCCACTCGATGACATATTTTTGTTTCTGTTCTGGGACCGTCCTCGTACATACAAGGCTTCACCATTCTGGCTCTCCATATTTTTCCGTCTCATCTCCTCCATCAGCAAAGATGAGACTATTTCATCAAACTGCAAGGCAGTTGCATTGCTTCCTATTGCAATAACTAGACTATCCCATGAATTTGGTAGAGAACACAACAAACTGATGCACTTATCTTCATCTGAAATTTTAATATTGTTGACACCTAATCCTCTGCGATTGGGTGAATTTGGAATGTGAACAGTCATCAAGAAGATGAACTGATCAGTCACATTCATGTATATAACAATAGCTGCCTAATGAAATAAACGAATCAGTTTTTCTGCCTAGTCTGGAGTTACTCCTGGTCTGACATGGTATCAGAGCCAGTCCTAAGAATAGTCGTAACTCCCTTCACCTGAGCGCTGCCTCTGTCCTGCGTCTCATTGATTCTCTGCGCATGAATACCTGAGCGCTGCCTCTGTCCTGCGTCCCATTGATTCTCTGCGCATGAATACCTGAGCGCTGCCTTTGTCCTGCGTCTCATTGATTCTCTGCGCATGAATACCTGAGCGCTGCCTCTGTCCTGCATCTCAACGACGTTGATTCTCTGCACATGAATGTGTCGGTTATACCCTTTTTTTTCGCTGCCTCTCTGCGCATGAATACCTTGACATGACTGGTTGCATCGGTTATACCAAAATTCGCTGCCTCTCCACTCAATTTCTGTAAATCATTCGGTTGGATCTATCCATCCATAGCGTGGAACAGATACTGAAATGCCTTTGAAGACCCCGCGATCGAATCCCCGCAGCGTAGCATCCTGTAGCTTCGCATCCAACGGACATAGAGGTGGAGTCAAGATGACCGTTGTGGCCATTTATGCCTCCCGCCTGAACTGACAGGCAATATCTTTATGCGTGGAAAATCACTTGATCGACAGGCCACTTGTGCGCACCATCAGGGAGACGAGAGTGAGCATTACTTGTAGAACTGTTACACGAAGGAGCTCATCTGAAATCGTGTAGCAGAGTTTCTAAAGCTGTAGGCCTCATATACGACAATATCGGCTGGGAAAAGGACGAGGGAAGCATCAGAGTGACTCGCAGCTAGTGTGGAGCCGAGGAGCCTCTTTAGGTATGCGCTGAAGTGTTCTTAAAACATTGGCAGAGTCTCATCATTTTATTGTAGTAGGGACCCAGCGCTTGGAGAAGTTCTGATTTTATGGTAGGCGTGATTATTAATTGTTTTCATATAATTCTGACATATGAAGTTGAAGTTCTGTTTGCAATCGGACTTGTGGTAGTCTACGAAAAATTTTTAATTTATATAGAACGCCCCAGTGTATGTCGCGTGTTCGAGTTGGAACAACCGCAGGCTGGAACAAAAAGTTGTTGCTCTGTTTGCTATGCAATATAAAGTCATTTCCGTTGCAGAAATTGCAAGGCAGTGGAATGTTTGTGTGGCGTTCTCTAAGTTCTTAGAGACCGTCATTATATGATATTCTAGAGGTAATTTCTTTGTCGTGATGGTATTAAACAAAATCCTCTACTCTCACTTTGGGACAGAAGCCTGATTGATGTGTGAACTAGTGCAATGGGGATACTTCAATGTGATAAGCTGCAGGCTTCATTAAAAATTTTCATATATTGAGATAGAGGAATATTCTGTTTGCTCAATACACAATTTGTATATTGATATAATTTATTTGCAACGAAGGTCTACAGTGATATGTAATGCTGATACTTCTATCAAATATTAGAGGGACTTAAAATATAGTGCATAAGGCTGTAACGTAAGGAAGTTTTTTTTTCAGCAGAAGTATTTTTTACAGAATGCATTCAATCATCTCTATGGTAGGAATAGTTCTCACTGGCAAAGAGAACTATCCTGAATGGTCCTGGATGATAAAACACACCCTCATCTTCAATGAGTTGTGGAAGGGAGTGTGTGTCGGAGAAGGAGACAATGACCCAGTACAGCCTACATCAGACAAAGAGCTCGTCATTTGGGATAACAAGAACAGCAAAGCATATGCATTAATCGCAGCATCTGTAAATGAAGAAGTAAGTCGCCATATTTCATCATATTCAACTGCCTTTGAAGCTTTACAAAATCTCAAAGAACTCTATGACTCACATTCTGCACTTGAAGTTGTTCAACTCATGATTAAACTCTTCACTCTTGAACTGAAAAATAATGATCCTCTTGCTCTTGCATCTGAAGTTAAATTCATAATGCATGATATCAAATCCACTAAGGTTGAGCTGGATATCCCTCTTATTGCTTTTCTCAAGGCACTCTATCCTACTTACTCCAATTATCTTGAGTCTTTACAAGCAAATGGAAATCTTAAAGATATAACCTTTGACTCTCTTGTGAAAAAGTTCGCTGAAAGAGAGAAAGCCTTTGGAAAGAAGACAGTCCCTGAATCTTCTGAAGAGACTGTTTGCCTTGCTCATAAAGAAAAGCATCCTACTCAAGATTCTACAAGAGGAAGAGGTGGACGAAGAGGAAGAGGAAGATACTTCAGAGGCAGGGGGGTAGACATTCTCAAGGAGAAAAAGCAGATCTGCATTGCATTCGCTGCAAATGAAATGGATCACATGATGCTTCTACATGCAAGCTACCATGGGAAAAAATTGAGCAGAAAAGAAACTAGCAGAAAGGTAAAACTGATGATACAGACAAAGGTAAAGCACCTGAATCCGCTCACTATATTGAGGCACAATGTAACATTGGAGTAAATGAAGATTTGTTTAATGCTTCACTTGCTTCTTCGAAAAATGATTGGTTGCTTGATTCAGGAGAAACCTGTCATATGACTCATAGGAAAGATTTTTTTGAAGATTTCACTGACAATGTTGATGGAGCAGTATACTTTGCAGATCAGTCAAACATCAAGCCATCAGGGCTTGGCACAATCAGGCTTAAACTGCCTGGTCTTCCAGACTTTCTTCTAGATCATGTTCTATATCTCCCACAGCTCAAGAGAAACTTGTTGTCCTTGGTCCACATCCGTCAGCAAGGTCACTCCATTCATATGTTTGATGGCAAGCTTGAGGTAAGAAAAGCATCTGACCACTCACTTGTCATGAGGGGAATAGAAGAAGAAAGGCTTCTCAAACTGCAAGGAACCTCTGCTCATGCACAACACTTCTCATATATTTCTCATCATGAAGAAGGTACACTTCCATCAAGTTTATTATGGCATGCTAGATTTGGACATTTAAACTATCACAGTCTCCGCTTATTGAAAAAAAATGGTGTTGTTGGTTTGCCTACAATTCCTAGGAAACATAAGCAATGTGATGCTTGCATTCTAGGAAAGCATAGTAAACAATCTTTTCATGATTCACATTCAAGAGCAAATAGGAAGCTTGAACTCATTCATTTAGATTTATGTGGTCCAATCCCTATTCCTTCTGCAAATGGAAATAAATATATCATGACATTTATTGATGACTACACCAGAATGTGTTGGGTTTATTTATTGAAGAACAAATCTGATGCTTTTCAAACATTCAAGAATTTTCATAAATGGATTGAAAATGATGCACAATCTCATATTGGGTCTATTCGCACTGATAATGCAAAAGAATATACATCAAATGAATTTGAAAACTATCTTCGCCAACATGGGATCAAACATCAAACAACTGTGCCTTATAATCCCCAACAGAATGGTGTAGCTGAAAGAATGAATAGAACAATCTTGAATATGGTACGATCCATGCTTTTCTTCAAAAATGTAAAGATAATGTTTTGGGATGATGTTGTTCTATGTGCTGCATATATAAAGAATAGATGTCCATCTAATGCTATAGGAAACAAGACTCCTTATGAATTGTGGTATGGACATGTTCCTTCGGTAAAACATCTCAGGATCTTTGGTTCCACCTGTTATGCTTTGATACCAAAGGTACATAGAAACAAACTTGGTGCTAGAAGTCATAAGTGTATCTTCCTGGGGTATTCAAACACCTCTAAAGCATACCGCCTCTATGATGAAGTAAATAAAAAGTTTGTTGTATCTAGAGATGTCATTTTTCTTGAATCATCCAAATCTGACAATGTTGTTGAGCGGCAACTTGATCGCTTGGATAGATTCGCAAAAACGAAATCATTTCAAGAATTTGATAATCAGATTCCACATCTTGAAGGGGGGATACCTATAATAGATCAACATGTGGAATCTTCTTCTGAAGCACAATCTCCCCTGCATAAAACTCCAACAACGGATGATGCTTTAAGTGATGTAATTGATAGAATTGGGAGACTCAATCTTGATTCAGTCCCAACTCAATCAACAGAGCAGCCTAGACCATCTCAGAAAGGTCCCCCAAAGTGGCTGACAAAGACACTTGAAAGTGTTCGTCCTGATCAAATTGGAAAAATAGGAACCAGAAATTCAAACCGACAAAATGGAGGTGATGTAGATGACTCTAATTCACCTGTTGATATGGACGTTACTTATGATTGTGAATTGAACTTGTCTACAGATTTTGAACCAACTTCCTTCAAAGAAGCTGCTTCTCATGATGAATGGAAAGAAGCGATGCAAAAGGAGTATGATGCTCTCATAAAGAATGGCACTTGGAAGCTGGTTGACCCTCCATTTGGAACCAGACCAATTGGCTGCAAGTGGGTCTACAAGAACAAGTACAAAGCTGATGGCTCACTTGACAAGCACAAAGCTAGGCTTGTGGCAAAAGGTTTTGCACAGAAGGAAGGGGTCGATTATGAGGAAACTTTTGCCCCCACAGCAAAATGTGCCACCATCCGGACACTCTTTGCACTAGCTGCTCAGAACGGTTGGAAAGTCCATCAAATGGATGTAAAAACTGCATTCTTGAATGGAGATCTAAAAGAGAATGTTTTTATGTCCCAGCCTGAAGGATTTGCTGTGAAAGGACATGAACATAAAGTATGCAAACTTGTGAAGTCCTTGTATGGCCTCAAACAAGCACCACGAGCCTGGTATGAAAAACTAACTGAGCATCTTCTGAAACTCAACTTCAATCATTTTGATCTTGATGATGCAACTTTATTTGTCAAGAAATTTGGCAAAACAGTTGTATATCTTGTGGTATATGTAGATGATCTTTTAATGACAGGGAACAATGAAAGCTATATTGCATCCATAAAGAAAGAATTAGGAAAAAGTTTTGAAATGACTGATTTGGGCTATGTTCATTACTATCTTGGCATTGAAGTAACCCAACATCCAAAATCCATATTTCTTTCTCAAAAGAAATACATTGGAGATTTGTTAAACAGATTTGGCATGACAGAGTGCAATCCTCTTTCTACTCCAATGGAACAAAACTTAAAGCTCACATCTATTGAAGGAAAGGAATTTGAGGATGCAACAAGGTATAGACAACTTGTAGGAAGTATCATCTACCTCACTACTACCAGACCAGACATTTCATTTACTGTTGGAATCCTCTCCAGGTTCATGCAAAAGCCTTGTGAGGGACATTGGTCTGCTGCAAAAAGAGTTCTAAGGTACTTGAAGGGAACTCAAGACCTTGGAATCAAGTATACACAGGTAGACGACTTCAGCTTGATTGGATACTCTGATTCAGACTTCGATGGAGACAAAGAAACTGGAGTATCTACTTCAGGATATGCTATGAGTCTTGGATCAGGAGCTGTCTCTTGGAGATCACGCAAACGATAAGTTCCAGCAGATTCCACAATGGAAGCAGAATATGTGGCAGCAGCTGAAGCAACGAAAGAAATTGTGTGGCTCAGGAAAATTCTTGAAGATTTGCAGGTAAAACAAGTACAATCAACTCCACTCATGATTGAAAACACCTCTGCAATAAAGTTGGCCAAGAACCCAAAGTTCCATGATCGTACAAAGCACATCAATACTAAATATCATCTGATCCGACATCATGTTGAGGCCAAAACAATCCATCTCCGTCATTGTTCCACAAATGAAAAAATTGCAGACATCTTCACCAAAGCGCTTGGAAGAGAAAAGCTTGAAAAATTCAGAACGATGCTTGGACTCACCAACATCCCTTCAGATTAAGGGGGGGAATGTTGACACCTAATCCTCTGCGATTGGGTGAATTTGGAATGTGAACAGTCATCAAGAAGATGAACTGATCAGTCACATTCATGTATATAACAATAGCTGCCTAATGAAATAAACGAATCAGTTTTTCTGCCTAGTCTGGAGTTACTCCTGGGCTGACAAATATCAATAGATGCTAACTGACTTACCACAGTATTAAATATGTTCAGATGCTCTATCACTGAGTCTCCATCCTTCATCCTCAGGTTATATAGCTTTTTCCGCAGGAACAGTTTATTCACCAGAGACTTAGATTGGTACAAAGTCCCTAACTTGTCCCACAAAGCCTTCGTTGTAGCCTCCCCTGATACATTCAGCAATACTGAATCTGAGACACACAATCGTATTGTGCTCTTTGCCTTCCAATCCAACTTCTTCCATTCTTCATTGGACACTCCCGTTGGTTTAGTACCTGGATCTACCGTGATCCACTGATCTTTATCCACCAATAGATCCTCCATCTTGAGTTTCCACAACTCAAAACTCTGACCATTAAATTTCTCGATCTCTATCTTTCCACAGCTCGCCATCTTCCTTCACCACCAGAATCGATCTCGGAGATCTCCCACTGAACAGGGTCTACCACAGGCCTGAGCGAAACCCCTCAGCAATAAAGGCGTCCCCTTGAAGCCAAAACTGCTCTAATACCAAATGTAGGTTTTAACCCCGTATAGAAATTACCTGAATACAAATTTTAAAACACAGAAAATAAACAATGCAAGAGCATAACACATATACACAGAGATTTTTCCCTGGATCCCAAAACCGGGACTACCAACTTGATTTTTCATTATGTTCCTTTCCATGTTACAATACATACTTATACATGCTGAAGCATCCAATACCATGGACCGAAAACCATCGCGTCCAATACCATGGACCAAAAACCATCGCGTCCAATACTATGGACCAAAAACCATCGCATCCAATACCATGGACCAAAAAACCATCGCGTCCAAAAAAACATGTGTGAAAATCATGCACAAAACCATAGGTGGGTCTGCCCAACCTAACATAGGGTCCAAAACCAAAATTTTCCGAGGCGCTGCCCCGGACCCCATAAAGTGGGGTTTCGGGTGCCCTTCAAACCCCCTGTTAACTACGTGCAAAGAATATAACACAACCTAACACTTCGGCCCTACAACACCTTGACTACAACTTCAACCTGTCTTTCTACAACTTCGGCCTGCCTACAACTTCTACAATTTCCAACCCTTGCTTCAGAAACCCTAGGCCACATGTGTGATATGATGAAGGAAAAATTAAGTGGTTTCTCTCCTTCACTTGTGTTGGACTCTTCTCCTTGTGAATTAATCTAGCAAAATGATGATTTCTTAGGATATATCTCAACTTCTTTCAATATCTGCAATGCCTTATGGCATAAACTCTAGTTGCAGTCGCATGTGTGAGATGAATGGCCCAAAAACTATACTTCAAGACTTTGATCTTCTCCTTCCTTTTACTCACTTCTCAATAGGCTTCCTTTATTCCTTATTCGCGCTTCTTTTCTTGACATAGATGCTTTATTTATGCTCCTTGAATGAGGTTGAGTCCTCTTATATATATAGACTCCTTACCCATGCTTGTAGGAGACTTGACGTAGCATCTAGGTAGACATGTCCTCTTGATAGGATGACTTGCTTCTTTTGGAGGTCGATTTGATTGTATCCCATAGACAAGGCCTTGGAGGTTCTTTTGACTCTATCTTTGAGTCAAATAAAATTTCTTTTACAATATATAACATGCCCAAATGGATCTTCAATACATGACAATGACTCAATTAACTTTATGACAAACCTAGAAGCACCCAATGGGTGCTTGACCTATAAAATAAATTTCCTTGAGCATGAAACCCATGCCTGAAGAACAACAATAATATATTTTTCTCTTTTCAGCAAATATATAAAATCATGATTACATATGTCATTATGAAGACTGAACCTAGTTGCATATTCAACACTCCCTCTTAACTGGGGAGGTATTCATAATCCATACAAACTGTTTGGACATTCTCAATCTGAAGAATTATCATCAGAAGAGTCAGATTGGTAACCCATTTGTTTAGCATCATACCAACCAGCATTGTCACATAGCAAGGCCTTAACAAACAACTCTATCTCTCCACAAGATCAGAGCATAGTGTTGGCAAGACCAGTGATTTATAGACACCATCATCATTGTCTCTCAGGGCACATAGCCCACCCGGGTGTTCATAGAGTATTTCCTTCCAGGACTATTCTTATCTTGGATTCCCAGTCCTCAAAGAATATCGGTCCTCTTTGAATAATCTTATCTTGGATGCCCTATCTCATCTTCAAAGAATATCAGATTCCATATGCTTACTCAATCTGCAATTCTTTCTTCCAAAGTGAAGACAATAATGATGTGTCTATCTTTCCCTCTCAACTAGGGAGGATATACCCATTCCTATGATGGAATGTACCCATTCCTATAAAAGGAATATACCCAAGCTCCCTCTTATTAAGGGACTTGTCCAAGCTCCCTCTTAACTAGGGACTTTCTTCTAGTAGCATTTTGCTCTAGGTGGAGATCATGGGACTATCAGCTGCTTGTGGGGCTTCTTCTTTCAATGTCAGGAAGTTCATATTCAACATTATAGAACCTTCATATTTTGGGACTTGTTCATAGGGCATCGTCCATTCATCACTTTCCTTGATGAACCATGTCAGTCATGTCATCATTTTCTTCATCAAAAAGTGATATTCTAATCCACATCTGGATTTTCTTCATACAACTACCTCTTACAAGTCATGTTTCCTTTAGTGTATTTCATCCAAACACATGAGTGCTAGTTGTAGGTAACATCTACAACTCTCTTTCAGTAGCCCTATATCAATCCATCCAGATGTTGTTCAAAAATAAAAAATGAACATCAAACCGAAGTTACCTTTTGTGATGGCCTTTCATCATGAAATCTTACTTGCAACATCAACATCGCGTGCATTCATAAGCACATTTCCAAGAATTTCAATGTCAAGAGTCTCCTTTCTTTACATACCTTATCAAGTTCTTACACCTTCTCTATGGAGATGTCATGCCAATTATTCTAGTCATCAGACATTGATTTCCTTTTCTATGTGACCATAGTTTCATATTTCACGATCTCTTCTTTCTTTCTTCACTTATTGCTTCCGAAGAACTTCCATCCATAGTTCCTTCATCCTTGTCAACCACCTCATATTCCATATGAGGACATATTATGTTAATTTCATCTAGTTAATATGTGAACCATGCCTACATGCGTCTTTCCAAAATAAGGAGATCCCTTTTCTTTGATCATGCTCATGTAATAGAGCATTTACCCATGCAACCATAAGATTACATGACTCAATTAAATACATGCATTCATACTTATTTCCTTCTTTTGGTCATCTAGGCTTTCTTCGGCAATGTCCTTTCCTTGATTGAGAGTACTTCAACCATCTCGACATTTTGCATTCCTTTGTCACCATACCATCATCCTTCTAAACAATGAATCCCATACAAGGTGGAATCCTTAGCGAGACACTTACTTCCTCCAAGAGAGGTGAACCTTCTAATTAAGATTCCAACATAGGATCTAGATTATCCTTATCCAATAAATTCTCCTTCTTAATGATGTATGATGAGCTCTACACTAGAAGACATTCTTCTACCCATAAGTACTACTTATGCTTTGAATGAGGTTACCAAGAGCTACTTTCTGCTATAAACTTCTACTTCAGCTATCTTTCAAGCTTCTTATAATGATGTAATGAGCTCTTTCTTCAATCGTATGTTATTATGATTCCATCCCCTAAAATGATGCATCCTATCATGCTTATAATGTTTCCCACCATTATAGCTATATTTTACAAAAATTGAGAAGAACTTGGTGGAGGAAATTATCTTAATAATAGTAGATATCTTTTACTTTATCCTTATTTGGTTTCTTCTTTTTGGCTTCTTCCACTTCTTTAGTGATATGGGCTTCTTCCCTTCTTTTGTTGTTGTCCTTCTTGAATTTAGGACAATTTCTTTTGTAGTGCCCATATTCATGACAGCCATAACATTGGACTTTCGACATATCCTTCTTATTCTTATTCTGAGGACCAAACCTTCCAAACTTTCCTTTCCACTTAGACATGGCAGCAAATGCTTGAACTTGCTCATTTGATCCTACATCACTTTTTTCCTTCATCTTGGTTTCTTCAATTTTACATAATGACCAAAGTTCAATGAATGGGGTAGCTTCCTTCTTTCCATATATGCTTGATGTAAAGTTGCCCCATTCTTCTGGTAGTGCATTGAGCACTATGGTGGTCATTTTCATATCATACATTATTTATCCCAACTCTTGTAGTTGGTCTCTTATTTATGATACCCTCATAAAGTATGAGGTTATTCCATCCTCCTCTGATATATTCATCTTGTAGAGTTCTTGTCTTAATTATATAACTTCTCTAGCAATACTTATGGAGAATAATTCTACTAGCTTATCGTATATTTCTTTTGTTATCTCTAATTTTGATACATAGGGTATGAGGGTATATTTGATGTATTCTAGAAGGATACTTTGAGACCTTACTTCTTGTTTCATGTACTTTGCAATAGATTGAGCTTCTTCCTTTTGGAGGTTTAGTGATTGAACGCTTAACATGATCAATGACTTCATTTTCTATGAGGATAAAAGCAGTCCTCTTCTTCCATGCAAGAAAATTTGATGGCCCAACCAATTTGTTGCTTTCCTTGCAAAATGAAGTCATTTTGATAGATTTAGTTGTGGACATAAATATAATTTCTTGTGAAGATTCTCCTTGATGACAATATCTTCAACTTGATTCCTTCTTGACTTTTATGATGATTTTGATAATAGAATATGTCTTCTTGATGAAGATGTATTCCTTCAAAAGTGATCCTTCAAAGAGAGGGATGTCACTTTGATTCCTTAATGATGATGATAATGCTTCTACCTGCTTCCTTTGGATGTAGGGACTTCAAGATGCTTCAATTTGTATTCCTTATTTCTTTGAGTAGACATAAATTCCTTGAGGTCTTTTTTTCCTTGAGGTGATGGTTGTGCGAGGTTCCCGAGAATGCTTCAAGTGTAGAGTCCTTATTTGAACGAACTAGGGCTTTTAGGTATTCTTTAGTAACTTCCTTCTTTAATATGATGATGTAATCCTTGTCCTTGTAGTTCCTTTGAGATGAGTGGCCCTTCTTGATGATTGATACCCTTGCGATCTTCTAGTGCTTCGACCCTTGAGTGTACTTCTTTAACTTTCCTTTCCTTGTCTTATCACCTTAGCTCTGATACCATGTTGAGAAATCTAGAGGCAACAACATAGGATGATTTCTCTTTGATAAATCTTTGTGGTATATTTTTTTTCACTTAGTTATCTTCTTATTTCACTTGTTTATTATAGTGTTTTCTTCATCAAACAACTAATATCAAACCATAAAGAACAATAAGATAAAGGACACAAAATATAGGCAATTAGCCAGGCCAAAACCTCTCCAATCTGAGAGGACACCCACAAGAATTATTATTCTTATAGAATCTTCAACTGATGAATTCAAAGACCTAGACCCTTGACCAAGACTCCTCCAAGACCAAGTCAACCTTGCCTCTTTTGCCAAGTCAAATTAGCTACTTCTTCCTTGTCTTCAACTTCGGCCCTACAACACCTTGACTGCAACTTCGACCTATCTTTTTGCAACTTCAGCCTGCCTACAACTTTTGCAATTTTCGGCCCTTGCTTTAGAAATCCTAGGCCACACATGTGAGATGATGAAGGAAAAATTAAGTGGTTTCTCTCCTTCGCTTGTCTTGGACTCTTCTTGTGAATTTGGCTAGAAAAATGATCCTTTCTTAGGCTATATCTCGAATTCTTTCAATGTCTACAATACCTTACTGTAGAAACCCTAGTTACAATCACATGTGTGAGATGAATGACCCAAAAACTATACTTGAATATTTTTTTCTTCTCCTTCCTTTTACTCATTGCTCAAGAGGCTTCATTTCTTCCTTATTCACACTTATTTTCTTGACATATATGCTTGATTGATGCTCCTTGAATGAGGTTGAGTCCTCTTATATATATAGACTCCTTACCCATGCTTGTAGGCCGACTTGACATAGCACCTAGGCTGACATGTCCTCTTGATAGGCCGACTTGCTTCTTTTGGAGACCGATTTGATTATAGCCCATAAACAAGGTATTGGAGGGTCTTTTGACTCTATATTTGACTCAAATAAAATTTCTATTACAATATGTAAAATACCTAAAGGGCTCTTCATTACATGACAATGACTCAATTGAATTTATGACAAACCTAGAAGCACTTAATGGGTGCTTGACCTATAAAATAAATTTCCTTGAGAATGAAACCCATGCCTCAAGAACAAAAATAATAAATTTATTTTTCTCTTTTCAATAAATATATAAAATCATGATTATATATGTGATTATGAAGACCGAACCTAGTTACATATTTCAACAAATACCACCACTTCTGTCAGTGATTTGTGATCCTAACAACTGGTATCAAAGCTATGGTCAATGTAATTGTGTGTTGATCGGAGCTTGGTGAATATTAGAGCTAGAGTTGAGCATTAGTGGCCTCGTAGAATATGTGTGTAGAAACCAAAGTTAGAATGACATCTGACGTGAATCGCCTCCATGCCACTAGATTGAGGTGTGTGATTTGTAGTGGCATGAAAATGGTCATGTGTACACAGAGGCCGGTGTGTAATGGTTTTGAGAGTAGTGAGGAAATTTAGAAAGAGAATTAAAAATGATGACAATGTCAAAGGCTAGGTGAAGGTATGGATCAACATGGATATAGCGAGAGACGTCAATTAACGAGAAATTCTAGATCAAGATGTGTATCAGCAAAGCTAGAGATGTAGAGAGAGTGGTCATATGGAGATGAAAATGGAGATGGATTCAATGGTTTGAGGATAGTGAAGGAACCAGTGTGTGATGAGATTTGTAGTGTTGTGATAACATCAGTGGTGTGTGAACACCTTAAGGTTTTTAGCCCAAGGCATTTATATTTCCCCAATAAGTTTTAAGATCTATTGTTGAGGCATACATGTTGTGGATGAGCACGAATTGTTGAGGTATTAAGACTTTGATCATGAATACATGTAGTGTAGTGGCACACAGAGTCATCAAGTTATGGAATTAACCACTTGGATAGGTACCAAGTTGGCAGGTATACTAGTCTCCTAGCTTGGGGGGGATGTGAGATTTTAGGTGAGATGGTTGATGAATGATTGGACTAGGTTAATCTCCCTGAGTCAAGTTTAAGGGGGGCATTGTTAGGGTGGTTCAGATAAACCTCACTCAGTCAAAATACCAAATATTTTTGGGATCCATATTTGTGAGAACCCATGGTTTTTTCCCATGGTATTCATGTGGAATATAACATATTTAAAGGCAAAAATACTCCAAGTGGTTTTTTCCTCGTAGCCCTTGGGATCCCAAACAACGATGTCTTTAGACACCACCACTTCTCTCAGTGTTTCGTGATCCTAACACTAATAACAAGAATAAAATTCTTTTATTGACAAATTTCTTCATTTTTCATTGTTTTTTCTTTTTCCTTTTTTATCAATGACAAAGTATTCACTAGGTCAATTAATATTGTGACTAATCCTTCCCTACCTATCGGGGAATATCAAAGTAATATGTTCACTACCGAGGTCATATCGTTCTTTAATACCAAAGAATCTATATGCCATAAGGTATTTACTACAAGCTTGACACATTTTGGTCTTAAACTCCCCCCAAAGCCCCATTGGATTAGAGGATCTTGGGAAAGCCATCTCACCTACAAGCCTTAGCCAAATTCATATATTTTTCCTACACATCACCTAACATCCCTTAACATTCAAGAACTTTCACTAACTTTTTGCATAAATTGAAAAATATTTATAGTTATCAAATTTTACATTCATACCTTTCTCCTTTATACTTGCATCCTCATTCCATTTCTTACACTTCCTATAAATAACTTTCATTAACTTGGACATTGCATAATATGTGATTTTTAATTAAAATAATGCATTTTCTTTATATATGTGATGGGTGAACACTAAATTCTTTAATAGGTCAAGTTGGTACTAAATTTCATATAGTTGTGTTTGAAATTCCAAACCCTCTCTTCCTAATTAGCCACTGTTCCTAATTAAAAAGGGATTAGATTTCTCCGTACCATATTTTTATAAAATTAGAGTGAGTTTTCAAAGGAGAATGCATAGTTTGTAGCACTATTGAAATTAATTAATATATTTAATATATTTGATGAGATTATTCTTAAAATTTCTATGCAATTCAAGTTCAAAGTCATGAGACGCAACTTTAAACGACATATTTAGTTGTAGCTACCACACTTATATTCTTATTCACTCGTTTTAAAGATGTATTTTACATCAAGTATATAAAAATGGTTCTAAACTCTCATGTTGGTTTGTTAGTTTTTTCATTTATTCATGATGCTATTGATTTATTTGGTTTAATTTTTTCTTGTATTGGGCTTAGGCTTAAGGGTGGCTTAGTGTCTTGTGTGGAGGAGCAAGTGTGAGGGCGTTATCCTATTTAGTGGGCTACGATACGGAGCATTTGACTTTTGAGCTGTTGGAGGAGCAGGTTCACCCTTAGCTATGGCCTTACTTCCTTCTTCGTGTAGCATCCTTTGAAAGGAAAGAGTGTAGCATATTGACCGCCGCCCCGCCCTGCATTGACCCGTTGGAGCGTAGCTGACTGACGGTTGGTTGAGGGTGACCGAGTGTATCTATCTCTTTGAGCGTAGCTATCAACCAGCTAGAAACCATATCACCTTATATATTCGGTGAGTAGTGTGAGGGTAACTCATTTATTCATAATTTTTTTAACTCATTTGTTTTTTTCCTAAAGAAAAATATTAGTATATTTATGGGGAGAAATATACACATGGTTGGCTATATTCCCAGTGATTGCCTTTAGTATATTCATGGTGAGAAATATACACATGGTTGGCTACATCCCCGGTGATTGCCTTGTTGGGTCAAGTGATAGAAATTTCAGAAATTTCAATACTTGTTCGTTATAGTTTAGCCTCCTTACCATATATATAATTGATATATTTTTGTAATCATAATTAATCCATCTTGTGCATATATACATCCAAAAAAAATAGATTTCCAAAAAGGAAGAGACAAAGGAAGAGATTATATATGGAATTCCATAAAGTTTATTTCTTGGTCATCATTGAACTTGTATATTCCTGAGTTTCCAGGGGGGAGTTAAAAGGATTATTTTGATAGAGCATCAACCTCCTCATTGAGTTCTCTCAATATATGGCTATAAGTCATCCATTCAAATGAGGAAGCAAGTTGTCGAATTTCTTGAAGAAGTGGCTCCAAACCAATGTTTTGTATCCTATTTTTTACATCTGCCTAATTAATTAATAACGAATTTTGAGTCCTCGAGGACTTGGATTCTGCAGATGTTCTTCATTTTGACAATCTATAGGAGAAGGCAAAGACTTGTGAATTTGGATTTTGTATTAGTTCCTCCACTGAGAAAAATTCTACTAAATGGAAAATGTGTTTGGTTAAAATATTGACCACACCAACCCCACAGTGAGGCAGACAACCTTGATAGGCTCTGTCAAAAAATCCCCAAGGAGGTCATAGTCTAATTCAGGCTTGTAGGACATTCACTAAGGGGAGGATTTATTCTCGGATCAGAATTCCTTTGCCAAAGCAATGATGTTTGATACATAAGAGACAGGGGACACTGACTTGTCTTGAAACACTTTGGAGTTGTGAGATTTCCATATGGTTTCAATTAATATGCAAGGAAGGCCCTAATAAAAACTAATAGATTTGTCAAGGAGCCATCATAAGACCTCTAGTGAGTTTGAGTGCCAATGGGCCTTTAGAGAAAGCGCAAATTATATGTGTGTATATCCCTGGGAAAGAAAAGGGAATTTTGTAAATAGATGTGTTGTGGGTTCTTCTTGTTGAAGGCCTAAAATACACCTACTGAGACCATACCACCCTTGAGCAATGATTACATCCCATGTGAAGAGCTTGTTGTTGAGGGCATGCCAAGTGGATATTTTCACTTTGAGCGGGGCACTAGTTTTCCATAGGCCCTTCCCCCACCAAAGTTTTTCCCTTCAAAGTGATATTCTACCCAAGGTTTGTAGCCTAGTTTAGAAGTGAAAGCTCTTGTTGCTAGGTTTTATGACAAGTAAAGTGTGTCAAAAGTCTTGGGCTTAAGAATGATGAAGTTGTGTAATAAGAGTGATATGTATCACTCACATTCCCTAGTTATTTCCCCATCTAGGCAAATAGTATGAGCTAAATTCCATGCTTCCCTACCTCTGGCTTGTAGTGTCTTGGATGATGCATCAAATATAAGAAACTTATTTTCAACTTCCAGTCGTTGTAACAATGGAGGAGAGAGCACAAAATCGTCACCTACCCAATACCATGCACCCCTTATAATACAAAATTGTGATCCATCTCCCACTTTCTACGCAATCCACTTCCCAAGTAGAGGGAAGGATGCACCATCGCTTTCCAAACATTTGAGCCAATGGTGAATTTATTGGGAAGTCTAATGCAATCGGTGGAGGATTGGACATTTAGATATTTTCACTTTGTGACTCGATCTAGAGAAAGTCTCTTGTGATTATTCTCCACATATTTCTAGTTGCAAGGGATTTAGCAAAGAGATATAGGTTTTTGATACCACATCCCCTTAATTCGTTTGGAGCATCAAAATTTGTCTAACTAACCAAATAAATGCTAGATTTGGTCTTACTACAGTGCATGTGAAACTATAACCTAGTCTATGAATACAGATTATGATAACTCTTGGCATATTGCAATAGAAAACTAGTGTATTTGTATGTTTTCTAACAAGGATTTCATAAGAATGTGATGACCTCCTCATGAGAGGAGGTGAAAGGTTGAGATAGTAATGCGAGTTTCCATATTCTTGATGAGCCAAGCCCAATATGCCTTCTTGTATCTGTTAAGTTTCAAACAGTACCCCAAGTATTTGTGGCCATCCTCTCAAGGATTTGTAGAATAAGGGAAAATTTCTAATGCCAAAGAATGATCCTGAGTTGTGGTTTCATTACATATCAAGATTGATTTCTGGGAATTGATAATTATACCTATGGACTTGCAGAAGGAGTCCAGGATAGATTTCATGGCCCTGATATTCCATTACATGTCTTATATGCATAACAAAACATCGTTTATGAATAAGAGATATGAGATATGTACATAATCAAAAAATAAGATTCCTTTGAAGTTGTCACATGATTTGTATGATTCCAATAGTTTGTTGAGGGCTTCAATAACCAATAAAAGTAATGGGGAAAGAGGGAATCCTTGGTAGAGCCCTTTTGAAGCATTGAAAAATATATAAGGAACCCCATTTATAAGGGAAGCAAATAAGGAAGATGTTATGTAGCCCATAATCTAGTTAATAGTTGCAAGAGCCATGCCCATCTAGATAAGGAGAAGCAGTAGAATTTCCAATAAATTGTGTCAAAAGCTTTAGAAAGGTCTAGCTTGAGGAGAATGGTTATGTTTTTTGATGTTTTGGTATGGTGCAAAGACTTCCTAATCAATTTCCACTGCATCCAAAATGTTTTGATTTTGTAAGAACCCAAATTGTTCCTAAGAGATGTAGGATCTTAGGATGGGCTTAAGCTTATGAGCTATGATCTTCAGGATTAACTTGTAGAGGAAATTTCCATAGGCGATGGGGGCGATAGTGTACGCAATATTTTTGATCCTATTTTTTAGGAATAAGGCACATAGAAGTGGCAATAATTGAACCCATAACCTTACCTTGGTCTTTGGATTCCTTTACCACTTTTTAGAGATCACCTTTTAGGAGGTCATAAAATTCCAAGTAAAATTCCACAAGGAATCCATCTGGTTTGGGACTTTCAGATTTTTGCATGCATTTAAGTGTTGCCAGAATTTCCGCTTCTAGCACACCTTTTGTTAGGGAAGGGTTCATCCCTCCTTAGATAGAAGTGGGGAAGAGTTATATCACCTAAAGTATGTATTATATGGGAAACCAAGGGGATCCTAGTAGAGGGAATGAAAGTAGTGCACCCCTACCTTAGCTTTCTCTTTAAAGGAATGTAGGGGGGCTCCATCCTCAGATGTAATCTCCCAGATTGTGTTCCTTTATTTTCTAGAGTTGTCATGTTGATGAAAAAATTTTGTGTTTTTGGACGGAAAAAGAACAGCAGGAGCAGGAGAGCGATTTTTGAGCTAGGTTTACAGTTTAGTAGGGTTCGTTTTCCATGGAAGGTCGTAAAGGAGGGAGCTTGTTATAGAAAATTTTGTGCCTTGCAGCATCAGGCATGAATTGTCAATAATCCAAGGGATCCAAAGTCCCTAAACATGATGTTCCTACCCCTAGAGGAACAAGGTCAACAAACCAACAGCTCTCAGATCAGTTCTCCACCTGAAAACACTCAAAAACAAGCAATCCTGAAATCAAAGCAGGTGCTCCACTAGGCTTCTGTGCTGAAACTCAACTCCTCCATGGTGTACCTGCGTTGCAAAGCAAGTGGAACAAAGGCCACCTGCGCTGAGCGAGATGGGACAAGTGGCACACTGAGTCATTGCTCTGGAATCTTCCAAAAATGACACTTGGATCAGGGATTTCGCCTTGTGATGAGTCAGAGGCTCTGTTTCTCCAAGTGGAAGCAAAGTTCTCCAAGTGGACTCAAGAACTGAAGATCAACTGAAGAGAGAGAGGACACAAGGCAGCTACACATCAGTTGCAAACTGACTCATCCTTTCTCAATTCATCTATATAATGAGCTCTCTCCTATGAGCTCAGGAGGCTGGAATTTTGTGCAAAGTAATGATATGCTGTTGGTTTCACTATAGAGCTATTGGGTGATTGCTTGAAGGAGGTGAAGAGGAGAAATTCTTTCTGCTGGGAGGTGTTGCTGGATTGGGGCCTTCAATGGTTGTAACTCTCTCAGAACTTTACTTCTTCATTAATAAAAGCTATTGAGGTTCTTCTATATGCACTTGTTTCAATGATGTATTGTGATAATTGTATATTTGATTTATGCTAATCCTTGAATCAGTTATGATTGCATGCTTCTTGTAGTTTCCTTCTTTGTTATTTTGCAGGATCTCATTGTAGCTGGGCAAGCAAAAGAGCAAGGAGCTGGGAGCAAGCAGCCATAGAGAAGAGTTTGGATTCGACATTAAGCGCAAGGCAACGGTTAGTGCATTCTTTCATTCTCTTTTGCTTTCATAAAGAAGTAAACCTTCAGTAGTTTCCTTTACAGTTGTTGCTGAGGTACTATCACCCTTAGAGTGGGATAGGGTCATCCGAATCGGATACTTTTCCCTACAACAAAATGGTGACTCCACTGGGGATCGTATCGATTTGATTGTTTGTAGTATTTTGCTATTCATTTCCTGAACAAAAGAGTACCAAATCGAAAAGCTTTTGACTATATCAAAAGCGAAGTAGAGGGCAGCTACTCTGGCTCATTTCTGAGCATGTTCATGATTTGAAGAGCTGATCTACAAGGATCCTTGTAAGCTCTTAGTGATAGCTTTTCATCCTCCTAATCATCCCTTTGTGTGTGCTTGACTGATTGCTTCTGATTTGAGCAAAAACTGTGCATTTTTTAGAAAATTGTGACCCGGAAACTGAGAAAACGCAACTTTCGTTTTCCAAAGCAGGTAGTACACAGGCTACCTGCTTTGCAACGCAGGTCCCGAAGGGGCTACCTGCGCTGAGAGCCAGACTGGCTGAGCAGCACCTGCGTTGGCCCAATTTTGCCTAGTGCAGTTGGGGTTTCCTCCCTTTTTCTTGCCTGTTTTCACTATAGATTTGGCTGCCAGTTACCAGTCTTGTACCTGTTCTGAAACCAACCTTACTTGCCATCATTCCGCCTCTGTTATATAATGAAATTGTATCTGTTATTTTGTATTTCTTACTTCATTTACAATTTCCCATAACGAAGAGTAAACTAGTCTTGCTTTGGCCTCCTAGATCTGAACCTGTGTTAGTCATTTTGCTGGTCTAAAGAGTTAGCTTGTTTGTTGTCCATAGCTGATTAGTCTTTTTACTTTCGTCATTATGGTTTGATTTCATGTATTTCCAGTGATTAAACAAGTAAATCTTAAGGTGTCTTTTGATTTTGGACAAACTTGTTTGTTTTCGCTTTAAATCGAAATCAAAGTTATATAACAACTTTCTTTTTGTAATACATCAACATTAAGAAAGGGAAAAGAAAATACATGCATTGTGCATTTTGCATTTGAAAAAGTTTGCATGATGATTTAGGAGAAAGTGCATTAGTTTGTGCTGTATGAACTGTGTGAAAAGATTTGCCTTTCTTCTCCCTCAGTAGTTAAGATTTTCATCAGTCAAAAAGATTTGAAAAAGCTTGCTTCTCATCTTAGGCTGCATTTAGGAATTTTTCATATACATCTCGTGGTGAACCTTGAAAGGAAAACTTTAAAAAGATCAACTTAAAATATACTGAATGAACCTAACAACGCATTTGAAACATAACGCAAACACATAGAGGTCTAGGTAGAGACGTGTTCCGGCGTCGTTAAACATAGTGACTGTCGATCTCTACGAAGGTGGGTGATTCCTCCTGAGAGTCGGTGGCACTAATACGGACTTGTGCTCCCACGTACCGTCGCGTATATATTGGGAGACCCCTATAGGCATTTATCCTTTATCCTTAGGAAGCCGTGTCGGCCGCCCTACTGATCGCGATGCAGTGAACACAACATTCACGAAGATCGACCACCCGTACCGTAAAACGTATTCTGTGGTTTCGCGAAAGGTTTGGCACACCCTCTGCCTAGATCTCCAGAGCAGTTTCTTTTGGCCCTTTTCAAACTCTATAACTGAAAAGGTCCAACCGAGCATTTGTCACTTCGGGCTCGTTAATACATCGAAGGAGACTAGAGTCATCTTTAGCTTTTTCTCGACTCTTAAAACATGAAAAAGCAAAGTTATGTTTAAAAGCGTCTAATAAAATTCATTCAAATCGGAAACACAAATTTTCCCCCTTTATATTTTAGTTGATCGAGTAATCCGCAATCGTGGAAGAAAGTCAATTGAATATCCGTCGTTCTCGGAGGCTTGCGAGTCAACCGTCTTTGTCTCCGGAATCGAAAACAGTCCGAACAAAGCGAGCTCGTCGAACCAGTTCAAAATCTCCTTTAAAAGTTAGAACAAGTGTTCCAACAACATCTGAGATTCTGGTTACTCCAAACATTTCCGGAAACCCTGCCTCTATAGAAGAAGTTCAACCGCCACAGAAGGACAGTAATACTGATCCTAGTCTGGGGGCAAATACTTGTATAACTGAACCAGTTCCATCTGTAACTGGTCCAGAGAGTTTTGTTCCTCAAACATCTGTCGCTGTCGATACAACCCCTTCTTCGGCACCGGAAATCTATTACGGACCTGACGGTCTTCCTCTTCCACCTGGTCTGATTGCGATAGAGGAAATTATAGAGGAACCACAAGTATCCACTCCAACTCATTTTGGAGTAGGGGTCACTCTATTTCCTGCTACAACAGAAGTTTGTCCATCACCAGTGGAAGTTCCTGTAGAATCACTAGGCAATAAATTGGATAGACTCAAAATGTCTGAACAACCGTCGACATCTAGGACTGTGTCAAATGACACGGCGACGGCAGAATTACCTGCTGCAAATCCAACAATGTTCGCCGGCATACCATCTGTCCCAACTAGCTCTCAATCGCTAGAAGGAGTCCACCAAGGGACTATCTCGGCAGTATGGTCTGTTCCTGTTTGTTCCGGAGTAATGTCTGGTAACTCTTATGGTGAGACTCATCAAATTGACCCTTTTGGGAATCAATTTAGGCCATCCAGTCCTCCAGGACAATCAATTGCCTTGAGTTCCGGATTACCACCGTATGGGGGGCAGTATGCCCTTTCATTACCCCCTCCGGGAGGGTACCCATACGGGAGTTCTCAACCTTATTCAAGTTATGGAGGAATTGCAACAAGTAGTTGGGTACCTATGCTATCCCAGCCACCAGGAGTTGTATATTCTATGCAACAGTGTGTACCTGTGACGAACATCCCAACTACACCGGCTATCGTAACCGTGTCGCAAGTTCAAACGATGCCTGTTGTATGTCAACCTCAGATTTCTCAGGTTCTCATGCAACAGCCCCTTGACCCTGCGACCCAACCACAATCGCCTACTGGTGGGACGACACAAGTACAATCGGGTACAAGTACCCCACATCTTGGTCCAATGGTTAGTGTAGCGCAACAACCCATGGTATCGCAACCGTGGATAGTGCAATACCAACAGCCACAATTCCAACAAGTGTACCAAGGTTCTGAACAGCAAATCTTTGCGAATACTGGACAACCATATATCCAAAATGGTCAAAATCAACCACTTTATAGTGGTCAAGTCCACCAACCGTATCAGTCATACCAACATCAACTCCATTATGCTGGTATGCAAAGACCAACTGTTCAGGCGATTCCATCGTACCCTGGTTACGCTTCACCTAACTTGAATCAATAGTTACCATTCGTGGCGACTTTAGAGTTGCCTGATTTACATCGGTTAACCAATGATCCAATTGCTTACGCCCCATGGTGGCCAGTGATTCCGCACAAACTTCCATCCGACATTCCTAAATTCAATGGAAATCCAGGTGAAGACCCGTCGAATCATGTGATGACATTTCATCTATGGTGTTCGTCAAACACTTTAAATGATGATTCGATAAGGCTTCGCCTCTTTCAGAGGACATTGACAGGTCCAGCAGCGAAATGGTATATAGAATTGCCAAGAGCTTCGTTCGACAATTTTAGCTCCCTTGCCACGACATTCTTAACCCACTTTCAATTACCAATAAGGTATGAAATGGGAACAGAGATATTGACTAACTTCAAACAGACAACCGCAACTCATATATCAGATCATATACATGAGTGGCGACGTCGACGAAGAATGGTTAAAACATACGTTCCTGATCAGCTTTTAGCTGAGTGGTTTATAAAGTCGTTACTTCCGGCCATAACGGAAGATGTGGCGAAGGGGGGAGTCGTAACAGAAGAGCAGGTTATTGCTCGTGCGCAATATTTGGACTTAGTATATACTCAGTCCGGCACGCTCTATGATAAGATACCTGACGCCCCCAGACCAGAATTCTCAATCCCTCCTCCTCCTGGATCAAATAGTGACTCTCATGCCGGCGATGGCGTGATTGGCATGGCAAACGCGAATCCGAGAAAGGCCAATCCCAAGAAGGCCCGTAAGGATTCGAATCAAAATGCTCAAGAAGAAATTCTTGCTTCGGAAGTAAATGCCGTATCAGCAGATAAAGGCAAAGAAACCAATCAACCAGGAAGCAAGAAGACTCAAAACAAAGGGAAGAAGAAGAAACAAGGAGAGTCATCTCCTCGAAAAACTTCTTCAAGCCCTCCTCGAGATAGGAAACCACCTTTTGGGTGTCAGATATGTGATGAGGATCACTGGACGAGAGAATGTCCATACAAAGCAGAGCTTAAAAGATTCTTTAAGAGTCCGCAAACCTCAGCTGTGTTATCAGATCCGTTTCCGAATCGAGGAACAAATCTGGTTGATAGAGGAAATGCTTCCCCGTCGCAAGTGCTAATGTTGTCAATATCTAAGCAACAAAATGATGCTTTGATTTCGACAAGGAATAAAGATTACGGGAATCCAAAGCTGTCGAACAACAAGGTTAATGAACGACCTAGTAGTTCAACAACAACTTTGACTGAAGTTGTGCCACCCATCGTTCCTGAGCCAATGATAAAGTCGCCAAAGGGAGTAGTACACAAATCGACATTTAATCCTCGTGCCAAAAGAGCACAGAATTATAATATAGTAGAGGACCTGGCCCAATCGCCGTCCACTATGTCGACACTTGAAGTACCACAAAATTACCCCTCCCAAGAGCAAGCTTTATTATCAGCAATAGGTGGGATTGGCCCAATGGATTCCAATCTTGTGGCCTTTAATCATAAAGGATATGACCCTCAGTTACCAGCTCAACTAGCTTTCCTTATTCAAGTGAAAGCCCTCAACAAAACGGTTCATCGAACAATTATTGATGAGGGGGCATCTACATGTCTTATGTCGATGAGTTGCTGGAAAAATTTAGGCTCACCACCCTTGTCGAAATCGTCAACGACATTAAAAGCATTTGATGGACGATCATACACTCCATACGGGATTTTAAGTAACTTGCAAGTTGAACTAGGGGGCAAAACAGTAGAAGTTGATGTTGAAGTAATCGACGGGAGCCTTGATTACAACATCCTACTGGGAAGGCCTTGGATATATGCCATGGCTGCAGTTGTGTCGACCTACTACAGGAGGATTGTATTTCCTTTTCAAGGAAAAGTTACAATCGTCGACCAACAAACATTTCTCCCCAACAGTTCTCAAGTTACGGGAAGCAGCACAATGATCCATGAAAGTAATCAATCACTCCAAAATATCGGAGTAGGTCTCCTAAAAGACCCTGCCTTAATGGGTACTTTTGCCCTACCGCCGGCAAGTAATCTGGCGGAAGTAGCCACAGTGGAAACCTACAATATGAAATCTTCTATATCCAACGGATTCAGAAGATTCCTAAATATTTTGTCAGCATGGATCGTCGCCCTAATGGAAATACTGTAAATACAGTGGGCTCCGAGGACGGTTCTCATCTCGTGTCAACCTCGTTAAAAAATGAAACAAGGAATCATGAGGATAGTTCTTTTACTATGTCAACCTCAATAAAAAATGAAACAAATCCCCTTTTCAAAACTCAAAGGTAAACCTTCATTCCAACCACCAAGTTGAATGCAATGAAGCTTGGGGGGCACCCTCCTTTGACATGCGTCATTATGATGCTGGGGGCATGCATAAAAACGAGCAGTTTTGGCATAGTTCATGCTCGTTAAAAAATAAACGCAAAATCGAGCAGTTTTAGCAATGTTCATGCTCGTTAAAAAATAAACGCAAGATCCGAGCAGTTTTAGCACATAGTTCATGCTCGTTAAAAAATAAACATAAGTTGTGAGCAACCTTCCCCTAGAGTTCAAGCTCACCCAGAAAAAATGAACCAGTAAATAACCTTGAGAAATGTAACCTTTGACTGCCATATTAAAAGCCATTGGTCGTGTTTATATGCCATCACCTCCATCCGTTCATTTTGCCAATCGTTCATCTCCATATGTTTGTTTACCCATTTTGAGGAACAGCTGCGAAGAGTGATTTCACTTAGCCATCCTTGTGACACTGCCGTAATTGGAATATTCCAACCTGTACCTGGAATCTGCTGCTATCCCTGTTTATCACTCGTTCCTCAAAAGACGAGTCTTCTTTGAGCTCTTTTCTCCTGACTCGTAAAATATGAAAAGTTTGCCGAGTTTTGGCCTTCCAGCTCGTTAAATGACCGGAAGAGCTATCCCTCCTCTAGATTTTAATCTTTTTGGACCTGAGGGATTATTGCACAAAAAGATCGAGCGCTTGTTTTGTTCGGCTCGTTAAAGCAATCGAAAATTCATCCCTTCTGTATTGTTTTATACTTTTTCGGACTTAAGGGATTAGATGACGAAAAAGGAATTTTGGAGTTGACTTTATGTACCTTTTCAGACTCTCTAAAAATGAAAAGGACCGAGTTATCCTTGTCGTTAGACTCGTTAAATACATTAAATAGCGACAAACTTGTCTTTAGACGAGAACGAGTTTCCCTATCGCTAGGCTCGTTAAAACATAGCGATGGGCTTGCCCGAAGGGCAGGTTATAGAACAAGCATATGTTATCCTCCTCAAGCTTGACAAAAATAAAGAGGTACTGGTCAGCAATGACTGGGGAAAAATTGGGAGAACCTCACAGCTTTAATGGTAGCAAGTCGCTCTTGAACATGACACTTTGTCCTCCGTATCACATCGGGTTGGGTTGTTTCATTCACCGGTCTCATCACCATGGTCCTCGCCACACCATCCACATTTGGGGTAATGCTACCGATCCATCACATCAATGTCGTTATATGTTCAAGAGATGTTGTTCTGCAAAGAGTCAACCGTGTCCCATCCGCTGCCATACATTGTCCTTCATCCATTTCATGACCGCCACCCTGAATCATACATCACAGTTTGTTTTCACCTCATCACAATCATTAGCTCCGTTCCGTGTCACTGATGTGGGATTCATTAAGGCCCTCCTTTGACGGATCGCTCCTTGTCGACATCAGCTCATTATCCAAGGAGTTGATCTAGGAACAACCCCTTCAGTACTTTAAAGCTTGCATGCCTCAATGGCAAGTTTTTCACTTCCGGCGACAGGTATACATCAATGACCTTCGACCAGAAGATTTTTCATGGTGGTCGACGCCAAGTCCTTTATTCCCACCATGTGAATTGTACTGCCGTACCTTGAGGGTCATCATCCTTATCGGTGATTCCTCTCGCGCTTGTTAACGGTTTACATCATTGACCGGTAATCAAGCGATGTCTTTCCATGTTCGACTTCAAGAAATTCTCACATGGATCGACTTGTACATCGAGTGAATATCGGAAGAGATTGAAGACCCCGGATCTAGTTTCATCCATCCGGGCTGCGATATATATTCAGGATATAAAGACATTTGATATGTACATCATTGCAGCAGATGATCATCCTTCTCAAAGGATGATAATTTCAGCAGAGAATTATCAGTCTATCATCAGACGATCGTCTGTTCTATGTACCAAAATGTATTTATAAAGCTGAGCATGGGAATGCCCGCCTCAGCTAGATCATGAAAAAGAATGAAAAATAATGTATTGTATCTTATTACAGGACACTTCTCAGCAGATTGAATGAACTTCGGATCCTCCTAATAAAGCATTTCACCCGATAAACGACCTCATACTTTAGGGGGCATCTGTTATAGACAATTTTGTGCCTTGCAGCATCAGGCATGAATTGTCAATAATCCAAGGGATCCAAAGTCCCTAAACATGATGTTCCTACCCCTAGAGGAACAAGGTCAGCAAACCAACAGCTCTCAGATCAGTTCTCCACCTGAAAACACTCAAAAACAAGCAATCCTGAAATCAAAGCAGGTGCTCCACTAGGCTTCTGCGCTGAAACTCAACTCCTCCATGGTGTACCTGCGTTGCAAAGCAAGTGGAACAAAGGCCACCTGCGCTGAGTGAGATGGGACAAGTGGCACACTGAGTCATTGCTCTGGAATCTTCCAAAAATGACACTTGGATCAGGGATTTCGCCTTGTGATGAGTCAGAGGCTCTGTTTCTCCAAGTGGAAGCAAAGTTCTCCAAGTGGACTCAAGAACTGAAGATCAACTGAAGAGAGAGAGGACATAAGGCAGCTACACATCAGTTGCAAACTGACTCATCCTTTCTCAATTCATCTATATATTGAGCTCTCTCCTATGAGCTCAGGAGGCTGGAATTTTGTGCAAAGTAATGATATGTTGTTGGTTTCACTATAGAGCTATTGGGTGATTGCTTGAAGGAGGTGAAGAGGAGAAATTCTTTCTGCTGGGAGGTGTTGCTGGATTGGGGCCTTCAATGGTTGTAACTCTCTCAGAACTTTACTTCTTCATTAATAAAAGCTATTGAGGTTCTTCTATATGCACTTGTTTCAATGATGTATTGTGATAATTGTATATTTGATTTATGCTAATCCTTGAATCAGTTATGATTGCATGCTTCTTGTAGTTTCCTTCTTTGTTATTTTGTAGGATCTCATTGTAGCTGGGCCAGCAAAAGAGCAAGGAGCTGGGAGCAAGCAGCCATAGAGAAGAGTTTGGATTCGACATTAAGCGCAAGGCAACGGTTAGTGCATTCTTTCATTCTCTTTTGCTTTCATAAAGAAGTAAACCTTCAGTAGTTTCCTTTACAGTTGTTGCTGAGGTACTATCACCCTTAGAGTGGGATAGGGTCATCCGAATCGGATACTTTTCCCTACAACAGAGCTCCACTCCCTCCTACAAGCAGGCAGTGGCCAGCAAAGGAAAAAAACCAATAGAAGAGGATAGAGATCCTTCAGCTGAAAGACAAAGAAATAGAGAAAAGGAGCAGGAGGGCTCTAAGTCTAAGGAGAATAACAACACTAAAGAAAGCAAGGAAGCAGACAAGGAACAGGGCACAAAAGACAAAACTCAAAAGGGACCATGCAAACCCAAGACTAATATCACTCCTAGAGTCGTTTTGAATGATCCGGCTTCGGAGGCGCATAGGGACCAAATGTAGAATTATGCAATCATTTGTAAGTTCATGGGTTTATGGCCCACTGAAAAAAAAATTACAAACATGGATTAAATACCACTGAAAACCAAAAGGAAGCATAGAACTACATCTTGGTTCAAAGGGATTCTTTGTTGTAGTCTTTGCAAACATTAAAGATAAGGACAGAGTGTTTGAAGGAGGGCCCTACTTTTATGCAGCAGCACGCCTGTATATGAGACCTTGGATCATGAATTTTGTCCCAGAACGTGAAACTTTTACCTCGGTCCCGGTTTGGGTAAGACTCTACTCTCTACCTTTGGATTACTGGCAATTGGAATCCCTATCTACCATAGGAAATAAGTTAGGATGTTTTGTCAAAGCTTATGAGGCCACCAGAAGGGGAAATACACATCCTTTGCAAGAATGTGTGTGGAGATGGATCTTTCTGGAGCTTTGCCAGATGAGGTAATATTGGAAGTGTTTGATGAAGAATGGGTACAAACAGTGGATTATGAGCACATCCCATTCAAATGTCGTAAATGTCATGAGCATGGGCATCTATTCAAAGATTTCCCTCTCAGTAAAACTGAAAATAATAGTAAAACCAATACCATGAAAGACACTGAAAGCTTTCACAAAGTGGTCCAGAAAGGAAAAGGGAGCAAGAGGGGATCGAAGACACATCAAAATGAAAGGAAACAAGCCAGTCAAAACAAGTTTCAAGCACTAGAAGAGGAATACGGGATAACAAAAGCAGATCAAGCCAAGAGAGACAGTCCAGTGAATGAGGAGAACGAAGAAGAGGATGAGCAAACACAAAACATTAACAAACAGAAAGAAGAAATGATGAGTGACACAGAATTGGAGATGGATCTAGAAATGACCCAGAGTGAGATGGAAATGGAAGACCACGAACTACAGGAGATTCTTGAGAAAGAGAATCTAGATCTAGAAGGATTCTTGAAACAAGGAACTAGGGAGGGAGTGGATTCGTTACCTCCAGAGGAGTTCAATAGAGTTCAACAGCTGTTCTTATGGAAAACTCAGACCATAGGGCTGGAAAAGCAAGGGAATCATGAAAGGCAGGGCAGCGAAGGTGTGAAAGCTATGAAAACCACACCGGGCTTGGCACCCAGATACCCAGGAAAGAAAAGAGGTAGGAAAAAGCAAAACGAGCTTTTGATGGAATGTGGAAAGCTAATGATAGACTTAGGTAAGATGAAAGACCTATCCAGTTACTCCTTTACAAATCTTTAATAATGAAGTTCACTTCTTGGAATATTAGAGGCCTAGGCAGTAAAAGAAAACAAAGATTACTTAGTAATAGAATGAAACAAGCAGCACCGGATGTAATCTTCATCCAGGAGACTAAATGTTCCATTCAGAAAATAAAAGAGATTCACAGTAAATGGCTCAATAAATTTGAGTTTCTGGAAGTCAAAGCAGAGAATACAGCAGGTGGCATTCTCACGCTTTGGAACCCCCAAAAAATTGACATTATAGATGCAGAGGCAGCCAGGGATTATCTATCAGTGGTCATACAACCAGTGGGAGATAAGGAAGTCTACCTAGTTACGAATGTGTATGGTCCCCAAAGAATGGATGGCAAACTCAAGCTTTTAGATTCCCTGCAGGATCTCAGGGAAAGACATGCAAGTATCCCTTGGATCTTGGGGGGTGATTTCAATATGATCAAATCTTTGTCGGAGAAAAAAGGGGGCACCAGAACTCTAAATAAAGATTCTTGTGCTTTCCAATCCTTCATAGACAATATGAAGTTAGTGGATATTGTTATGAGTAATGGTACCTTTACTTGGAACAATAAAAGAGGAGGAGAGTCTCAGGTGGCTTCCAAATTAGATAGATTCATTATCTCATAGGATCTTATGCTCAAGGACAAGGACATAGTTGCAAGAGTTCTCCCCTTTGGAGGCTCTAATCATTGGCCAGTGCAACTGGAAATTCAGGGCATTGGTACCCCCAAGAATAGACCTTTCAAATTTGAAAACATCTGGCTTTCCCACCCAGATTTTGTCAACAACATAGCCATCTAGTGGGCTAAAGAATTAAACATTCAGGGCACAAGCATGTTCCTACTTCAAAAAAGACTAAAACATATCAAACTCAGGCTCAAGGAGTGGAACAAGAAGGAGTTTGGTAATATTTTTGAAGGAAAAAAATCTGTTGAGGGAAAAATGCAGGAACTCAACCAAACCCTTATTAGGGAGGGTTTTGATAAGGATAAAAATGAGCGAGAAACCAAGTATCAACAAGAATGGGAGAACTTCTATAAACAAGAGGAGATTTTTTGGAGGCAAAAATCTGGAGTGCAATGGCTAAAAGAAGGAGAATGCAATACCAGATTTTTCCACAGATCCACTGTGGCGAACAGAGCTCACAACAAGATTTCTTATATCAAGGATGAAGGAGGTAATCTTCTTCATTCTCATGAAGAAATAGCAACAGTGCTAGTTCAGCACTTTCATGGTATTGCTCAGGAATCCTATTCAGATAGGGAACAATCCATTAGGGTTATATCAAGACATATACCTAAGCTGGTTTCCAATGAGGACAATTTCAACCTTAATAGACCAGTATTGGAAGAGGAGATCAGTGAGGTCCTAAAAGAAATGCAAAATGGTAAGGCACCAGGTCCGAATGGTTTCAATGTTGATTTCTTCAAAGCTTGTTGGAATATTGTAAAACAAGACGTTCTGAATGTAGTGGAAGACTCTAGGAGGGACAAAACCATTCTAAAGGCGCTTAATACCACCTTTATTGCCCTGATCCCTAAACAGGATTTAGCTCTAACTCCTGATAGGTTCAGACCCATTGCCTTGTGCAATGTTGTCTACAAGATAATATCCAAGGTTGTGGCCAATAGACTCAAACCTCTTCTTCCCACCCTGGTGTCGGGGGAACAATCTGGATATGTGGAAGGTAGGCAAATCCTCGATAACATAATTCAAGCTCATGAGGTGGTGCACTCACTAACAATCAAGAGGAAAGCTAGAATGATCATGCAGTTGGATATAGCCAAAGCTTATGATAAGCTGAATTGGAACTATATCAAAAAAGTTCTCATGGCTTTTGGGTTTGATCAAAATTGGATCAGATGGGTAATGGCCCTAGTAACTTCTCCTAGTTTTTCAATTCTTGTTAATGGTTCTCCTTCGAAGACTTTTATTCCTTCAAGAGGCCTCAGGCAGGGAGATCCACTCTCTCCCTTTCTCTTCATTCTCATGATGGAAGGGTCGGGTAGATCTATCAAGCATGCTAAATAAGTTGGGAAAGTCAAAGGTCTCCAACTTACTGAAGATGGTCAAGCCTTAACACATCAAAAATTTGTGGATGATACCATGCTGCAGGGCATCCCCACCGTCAAAGAAGTTCTTGCTTATAAGCAAATCCTGAGAGACTTCGCCATGGCTTCAGGTATGGAAGTTAATCTCTCCAAATCTAAGATTTTTTTCTTTAATACTCACACTGCTATTCAGAGAAATATTTCCAGGATTTTGGGCTTTCAAAAGGAGATCCTCCCTTCAAAATATTTGGGAGTCCCTCTTACAGCCAAGCCTTTTCACAAGAGCATTTGGGAGCCAGTGATTAGCAAACTTCAAGATAAGATTAGGAAATGGACTTTCAGATCTTTAAATTTGGCTGGTAGGTTGGTGCTAACCAAGGCTGTCCTTCAATCAATCCCAGTCTTCATGCTATCAGCTCTCCCAGCTCCCAAAGGTGTTCTGCAGCAATTTAGAAACGTGCAAAGAGAATTTCTTTGGGGCAAGGGGAAAGAAAGAAAGACATGGGCCTTGGTAGCATGGGAAAAAATCTGCAAACCCAAAAACTTTGGAGGACTTGGTCTGAATGATCCTGAGATTCTAAGTAAGGCTTTAGGAGCTAAATTATGGTGGTGATGGGTTAAAGACCCTGAGGCTCAATGGGCAAAGATATGGAAAGAAAAATATGCACACACGTGGCAAAACAATGATCTAATAAGAATGTCATGATATAATAAGGGCTCTCACATCTGGAATAATGCCTGGGACAATAGGGGCTTAGTCCAAGGAAACAACTTCTGGGAAATCAGAGAAGGAAACCTTGCCCTATTCTGGGAGGACAGATGGCAACAAGAACCTATTTTGTTAAAGGAAGACTTGAGGGATCTCAAGGAAGATACAGATACTAAAGGGTTATCTAAAGTAAAATACTTTTGGGTCCAAACCAACAGTATTGGAAAATGGAGAACTTGGAGGAACTTTGAGTTTAGGGAGGAAAGCCCCCTAAAGGCTAAAGCAGAGACTCTAAAAAATATGTTAGTGCAAAGGAAGATTTTGAAATCAGGGGAGAAAGATCAGCTAAGATGAGGCAACAAAAGTGAGGGTACCTTTAATCTCAAAGAAGAAAAACTCATTCCCCTTGACCTTAACTCACAAGCTCCAGATAAGACTTGGCAAGACCTATGGAGACATCAAGGATGGATGAAGATTAAACTCTTCATGTGGCTGGTTCAGCATAAGAAAATACTGACCTAGGATAATATCAGGAAGAGGGGTGTCCTGGGACCTTCTAGATGTCAGCTATGTGACACCCAAGAGGAAACTATGGAGCACCTTCTCAACAATTGCATCTTCACCTCCAGTTTGTGGGATTCTTTTGCCACCATTTTTCAACAGACTGACAGGGACAAAGGAGCATCATCAATAACCTAAACAGATGGAGAAGAACTTTTTCAGACAATGAGATTCTTAGCTCAGCATGGGCCATCATGCCAAGTTTCATTATTTGGAATGTCTGGAGAAAGGAATAACAGAATCTTCAAGAATGAAAAGAGGCCATCCCAAGGCCTTTTTTAGCAGATCTTAAAACAAATCAAGGAAACAGTTGGCACTATTGTGCGAAATCTCCCCACGAACCCTCCTTCAGCTGCAGATTTGACAACTCTCAGTGATCTGGGTTTGTAGGGACTTATACCTCAGGGATGGGACAGGAAAGTTATTTCCCTGGATTCTGAGCAAGATTTCTAGCATCCTCCCCCCACGGGCTTTTTTAAATTCAACATTGATGGGGCTTCAAAGGGCAACCCGAGCTCTGCGGGCTACAGAGGTGTGTTAAGGGATGAGAATGGTGGAGTAATTTCATCTTCTACTGTCATTTAGGAAGAGCCACCAATAACATGGCGGAATTGATGGCTATGGAGCAGTGCTTAGATTTCCTGAAACAGGATAACTGACAAAATGTGATTGTTGAAGCTGATTCAGAGTTAATCATCGAATCAGTCAAGAGGATCAGCTGGGGTACAAGGCCGGAAAAAGTCTCAAGGAACTGGCGTCTGATCCAGGGCTTTCAATGGATTCAGCAGCACCTCCAGAGCCTTCGGACTGTTAGCTTTAAACATGTAAGAAGATCGACAAATAAATTGGTTGATCTTCTTGCCAATCAAGGAGTGATCAGCACAGAGAACAGGGTTGCATTTGGCTGGCAAGAAATGCCTCAGAGTAGGTTAAAAGCGAAATGTTATGACCAGGCAGATGAAGACAGGATTGTGTTTTGGAGTAGGGCCATGGAGACGGAATCCAGTTGATTCAGGTGTTCTATGTTTCTTATTTTTTCTACTTTCAGGTCTTCAGGGGGTTGTAGTTCATTTTCGACCATAGTAAAACGAGTTAGCATTGTTTTTGAGATTCTAGTGGATACTCAGTTGGTGGGTGTTTCATCCTTCCTGGTTTCTGGTAGAGAAAACGAATTGATAGGTAGGATCTCGGAGTCTCTCGGCAACCACAAAACCAGGGGTTTTCCGTCCGGGATCGGATTACCGATCCGGGAGAGGTTTTTAGGCGATCGCGGCCCTCAAAAGCAGGAAATGGTATTGCCGAATTTGAAGCGATTCCATACAAAGGGCTACACGTGGCAGTGGGGTCGGCTAAAATACCACCCTCATCCACACTAATGTTCAGTGAAATTAGTTGCTGCGAAATGTGTAGAAATTTTTAATAATTTAACACATATTCAATGGAGATTATCCTGATCATGTACTATTGCGGAAAACATACACAATACATAAGCTCCTCTACGTTGATCATCAATATAGCAGCATCAATAACAATAAAACATCAAGAGCATTCACACATTAACACAGTATGTATCCCGGGGAAAGCATCTCGCTAAAAACCCCAACTATCTGTATATTAATGATTGAGTCATGTAACATTACACAGCATAATACTTCTCACAAGTATCTCCACCTCTGTTACACACAATACAGCTCAGATCTGATCTCCAAATCTCTTCCACTGCTCAATACCTGCTCAAGAACTGATGAGAATGGCTCACCAAACTCGTTTTTCACCTGCAAAATAGTCACTCACACTTTGTTGGACGTGAGCACAAGCTATAATGTGGGCAAATACGTGAGCAAACTCATTGGCATACTCAATCCCTTGATTGTGCAAGATCTGGTGCACAACTATAGTCACAACTGATAGCAATCTGATTCTCTAACACCTGTCCCCGCTGAACTGAACATGCACTGACATGCAACTGAGTTAACTGATGTATTCATTAGTTGTATTATGAGTTAATAACTTATGAATTAATTAATAACTATTTCACCCAACTCATCTCTAGTCTATTTGCCAGTTAGACTAAATACAACCAGTTTAACAAAGCTAAACTGAACACAACTCCATCAAATCCACAATCAACTCCACCAAACTCAACTGATTGAGTTCTAACTGAAGTCATGCATGCAACAACTCAACTGACTCATAAGAAAAGCGTATTTCCTTCTGACAGCTGCATGTGCCACCTCTGTAGCTAAAACTGAAGTGCTCCAAGAGAATAAGATTAAGTTTATAGTCCAAATATTATTGTGAGATAATAATATTTGACTTTTCTATTTTTGACAGCCAGTCTAAAAATAGACTTTGATCACTCACACTTTCATCAAAAATAGAAGTACATCTATTTTTTCCCAACTTGATCAATCATCCATAAACAGCAACCTGCAATCCATAGACATGATCCATATGTCTAAAAATAGACTTGCGCCAAAAATAGCCTGCGGGCCCACTTAGTGAAGGCGACTCTTTTCACTAAGCTCCATCATCTTGTTGCAATCTCAACAAAATGACCCTCAGCCGTCGGATCATGCGAAGCGATTCAACGGCCGGGATTGATTGTGCTGGTTATCGGTCTAGTTGGCGGGAATTGTTAATGTTCAGTGATATTAGTCGGTGCGAAATGATCCCTAGCCGTTGGATCATGCGAAGCGATTTGACAGCCAAGATTGATCGTGCTAGTTATTGGCCTAGATTGGCGGGATTTTCGACGGTGGAAATCTCCCTTCAATCCACTTTCGGAACGGAAAATCGTGCACAAAGCAGTTTCCAGGTGATCGCATGGCTCCTGAGTGGTAAATGGTATTGGAAAATTGGAAGCGATCCCATTAGGCTTCCTACACGTGGCAGGGGGGTGGTAATGAATACCACCCCCCATCGCACACTAACGTTAGGTCATCTTGGCAGCGCGATATTGCTCCTGGCCGTTGGATCTAGCCATCTAGATCTACGGTCAAAATCGATCATGCTGTTTTTGTGGGGCCAGGTTTTTTCTCCACGAGTCTTATTGGGGTGCTTTTTTCCTCAGCCGATGGTTGGCGCGAGAAGTATGGTCGGTGGCGACTGTTGTTGATTTTCCAGGCAGTGGGGTGTTCCATGTGGTTGGAGAATCATTTAATCCAACTTTTTGTGTAATTTTAGAGTTAGGTAATGACTGTTGTAGGGGGGGTCATGTCTATGGCAGGATGCCCTTTGTTTTTCCTCAGTCCATGAAGATGGATGGTTTTTTGTATATTTTGTAACATTATTTTTGATTTAATGAAATAGAAGGATCGTCTCTTGCTTCAGAAAAAAAGAAAACATTTTGTGTTTTTTTCTCCTGAATCGAACCATACTGGTCTACTTTTGAGACACCACCTCTATTCTTCCATAAGTAATATTGAATGCCTTCTTTCTTTGACAGCTCACGTTTCATGTAGAGATGACAATGTGACTACCCCTGTTCAGGAAGTGGAGTATAACTCACAAATCTTATGTTCAACCTCCAATAGCTCCTTGTATATTCTTGCTTGATGGGCTTTCATCCAAACATGAGAGACCCTCTTAATGTATAGTAAATTGTCTCTGAAATGTTACATATAGAGATCCATATGTTGTGTAAAATGTCCACAAGAATACTTTATGGTATCTTTGTGGTCCTCCTCCTAAATTCATGTGGAATTGAACCAGAAGGGATAAGAGTTAAAAATACCCCTCATGATGATATGCAAGAAAATCAACCTATAGTCAAATAACCCCCCTAATCCAACTAAGGATTTGATGGCACACCCTGTATTCCATAACCCTTCTAAAATAAGAAATTGATCAAGTCATTTCAATACCTTGTTTCCATCCAAGCAACCATTATCCCAAGTGGGAAATATTTTGGCAGATTCAATGTCAATTAAGTCGACTTTGGAGATAAGATCCCAAAAAAATGTACTCTATAGATTTGGGCATGGAATTGGACCCCATGACTCTCACAACAAAGTGATGAAATTCAAGTCACTGCCCAAAATAGTGTGAGGATCTGCAAAGGCACTAGCTTGTTCCAAAACCTCCCAAGTAGGTGATTATAAGGATCGTGTATATTTAATACTGTGAAATAAAAATTGAAATGTTTAAATCTAAGCCTGAGAATAATGGTTGAGGGAAGAGTAGAAGTTGATTTGCTTAAAAATTAGGGCTCTAACCAATTATAAGGCCTCCAAAATGTCCAACGACATGTAGGTGATAGAAGGGCCAATTTAGTAATAACCCCTCAAGGGTTTCTATAGCTTTTATCCTGAGACACATTGTCTCCTGAATGAGAATTGCATCTTGCTTGTGACAAGTTATCATCCTTTTGACGACTAAGGTTTTATGGGCACCCCCAACCTGCGTTCATTGAAATAAAGAAAGATCATTTTGGAAGGATTTTTGAGGCTATGCTTGCTCTAAGGGCCCAAGAGATGGGAATTTGTTTGCCTTACTTAATGTCCATTAAATCATTTTCCTAGGCACTGTTTAGATTATACTTTTGACCCACAAGGTTAGGAACTGGAAAATAGGGGGTTAGACCACCTTGGGAAGGGGTCACTTCCTAAGGTTCAATATATGAACACAAGGAATAGGATACTCTGTTCTCTAATGGGGGGAGGGGGAAGGAGGGAAGGATCCGTAGCAAAAGGGGAGCAATGAGAGGGAGGATAAGGGAGAGAGTGGAACACAAGAGAGGGTGGAGAAGAAGAATTTTTTTCACAATGGTGGGAGGAGGGGAGGGGATAGTAAGAGTGATAGATAGGGAGCATAAGAGGAAGGGATTAAGGGAAGAGGAGATATTAGGGAGGAAAGAGTTGTAAGGGGGCAGGAGGGGCAAGATAGGGAAGAGGAAGTCTAAGAGGAGGAAAGGAGAGTCATACCTGGAGAAGCCAAAGATCCAACCGTCACAGGGGTCGATACCTTGGTGTCGTTGTCTTAAAGGATGGAGAGAAGATGAGTTTGAAAAGTTGGATCATGGAGGAGGAGGACCAAAAGAACGAGAGGGACCCTTTCGAGAAGACTAGATCTTCCTGAAAGTGTTTTTCAACTGCAAGCCCTTGCATTGGCAATCTGTCATGAGATTTCCAACCTCATGACACTGAAAACATATAAAAGGTAGCCTCCAATAGTATATCCTCTACAACCATTTGAAACCCTACATTTTAATCTCCTTGTATATCAATAGTCCTTTATTTAAGCTAACTTCTACCTAAATCCAAGCCCATTTTCAATTGGGCTTGGAGTCCCAGCCTAGCTTGAGCCCAATGTAGGAGTATATTTTGTTCTCTGTGGCCTTGAGGATGTCTGTTTTCCAAAGTTGGAGGGGCAGCTTGGTAGAATGGCCCAAACTTTAATTTGATCCATTGGCTCCCTAGTAGGGTCGAAATTTATTAACCAGGGTTTGAGGATAGCCTTACTTTTCCCTGGGACTAGGGAAGCCACATAATTTTATTACAATCTCCCTTCATTTGGAAAATAAAAACTAGCTAGTCATGGGGGAGGAAATGATGGGCAGGAAGGTAGTTAATGAGAAACTATCAATTTTTAGAGAGCCACCAATCAAGCCAAGAAAGCTTTATATGACATCCACTAAAGCACCCTACTAAATACTTTCCTGTTAGGTCCAAAGCCTATGAGAGCGAAATGCATTTCCCTAATAGGAAACTTGTTTGAGCTTGCCTTGGATGCATATTGTGTTTTCATTACCTTCTTGTGCTCCCTTTTGGAATTTGCGTTGGAGAGGTTTCTTGAGGAGCGGAGAAAGAAGGAAAGGTTGAAGTGTTACATTGCGCTTATGAGGTTGAGCCAAGAATAGAGAAGGAAGCAGAGGAGGGGAGGAGTGAAAATGTTGTGGAGGTAAATGCACTTTCCTGTTGCAAGGGAGGATGTGAGAGTGAAGGTAAAGCGAGTGTTAGAGAGGGGGGCGAAGAATTTTCAACACACAGAAGGTCGGGAGGGGAGGTTGTTAGATGGCATAGAAAAATTCGTGTTGGAAGACAAAGGTGGTGTGGGAGGATGGGCTGGACAAGTAGTCCAATATATCAGCTCCCTAATAGTCCATCGAGACAATCAAGAGGGTGGATGACAACAACTAGCACTTCGAACTAAAAAGACAAAGGAGCAACACATAATTAAGAGAGCAAATTTAAAAACCCTAACGAAATACCTCCAAAAATAAAACCAACTCATTTAGATTTTTTACGCTTATTAAAAAGACATTTTTTATCATCAATTAAAAACTATAATAACTTGAATTAAAATACTTTTTCTCTTTATCATTTGGAAAAAAAAATTAACCACTTATTAATATTACTTTATTTTTAAAAAATATACCATAACATTTATTAATTTTTTCTTTTATTAATTAAAAAACAAAAAAAACCAACAAAAACAAAAACTTTCAACCATTAATATTATCTTATACATCATTAATGAATTTCCCATATGGTCTTCCATATAGAAACTTTATTTTAAACATTTAATATTAGATTTTATTTACTTATTATATTTATATTTTAATATAAGCTTATAAAAATTTAATCATGATGGGTGCTGCCCACAATAAGGGTCCCTTAATTACTTCAATAAATTGTCCCAGGGTGAGATGACAAGGAGAGTGTTATATTGTTTAACAAAATTATTAGGTTAAACGGCACTATAAATCATATTTTTGTGTCTCCTTGCTCGGGGACAGTTTAGTCAATTACTTCGATGAATATGAATCCATACCCTTTTATTAATGTGCATTGTCGTTTTGTTTCATGGTTATAATTCAATGTCTATTATTAGAATCCTTGTTGGCTTTTGAATGCTAACAGTGTGCACCAAAGAAATGAATGAGTTTTTTCCTTTGGCTATAGAGACAAGTGAAAGAAGTGGTTGGAAAAAGAACCCATGGTCAAAAACATATTCCACCATTCCCCTGTAAAACCCAATGTAATACATAATCGTTGTTTGAATAAAGTCATTTATAATTTTGGTTTGAATGTTCTTTGTCCACTGGGCCCTCATGTTGAGGCATTGTGTATTCATGAGTGTGGTAAAATGCCATGACTAATGCTCACATTTCATTGTGATGCGGACGTTGTGGATAGTTGATTTTGTTCTACACTTATTCACAATTTATATCCTATGTGCACCTATGATGATGTCATTCTAATTGAATTTCATATTGTTGATGATATGCTGAGTAATTTCAATATACTAGGTTCACTGTCATTGTAGATTTGTGTAATTTATGATGATGTCATTCTAATTGACTTTCATATTCTTGATGATACGCTGAGTAATTTCAATATACTAGGTTCACTGTCATGGTAGATTTGTGTAATTTAATGTATGATATTGAATCCAATTGCATAATTAGTCAACGCTTTAATCCATGTAAATTGAGTAAATTAGGTTGAGAAGGAAAGAGTTATTTTACTAATAATAAAAATTAAAAAGGATTAAGTGTGATTATTTTGTTAAAGTAGATGGCCTCGCTAGTATTAAGTTATGAATTTTGATAGTTAAATTTTAGAATGTTTGGGAAGAATAAAATGAGTATATATTTTTTACTTTTTATCATTTTTTAGTTGAATTTAAGTTGAGAGTTACTTTTATGGAGTTAGAATTTCATTATGTTCGAGTTTTCCATACTATTTAAGAAGTCTACTCAATATGTGGAACTAGTATGAATATGTGGAACTAGTGTGATTTTGTTAGTTAGGTATGATCACTAATCACTTGTATCACCTATAATACACCTAATCAATATGTCTTAATCGAACCCAAGCCAAGCACCTTCAACCATGTGCAATGTCAGAGTGCTCATTTCACCATAGGCGATGATGCATCATTGCCACCTAATCATCACTGTCACCTCCCTAGAGCCAAGCATACTTAAAAAACCATTGCTAAGGTAAAACCATGTTGTAGTCTATCTAAGCCAATGCATGATAGTCCATGGAGGAGTCATGACACTCTTTCATTAGGAACTCACATCTACACTTATCAACATCATTTCCTTACCAAAGATCACACACACAATCTACCACATTACCAAGTCAAGCCACACTCCACTAAAGCTCTCTATGAAGCACCTCTTAGGTCATATGCCCCTGCTAGGCAAGCTACTCTTGGTCCTCCTACCCTATGTGATAGTACATCATCCTAACCAACTCACAAATCATTATGAATTGGTCATTGAAGCTACCAAAACATATGGACTCATATGGATTCTTACAATTACCATGTTGAGTTTTGGTAATAGACACTATTAACATTCTTGAAGACATCATTTAAGGACTTTTTTTACTTTCAATCATATTAGTACATAGTTTCCAAGGTGTTGGTAGATGAGATTGGATCAGGGAAATTTTGTAGGAGTGATTTAATTGATTTTGCATACCATGAGTTCATCATTTTCTAGTTTAATCTTTCCTCTATAGCTTAGTTGTCAGCATTATTTTGAGATAATGTGATTGTGTTTGAGGATCAATTTGGTTTTAATTATATTGATCGCTATGTGTTGATTATTGGTCTTAATCACAATATTTACATTTGTAGGAGATGGCCCCTATCTTAGCGATATGATGATTTTTTGCAAAGATGACGAGGATTTGATATAAACTTGAGCGTTGTACACATGGTATGATGATTGCGGATAGATTAGTTGATGATGACAATTTATGCCATTGACTTGCAAGTTGTTGATGTAGAATATGATGAATGAATCCAATATTGAACATCAATTTCTACATACTAGATGGTTACATCAGTTATTACCTTCGTATTATGGTATGATGGACCGATAACTTGAGTGACCTTTTGAGTATGTTGAGAGATTAGTAGAGATGAGGAAGATGGCCACCCATGTTGCATAGAGGATGGACATCATGAGGAAATGTGGGGATGAGTAGAGGACATAAAAAGAGGTTTAAGAGTTCTTTGTCTCATTGCGCATCTTGAATAAAAAAGACACTTTGTGCAATTTCTTCTTAAATAAAAATGAATATGAATTTCTCATTTCTTATGCATTGTCATCCTTATTTCATAAATACTATTAAATATTTATTATTATACTCATTTTTTCCCAAATATCAATAATCACTAATTGAAATTTTGATTGGTAAACCCAATAAAATTTAATACATAGTTTTTTATAAAATTTCACGCAAAATTATATATCAAACTAACTTACCCTCAAAACTATTATTATTTTATATATATATATATATATCTTATATATATTCTTTAAAAAACATATTGAATATTTTAAAGAAAAATATTGATGTTTTTCCAAACCGTCACACATTTCCATTTGATTTAAATTTTGAAATGGAATTTCCCTCCTTTTGAATTTTAGAAATAGAAAATGATATTAATCATCGTCCAAAATCATTACTGAATGGATTAAATAAGAGCTAATCTTAAAACTTTCATTAACTATGACACATCCTTAAATAAAGTACTTGTCCATACTAATCGTGGAATATTCTTTTGGTAATAAAGTGAGGAAGAGGCCAAGAAGTTGATTAACTTTCGTCCGAGAAAAAGTGTTGATTAGATTGGGGGTGGTAAACAACAAAAGGAAAAGGGGGAATTGAGTAGTTGTTAACATATTAAAACTAATTTTATCAAAATTATCGCTTTGAAGTATGTAACACAGAGACTCGCATCAGCATGTAAGACATGATGTAAAGACAAACTGTCCCCATATAAGTTATAACTAATCGACATTACCTAAAAATAAAAAGTGCCATTATTTTGTACCTCGAATTTAAATTTTAAATAACATTTTCCATTAAATTATTATTTAGTAAATCATTCAAAGTAAAGTGGGGTGGTTAGGTGTACAAACAACCTCCCATCCATGCTTACATTTCGAGATTCTCTTCCATCAAGTGAGTTAGATGTTTGATATATATAATTAGTAATTATTATGATGATTATATTTATTTACAATTAGAATAGGTTTTTTTCTGCAATAATCAATATGAGGTGGGAGAGTAAATATTTTTTTAATTATAAAAAGGGATGGTTCAAGTTTTAAATTATATATATATATAACGAGTATATTTTTATGAGATAATATGATTTTTATGGCCATAATTATTTACATATATATCTATAAAACACGTTTATGTGATTTTAGTAACTTCAGAGTTCCAATAAATCCAAAAAATAGTCTTTTTGTTTTTTGGGTCCTCTAAACTAAAATTATACATTGATACTTTTCATACACTCTACAAAATTGACCCAAAAACTTATTATACTTGCAATACATTAATAAATAGAAAAAATAAACAAGCCCGGAAGGCCCGACCTTATTGTTTCCAATCTGAAGCACCTTGATGAAACACCACCAATATGCTCCTTCTGCGCTTCTGCATCATAATCTATCTTGTCGAACTTCAACTCATGAATGCTTGTGAAGATGTCATTACTAGTAGCCTCCACCTTGTTTGACAACAAATCAATCTACAGGCTTGCAAACTTCCTCTCAATTCTTGCCTGTATCTATTCAAATTTCCTCTTAGCCAGATTGGCTCTCGTCCCCCTCTCGCGTTCAATGAGCTCCAACCTTCTGGAAATGAGTTCAACACTTCTCATCAACAACTTAATAAATTATCCATAGCTTTCTTCTAAGAGCTAACTCAAGCTCCATAACATGCCCCTCATCAACAACCATTATTATATGCTCCAAATTCAAGCAGAGACAATGAATGCACCAATAAATGAGAGAGGGAGATGACTATAAACCAAGAGTTAGCTACATAAATAACCAATATTCTTCACTCCCCCAAGGTGAGGCACTAATGGTTCCATTAAAACCAGATCTCCACGGATCCAAGAAACTAGTGCAGACTTGGGTTTTTCGATCCACAGGACCAACATGCCTCCTTGCAAATTTAAGAAAGATGGAATGGGGGAATACAATCAACTCTGCAAAATTAATGAACCCTAATGAACTCTGTTAATACCAAAATTTGATTATGTCCACCTGTCCATCCTCTTGGGATTGACGAGCATGGAAGGGATTGTGAGGCACTCTAGATTACCATGTGAAGACCCACTTACATGACAACCTCCATGTGGATAAATCATGATATACACATCAATTCCAATATTCATGTGATGTTGAATTGAAGTAGATCCGTTGTTCAAGAGGCAAATGATATTATTGAATATTTTTTCCATATGCAAACAATGATTATGCTAAGGCATGGGAGTGAAGCTCCCTTGTTCATTATTTATCAAAAGGATTTTAGGATTAAGCATCACTCCACAATTAGCCATTTTGTCAGCTTCTTCGTTAAGCTGTCAAAGAATGTGAAAAAAGGGCACTTCTTCAAAATTTTATAACTGCAATGTTATTCTTCTTACCTAATATGGGAATGAAGAATAGCTTAAGGATACCTTAGAGATCATCCTTATTACAATCATCGAATCCCCAAGAATTTTAACCCTTCTTATTCCTTTATTTTAGGTGATATCCAGGCCTTTCCATAATGCTAAAAAGTCTTCTTGATTATTTGATGTCGTGCCTAAACCCCAAGCAAACATAATCTTTTCATGTTCTTCGATGCAAAAGATCACCCCTCCTGCTCCTGCCTCCCCTTATGATTTTAAATATTTTAATATTGGTCAAATTTCTAAATAATTTTCAATAATAAAACTATCTAGACATGTGCAATATTTTATATTTAAAATGTCAACCACGACCTATTTTGATTTCACCCTCAATGTATTTTACAATTTATAAAATAATGTGACCACAACTTGGATCATCAATGGTGGGGAGGGAAAATTTGGGCTTGTGGTCAATGGAAATAGATTCCCATTGGCATTATTGTTTGAACAGATGGTAGTTCCCTATAGACATCATTATTTGAGCAAAAGGTAGTTGGATACTATTGAAGATAAAACATTCTTTTAGAAACTAGGAGCTTGTGACTTGCTTTCAATCTACTTTTCAAATAATAAGGATTTCAATTTTTTCTCATTCAATTTGATTTTCAAACAAGGGTAATAGTTGCAATGTAGCATAGTCCTTACCTCTACTATTATCGCTAATTAATTGATTAAACCACCTCACTACAACTTCATCCATACAACCACTTATGCACACATTTCCTCCACACAACTACCTCTGAACACATTTCCTCCGCACATGTTTCCTTCGCATAGCCACCTCCACACAACTTCCTCTATGCATGTTTCCTCTGCACATGCTTCCTCCACACAACCACCTCCGCACATTTTTCCTCCACACATCCTCGAAAGCCATCTTCACACAACTTAATTTGAACTGAAAAATTGTAATGGGTGAGACCTTAGGCTTAGCACTAATTCATTGGTTTGATAGGTATATGACATTTTATGTAAGCATTTCAGTTGACCAAAAATTTATTTTGATTTGATAGTTGATTGATAAATTGAACACAAAATTCCAAGGTGTCATCCATACTAGCTATTATGACAAAATGTCAAGAAAGATGCTATCAAGCAGGAGCAATGAGCATGACATTTTCTAGCATGCAGCTCATATCGAATTTTTTGCATCGCACCATCTACCAGGAGCACTGAGCATGGAATTTTCTAACGTGCAACTCGTATCGAAATTTATGCATTTCTTTTTATGTGTTATTTGTATTATCTTTGTTTTTTGACATGATTTTTAATTTTTTGTTGTTAGTTTGAATTTATTCAATTAATTACATTTACATTCGACATTGGTAGTGAAAATATGAACTGGTAATTTCGTCAACTCGAGACAACATAAGACAACAACCAACTCCACTTTTATAGGTAAGAAAACAAAACACTATTGACAGTTGTTGACTTTTTTCCAGTCATCCCAAGAACCTATTAAGAAGTGTAAATTGATCATATTTCTTAGGCATCGGTCCCTATCATGATAGAAGTTAAAAAAGGCTTTGAATAAGTAATTTATGGGTGGCCACATTTTTATATTATGCTAGCGAACAAGGTGTGCAAAAAATGTGTTCGATGTATTGGCTACAATTAAAGCAAGTTGCCTCTTAAAAAAACATGAAAAATGTAGTAGTTATTCTATGTGTCTAAATCCAATTAAGATACACCAAACAACAATTCTCAAGATGCACGCAAGGATGCGTTTGATGGTTGGAACTCGCTTGAATTATGTTGGCCAGGTTGATTTATGAAAGGGTTTTTCAATGCTTCATATATTTCACCACCAAGTAAGATATTGAGCTTCTAAATCGGTCTTAGGCCTGTTCCAATCGATGAATCATTTGGATATTGTTTTCTGGTAACACGGGAGTACAAAGCTTTGTTTTGTGAGAAGTTGATTGTGCGAGAGTGCGGAGAAATGTGTTTTCTCCACACTCCCACACAATCAAATTCTTTCACACTAAAGACTCCACACTCTAGATTTTTTTCAGAACACGTACAGGAGTGCGGAGAGTGAGTGTGAAGCTTTTGATTGTGTTGGAATGTGTGTTTCATATTGGTTATTCCTAACAACAGAGAGGGTGGATGGTTTGAGACATTTCTTGGGCGAAACAGAGGCAAGTGTTTGTCATTCATCATGAAATCCGTGGACATCTTACATGGGTAAGCCAAAGGAAATTCTTTTACAAATTTCAAGTGATAATCAATCATATAGTATAGGTAGGACCTATGCTTCCCAATGTCATGAAGTCACCATTTATCCATATTGGTTGTGTGGAAGCTCATTATGCAGAGGCCCTCTCCACAATGAACTTCCACACAAGGGATAATAATATATCAAATTGATCGAAAGGCCATAAGTAAATTGATTTTAAGTTTTAAGCCTTGCATGTGTCAAGCAAAATCTCTCATAGACATGTCATGCAGTACAAAGCGCACTCGATGTAAAGGGTTGCATGATATCAGAAAAATACAAATGTTTAATTGCATTTAGAAACCAATTTTATGAAATTTCATTACTTGAGCCCTGCGTCAAATGCACTGTTGGTATATACCACATTTAGAAAAGTTATTATATTGTTCTCAATTTGACATAAAGAGCTTTCTTTAAATATTTTTGTATTATCCTTGTCCACATTGGAAAATACTATATTGAACCAATAGTCGCATACGTCGCATGGAAAACTGAATGTGTTTATTATGTTCTGCATTGTTGGATTGCACTTACAAAAACATTCTGTCAAATTTCACCACTTGAGGTCCATGTAAGATACACATTTTAGGTTCCCTGTGTTGAAAAATCTAGGGAAAATTAAGTTATTAAGGTTCTTCTTGCCATGATAACTATTTGTGAGGTATTTTTAACTTTTTATTATTAGCACAATCTTCTCTTGATATTATTAGAGTGTGTCTTCTCAGTTCATCAAATAGTTACCAAAACAAAAGAGGAAAGAACACAAGATGTTGGATTTCTGCCAGGGCCAAAACCTCTCACTCTTTGAGAGGAAAACCCACACAAAATTCTTCTTTATAGAGATTCCAATTGACAAATACCAAGACCATGACCCTTGACCTATTAGGCCACTCCAAGACCAAGACACCAATCCTCTTCTTTGTCACTGTTGAGATCATCATCGCTGCTACTTGAAATCATCATTATTGCAACACTAAGGCCATTGCAAATCCACCATCGAGATCATTATTGCTACAACATTGAGGCCATCACCAAGATCATCATTGCTACAACTATGTTGCACCTTCATCGAGATCTACATCAAAACAACGAGATCTGTGCACTGAGATATGTACGTATATATGAGAGCTGCAACTAGATTCACTGAGATTATGACCTTGTAGTTGTGCCTCGATCAAGATCATGACTGTGTCTACATGATTACTTCTATGTTGAGATTATGACTGCATCTAGAATGTAGGTCAAGACAGAGAGTGTCACTTCAATATCCTCCTCTTCAAAAATATGTTGAGACTATAATGTTGCTTCATCGATGACTGTGATCACTGAGACTATGAGGAGGCCGAGATTATATTCATTAAGATAATGAGGAGATTAAAAAAAATACATCTCTGTGGTACCCATCCAAAAAACACAAAGATGTTGTCCATCCGAAAATCTGAACTTCCTATACCCATCCGAAAATCTGAACTTCCTGTACCCATATGAAAATTACTGAGAATCTGAGTTCTGCACCTGCTCTTTTTCGAGGACCTTAGCTGGCTATTTATAGTAGTTTGACCCACATATTTAGCCGACATGACAGTTTCAAGAGATATGTCTCCTTATATGAGTTGACATGACTTATTTTTATCTTGTTTGGAGGTCGACTTCTTCAAGAGGGATTGTCCTTGTCTTTAGAGGGCTTTTAGACATTTTTATAGACTTATTTACATTGAACATAGGCTCAAGAAGAGCTTCTTCATATGACATTGACTCTTTGACTCAATAATAAATCCTAAGACTCTTAGTGGGAGCCACTAACATATAAACATCTTGCTCATGAAACCCATGCAGCAAGGCATACAAAAATAATGTTATTCATTTTATTTCATCATTTACAAAGATCATGTCATTATGAAGATTGAACCTAGTTACATTTTACAACACCCTATACACTAATATAGCGACTTTTGTGTTGCTTACTATAGAAATTCCTTGTAGATTCAAACTGCTAATTGTAATTTACTAAAACAATAGACTTGAATCTACTTTTCTCTTCAGCGGAAACGATTAAACTATCATGAAATCATGAAGCATACAAGAGAAAGAATTCAATCAACACATTACACAATGATTTCTTGGGGAAAGCCACAGCTAAAAACCCCTGCTATCTGTATATTGCATTAGTCAAAAAATATGAGAAGATTACAATGTTTTGCTCAAACCTGAGCAACCTCTGCGCTATCTCTATCTGTGTCACAAATTCCTAGACAAGCCCATGCCAATACTTAACCAAATCTTAGCTTGCCCAAGTCCCTATTTCCTTATGTTATTTCCTTGGGAATTAGCCCCTATTAATTGGGGAAATTCCACAATTGGAATTGTGCAATCCATCATAGGCCTTCCTTTGACTGCATGCACCACTTGTACAATTCAGATGATTATACAATTGATAGTACAATGTCCCTGAACTCCAATCTCAACTGGGTAACTCTCAGATCTGACATGCATGAGTTATTTGTGAGTGAATCATCAGTTAACTGAAAAAACTACTACCAATATCATACATCTAGTTTAGTTATGCCCACGCTTGCCTTGCTATTGTACCTACTGAAAAGTGCTTTACAGCTAGGCCCGTTAGAATGCCAGCTAGCAAACGCTCGTCCAAGTTACCTGAATATAGTTTTGTTGTTACGGGATCACCCCATCTTTGCAAATCAAAGCCATCTTAGCTTTGTTTGTGTGGACAAGCAGTGTGCAGAGCTTTTCTTGTATGGAGCTTTACGTATAGTAAAAGTTCCGCACAAGCAAACCTTCGCACAAGTCCTTGTGGAATCCAACTAAAAAAAATTATATATGAAATGGGTGTCTCGGACAAGTGGCAATGCAGATATTGAGGTGAATGTTGCAAATCAATTAATCCATAAAATGTGTTGATTGATTATGAATCAATTTCCAAATCATTGCATTATGAATGAACTCAAAGATGAAACATAAAAATGCAATTAGAGTAGATCGCATTGCAAACTTAATTTTTTTTTAGATAAAAGCTAGTATGTATAAATCATTTTGATGTTGAAGTTCTTTGTAATGGGTCATTGATGAACTTTTGTCTACCATTATCGAAGACTTTGCACATTTACTTTAGATTAATGAGCTCGTTAATACACAAATCTATTAACAAGACACTCACAAAATGCAATCCTCCACTTCAATCCTCACTCTCATGGATTTATACATCAATGTTGACTTTTTACAGGTTTCAACTTTCAACATTGGATTCATAGCAGTTGGTTACTATAAGTCAAATTTCAATCCACACTGAAAAGTAGGTGTCTAACTTTATTCTTCATCTATGCAACTGAGCTTCATGAGCTCCCTTACACATGTTTTTATGGAATGTCTCTTTCCAAAAAAAATGACAACGTTGATTAGCATCAACGTAATCATGACATATGAATCGTACTTTTCTATTGGCTTTAACTCCATCGGAACTATAAACCAAAACGCATTAATCCCAGAAGATCTCTGACTAAATACGTTTCCTGCGTAACGTGTTCAGCACAACTATTACTCTCTCCCGTCACTGCTAAAAAATTGTCCATAGTTTCTCTGCTAATTGTCCATAGTTTTGGTTATATTGGTTAAAAAAAAAATCAAATACTAGTCATTAATTCGGTCGGTTCCGTCGAATTATAAGTTGTTTGGTTGCCTCAGAAACTTCGTTCAAGTCAACCAAAATGTGAAGAAGGACGACGTTAGACATCAAATTGGACTAGTTTTAAACTCGTAATTATTTTCTCGGCCTACCTGGTGGAAAGTGTCATAGATCCTTCCGCAATATTGCAGAAATATTGGCGAGAAGTCTAATAGTGTCATAGCTAGTATATTTGCCAGAATGCAGGAGAAATTTACGCAATGGCTCTCACAATATAGTTGTGAGGAATGCAAAGTTTTTGGAGGAAGTTCATTGTGTTGAAAGGGGAGGATCTCCGCTGGTGCGGAATGCAAAGTTTCTGGAGGAAGTTCATTGTGTTGAGAAGGGAGGATCTCTGCAAAGTGAAAGCTTCGCATAATAATAATATGAATGGGATATTTGTTCAGCTTTCGCTTATATAAAAGATTTGTAATTTTGTATTTCACACAATGAATTTTTTAGATAATGAATTGGAGATTTGTTTCTATGTGAAGGAACTACACCTCTGTAATGAATTGGTGATTCGTTTCTATATGAAGGGCCTACAACCACCTTAGCTTAGCATTATTGGGCAATGCAGTATCATAGCATTGGGCAATGCATTACCATAACATTGTTAATGTGAGCACTTATCTGATGATGATGATTGTTAACGTCCACTGACACCAAATAATGATCTATCGGACCTAAAAAGACAAATTATTTATTTTTGATTTAAGATTTTATTCCGATACTCAAAAAGCTTGGAGAGAAGCCTCCCGAGTTCACTATAATTTTGTCATTGTAAAAGGCTAGAAAGGTCATTCACAAAATTAGCTTTTTTTTCAATTTTAAAATTATTTGTTAGACATTTAAAAATACCAAAAATAAAATGCCCTCCCAATTATGTCCCCTCAAATTTAGCTTTTTTTAGATTTTAAAGTTATTTGTTAGACACTAAAAATAAAATGCCCTCCACTAGAAGAATTATGTCTCATCAAAGCTCACTCAGCCAACAAAAAATCAGAAATAAAATTACCATAAAATTAAAAAATTATTTTTGAATTTACTAGAAAATAAAAATATTAAACATTTTTTCTAAACTTTGATTAAAATTGCATTAAACTCAGAAATGGTAAAAAGTCTCTCACTTCTTATGGATTCTCACACAAGGGAAAGCCTTAACCTAAGACAAGATCCTCTGATGATTTTATGAAGGGCCTTCAATTTGTTACTTATGTTGTTAGAACTAGGAAAGTGTGGAGCATCTATCAAAAGCTTCCAATGGGGAGAGTGATCCAGTGGATTAAGAAAGTGCTCAAAATTCAAAATACTCGAACTGGCTCGAAACTAGCGCCAAAACATATATCTCGTCATCTTGAATCCAACATAACTCGTTTCACTCAAAACCGACATCGGATGCTCCCGAAATCACATTTTGTTCATTTTGGGAAAGAACTAAAAAAAATGAAATTTGGGTTGCAGGGATGCCCGGTTCGCAGTCTGTATGTTGACTGGGCCATGACTTGGTAGGTTGACTAGTGCTCCATTGGCCAATGAATGGTCGACACTTGGTGCAACATGGTTGGTTCGATTTGGTGAATTTCTATTGGTTGATGAATTGGTATGGTGGCCCAATGAGGGAGTGCCACGTGACCTTCTCATGGTCAACCAAATTTTTTTTATGGAGGCTAAGCAACACACGAGGTTCGAACACGAGACCTCATATAACCCAATAAAGACCTCCACCAACTCCATTATTTTGGTTCTTAACCTATATAGTTGTTAATTTCTATTTAAGGTTGGCGTTATGCACCAATGTGGAGAGCGGGTCGGGATAAGCCCTAGCCCTTGGCCATCCCAGCGTCACGAGACCACAGGCAGGGGGCCAAGGGCTAGGCTTTATTCTATCTAGCCCATGGTTACAGTTGTAACCAAAATAAATAGTTGGAGGTAAGCGTATGATCAGAGGCCAACGGAGAGAGTCCAACCCACAGGATTCTAGCCCCGAGCACATGGTGCCACGAAACCATAGGCGCAGAGGAATTGGGGGGCCATTCCACGGGGAGACCAATCCCGTGTCGTATGACCCATAACATGACCACCGGTGGAAGTGAAAGGGTCACGGAAATGGAGAGGGACTAGCCCATGGTCACCAGCGCAACATAAAATGAAGGGCGAACTCTAGAGCTGGGGGCTAGACAGAGCTCGAAATTTTCAGCCCCCTATGCGGTCTTATGACCGCCATGTGACCATGATTTCGGAACTTGGGGCTTAATGGGCATACTAACTGTCTTACAATTTTGCTCACCAAGTAGGAATGTAGGTCAGGATTGCGCGTCGATTTCGCGTTTGTGGCGCTCAAGCCAAGTTTAGGGCGAATTCGCAGATGGTTAGCTGCAAAATTTGGGAAAATGAAGAAACAATCATAACTTTCTCAATTTTTTGCCAAATGAAGTGCAGAAAGAACCAAAACGGGGTTTTTATAGTGTTGGATTCATTGGAGACATCAATTCTGCTATTTGAGTTGTGTAAAGTATGTAAACATACTTTTGAACATTTTTAATGAAAGAGGCCCTACATTGGAAGTTAGACCGAGAGATGTAGCCCAAGAGAGGGGCGAACTCTTTTATCATGCTTTGTGTTATGTGTTTCAAATATGCTTATTTGTTTCTGTTTGGTTGTAAAATTTAGTAAAACTTTACCTGTTATGTGTTTAGTAAATTGATCATCTACTCAAGACACATATAATTTTAACTTGCAAATTGTTAAAAATCTTCAAGTTTACACATTTAGATCACTCACTAAAACACCTCTACCACTAACACCTTTTTATATTTTCTCCCTAATATATATAGTGAATATAGAAAAAATTCGAAATATATATATATATATATATATCAAAAATTATTTCTAATAAAATAACATAATTCTAAAATTAAATAATTTTCCTTAGACATCTTTAAACATTGCATTCAAATTTTATTGGTAATAGAATGTTGAAATCTTTAACATAAATCATTCCAATACAATGAACAAAATACTATACCATTAATCATCATGTTTTGGCAAATTATGATTTCTTTCATAAATACTTTAAAATTAATCTCAATGTCACCGATACAATGATATGCTGTAATTCAACGTTATGTGTAATTATTGAACCTGACATAGCTTAGAAATGCAGTAGTTTTAACGAATAACTTAAGAAAGGTGGTCTCTATAATATAAATCATTCCAATACAATGAACAAAATACTATACCATTAATCATCATGTTTTGGCAAATTATGATTTCTTTCATAAATACTTTAAAATTAATCTCAATGTCACCGATACAATGATATGCTGTAATTCAACGTTAAGTGTAATTATTGAACCTGACATAGCTTAGAAATGCAGTAGTTTTAACGAATAACTTAAGAAAGGTGGTCTCTAGTTATTATATTAGTAATTTTTCTAATATTTGCATTATGTGTGATGTATTAATGGTATTAATGTTAAATATAAAAAATTATTTATTTGTAAATAAAAAATGTGTAGTTTGAGGGTTAGTTTATTTAGTTGAGTCTTTATTGTTAAAGCATTTTTTCTACTAAGAGGTTATGGGTTCAATTCTCTCTACACTCTTTGGATCAAGTTTCACAGTTGAGCCTATATGAAGTGATCTCTTTGAGTGGAACTTTTTAGTACAAATATTAGATGGACGTAGCATTCGTCAATCTCTAGGATTCATGAACCATATAGGAAGAAAAAACAAACAAACATACAAAAATAAATGTGAATTTATAGTGAGAATTGAGTGTTAAAGGACAATGTGTGTATATTCATAAGAAGTTTAAAGCAAACCATATTGGTGATATTAGTTTAACCAATTTTTTTTCTAGGTGATTAAATCCACATTACATTGTCTTAAGCCTTGGAAATCTTTACAATGTCCAGTAACATCTTTGTTTAATAGATATATTTTATCTATAAAATTTAGATTATATTTGACATTGTTTAAAGGCTTGAAAATTGTATAATGTATTCCATGTTTACAATTTCAAAGAATCTTACTTAAAAGACTATCTAAAAGAGATTTTGGTTTTCCAAAATTAATTGAATTGTTTATAAGAAAAGAAAATCGTGTACAATCATTTTTCTTTTATTTTAACTTTGCATTATAATAGAACTCAAATGTTGTGGGATTTGGAGGAGATGTGTAAAACATATTACATAGTTCGTTTCCTCTATTTTTTGCATATGGTATTCTTAATTGTATAGTGAAGCAATAAAATATATCATTGAAATTTAAATAATCCCTTATGTAATTAGGCTTATAGGTCTTTCTTTTGAATCAGTGAACCTCACCTTTTAGTCTACCATTTTCATATGAACGTGACATCTGTCCAACAACAAATATTCCATTTTGAAATTGTTCATTACAGATCTTCATCTACTCTTTTGTTTTACAAGTGACATCTGTCCAACATTACACCCTTGACATTTGTCTGACTTCTAAAGCAGATTTTCACGCTTGTGACATTTATCTAACGTTTGAACTAAGTTTTCACCTACCCTTTCGTATGCTAACTTAATTTGCTTCCTCAATGCTCTGTACTAACACTTATGTTTCTCCGAGCTCCATGACTGGTGGATGTAATGGCAACTAGCAACACTACAAATTTTATGATGCATGTAGTGGCAACCAGCAACACTATGCGAATTTTATGTTGCACGACCAACAATTTGGTTATGCATTAGGCTCGCTTACGCGTCAGGTGGTCAACATTTGTCCTACCGTGTCTAGTCAGGAATAAGTTTCTTCCCAATTTTGTTGGACAAATAACTTATCATTGTGCTTAGATCTATAGTAAATGTTTCTCTTTCTTCAGGCTTAGGTTATGGAAACTATGCATAGTATTTTGCAATCTTTGTGCAATAAAATGCCTTCAAAATAGAGGAAGGTAGTTCTACCTTTCAACTAGTAAAGGAAAAGGACAAACCCCATGCCCCTGAACGTCATGTGGTTAACATATCCCATGGAGAAACCATAGCTTGAACAAGGTTTTATGCTTGCTGGGTTTAAGGCTATGAAATTGTATTTTGCAGCCTCATGTCTTATTATCATATGCAATGGCCAGTAGAAGGAGGACAATGTATTGTTTGGAATGGAGTCGACGATAATATGCAGAGAATGCATTGTCTCTTAAAACTATTTCACATTAGAACCTCTTAGACATATAATTTAAATGTGATAACTGCTTTATTATGTGAGATTTATTTTCCGATTCCTTCTTCTTTAACAATACATTTGTATAAGGAGGTGATCGTTTTGGGGAAACATTGTTGCTCAAATGGAAGTCTCAAAAAATATACAAATTTGCTTCAAATTCTGAAATCCTTTTTGTAAATTAGTGTTTGGTTCTGATTTGTTCCTATTTTCTCCTATTGTATAGGAAACTATTAAAAAAATCACTTTTATCTTTTCAGTATGATGAAAGACATCATCATATTCAGAACCCATTGTTGTCTTTTGTTTTGGACATGTTTTTCTTTTTTTTTAAAACATTTTTTTTAACAGTTAGGTAAATTATTGTTCAAAGCAAATTGACCTCCTTGGTGTTTGTCAGTAGTTAAACCTATTAGCATCAAGGAAATCAGACCAACAACAAGAACTAGAAGATATGGCGGGGGCGTTATTGAATACAAAGCCTTGGAAGGAAATGGAAGAGTAAGTCCTCGCAATGTCTCCCTTCATGTTTCCATAAAATCTTATTTTTATTTTTATATATAATTTATTAATTAAATAATGATGGTATTGTTGGATTAATGTTCGTTTATCGTTCATTTTTAAAAGTAATTGTGTCTTACAAAAGTATTTTGCAAAAAAAATGTCTAAATTTAAAATATATATATATATATATATATATATAATATAAACTTTCAAAATTAATGATTCTGCATTATTTGGGATTTAAGGTTCATAAATCGCCTTTTCCCCCATTTTTTTTAATTAATTTATTTGTTTATATATATATATATATATATATATATATATATATATATTTTTGAAATTGGTTTAGATAAACACATTTTTATGGCATATATTTGAATGCTTAAGCAATCTCAAACATATTATATAAAAATAGTAAAAAAAATCTTTGAAATTTATGGAATTTTCCTGCAAATATTTATTATTATGATTTACTATCCGCTATCTTTGAATATTATAGATATATTTGAGAATTATAAAGACTAGCGACAGTTCTTGCATTTAATATAAAAAATCTATACTTTCGAAATACAGTTCCTTAATTTTCTCTCCATATGTTGTGGTGCCATTAGATCATGCAACAAGAGTTCATAAATATGGCATGGCAAGTAGTGGTAACAACTCCAGAAGTGGCAAAAGAGAGTAAACATCAAATAGTTGAGACAAAGCATCTTATAAAGGTTTTGCAAGAGCAGAAGAATGGCCTCATTCATCGAATATTTGACAAAGTTTAGGTCGACAACAAGATGATTTTTCAAGTCATCGAGAGGTTCATTCAAAGATAGCCCAAGGTAATGCATTCTCTCATCTATTCATAGAACACATGGAACATTTTATATTAGACCAACAAAAAAACAAACCTAAAAATATCTATTTTTTTTCTATATCCAATGACCTTATGGAGTGGTTATCTATTTGATTTTCTTAAATATTTGTTTTTGACACTTACATTTATATGTTTGGTATTTTAAATTAAGTCTAGTAATGTATCTCAATAGTGAAAATTTTCTAGAATTCATGGTTATCTATTTGATTTCCTGAACATTCATGTATAACATATAGATTTCCGGGTTTGTTTATTCAAATATTAACTTGATATATTATACATATATCAATTCATTATTCCTTTTAATTTGGTTGGTATTTATCTATTAAATGATTTAGTAGAAAGGGGCAACAATATGGAGAAAATGAAATAGAATGATCCTTGCAAGCGTAGTTAGAAGCTATGGAATAGAATGGTTAACCGAGAAAATACATATACAAAATATATGGAAAACATGGTTAGTTACACAACATTCTAAAATAAAAAAAATAAAATTTTGGTTTTTTGAACCTTTATATATATGTGTTTGTGGAGAACGTTCTCACTGAACAGAGGAAATTGAAATGGGCACATGTTTGTGTTTCATCATGTGGAATAATTACTATGAAGGACAAATATGAATCTCATGCCCTATATTCTCTATCGACATTTCACCCCTATCTAGGTGAAGTCTTTGTAATACATTTAGAAGTGAAAAGGCCAAAATAATACTAGTAGAAATTACTTTTTGCAGATTTCCTCTTTGGTTTTATAAACTTGTAACTTCTCTTCTCATAGAAGTAGTGTTGGATCTCTCAAGCATAACTTCTCTTTCTTGGCAATAAATATTTCTTGGGGCATGAAAAATGATCCAATATTATGTTTGAATTGTTTTCCTTCCTTCAAGTAGTCCATACAATCAATCTTTTTGATTGAGAAGGCCTAAAAAATACAATGTTTCTTCAAGGTAATTGAGGAATGTGAGCATGAATTTCTATGCACTTCTTATTTTTCAATGGTGTTAGAAACAAAAGAGAGAACATGGTGGGAGGAAGATGCAATTATTATGAGTGATGGGGAAGAGAGTGTGTGTTGAGGATAATTGCATTTATGATGATAGAGACTTGGAAACCAACCATAGCACTAATGCCAAGTTTGTCATTTCTTGGTGTCTCAGTGAAGTTAGATCAATCTCTTCATCATGGGGCAAATAAAAACCCTTGCAGGGGAATCGAAGGGGCACTTTGACACAAAGAACCACCACTGTTATTGAATTTTTATATGATTGTCCACTGCAATTTTATGTAGTGGAAACATTCCCTGTCCTGCAAATGAAACAAATCCAAATCCTGATCTCTATATTTATTATGCATGAAGCTATCGAGATTACTATATTTATACTAAATCTATTCATTCACAACAGTGAATGATAATTATGAATTGTTTGTATATAATTTTTGTTGGTTGAATATTAAATTTGGGAGATTTTTTATGATGTGATGATTCATTACATTTGCACTGTTTATGTTTCTAGGAATCCTTGGAAATATTGTTTCCTATTAGTTGAAATCAAAATTTTGCTAAGGGAGGAGAAGTGATTCTAGAACTCATCTTTTGATGATGTCAAAATACTTGAATTTATAATTTATATTGCGATGAAAATAAAAAAATTTGTAATCAATTGTGGATACAATTACTATTTTATGTTTTTCATGAACAAAAAACTTCGATGAATGTGCAAAGATGCCAAATCATCTGATTGCATGAATGAACTCTCCACCATTTACAATTTGAATAGAAAAACTACATGTGGTTGATTGAATTTTTCTACACTATCTCTCAATTCTTAGGAAACATTGACAATTGCATAGTGAGTGTACTTACAAATAATTTTATACTTAAATAGGAATCAAATGTCTTTATATAGTGATTTTTGTAGTGATTTGATTCCTACATGTATATATTCTACCCTTGTAAATTTGAACTTGTAACCTTTTACAAGAAGGCATGTGTTCTTAACGATTAGACTCACTCAATAAGGTTATAAGAAGGCTTGTGTTCTTAACTATTAGACTCACTCAGTCCCTACTTAAAATAGGTGTAGTCTAACTAATAGACAAGATATTTTTTTGAATACATAACTGGATTCAACACCTTGAAAAACCTCCTCAGGCACTCAATTTTTGTGAATTAAACAACTTAAACTTATGATTTTTAAAAATATATACAAAATTTTGAATTTAATAATCCTATCGGTGTCCCTTGCACCTTTTGGGGTAATTGCTAGTTAGTATGTACTTCTCCAATATTTGACTTTTCAACTTCTCTTTCTTCTCCTACATAAATATTTTTTGCAAATGAATTAATTTGATATTTAACTTTTTTTGCATGTGAAATATCTTTATATTCCATATGAGTAACATACATGTTTTGTTCGTCAAGAGACTACTCAAACAATAAGGCTCAAAGATATTACAATAAATACTCATTATGAGCTCAACATGTCACATGTGGGAATTCAACTCAGGCGGGGAGGATAATAACATTTCTCCCAATGACTTATGCTAAACCAAATTAACTAATTTGATATTTGTGTTTCTCCTCATCATCCCAACTATTACTTACTATATCTTGGTTGAAGAGGAGGAAAAAACAAACATAACATGTATGCACATGAATCGATTTATAGGGGTTCCTTTATAAGGAGGCAATGACTAGTAAGTAGTCATCTTACATGTAAAATTTGCAGGTTCCCAATTTTATTCCATGTTAATGTTGACGATGTCCTCTCTAAAATATCATGTCAAAATTGTTCATAATAGTAAAATTAATAGACTAATTGAATGTAAAATTTTAACACTAGTCTAAACCATGAATTCACTTTGTAGCTAGAAGGCAAAGAGAATGTTAATGTGGAAATAAAAAAATAAATGTAGTTGTCATAGGTGAAAGTGTGTGTTTATGCACATAAATGCATACTTTCATCCCAAAAGGATAATGGTGGGGGATGAAGGTGTGTAACATTACACAAATCTCAATTACAAGGTAAATATGATTTATATGGTATGTCGTGTTAGTGGGGCCTATCATGAGTGGTTAAAGTGAAGTGTGATTATCCTCGCCACTTAGGTTCCTTTCCTACTTGTGACATGCTTTCTCTTAATGCATTGATTTGCTTCTATAAGGAATCATTTCATGTGGATGGAGCCAAGGGTGATAATTCCTGAGTGAATTTATCATTATAGGTTCCTCTTAGTCTCAATCTCTTAGCCATGATTTGTCTCCACATTTTCACTGTTACAATTCTTGACTATGACAAAAGCATTAAACAAAAAAATGGCAATGCATAAAATTTAAATTGTTAGCAATATTAATAGCATCACATCAAGGGGAGGCAAATTAGTTCTCATCAATTCAATGCAAGAATCCTTTTTAATATATTAATATATTTTAGCTCATATTCCAAAGTGTATTTTGGAAAAGATTAGAAAGTGTGTTTTAACTATATGTGGAAAGGTGATTGTGATTTATAAGGATCTCATTTAGCAATTTCGAAAGTAAATGTTTCGCATAAGGATTAGGGTGGTTGGGGCATCAAGAACATCTTCCCTTTTGGTATATCCTTAATAGCTTAGTTAATTTGGAATTTATTTACAATAGACAATTTGTGGAGAAGGATTCAAATTGAAAAATATATTACCCTTGGCGTTGTCATAAACCATAGTAGGAGGAGAATAAAGAGTATTCATAATGTATCGAACTACAGGACATTGTCTTTTCTAATCATATGTAAGTTCCTTGCCTCGAAATTTGGCTCAAGGTTTCAAGTTAGAGTAGGTTTTGAAGAGATTATAAAATGTGGTGAAGGCATTTTCCTCCCAATATAGTTAATCCTCTAGCTACGGGAATAAGGAATATGCACACTGAATAAATTTGATAATACTTTGCTTACCTTAATTTAGAGCTAGGGTTGGCTACAAGCTTAGGCCTTGGGATTATAAGGTAACTAGGATTAGTGTTGGGATGGATCTTTATCTAAGTATGAAGGCACATGTAAGATTGAAGAATAAAGATGATGAAATTGCTTGGGATTAAAACAAAGCTAGAGGTTTTTATAAGGTCAAACTTGGATGCATAGATTTACAAACACTTGAGGTATATAAAGTTTTTTGGTGGTAGAAAAAGTTATGGAAGGTTAACGCACCTCCAAAGTGCACTCTATTCCTTCTATTTGTTCTCAACAACAATGCTTTAACTTGGGCTAAAGTTCAAAAGAGAAATATATCAAGTCCAACCAATTGCATATTTTATAGAACTAATGAAGAAATTTTCGTACATGTATTTTTTCAATACCCTTTCTCAAGATAGGTATGGAAAGAGTTTGAAAATCAAACCTCACTTCAACATTTGAGGGATAAATTGACCCTAAAGGATTTCTTTCAACAATACTTTATTAGAAGAGAAATAAATGAATATATAACACTTTCATATGTGATTAATTGGGGAACATGGTTCATGAGGAATGCTAGGAATTTTTAGGATAGTCAAGTTCCCACTTTCAAAGTTTCATTACAAGGGCTTTCACTGTTTTGTTCTTATAATACTAGTATAAAACCAAAACCCAATTGAGTGATAGGAGAGGTGATTATGAAAAAGACTTATGTATGTAGATTCTCTGATGGAGCTTCCAAAGGTCTATAACACCACTACATTTTGGGTTTTGTGTTATTTACTATTGATGATCACTATTTCATTGGTAAGGGAAATCTAGGCATTGGGAATAATAATCAAGGTGAATTTAAAACATTGTTCTTCCTATGAAGTGCGCTTTAGAGAAAAATATTGTGCAACTACATGTATTTGGATACTTAGCAATGATTATCAATTGCATGAACATTGAAATATATGTCCACAATATTGGTCTTTCACAGTTAGTTTTACATTTGAAGGATATATCTAGTAATTTTTGGGGGATTGATTTTACTTATATATTTAGAGAATTGAATTGTTTTTTTGTTGCGCTATCAAAGGAAAACTTTACACTAGGCTAAAGGTTTTCTTGTCTCAGATGAATTTACTAAGGACATCTAGTTTCCTCAAGGACTTGTAGCCTTTCATACCTTTGGTCTTATTTGGCTTTTGATACATAAGGTGTCAATTGATGAAGACATATTTTGTTTAGAACTTGGTTATATTTTTAAAGATTTAGAATAACTTATGTTAAAAGATATTGGTAATGGGTCACCAAGGCATAAGAAACTAGTTGTATGTTGTATATGCATTAACACCTAAAAATTCAATTTTCTATTCATGTTAAATAAATAATTAATTCTTTTTTTTTAAATATATTTTTTTATATTTAATTTAAAAAAAATAAAATCAAATCGATTGTTGCCTTTCTCTGTAAATTCTCAATTATTCATAACATATGTAATCCCTTAACATTTAACAACTTTCCCTCACTTGAAAATAAATACTAGTGATTTTTTATTTCAATTATAAATATAATGAAACACTATTTATAGATATTAAACTTCACATAAAGAACTTTTCTCCTTTCACAATTTATTCTTTACCCTTCTTACAAGTAACCTTTTACTCAATTAAATATACTATTTTCTACAATAAACTCTTATTTAATTACATATGGCATGATATGTGATTTCAATTGGAATAGTGCTTTTTCTTAGCACATGTAGCAGGTGAAATCCATTTTTTTGGTGCTGGGATGGAGAAAGTGGGATTTCACACTTAATATTTTAAAGGCTAAGTCTCATGGTGGATGTGTGGGAAACCCAAAACTCTCATTCACTATCTATAAAGTTTGGTGTTTTTTGTCTCATAATATTTATTTAATCGAGATGATTTTGAACATTGAGAAATGAATAAAGATTGGAAAAAGGTATATGTCACGGTGTTCCTTGTACTCCTCAAACACTAAATCCGTGATATGCCCGACACTGAAGAATAGAACTCGTTCGTTCTTGGAACATATGCCGCCACCAATTTAAACTATAATAACATTCATTGAAATACACGTGAAAGTTGTCATGGTCATAAAGATGGGAAAGTGAATTTAACATTATGCAAAACTTTGAAATATTAAAAATTCAAAATTTAAAACCACCATTATTCTTTTTTGCTTACTAAAGAAAGAAATATAAAGAGAAATCTAAACAAATCTTAAATAAATCAAAAAAATAAAGGAATTAGATTTAACAAGATAAGCCACAAAAGCAAAAGCAAAAGGAATCATTTAAGTACACATTTAATTCCACTACCATGAGCATTGCCATTATGGACTTTACCAAAAAACAAATTTATACGAAAATTCGACATTCCCTAAAGACTAGTCTGGTCATTATTTAATAGCCTCAACCTTACATTTTGAATCCACCATTAATTAAAGATGTATAAAAATAATACCATGATTTTTTATAAAGGATTGTTAAGATGAAAGTAAGAGAGAAAAATTAGTGTAGGGTAAAGAGTTTACAAATTAGTTTGGAAAATAATGGAAATTTTGGTAAGATTATGATAAATCTAATAGAATTTTTTGAAAATTTGGGTTATAGCTATTAAATTTCAAAATTTTGGGTGTCTCAAAGATTTTTGATGGTGCTGAATCTATTTCCACCATCAAAAAACAATTCAAACACTACAATATTCTGATTTTTTGAAATTTTTACTAGATTCCAGCAAAAATTCTACCGTCTAACAAATTTGTGACATTTCCACCATCAAAAAACAATTCAAACACTTCAATATTCTGATTTTTTTTACTATATTCCGATAAAAATTCTACTGTCTAAACAAATATTCTGATTTTTGAAGTTTTTTACTAAATTCCGACAAAAATTCTACTATCTAAACAAATTTATGACATCAATAAACAACACATACAAAATAAAAAATACAATCTATAATAACTACTTTACCCAATTATTTAGATTTTTTTTTTTTTTTTAATTTTAAAGATATAATTACCTCTCTAAATAATTAATCATTAAATTATTTATCAAAGCCATGTTTTAATATAATCAATTTAGAAAACTTGATCATCTTTAAAAAAAATCTCTTTATGTTATTTAACTTGTATGTTTCTTTAACGTTTTGCTTGGTTTTGTCAAATGGTGAGTTGTTTTTAGATCGCTGATAGAGAGGTCTTTTTATTATTCTACTTTGTAGTTTTGTGAAAATTTTGCATTGGGAAATGTGGTGTTCACAAGATCAAATATAGTTTAATGAAACACATTGCCTTCATAATTAAAGGTTATGTCCAACTTCAATCTTTGATCTCCAACATTATTTAGTTAAAAAAGCATTTGCTTAAATCAATATAAACACATAGTGGCACACAAGTACCAATTATTTTTGGAATTAGGGTAACATATTTACCCAAAACATTACCCATGACTTATAGAATCTAGTAACCCTAAAGAGGAAATTTAAACAATCTAATCCAAAACAAGACCTCAAACAAATATTTTATATAATATACAAATTGAATATGGAGCACCATTAATTAATAAATAAACTTTAATTTTCCATGCCCTTGTTACTTAGGTGAGCTTTATTGATTTTTCCTACGATAATGGTTAGATTGTTTTTCATAATCATCCTAAGTGATGGTGTTCTCTTTATATTATTGTAAACACTTATATGTATAAGTGTCACTTTAAAATTCAATAAAATTATTTTTTTTGTTTAATAATACTAACTTATTATATCGAGAGGTGTTTTCCAATTTAGTATAAAAGAAATGTTGTAAAATTATGTTATGTTATGTAAACAATTTGACTTGGTCAAATTATATAACAATTAAAAAAATAAAATTATTAATTATAATTATTAATTAAAACACTATGACTACGTCAAACTACATAAAAATAAAAATAATATAATATAAAATAAAATTTATAATTATTAATAATTAAAGCAACCTAGATCCATCTTAATTCTTGATCTATCAAGTGTTGAGAGAGATCAAATCCTTGAGGTGCAAACATCTTTTAGACTGAAAAGAGATTTGATTCCTCTCAGCGTTTGGTAGATCCAAAGTTAAGATGGATTTAGGTTGGTTATCCATGGGGTGTAGACCAATTGGTTTGTGTGGGGTTGAGTCCCCATTAGGTCTTAGGTTCAAATCTCATGGAGAGGGGTTGAGGATGGGAGCCACCTTTGAGGGAATCAAACTATCCCAAGGGGTGTCTAAGCTCAATTGAGCTTTGCACAATCCTAGTGATATCATTCCGTTGGTGGGCAAATTGTTCTTCTATCTGACAATAAAGCTGACTCTGACATAGACTCAGTGTAATTAAAAAAAACACACACACAAAACTTTATTAAAATGATTATAATAAAACATTAGTTCCTTAAACATATCAATGTAAAATTATATTAAAATAATAATATAATAAGACATTACATCTTTTCTTACTTTAAAATAATTATAATAAAACGTATGTAAAATTCTATCAAAATAGTAATATAATAAGACATTACATCTTTTCTTACTTTAGCAATGCCAAACATCTTTTCCTTAACTACCACATATATGAATGAATAATACAATAAATGACAATTTATAGGCTTAGAATTAATTGAAAGGTTTGCTTTTATATAGTAGTGTTTCACACATGTAAATCATTATCTAGATATGTATTGTTGCATTGATCCAAACTTAAATATGAACGCAACAAAACACAAATATAACCATAACTACAGAGATGCAACAAAAATAACGCTTCATTTCATTAATATCAAATACTAAAATATGCTTACAAACAAAAATGGAAATAAACTAGCTCGGGTGACAGTAGCTTATCTCTGATAAGAGATGTGATGGCTACATGCCTCTGAACCGTGTTACAATAAGGCTCAAGGGCCTATTTATTATTGAACAACAAGGGAAACCCAAAAAAACAAAAACCCTAACCATATGGAACGCCAAGAGTTTGTGGACCCTGTTAGGGTTAGTTGGGTAGCCAAATTTTCGGGGTCGTAACTTGGTCATATTATCTTCGTTTGGCGCGTACAATACCTTGTTGGAAAGATCTCCTCGAATACTACATGATTTGTGACAGGTTTTTGTTAGGCCTACCGCTTGACACGGGCCTATCGCGGACCTAAAAAAAGCGTCGTTTAGGGATTCAAATCTGCTCCGGAAGTTTAGGACCCGAAAAACTGCGAAAAATAGTAAATACTACAATAAACAAGGAAACAGATGAAACCAACTGGAAGTCAGATGGAATAGGCGAGTGACCACCAATATCCACCTAAATCATATATTTTATGTTTTGAGCAAAATTTTACCTGGTATATAATGAAATTTTTTATATTTATGTCTTAGGATCACATTAACTTTTTATTAATGTTTATTAAGTATTATTTTTAAATAATTCCATCCAATAGACATTTTTATGTAAAATTGGCATTTTGTTTATGCGACTGAAATGAAAACATATATATTTTTTTATAATTTTCTATAATTTTTATATATAATATATTTTATATTTCTAATTTTCTTAGTCTTCTCACCATCTCTTATTTCACATTTTAATATCTATAAACTTTTTCTTAGTCTAGACAAAAATATACATCTTTTTACATAGCAAGTTAATTAAGTATTCTTATATTTTTTCCTTTCATATTTATAATTTCAGTTTTTTATATCGACACATAGTTTCTCTTCCACAATGCCTCAATGATTTAACTATTTTTTTTTCATAGTTTCTCTTCCACAATGTCTTAATGACTTAACTATTTTTTGCACTATGAGTTTCATGTTTCTTTTATTTTGTCAATATATCTATATTGACCAAGCATGCAAGCTCCCCTTTTCCTTTCTTTTGTTTTCTATGGGTATAGAATGAAATTTCTTTGTGCTTTCATTTATAGCACGCATAGTCTCGTTTATGTGAAACTAAAATCTTATACATGATAGCGGTCTTTATTTTTAGGTAAGAGATTCTTATATGTTTCTCTACTCTTTTTAGTTATGCCTTGGAAAGACTAAGTCCTCATATTGACACCATTATTAATCTTCCAATTTCACACCTTTTCTAATTTGCATATATTATGTAAATTCAAAATTGCTTTAAATTCTTTTACATGTATATTGCTCCCAACCAAACTCATATTAGGAGCAAACTCATATTGTAATCTAAAACTATCTCTAGTGCCTTTAAACCAATTCTAACATTAAAAAAAAATGTAATTTATTTTTTTTATATATTAAAATATGATTATAAAAGTCATTACTACAAATCTTACATAATCAAAATCCTTACACCAAAGATGACACCCTATATTTAATTTAATGAATAAAGATATCCAAATCGATCCTAATTTGCATGGTGCTTAGAGGTTTTCACGAGGAAGCTCCATCCATCCATGAGCACTTCATATACATCAGCTTAATAAGTGAAGACAAACATTAAGTACAATACTAGAGATGAGGATCATATATTATATTGCATAGCCTTAATAATAACAAGAGTGTATAAGTGGTTATATATTTATTTATAAAAACGAGTGTATAAATTATTATTAATGTCGTGAGTGTATAAGTGGTTATATATTTATTTATAAAAATGAGTGTATAAATTATTATTAATGTTGTTTTTAATTTTTATTATTATTATTATTATAATAGAAAAAATGAGTTTTGGTCTATGACTGAGCGACTGTAAGAAAAATTTCGGGGAAACATGCAAGACTAGGGTTTGAAGCAGGGTATCAGTGTTGGGCACCGTGGAGGGGCGAGAGGGGAGTTCCACTCCCTCCTATAGTGATGCAGTCTTAAACCGCTTCAAGAAGCCAATAAAAGCAGAAACCGGGAGTATAGACAGAGAAAAATAGGAAAACAGTAGGTCACAGCGGCAAGCGGAAAATCAAGGGGAAGACAGAAGAGAGAAGAGCATAGGAGGAGGCAGTCAGAAAACTGACCACAGGAATCTGACAGGACCATGTAAACCTAGGTCAACCATCACACCTCGAGTGGTGTTAAGTGATCCAACGCTACAGGCGCATAGGGATCACATGGCGACTTATGCCGTAATATGCAAATTTATGGGGTTATGGCCAACAGAGAAGGCTTTGTATGCATGGATAAAGAACCATTGGAAACCTAAGGGAGAAATAAATCTGCACCTTGGATCCAAGGGTTTCTTCACAGTAGTGTTCTCAAACTTAGAGGATAAAGACAGAGTGTTCAAAGGAGGACCATACTTCTATGCTACTGCAGGCCTCTATATGCGGCCATGGGTGATGAATTTTGTCCCAGAACGAGAGACGTTCACATATATGCTGGTATGGATAAGACTCTACTCCATACCTTTAGATTATTGGCTGCCAGAATCCCTAAAAGCCATAGGCAATAAACTAGGGCATTTCTTAAAAATATCAGATGCCACACTGCGCGGAAAATACACCTCCTTTGCCCGAATATGTGTAGAAATGGACCTTTCTGGAGCTCTGCTGGATGAAATCATTCTAGAAGTATATGATGAAGAATGGGTGCAGGCGGTGGATTACGAGCATGTCCCTTTCAGATGTCGCAAATGCCATGAACACGGGCACCTCTTCAGAGACTGCCCTTTAAACAAAATGGAGAGTAGTATTAAAGCCACCTCAAGGAAAGATACTGAAGGCTTTACCAAAGTGGGAGGCAAAGGGAAAGGAGGGAGAAAGAACCAGAAGAAAAGCAATGAGGAAAAGCAGCCTAGTCAGAATAGATTCAAGATATTAGAAGAAGAAGATGGGAACAATGGAGCGAACCAGGTACTGGAGGACAGTCCTACAGAGAAGGAAAAGGATGATAGCATGGAGGATAGACCTGAAAACAACCAACAAAAGGAGGATCTGCCAAGCACTATGGAACTTGACAGGGACCATGAGATGACCCCAAGCGAAGTGGGAACGAAGGATCATGAGCTGCAGGAAATTCTTGAAAGGGAGCATCTTGATCTAGAAAAGTTCCTAGAGCAAGGAATTGCCAAAGGGGTGGATTCACTACCTCAAGAGGAGTTTAACAGAGTACAACAGATCTTCCTCTGGAGATCTCAGGCAAAGGGTTCTGGGGTCAAAAGAAACCATGATAGTTAGGACAACAGAGGGGTAAAAACGATGGAGGCAACAGTGGGACAAGCTCCCAAGAACCCAGGTAGGAAAAGAGGAAGAAAAAGACAGAATGAGCTGCTGATAGAGTGTGGAAAACTCATGATTAACTCAGGTAAGATGAAAGACCTTACTAGTTACTCATTTACAAATATTTCTTAATGAAGCTTACAACATGGAATATTAGGGGTCTAGGAAGTAAAAGGAAACAAAGAAATCTCAGCAATAGAATGAAAGAGGAAAAACCAGATATGGTGTTTATCCAGGAAACAAAATGTTCAATAGATAAAATAAGAGAGATACATAGCAAATGGCTTATCAAGTATGAATATCTAGAAGTTAAAGCAGACAACACAGCAGGAGGAATTCTCACACTTTGGAACCCCCAGAAACTTGGAATCCTAGATGCTGAAGCATCCAGGAACTACCTATCAATGGTTATCCAACCTTTGGGTGATAAGGAAGTTTATTTGATCACAAATGTCTATGGTCCACAAAAAATTGAAGACAAACTCAGGCTTCTGACCTCACTGGAGAAGCTAAGAGAAAGATATTCGATCATCCCCGGGATTCTAGGAGTGGACTTTAATATGATCAGACCTCTCTCAGAAAAAAAAGGTGGGACCCGATCACTAGGCAGAGATTACATAGCATTTCAAGACTTCATAAACAACATGACGCTAGTGGATACAGAGACTAGAAATGGTACCTTCACCTGGAATAATAAGAGGGGAGGGGCTCCTCATGTTGCCTCTAAACTAGATAGATTCATTATCTTTGAGGACCTCATCCTCACAGGCCTTGACTTGTCGGCTATAATCCTCCCTTTTAGAGGCTCAGATCACGGGCCTATTCAACTTGAAGCTTCCTTTATAGGCACTCTAAGAAACAGACCTTTCAGGTTTGAAAACATTTGGCTTACTCATCCTGACTTTATTAGCCATATTGAAAAATGGTGGACATAAGATATGCACATTTAGGGAAATAAAATGTTCCTTCTGCATCAGAGATTGAAACACATCAAACTCAGGCTTAAAGATTGGAATAAGAATGAGTTTGGTAATACCTTCGAAGCCAAAAAAGTAGTTGATCAGAAACTACAGGGAAAAGCCAGGTCCTCATCTCAGATGGCTTCACCGAGGAAAGTAAAATACAAGCTGACTCCCTTCAACACGAATGGGAAGGCTTATGCAAGCAAGAGGAGATCTTCTGGAGATAGAAATCAAGGGTACAATGGTTAAAAGAAGGAGAAAAAAATACAAGGTTTTTTTATAAGTCTACCATGGATCATAGGTCTCATAATAGGATTTCAAAACTCAAAGATACTCAAGGAAAACAACTCAATACCCACAAAGAAATAGAAACTGCTCTGGTTCAACATTTCCAAAGAATAGCAGACGAGCTTTTCATAGACAAATCACAATTCATCAATAACTTCACAAAGCACATACCTAAGCTTGTGACAAGAGAATACAATTATAATCTTAATAGACCAGTGACTGAAGAGGTCAGCGAAGTCATCAAAGAGATGAAAAATGGAAAAGCTCCGGGTCCTAATGGTTTCAATGTCGACTTTTTCAAAGCATGTTGGAAAATAGTCAAGCAAGATATCCTCGATGTGGTGGAGGACTCGAGGAAAAACAAATTTTTTTTGAAGGTGCTCATACCTCTTTCATATCTATGATTCCAAAGAAAGAAAATGTTATGACACCAGATAGATTTAGACCCATAGCATTATGCAATGTGGTGTACAAAATTATCTCCAAAATAATTGCAAACAGGCTCAAGCCCCTTCTTCCAACTCTTGTGTCTGAAGAGCAAACTAGATATGTGGAAGGCAGACAAATTCTAAATAACATCATTCAAGCTCACGAGGTGGTTCACTCACTCAAAAGCAATAAGCAGGCAGGTATGATCATACAACTTGACCTAGAGAAGGCTTATGATAAGTTAAGCTGGGCATACATCAGGGAAGTACTAATAGCATATGTATTTGACTATAACTGGATAAGATGGGTAATGGCCCTTGTTACCACCTCAAGTTTTTCAATCCTCCTAAATGGCTCACCATCCAAAACCTTTAAGCCTTCGAGAGGACTTAGACAAGGAGATCCGCTCTCACCCTTCCTCTTTATTCTCATGATGGAAGGTTTAGGCAATGCGATCAAATCTGCCAAAGTAGAAGGCAAAATCCAGGGTCTTAAACTCACCCTGAATGGGGATGCCTTGACTCATCAACAATTTGTGGATGACACCATGCTACAGGGTACACCCACAGTCAAGGAAGCTCTTGCCTTCAAGCAAATCCTGAACGACTTTGCTATGGTTGCGGGTACAGAGGTAAGCCTTACCAAATCAAAGATTTTCTTTTTTAATATTGACATTTCTATTCAGAGAAACCTCACCAGAATTCTAGGTTTTCAAAGAGATCAGCTACCCTCCAAATATTTGGGAATACCTCTAATAGATAAACCTCTAAGCAAGGCAGTTTGGGAGCCTGTTATTAATAAACTCCAGGACAAAATTCGGAAATGGACAAACAGGTCTTTGAATTTAGCAGGACGGCTAGTGCTTATAAAATATTTCCTACAAACTGTCCCCATCTTCATGTTTTCAGCCCTTCTAGCTCCTAAAGGAGTTGTGCAACACATCAGGAATATCCAAAGAGATTTTCTTTGGGGCAAAGGGGAAGAGAAAAAGAAATGGGCTTTGGTAGCTTGGGAAAAGATCTGTAAACCTAAGACACATGGAGGTTTGGGACTTGATGACCCTGAAACCCTAAGCAAAGTTTTGGGGGCAAAACTATGGTGGAGATGGCTAAAGGAATCAGTTACCCCTTGGGCCAAGGTATGGAAACAGAAATATGCAAATAATTGGCAAGAAAGGGAGCACATTCGAATGTCTGGGCTCATCAAAGGCTCCCACATTTGGAACAAAGCTTGGGAGAATAGAGCCATTTTTCAAAAACACAGTTTCTGGGAAATCAAAGATGGAAACCTAGCTCAGTTTTGGGAGGACAATTGGCAACAAGAACCTAACTTGTTAAGAGAAGAATTTTCCAATCTCAAGAATGATACTAACAACAAAGGTTTACTCAGGGTAAAGAACTTTTGGGATCAGGATAGAAGTGAGGGAAAATGGAGAATATGGAAGAACCTGGTATACAGTGATGACTCCCCTTTGAAGGCCCAGGCAAAAGCTCTTGCAGTTATCTTGGAACAGAGAAAGATTCTGACATCAACATCTTCAGACCAACTGAGATGGGGAAAAAACAATGAAGGCAAATTTAACCTCAGAGAAGCCAAGAGAATAGCCCTAGGGCTTGACTTTCCAAACCCAGATAAGGTATGGAAGGTCCTATGGCAGAACCAAAATTGGATGAAAATCAAACTGTTCATGTGGTTGGTACAACATAAAAAAAATCTGACTTGGGAAAACCTTCGGAAAAGAGGTGTAGCCGGTCCATCTAGATGCCAGCTATGTGAATTACAAGAAGAAACAATGGAACACCTACTCAACCTCTACCCATTCACCTCCACCTTGTGGAATTGGGTGGCTTCAATCTTCAGACAAATGGACAGGGACATTTGCAGCATCACCAGCACTTTGAGGAATTGGAGGAGGAACTTCTCTGAAAATGAAATAATCAACAAGGCTTGGGCTATGGTTCCAGGCTTTCTAATCTTCAAGAATAGAATTGGTTCATCCCAGAGCATCATGGCTCAGATCACAAGACAACTCAAAGAGATTGTAGGAACCCTTCTAAAGAAACCCCCTGAGAACCAACCTCAACACCAGGATGTGCAGATACTTCTTCATTTGGGCCTACAGGGGCTTTTCCCCTAGGGCATAAACAAGACTGTAAGTCATATAACAGCTGAAAAGGACTTCTGGCAACCTCCCCCTCTTGGTTTTATGAAATGCAATATAGATGGAGCCTCTAAAGGAAACCCTGGTATGGCTGGATATGGCGAAGTAATCAGAGATGAAAAGGGTTTCATAAAAACCATATTTCATAGTCATTTGGGGAAGGCCACTAATAATATGGCAGAGCTCATGGCCCTTGATCAATGCCTAGAAATCTTGATGGACTCAAATTTACATAATACCATCATTGAAGCTGATTCTAAATTGATAATTAATTCGGTCAAGAAAATATGCAATGGCTCTGCTCCAGAGAAAGTGTTGAAACATTGGAGGTTACTACAGGTCTATCAACGTATTCAATCCCACCTGTGAACCATGAGAACCCTCAGTTTTGTTCATGTGCGCCGAATAGCCAACAGGTTAGCAGATATTTTGGCAAACAAAGGAGTACTCTGTTCCAAAAGCAATAAAAGATATGACTGGATGGGGACTCCCCAAGGACGATTGCGGGAAGATTGTCACAGACAGGCGACCTTAGATAGGGAGTACTTTCAGAGCATGAGAAATAAGCAGAGTGAAGACTGATGGAAACAGAAGAGTTTCGGTCAACTCGGGGAAGTAGCATATGGTAAAGTGTGAGCAGGATGACAGGCACCCAACTAAAGTTTGCCTTTGGTTTTCAGGCGGGAAACTGCACCCTGAACTCTATAATCCTAGGGTTTTCGGGAGGGAAACGACATACAGGTTAAGTCTAGGTATGGACCCGAATTACATTGAATGTGGCCTATTAATTCTTTGGGCTGTTGGCTTAGTTAATGTGTGGGCATGTTGTTGGGATCGCAGTCATCCCATGGATTTCGGGCGATAATTAGCAAGACCATTAATTTTCCAAATGGACCCGAAATTCTTTTAGGCGGAGACTTATTTTTGCTTCAGGTCCGTAAGGGCAGTTAAGTTACGGGTTAGTTGCTCAGACCTTTTGGGATCTCTTACATCTGGTGGATTTCGGGCGGTTAAGCTGCTCGTGGGTTATCTCTTCATCCGGACCTGAAATAGATTAGAGAGATGGCACATTTTTCTTTTCGGGTCCGTTTGAATGGATAAAGGGTAAGCGTGATGGCAACCCAATATCGCCTCTTGACCGTTGGATCTTTGAAGGCTGATCGCATGGTCTTCAGGATTTCATGTTCTACGGAGGTTAAGAGTGGTCACTTGGCATTGTTTTGTGGGCCTTCGGCACGGTGGGCCCCGTCAACAAAGGTTTTTTTGGTGGCTCGACAGTGTGGATAGAAGGTTTCTATTTCACCGGTTGTTCCGAATGACGCCTTAAGGGCGGGTTGTCCCTTAGTTTCTCTGCTCGCTTGGATAAGCGGTAGTGTGGGCCACAGCTCCTTTGTAGCTTGTGCTGCCTTTTGTATATTATGTACTTTTTTTACAGATTAATAGAAGGACCTACTCTCACTTGATCAAAATTAATAATAATAATAATAATAATATACAAAGTATTTTAAATGTTCAATTATTTTTGTATGAAGAGGTATTTTACATTTTATGGAGCGATTGTTGTAGCGGTATAAATATTTAATTGTAAACATTTAAATGTCACCTCATTAAAAAAAATAAAGGAGTCAAAAAGTAATATAGATCCCAATATGTAGGAGATTTTGTAGTGCCCTTAAACCAACATAGATCCATCTTAAGTATGGATCTAACATGAGCCAAGAGGGGTCAAATTTCTTCACGTGCAAAATTTTTCGAGTGCAACATACAATGTTATTTTCCATTATTTAATTTGTATTTTTAAATGTTAAATAGAGTATATATAGGACCAAACAAAAGTTTTAACCATAAAAACTTAATTTTTCATGATATATACATAATTTTTTTTTAAATGATCTATAATATATACATAATTGACATTCAAATATTTTATATAACATCTACACCGAGACATTTTATAACGCAAAATAAAATTGTTTTTTTATTATTAATGTATTTTTAAATATATGTTAATATTAATTCTTATTGAAATATTTTATTGATAAATCACATTGAATATTTTTTATATACAACATTAAAATATTTTATTTTAACAATTTTTTATATATATAGATATATATGAAGTTGATATTGACACAAATCAGTTAGCATAGATCTTCAAATAGTTTATTTAAATCTCTTGTTGAAATATTTTTGGAATAAGATTTAAGCATCTTACTGACACATTTTTTTACTTCTAATTACATTAGAGTATTACTTCTAATTATTTTATAACATATTCTTTTTTATTATTATTATAATGGACATTTTTTTTCTATTTAAAACATAATTTTTTATTTTTTTTAAAGGTGGAGAATTGACAGACAAACTTGCTCAATGAGTGCAACCATTTAAATATTGACTCAATTAATACTAAAAAGTTAAAAGTAATAAAAATAATAAAATTCAATTTGTTATTTTGTAATTTTGTTTTAATTAATAAAATTGCCAACAATTTTTTTAGATAAAAGAAAACCATAATATAGATATCACATCAAAAGATATAACATATCAATAGTAGTTGAGCCGAGAGGCTCATTCTACAATCCAGTATGAGGGACATGTGTAAGTATGAAATGTCCTCAAAACATAATAAAAATAATTTTAGCAAATGTCAATTAAAACAAAAAAGCAAATTCCCGATCGGGGTGCGAGCCAGAGAAAGGGGCCATCAAGGCAGAGTAAATGCTGAGTACGCCAAGGTACAGGACCATCTCCCCCCATACGCTCGAGGCGATGGGTGCGGTGTCCTTTTGCATGCATAAGACTACCACCATAGAGAAAGGTGGCAGAGATCGACAGGTAAGTTTTTTGGTTAGTAGTGATTATAGTGGGAAGGAAGTTGGTAGTTTCTGCGTCCAAGTGAGTGTGGTTGAGTGTGTGAGGCAAGGTGACTCTGGTAACCGGTCTTTGCAGCGTCTCCAGAACCGTTGGAGGTTCCATCAGCTGCAAACGAAGGAAATCGGGTATGTAAATTGTTCTCTCCTTCCCTCCATCATGCTCCCCTTGTCTTTGGTTTGATCTGTGGGTTTTGCATGGGGGCAACAAGCTGACACGTGAGGGAAATTGGGGTTTGGGGAATGGTCTAACGTCGGTAGCCTGGAAGGAGAACTTGAGTCCTATTGGAACCTCTTCAATTTCAATCCGCTACGAGATTTTCCTCTCCTACATGGGCTTAATTTGGTTATGGGGCAGGGGTGACAACCCTGGGGAATGGTATTGCCTTTGGTTCAAAGGCTAGGGGGTGAGGTGTTGGGATAGTGTTCATACCTGTCTTAATGTTGAAGCTTTCTATCTTATGGTTGGGAAACTTCTGGCTTTTGGCCTGTGCCAGTAGGTCTACGAGCTTGATGTTATGGGGAAGTGTTATCGGGGGTTTGGGAATTAGCATGCAACATGGACTAGCAATGCCAGAATTGGAATGTTGGGTGAAGGTTGTTTGGCTAATGGCTCTCTGGCTGGTTGGCTTTTGGGGTTGGGAAACCAAGGCCTGCGTCGTAATGGCCACAAGGTCATTATAGAGGGGGTGAGCCACCTAAGGGTTTGCAGGGTTGTCGAGGTAGTGTTGCAATACCTGGGCTTGGGGAATGGTCACAAAATGGGTAGAATTGGGTGTGAGAGGATGGGAATTTGCGTTTTGGCGTGATATGTTACAGGGCTTGTGGTCAGCTAGCTGTCGAGGTGTTGCACCCATGGCCTGGGTCGCAGTGCACACAAGGTTGTTGTTGTGGTGGCGTGCCAGTCTAGGCACAGGAAGTTTCACGCAGAGGCAGGAATGGGTCATACTGGGTTCGGGATTGTATATTCTGCTTAGTATTCCAGAGGTCAGGGGGGGCACGAGACTGCATGCACAATGGGGGTGCTAGACTTCGGTGGGTCGTAGAGCCTATGGGTGATGGAACAACACAGTATAATTGGTTACCAAATTTGGTTTCTTGCCTCCATGAAAGGTACGTGGAGTGGTAAGCCTCCCTGGGGGCAAGGGGTTTTGAGGCTCATCCCTCACCAACACAGGGATCGGTAAGCTCATATATGACTACTAGGCGTCGGGCCTGTGTGAATAGGCTCGAACTGCAAAGACTAAAGGCCGAGGAAAGAGGCCATGGGGGACTGAGCAAGAAAATGAACCCAACTCCTCGAGAGGAAAACGCAGCAGAAATCCTATCACTAACCTCATCAATGAAGCGATAGAAACTTATTGGGAGGGGACCACTGAGGAGATCAAGAGAATGATTGAGGAATGGGAAGTTGACCTGAACCACCAGGCGAGCATGACCGAGATAGAGATGGAATATTGGCGAATCCTCATGTCAGATCCTGAACACACTCCCGGGTGAGTGACTCAGTTTAAGAAGACCCTTTATCTATATTGGCTAATGAAAAGTCTCTTGGGCAAGGCCATGGAGCATATTTGGTGAGCATGGCGACAACGGTTCAGGATTTCCCGAACTACAAACAAGATTTTCAAAAGCTGCAATTTCAAATGCAGAAACAAGAAGGACGCCTTGACTGCATTGAGAAACACCTTCCCTGTCTGAGAGAGAAGACAGAGCTACCAGGCTCCAATGCCAAAGATCTGACTCCGGTTGAATCTACCTCTATTGAGTAGGAATATTAGAATGTTTGCTTACTGTTAGTTTTGTTCAGTACTTATGTGGATAGCTTTTACTTTTCAGTATGCAGTTATATATGAGTATAGGAAACTAGAGTATGGTTGTGGACATGAGAATCAAACTTATATAGCTTGGGTAGAAAGACTCATAATTTTTTGCTACTGGATGGCTTATCATGCGGTTAGGTGGCCAACAGACTTGGTTTCCCACTGGGCAAGTTGAGGCCACCTAACCTGTTTTATGTGGTGTTAATTTTCTTATTATTAATGAAAAAGGAGGATCTACCAAGCTTACAAAACATTTTTTTAAATAACCATATAAATAAATAATAAAAAAAAGAAAAATTAAATAACCATATAAATGAATAATTAAAAATGGACAAGAGGCTCATTCTACAATCTAGTATGAAGGACATGTGTAAGTATATCAAGTCCTCAAAAAATAATAAAAATAATTTTCGCTAATGTCAACAAAAACAAAAAAACAAAAATTAGATAACCATATAAATAAACAATTAAAAATCCACAAGAAGTTTATTCTACAATCCAATATTTCACTTTCATTCTACTTGGATCATTGATATTTCACTTTCACTCTTCAAGTAATAAATAATATATTTCCCCAAGGGATAACTCAATTGGTCAAGCCCTCGTTGCTAAGAACCTTTCCTATTGAGAGGTCACGAGGTCAAATCTCCTCGATGCCCTTGGGGTTAGGCCCGATATATTATGCCTCCTTTGGTGGATCTGTGTGGATTATTGTCCAATTGTCCATGGACGTAGCAATCACTCAGTGACTGGGAACCATGGTTGATCTGAATGTGAAAATTAGTTTTGTTATGTTAAATTCCTCTTCAAAATATGTAAAAGTGCTTAAGGATTCATGAGGTTAACTACAAGTTTAAACATGAGTTTTTGAGTGTTTTTATGTAAATTACATGAACAAATTAACATAAACAAATGATTGAACAACAACATATAATACACATGAACATCACCAAAACAGTGTCACAACAACACATGATGAAGGAGTTCACCCCGCCTGGGCTACATCTCCTTGGTGCAACTTCCAATGGCTTGGCCCTCTCTATTATGCTCAAAAGTGTGAATACATCAATTTACAATGCTCAGATAGCTGTGAAACCTATTCCATTGTCTCCAAAATGCCTAAAAATGCTTGTCTAGCCTCTTTATACTCCTAATTTGGTAAAAAAATGAAGAAGTTATGGCTTCCCCAAGGCTTTGTGCTAATGGCACCTCAATTTCCCCAAATTCTGGCACCATCCTACAAATTCAGCCCAATTCCGTTAACCGAGCGCCGATTTCACCTAATTTCGGGCGAAATTATCGTACAGATTAAATGCCCTATAAGGCCTTAAATTCGAAAATTTTGGGCCACATGGGGGCCACGTGCCCGGGGCTAAGGCCAATGACCCACCCTCGTCAGACGGGCCCCTGCTCCACTCCGCCATGGTCCCGTGGGTGGCGATATGGCCAAGGGTTGGCCCCTTTCTCTGAATGGTGCAAACTTAGACTTTAAATATATGGGGAAACCATAGTTTAATAAGAACTAAACATATGGCGCATTGACAATTGGCTTGGACTTGGTGTTTGGAGGTCGCAGGTTCGACCCCTGCTGTTGCTGCCCGAACCTTAACTAAATTTTTGGTGGCCCTCGGGCTGCCACATGGCGGACCCTGGCTGGGCCACGTGGTAGCCTGTGGTTGGCCACCAACCAACCAACCAAACTTGTCTAAATCAACACCTAGTACCTGCCACATGTTAGCACACCATTCACTAGAGGTCAAACATCACTTGCACAGTCACCCTGCCACGTATGCATGCCTAGTCAGCAATACAGACTGCTAACTGGGTTGTTTGCTTTTTTTTTTTTTAATTCCCCTATTTAGGAAAAAAAACAAAACATGTTTCTGGGAGCATACATAGTATGTTTCGCGAGAAATGAGTTGCACAGATTCAGGATGACGAGCACTACTTGGTCATTCAAGTTCAACACCGATTCAAAAACTTTGAATTTTGAGTTTTTTTTTAGCACCTAATCATTCCTCCCCACTAGAAGCTTTTGGACTCCAAAATATCACTTTTAGTTGTTCAGCGGGTGTGGGTACAGTTCCCTCACCTTTCCAATCTTGATCCATTTGGCCTTGGAAGGACTTGTTTGTTTGAGCCCCACACGAAGGTAATCCACATTCCCTTGTTTTGAAGACATTGTTCTTCTATAAAAAATGGTGTCTTGTTGTAGTTCATCAAGGTATTTAGGAGAAAAATCCTTAATGGAAGGAATTTTAACATTCTCTCCTTGATCTTCAATCAAAGGAGGCTCATACAACCTTAAATTTTCCACATTAACAACATCATAAATTTGCATACATGAAAGCAAATCCAACCTGAAGGCATTGCCACCAATCTTTTCCAGAATTCTGAATGGACCATATCTAATTGGTTTCAGCTTTTTACCTTCTCCTTGGAGCCTCTCTTTGCTAATGTGAAGCCAAACTTCATCACCAACTTGGAACTTGTGATCTACCCGATGCTTGTCATGCCTTGACTTGTACTTGCCTTGCCTCTTTTCAAGCTAATCTTGAAATGTTTGAGGTACCATCAATGAACTTCTTGGCTTTGTATATGTCACCATCAATAGCAACATCCTTCTTACCAAGATGGTACAACAAATTATGACGCAAATGATAATCCAATTCCTCTACTTGGTTACCTTGACTCAAGCTTGCATAAACATCATGAAAGTCATTGTCTAATGCATACTGCTCAATATAACTTTCATGCAAAACATAATTATGCTTGAGTAAATTAGCTGCACTAATAATAAGCCTAGAAAGCATATCAACAATCTTGTTGTATATACCTTTCTTATAACTACTGACCAAGTGGAATTGTTGTAAGGATCTCATCCATCGAAAGTGCCTTGATTGCTGCAACTTTGTTACATATTGCATGAGGATTGTGCCCATGGAATAATTGCTTGCAAGTACATTATCTGAATCGATCTTTTCTTTCAAGACATCCAATGCCTTTCGTTGCTTGTCTCCCCATTGAAAAACCTTTTCCACACTAGTCAATGCATGTAAATGAGTTGTGATAGAATATAAGTTAACAATAAACTTTATCCAATATTGGGCTTCTCCCAAAAAACTTCCTACTCCAATGACTGTCTTGGGCATTGGCTAATTCATCATGACATCGACCTTGGAGGGGTCTATATTCAACTCACCTCCTCCAACAATATGCCTTAAGCACACCAAAGGAGTTTTATCAAATTCACACTTTGACGTCTTCAAAAACAACTGTTCTTTCTTCAAGACATCAAGTACTTTTCTCACATGCATGACATGTTAATCAGGAGATTTTTTGAAAACCAAAATGTCATTAAATAGACTATCTCATCTAGAAATGGCTCCAATACATCATTCATCATATGCACAAAAGTAGAAGGAGCATGGCAAAGACTGAAAAGCATAACTAGTCATTCAAACAAACATTGCTTTGTTTTGAATGTCATCTTCCATGTGTCTCCAACAATTCTACTTTGATGAAAGATACTCCTTAAGTTCCACTTAGTGACATGCTTTCCATTCTTCTTGGGCACCAAAACAATAGGTGACCTGTACGGCAAAGGAGATGGTTGGATGATCCCTTTTTTCAACAAATCTTGGGTTTTCTTTTGTATTTCTGCATTTTCCATTATTGGCATCCCATACATGCCGATATTAAAAAGATGACAATATTGCTGCAATCGTATTTCATGTTGGATTCCCCTCTTGGGAGGCAAGCCCTTTGGTTCCTAAAACAACTCATCATTTTGATTAATCAGCTCAATCAAATCAGATTTCAATTTTGTATCACAACTTTCAAACACTTCATAATCAACATCATTCTTTGGTTTGATCATGAGAACCACAAAATTCTTGCTAGAATTCACTAGTCTTTTCATTTGCCCCACATTTACAAGTGAAAGATTTAGTTTCTTGCTATGGGCTCTTACGATGTATTCTACTCCATCTTTGAACAAACGATACTTTTTTTCATGTCTATGGAAGATAGCTTTTCTGTCATAGAGATACGGGCTACCCAAAAATATACCACATATGTCTAATGTCACAACATCAAGTTCCACTTCATCTATGAAATTTGTAGTAATGGTGAATTCAGTTTACACTTTCTAGTTACTTGCAATTGTGCATTGTCACACACCCATCCTAATGGATATGGTTTGTGATGTGGAATGGTTTCCAAGTTTAAACTTTTGACAATGTTTTCAGATATGAGATTGGCTTGAGAGCCACTATCAAAAAGAGTATCAATTTTGCTATGTTTTGAGATTACCCTTATGTGAAAAAGTTATATCCTCTTCTTTTCATTTGGAGTCTCATTATGTAAATTTGAAGTACTCAATGGATTCTTTTCCTTTTATCCCCATGGCTGTGATTTTAGTTTCATCACCCGAATCAGATCCCAAATCCTGTTGAGTGGTTGCATTTGTTCTTTGTTTTCCCTTGTTGTTGAATTTCTTTGGTTTCATCTCAGGATGAAGCTTCCAACAATGGTCTTCATTGTGACCCTCTTTGGAATATGCTTACATATTGTTTTCTCTCCTTCCTTTTTAATGGATGCATTTTTCTTTCCTTTGAAACCCTTTCCTTTCTCTTTACCCTTAAATGCCTTTTTACTACCATCTTTTGGAGTATTTTTCCCTCTTGCCTCAAGATGAGTGGCTTGCACACAAACATCATCTAGATTATTGGGATTAAACATAAGGATAGTATGCCTAAGGTAACTACGTAAACCCCTTATATACTTCAGCAACGTGTCTTGTGATTGCAAATCTACACCTAACATTAGAGACCTTCTTCTAAATTCTTGGGTGTAATCTTGCACATTTTGACCTTTAAGTTGTCTAAAGTTCTGCCAATTCATGATGGATTTATGCATATATGCTAGAGGGTAAAACTGTCTTTTAATTACAACAATGAAATCAGACCAAGAAATTGAGATCTTACCATGTTTTTTTATCTCTTCTTGTGTCTTGGATTCCCACCATACTAGTGTTGCACCCTCCAGCCTCAAGGAAGCTAGCTGAATCTTTATGTCATCATCTTGAAGGTTTTGAATTCTGCAATAGACCTCCAACTGATGAACCCAATTGTCAAGCTTCTCTGCATTCACTTCACCATTATACATGGGCAGTTCAAATTTAACATCAAGTTTTAACAAGGGTGTTTTACCAATTCCTTTTGAGGTATGTTGATGAGTATGAGTAAGGGTTGTATTAGTGGAAGAGGGTGAAGATGCCTGTGAAGATGAAGATGAAGATGATGGTGGAGAGGGTGGAGGTTTACCTCCATTTCCATTACCTCCTCCTCTTGAAGAACCTTCTCCTTTTGGAGGCTTGGAGCTTTCACCCTGCAATCTTGTATTCCTCTCTTCATAGAGGACTTTCACCATCTCTGTCATGTCAAAGAAAGCCTTCCTAAAAACCTTCTCATCCTCTGTCATATTTGTAGGCTCTCCTTCATGTGACATGCTCACTGAAGCTTCAACTGCAATTTGAGGTAGAACTGGTGGTGGAGATTGTGGCAACCTTGCACTCCTTCTCCTTGACCCAACTTCAGGACTTTCAACCAACTTCCCTTCTCCTTTCTTGAGCTTCAACCTTGTAAGCATCACATTCACTTGCAAATAATTAAATCCTCCTTGCACAAAGAAAACCAAGAGCTCTAATACCAAACTTGATCTGAATGGGAAAATTAGTTTTGCTATGCTAAATTCCTCTTCAGAATATGTAAAAGTGCTTAAGGATTCATGAGGTTAATTGCAAGTTTAAACATGATTTTTTGAGTGTTTTTATGTAAATTGCATGTACAAATTAACATAAAAAATGAACGAATGACAACATATAACAGACATGAACATCACCAAAACAATATCATAACAACACATGATGAAGGAGTTCACCTCGCTTGGGCTACGTCTCCTTGGTCTAGCTTCCAATGGCTTGGCCCTCTCTATTATGCTCAAAAGTGTGAATACATCAATTTACAATGCTTAGATAGCTTTGAAACCTATTCCAGTGGCTCCAGAATGCCTAAAAATGCCTGCCTAGCCTCTTTCTGCTCCTGATTTGGTAAAAAACTGAATAAGTTATGGCTTCCCCAAGTCTTTGTGCCAATCGCACCTCAATTTCCCCAAAAATCCGGCACCATCCTACAAATTCGCCCCCAGTTCCACTAACTGAGCACTGATTTCGCCTAATTCTGGGCGAAATTGTCAGACAGATTAAATGTCCTATAAGGCCTTAAATCCGAAAATTTTGGGCCACATGGGGGCCACATGCCCGGGGCTAAGGCCAACAGCCCACCCCCACCGGCCGAGCCCCTGCTCTGCTCCGCCGTTGTCCCGTGGGTGGCGATATGGCCAAGGGCTGGCTCCTTCCTCCGAATGATGCGGACTTAGACTTCAAATATATGCGACAACCATAGCTCAATAAGAACTAAACCTATGACGCATTAGCAATTGGCTTGGACTTGGTGTTTAGAGGTCGTGGGTTTGACCCTTGCCGCTGCTACTTGGACCTTAACCAAATTTTTGGTGGCCCTTGGGTTGCCATGTGGCGACCCCTGGCCGGGCCACGTGGCAACCCTTGGCTGGGCCACATGGCAGCTTGTGGTTGGCCACCAATCAACGAACCAAACTCGTCCAAATCAGCACCTAGGTACCTGCTATGTGTTAGCACACCATTCAATGGAGGTCAAACATCACTTGCACAATCACCCTACCATGTAGGCATGCCCAGTCAGTGCCACGTCAGCAGTATGGACTGCTGACTGGGCTGTTTGCAATTTCTTTTTTTAATTTTCTTTTTAGGAAAACGAACAGAACATGTTTTTGGGAGCACACATAGTCCTTTTCATGCAAAGCGAGTTGCGCTGGATTCATGATGATGAGCACTATGTGATCGTTCAGGTTCCACACCGATCCGACAACTTTGAATTTTGAGCTATTTTTTTTTAGCACCTTATGAATGGTTGCCTTCAATATATATATATACATATTTTCATGTCTATCTTAAATAATATAATTTTATATAAATTTATAGAGATAAAGTAATTAAAAAAAATTATATTTCTCTTATAAATATCTCAATATGGAACTTAAATAAATTGTTTGAATATCCATGTTAACTAATATATTCCAGTATGAACTCTCTCTATTATGTGTGTATTAATGTTTACCTTAGTAAGTAATTAAAGATAAAATAATGTAGTTACTTGTCAATAAGAGCAAAATGTGTAACTCATTAAAATTTTAATATAAAATGTTAATAATGATAAAATATTTTAAAATACAATATAAACAATGAAAAATTACCACTATAGATCTATCTTAATCACATATTTACCAAACAATCTTTTGACGTGTAAATCTTTTTTCAATTTTGAAATTTGATCCCTCTCGGCTTTTTTGGTAGATCCATGGTTAAAATGGGTAGATCCGTGGTTAAAATGGATCTATACTGGATATAAATTAAGAGCCATTTTACCATATAAATTAACCATATTTAAATTTAATTAATGAACACATAAAAATTTAATATTTATAATATACCAAGATTCTTAACCATGGATTTTCACACCCACTTTACCATAGATATTATAAATTTGCAAATAAGCTTTGTTACAATACCATGGGCCAATAACATGACTTTTCAATTCCATATGCCCAAAAACCATAACTCATTTCACAATTAAAATCATTTATAAATATTTTATTTTAATTTAATTTTATAACAATCTTTTAAATATCTAAACCCTCTATCCCCATTACTACTAAAAGAATTTTGTTAACATTCCATAGAAATCAAAATAAAATTTTAATAAAAAATAAAATATATAGTATAAATAATATTATTAAGAATTGATATAGATCTATCTTAACTAAGCATCTACCAAGTGATAAGAGGAATCAAATCCTTCTATGAGCAAACATTTCCTCATGTTTTGCTTCAAAAAAAAGTTTGTATTTGAAAGATTTAATCCCTCTAGGCTTTTGTAGATTGGAGTTAAATGGACCTATGGTAGTTTATTATTTTGGAATAAAGTGTGTAAATGATTTTATTTTGTATTGTTTTGTTTTTAATTTTTAGTGTATTATGTTTTTAAAGTTGGGATTTTTAGATTTATTTAATTTGCGGATTGTGGGAGATATTTGTGGTGAAGTCTAACTATTTTATATTTTTGTTTTTTAAATCAAAATTCGATGATATAATTTTTAGTGAGATTGTTATTTTTCGTTATTTAAAATGCATTTATAAATTTATCAATGGATCCAGAATCCAAAAAAACCTACAAACACCATTAAATCTATACAAATTTAACAATTCAAATATATCATTCCAACCATTTTTGACTACATAAAACTCGTAAAAAATATATATTTAAAAAAAAATAAAACATTTAATTACCATTATACTCAAAATTCAAGTAATACCAGGTTGGTTTGATCATGACCTAACCCCAAATCACACCAACCATTTATCAAATTAGCAATTTTCATTAATTGGAAAAAATGAAATCTGGAATTTCCATTAATTCAAAAGGTGTATTTAACAAATAAAATACGTAGAAATATACCTTGGTAGCTAATTGGACGAGAGAGTCAATGTTAAGCTCGAATTACGATGTCTGATATTGGTATAATTTAATGAACGAAGGAAAAAATGTCCATTCCAATGTCAACTATTAAACCATTGACTAAAGTTGAAGGTATAACTTAGAACAAAAGTAAATCCAACTGGCACGCCATGAAATCACAAATTTAGGCATGGATCGCGCTCGTTGGGCAGTGGGGCACACAGCTATGAATCACACCGAAGGCCATGGTGATAAATGTCACGTCACTGTCATCAATCCACGAGGACGGGAGGGAAAAGACTTTCCAACAGATTGGGTTTATTTAATTAATTACCCCCGAACCACTACTCTAATGGGTCATTAAAATCTACTGTTGCTAATAACGATACAATTTACGAGCCATTAAGATTTACCGTTGCTAGTAACGAGAAAAATTAAATGGCAGAAACATGGGTCATGGGATACCGTCACATGCATCCACACAGTTTAACGAAAACATAGCAGCTGACTGTGTAAAGTCCCAACTGCTCCCTTAATAACACTTGCTTCTCACACAGATGCCCTGCTTATTTAGGCTGGGATCACAGCTTCCTCATGTCTCTGCAATTGTGGCGAAGTCTCATGGGTAGAGGGCCGAGAGGCAAAAAAAATGAAAATTTGCCCAATTTTTGCACTTGCAGGGCCTTGCCTTGCACATGCCCGCTTTCTGCCAATCATTTTATAATGAATGTCCTACCTGCAAGGAATCGGCTAAATTAAGCCAAAAAGAGAACATTGACAACTTTGGCTGACGAGTGGGAGCCTCGCTGTATCTCAAGGTAAGGCATTGATTGGCTATTTTGTGATGAAAAGAATAATAGAGTTGGTAGAATCTTAGCCAGCCTCACTGCTGGACTTTTCCTCCTTGCTTTCTGGTGTCAGTTGGAGTATTTGTGAAGGATTCAGGTTTATCATGCTCTTGATCTGAGGAAACCCAATAAGTTTTTCTTGCACTAGTGGTCTGATGGTCACAATGCACTCACAAGACAGGCCTTTGCCTGGTTGGGCTCAGGTCTAGCAGTACACCATTGGGAGTTAGCTGCAATTAGTTTGGATTTCATTGCATAATCTATAGAGAAAATGACATTTTATAGTCTTTGAAATTATTTCAAGAAGTTATAAGATAAGCTTATTCCACTGTTGTTTCAATCTTTCTCAGCCCCCAAATTGGATGGTTTCAAACAAACAGGAAAAGGCCTGTGCTGCTACCCAAGAAGAAATAATTAAGCAGCAGGAGATATCATTGTGGGCATAGATTTGTGAAGTATGGGCTATTTGAATGAGGTGCGCTTTTGGGTGCGCTTTTTGCTTGTATTGCTTGTGTTTTTACCTGGGAATAGTGAGCCCATTGGTGATAAGCAAGCGTTGCTGAAGTTTTTAAGTAAGGTTCCTCATGGGCTAAAGCTGAACTGGAAAGCTAGCACATTGGCCTGTAGCGACTGGCTGGGAGTCATCTGCAATGCCAATAAAACCCGTATCTCGGAACTTCATTTGCCTGGTCTGGGATTGTATGGGCCGATTCCTTCTGGTACTCTGGGGAATCTGACGGAGCTGAAAGTATTGAGTCTAAGGCAAAACAGGCTTAGTGGGTCATTGCCTCCAGATTTTGTAAACCTGAAGCTTCTAGGCAACCTCTACCTGCAAAAAAACATGTTTTCTGGGCCGCTGCCTTCGAGCCTGTCTTCTTTGGTAGGATTGAATGTGCTGGATCTCTCCTTCAATCATTTTAATGGTACCATTCCTGTGTTCCTCAACAATCTTAAGAGTCTTACAAATCTGTATTTGCAAAACAATTCGCTTACAGGCAATATATCTAATCTGAACCTTCCCGGCCTGAAGGCGTTCAATGTGGCCAACAATGATCTCAATGGTTCCATACCCAGCTCCTTGCAAGGATTTCCTAGCTCATCCTTTCAAGGGAATGGCCTCTGCGGAACTCCTTTGCCTCAGTGTATACCAGAGGTTCCACCCCCAGCTCCACCCCTTCCATTTCGGCCTCCTTTTCCCCCCCATGGGAAGAAGAAATCACATAAACTGAGCACGGGGGAAATTGTGGCCATAGCAGTAGGGGGTGCTGCCCTTTGTTTCTTTGTTCTTGTTTGTTTGTTCCTTGTTTGCACGAAGAAACAGAGGCCTGTAGCGTCAGAGAAATTCGATAGGTCTGTGGAGAAGGTAAGTTCTGGTTCCAAAGGGGAGTATATGACCTCTGCTGTCCAAGAGGCTGAGAGGAACAGGCTGGTGTTTTTTGAGGGATGCCTGTTTACATTCGATCTGGAGGACCTCCTGAGAGCTTCGGCTGAAGTGCTAGGGAAGGGAAGCGTTGGGACAGCTTACAAGGCTGTGTTGGAAGATGGGACTACTGTTGTTGTGAAGAGGTTGAAGGATGTTGTGGCTGGGCGCAGAGACTTTGAGCAACATATGGAAATGGTTGGAAGAATCCATCACAGAAACCTGGTGCCACTGAGGGCCTTCTACTACTCCAAGGATGAGAAGCTCCTCGTCTATGACTACATGCCTACAGGCAGCTTGTCTGCCCTTCTGCATGGTAAAGTGCTCTCACTCTACATCATTCTATATAATTGTTTATATTGCATTTGTTCTCTTTGCCATTAGGGATTTGGGCTCGTGTATAGTAGTCTTGTTTACAGAACTGATAGTTTTTGCATATATGAATACACCCCTCTTGTTGCTGAAATCAATAGCAGTGACCATCAGAATCAGTATACATCGCATATTGTTAATATGTTGAAGAACATCGTAATATGTTTCAATTTATTGTTTTTTGGGAGCTATCAACGATTAGGGCCTAAATTTAACTCAACACTTATTAGCCACCCACATTCATCTGTAGCTTGGAGGGTCTGTACTCACAAAATTTTGAGGATGGCAATCAATTCAGTTTGGAACTTGATAAAGAGTGTTCAAAATAAACTGGAGAACAAATCTGCAAAACAAAACCTGGTCAAATTCCAGATTAAATTTTTCTATTTATCCATAGAGTTTAGAGAAATCTTAGGGTTAGATCTTTGCCCCAGGGTTTTTCAACAAATTCCAGGGTAAAGTTTTCATTGATCCATTGAGTTTCAGAGAGATCTGAGGTTTTGGATTTATTTAGATTTGAATATTAGAAACATTTTTGGAAGAAATCACATCGGAATATTTAGGTCGACGCGTTTCAAACCAACTTATGTGGTTTATCATCAGGACCAGATTTAGCTTTAGATTTGTTGAAAATTCTTGGGGAAAAGATTGACACGAAGATGAATTTTCAATTTGGTTTATTTTATGGGGAAATTTTAGGGGTTAAATTTTGCCATTTCTCTAGTTTCTCTTTTTTTCAATAACTATTCACCAATTTCCATTTCTTTTTCCCAAAACACTTTGGCTATAAAGAAAAGAAAAATTAGATCACTTCAAAAGTGTAAAGTCTTTTTTAGAGACTAATACAAAATCCTTGTAAATTTGATTGTTTTCTCAAAAGCATGGCCAAACATTTATAATTGGCACTTCAAGAGTTAGTTTTACCAACAATTTTACACATATTATTGATAACCACAATTCTTTAAAATTTTCAGCAAGTAATTAGTGGAACTATATTGAAAGTCCAATTCTTAGTTGAATTTTAGATGGAATTTTCATCTGTAAAAGATGCTCGGATGTGCCTATTATCCAACCTTATCATTTAGAACTTGGCCCATAGCCTACATAACCTACATGACATAACTCCTCTTTTGAAATCCAGAAACTTTTCTACACTTGCTATGGCATACACTTGTCTCCTCCTACAGTTCAGTCAGCAATGCGTGCACCCTCCTACAATTAACTCCAACATGATCTGTTTTTGTTCTTACCTCTATCTATACACTATAGCCTGTGAAGTAGACTGAAGAATTTGAATTTATTCTGTCTTGATTATTAGGGAATTAGCCTGTGAAGTAGACTGTAGAATTTTAATTTATTGTGTGTCTTGATTATTGTGGAATTCCCAAAATTCTCTAACTTAGATATGTGACACTACACAATTTATTTGTTTATTCCTAATCTTGCCTCCAACTTGTACCCTAGAGATCAATATCGTTACATCATTGAATTGCAGGTGGAAGAGGTGCAGGAAGAACTCCATTGGATTGGGACACAAGGATTAAAATAGCCTTGGGAGCAGCAAGGGGCATAGCTCATATCCATCAAGAAGGGGGAGGCAAACTTAGCCATGGAAACATTCGATCTTCCAATATCCTCCTTACCACAGACTTGGATGGATGTGTTTCTGACTTTGGTTTGGCTCCTTTGACAAACTTGTCTACTATTCCCTCACGGATCGCAGGATATCGAGCTCCAGAGGTTATTGAAGCACGCAAGGTTTCGCAGAAATCTGATGTTTATAGTTTCGGGGTTCTGCTTCTGGAACTTCTTACAGGAAAGGCCCCGATCCAAGCATCTGTAAACGAAGAGGTAATTGATTTACCCAGATGGGTTCAGTCAGTGGTTCGAGAGGAGTGGACTGCCGAAGTATTTGATGTGGAATTGATGAGATATCAGAATATTGAAGAGGAGATGGTCCAGATGTTGCAGATTGCAATGGCCTGTGTTGCTAGAATGCCTGATCAGAGGCCTAAAATAACAGAAGTAGTTAGAATGATTGAGGAAGTCAAACAATTTGATTCCAGGCCATCCTCTGAAGACAAATCTAAAGACTCCAATGGCCATACTCCTTCACATCAACGAACACCACCATCTGGAGTGCACACTCCCAGTGCAACTACCCCATAAAATTGATTTTCCTTTCTGCTGCATTCTTCAGTGCATAAAGTATTTTCATGTAGCAGTGCAGCCCCTTGTTTCTCTGAGGATTGCTCTTTCTGTTTGTACAAGTAGAAAAGTTTTCCAAACATATCCATTGGAGCCTTCCTGGTATCAGCACCTTTTTTTATCTTTCCTATTGTTTGCAGGACATGTCTGTTACTGACTTTGAAAGTTGGCATTTATCAAATAATTTATTAGATAGGAGAGCTCTGAGCATTGTATAGCAATGCAACTGTGCATAGACAAGGCATGGCTATTTGATTGATGTTGAATAAGGAACATGGTGTGTTCTCATCAATGAAAGGAGAAGCGTTCTTAAAATAGGATTTTCAGTTTTTAAAATTACAAGTTTTTTCTCAAATTGTAGAAAGTGAGGACTCACTTTAAACTCTGCTTATATTGCACTCATTTTTTTTTACCATGATTTGGAGAGGCCCACATCTTAATATAGGAATTTTCAGGTTTTAAGGTTACATAATATTTTTTGATTGGGAAAAGTTGAGAATTCACTGTTAAACTGTATGCTTTATCTTGTATTCATGTTTTCACTATGGATTGGAGAGGTCCACTTGCACTGTCACATGTTTTCACCATTGTTCAGGAGAGGAATGGTTTTTGGCCAAACTCATATCTGTGTATAAAAACAGCACAAATGGGGATTTGTGACAGGATTAGTATGAAACCTTAGCATTGTTCAAATGAACTTGTAGCTTTGGAAAAACTAAACAGTTCCTGTCTTTTTGCTGCCCTTTCCTATTTAGGAAAAAGATTGATTGGAGGCTATCCTTCTATGAAGAATTCCATTGTAGTAAGACCTTTTAATACAAAAGGTGATTGAATAATGTGATTTTAGAAATTGTAATACAATCATAATCTCAGTAATGTAATTGGATATATAGTTTATTAGCTATAATTTTAGCTTTGCTCAAGTCTTTGTTATAAATTTTTCTTCTCATCTTTCTCTTTTATTATCAAAATCCAATATAATTTTAAAAGTATAAAATATTGCAATGAGTTAGTCTTTAAATGCTAAAGAAAAAGAAAGGAAATATTTGTTTTAGATTATTGGAATCCAATATTGAAAGAAAAATGTTTTATTTACTGAAAAAGCAAAGCATGAATGGTTGTAATTGGTTAGTTTAATTTATTTTAATGTTGGTTTTTTTTTCTACAAAGCATGAATGGTTGTAATCGGGTATTTTATTTTATTTTATTTTTTTATAATTTTTTTTCTTGGATTTAGTTAGATGGTAATTTTAAATATATGAATAATTTATAGTTTTATATTATATTTAATAATTAATTTGATCAATTTCAATATCATTATTAAGTAAATTTTACTTTATTAAATATTAGAATTTCTTATTATTTTATTAAAAAGGGAAATCAACATCACATAAATTACACTAATTTTTTTTTGTCAAAATTTACCAAAACTTTGACTATTTAAAAAGATGTAATTAAAGTTGTAAAAAATTTAACTTTTTTGTTTTTACTATTTTATAAAACAAATATAATCATTTTTATTTTATAAAAATTTATATTTATAAATATTATTAAAAAATATATTTATAATAACAATAATATATACTAATTTATGTCTAAAAACATTTGGAAGAAATTACTCAACCTATATAATAATCAAGTTTAATATATTTTAATATAAATACTAATTATATTCTACAGATTAAAGAACTTATATAAACAACTTATACTCTAGCTTTTAAAAAATTTCTTATTAGATTTTAGTTAAAATTAACCAAAAAGCCAATAATTAATATCTAAAAGTAATATAAATAATGAGAAGAATGATCTTTGTAATTGTAACTCTAAAGGTCCTTTTAGAGTTAATTATTAATTCTCAGAAAAATGTATCCTAAATTTCAAGTACAAACTCTAAAGGTCCTTTTAGAGTTAATTATTAATTCTCAGAAAAATGTATCCTAAATTTCAAGTACATGTTAAATATTTTATTTAGGATAAAAAGGGTAATCTTGAATCTTAATTTTTTATTTATTTATTCTCTGAAATTGATTTATGTTTCTTAAAAAATTATAATATTATATTTTTTTAAAAGTTTAATTATATAAAAAATAAAAATTTCATTTAAACAATTATTTTGAAAAATGTTTCCCTTCTTTTTCTTTCTTTCTTTTTTTTTTTTTTTTTTTCACTGGAAAAATCGTAATCTTTCATTAATATGGTGAAAAATTACATGTAGTATATGCTATTCAGCATATGCTTTTTGTGTCCATATATCTATAGTATTTACAAACCATCCCTGTATATGGCCGTGTGCAGATGTATTTGTGGTATGATATAGATGTCCAGAGATTTTGCTTGGTAAGTAAAGTCCATCCCATTTTTGCAGCCAGCGCATGAGCAAAAGATGTTAGATCTTTAAGTTCCCATCCTCCCCACTTTTTTGGCATACCAATATAATCCCATTTAATCCATGAGAAAACTCGTTTGTCCTGCCCTCCATTCCAAAGATATCTGCAACAAATTTGCTTGAGGCAGGCTAGAATACCTCTAGGTATCCAGGCTAAAGCCATCCAATATACAGGGGTAGCCTCTAGAATAGATTTAATGAGCACCAGCCTTCCTTCTTTGAATAGAAAGCGATGGCTCTAGTGAGATTTCCCATTTTAATAAATGGTTAATTATTTAATTAAAAAACAATTTGATTTAACAATTTTAAAAGAATATTATTCTTCACTATAAAACATATTTTAAATTTTCTTTGTTAATTAATTTTTTCTCACATGTCTGGATGAACTTTTAGTTATAAAAGACTTTACATATCTTAGTTTATTTTATTGGCCTAATGTTTCCTTACATGTAGAGCAATTTTTTTTTTTTTTTGTAAGTTTGGTAAAACCTTTTTATTCATTTTCTTTCAAAAAGGGGCAAGTTACAATCATAGATCAAATGGTTAGGTGGCCTCAACCTACCCGAAGGGAAACCAGATCTATTGGCCACCTAACTGCATGATATGCTATCCTAAAACAAAATATTATAAGCTTGTCCACGCTAGATATGTTTGAGTGTCCTTATACTTCCTATACTCTAAATAATTGAAAATATATAGTGAAGTCTGTAACTGTTGCATATATCAAAAGACAAAAAGAGATTAAATCATCATACTATTAACTGTCAGATGAATCCACGGGAGTGAGTTTGGAAGCTCAATTTGCGGAATTAAGGGAATGTGTTGTCAATGCGATTAAGGTGACCATTCTTCTTTTGAAACTAAATTTGTTGCAGATCCTTGCGGAAATTTGGGAGTCCTTGAGAAGTCTAGGTGAGCCCGAAGGGATGTGCTCTAATGCTTTGTCTAGAAGATTTTTCATGAGCTAATATAGATGGATAATTTTCTTTTACTGAGAGGATCAACCACGAGAGTGATCGGGATTGGGCGCTAAGGCCTACCATTCTCCCAAGTCTATCTTTGTTTCACCAATATGCTGATTAAGTTTCGCGTCCCACTCGGCAATGAGCTGACGCATTTGAGAGGAGCTTCCCTCGTGGTAAGCAGTGGCAACCTCTTTTATGATGCGAGAGGTTGATTTTCGACCACGACTTCTACCAGACTGAGAATTGGCTTGACGAACCTCATGGGTTTCCCTCTGTTGGTTGCCATGGTCACGGGAACCTCGGGCATGATGACCCTTTGTTGAGACAACACAAGCCATGAAACGAAAAGCGCTTAAAACTCTAGCTGTAGCTTATTCAGACCATGACAACAGACCTGAACTAAGCCTACACTCGTGAACCTTGTGCTTCCCAGAACCACATCAGACCAGAGAACCTGTCAAATTATCAATGCATGAGGGCCAAAAACTATAATTTGTCCAATGACTTACCTTGCAACAGGCATTGTAACGGGAATGAAGCTAGTCCGAAAGCCCTAAACCATACTACAACCCTGCCATGAATGGTTGAGGGCGAAGATTTGAAATGAACTACAAACGTCGTAAAACCATATGAGCCTAAAATCATAACAATAGACAATCAGAAAAATACCAGTGTCATTGTGCTAGAGACACGAACAGAGAGAACACCGCAAAGAACATAGCTGCCCTTCTCGGATAATTCCCATGTGAGAAAGTAAAATACCATAGTAAACAGAGACATGAGTACAAAATACAAAGAAACTCTCATAAAAATCCTCAATTGCCATGCAAAAATCCTGGTGGTGCTTCCTCCGAAACTTCAACTTCAGAAGATAGCCATACCTCCAAGAAATAAGCATAATTATGTGGCTAGCCATGGGAGCGAGGTAACAAAATATGAAACGAAGAACATACCCAAAGAGAGTAACCAAAGCAGACTGTAAGTTGACCAACACCTGGTGAAAGACCATGAGGAGTGCCACCCCAGAGCCGCAACTTGTCGCGAACCAGACAATATCCAAATTTCTTTTGTAGACATAAGAATTACTTACCTCAATAGTAAAAAAGCCAAAGAACCTTGGCTCTAAACTCTCCCTGCCACCTTTCTCATTTACATTAAATCATTGCATGGGTGAGGCCACCGCTCCATGTGCCTTGTGCATGTGGAGGGTGGTATATTTGTGCCCATCGACCTTACTCATTGCAGAAGGATGTTTGTGAGTCCCAATACTTCCAACTCGCACCTCGATTGAGGAGTAGAGTGGATCTTATTAAGCTCATAAATGCTATTTTTTTTGGATTATAATTAGTTAACACATTATTACAAATGTTTTAAGTTATGTTAAGAATTTTAAAAATTTATTTTTAAAAGATCAAATCAACATATTTTTTTTTCCCCTGGAAAAATCCGTAATTTTCATTAATATGAAAAATTTACATGTGTAGATGCTTTGAAGCATATGCCATAGTCATTCTGTACATCTGTGCTTTTTGCAATAAGATCGGTATGAGTTGCTGTATAGATTTACCACGTAGGGTATTCTGTTTTGAGCAGATCACAATGTGCCTTTCCGGCATCTATCTAACTGAAAAAACAAAAATTACAGGTTGTCAATATATATACTGCTGCCATAAACATGCGAATTCATTTATACTGTTAGATGACCCGTAGTTGGATATCCCGGGTCTATGTATGGACGGTGGTAAAATTTTTGTTCCTGATGATCTTGGATCTCAGTGATCTCCCAGATGCCTTTGTCCATCATCGCGGCCTCCTTGGATAATTTATCAGCGCCTTTGTTATGTTCCCTGTAGATGTGAGAAACAGTGATATTGTTAAATGCCGCTTTGAGTTCGAGAACTTCATTCAAAATAATGCTGAGTGTGTGTATGTGACATGTGGATATGCCATTGAACCAATTTATGATGATCTGAGAATCCCCGAATATGTTGATACTAGTGCAATGGTGACTCAGTGCAAAATGAAGTAAGTGGCGCAGTGTGATTAGTTCCGCATAGTTGTTGGTTCCAACACCCAGTCCAGCCTTAATTTTGAATAGGTGATGCTCTGATATATGGATAATGATGCCTCCCCCACAGCTCTGCATATTTGCGGCTTCGTCGAAGTAGGCCCAAGGTGTGCCTTGATCGATGTGAGGGGGAGGAGTAGGATGTCGAGATTTTGGAGGGGGCGGGTCCGGAAGCTCTCTTAGGGCAGTGATGATACCTGCCTCAATCAATGGCCAGTGAATCGGCTTGTCCTCAAAAATTAATCGATTTCTTGATTTCCATATGGACCAGTTAACAATTATAGGCAGATTGATATTCTTTGAACCTTTATGTCTCCTTTCCCATTCGGTCCAGGCACTAATGAGGTCTGTTCCATTCCATTCTCCAGTGTAATTTGTGAAATTCTTAAGATTTTTCCATAAGTTCTGAGTGGTACAACATCTCATGAATATATGCTCTGTTGTTTCTGAGGCCTCTTTGCATAGAACACACCAGGTAGGTCCATACTGTGCCCTGTGCATAAGATGTTCTCCTGTGGGTATTTTATTTCTCAAGATGCACCAGGTGAAGAGCTTGGAGCGTGGCGAAGTGGAATGTTTCCAAATACTCTGCCACCAGCTAGCTAGGACTTCGGGTTTCTTATGGATGATTAGCTGGTTGTAGCCTGCCTTGGGGGTGTAAAGACTGCATTCAGCCTGGTTCCAAATGAGTTCGTCCGGCCCCTCTATAATTCTGATATGTGATTCAATCAGGGCCTCTCTGAATTCCCTCCAAGCTGGATGCCATCTTCTGGGAAGGTTTAGTTGATGCGCAAATTTCCATGCCTGATGGAATATATCAGTATGATCATGATCCGCGATCTGCGCGATCACTTTTATATCTTGTGCAGAGAGATAATCCACCAAATCTCGAGGGAGTAAATGCCTCCCGCCATTGCTAGTCCAAGGGTCGAGCCCGATCCGAGCTCTATTTCCGTCTCTGATACGCCATACCAGGTTGTCTCAAATTAGAGGCAGAGAGTGTAATAGGGCCTTCCAGATGGAGGATATGCCTATTTTGTTCCATGATGGAAGTCTAACCCAATCCATAGTGCTGAGAGGCCATATGTATTTATGGTAGGTAAGTCTGGTCCATAAGCTTTGTGTCGTCAACAGAGCCCAACGCATTTTCCCTACCAGGGCTTTAGCAAAAGTAGGGAGCTCCTTTAACCCCTAGCCGCCCCATTTCTTTGGTAAAGCTATCTTATTCCATCCGATCCAGGCAAAGATACGCTTGTCTTGATTTCCTGCCCATAAATATCTATTGCATAATTGCTGTAGTTTTGCCAGTATGTTCCGAGGGATCCAGGCAAGTGCCATCCAGAATACCGGCATCGCTTCTAGTACTGATTTGATCAGGGTTAACCTCCCAGCCCTGGATAAATATCTGTGGCTCCAGCAAGATAACCTTTTTTCCACTTTAGCTACAAGCCAAACCCAGTCTGCAATCTTTTGGCTTGTCGGCTTTAACCAATATCCGAGATATTTTAGCCCCCTGTCCAATGGCTGAGTAGTGTATGGGAAAGCCTGCCTTGCAATATAGGTTTTGTTAGCTGAAGTACCAACCAGAGTGATAGTAGATTTCAACCGATTGACTTCCATACCCGTAGCATGAGAGAAGAGACCTAGAATGCGGATGAAGGTAGATGTGTCCTGTATGCTGCCATCCAATAAGATTAGGACATCATCTACAAACAGTAGGTGAGTGAGGTAGCATTCATCAGTAATTTTGAGGCCTCTGATAGTCCCTTCCCTTTTTGCAGAGATGATTAGCCGACTTAGAGCTTCCATGACCAAGAGGAAAAGGAGGGGCGATAGTGGACAACCCTGTCGCAGCCCTCTTTCAGAGTGAAAGAAGTGTGAGGCAGATCCATTGATCAAGATACTGAAGGTGGGAGATGTAATGCAGGCCATGATCCAATTGATGAGAGCGAGGGGGAAACCTAAGTGAATAAGAATCATCTTGATAAAAAGCCAACTGACTCGGTCAAATGCCTTAGATAGGTTAATCTTCAGCAGAATACACTTAAGGTGTTTGGTCCAAATGGAATGAATTGCTTCTTGGGCGGAGCCAATGGCTTCATGGATCTGCCTATCTTCCAGGAAAGCAAATTGCTGAGGGGCGATATGCCTTGACAGGATGGGCTTGATCCTATTGGCGATGATCTTAGAGATAATTTTATAGAGTACATTGCACAGGGAGATCGGACGGAAGTCGTCAAAGGAGGAAGGGGAGTCTGATTTAGGGATGAGGGCAATGAAGGTGGAGTTTATAGCATTATAGAGACAGCCCGATGTTCTGCTTTCCTCGACCACCTTTAGGATATCTCCTCCCATGAGATCAAAAAAGGCAATGTAGAACTCTATGGTCCAGCCATCCGGCCCAGGGCTCTTTTCCTTATGAAACCATTTGAGGGTGCTTTCCAGCTCTTCCATAGAGACAGGGGCTGATAGACCTTCAGAGTCCTCCTCATCTACAAATCTGGGGAAGTGAGAGGCCGCATTGATGATCTCAGCCAGATTTGTGCCAGCTGGGCTCTTGTATAACCCTCTGAAGTGTGCGGTACCGAGTTGAGAGAGCTTGTTAAAGGAATCCGCCAGTCCACCTTCAGGAAGGGGAAGGTTCCAAATGGTGTTTGCCACTTTCCTTCCTTTTGCAAAATTGTGGAAAAATCTTGTGTTTTCATCCCCAGCTTTAAGCCAAGTTGCCCTGCTGCGCAGTCTAAGTGACTCCTCCCTATTCTTGAGAATATTGTTCTTCTGGTTTTCCAGTTCCACCAGGTGAGCCTTGTCCTCTTGCGAAATGAATCCTAGATTTCGCTCATCCAGAAGAGCTTTCAATTCTTCTTCCACTGTAGTGAGCTGCACATCTTCTCTTGTCTTCTTGTCTTTAGCCCAGTTGATCACAATATGTTTTAGATCAGTGAGATTTTTAATGAATCCCCTAGCCATAGAAGATTCTCTGTCAATGGGATGTGCTTTCCAGAAATCTGTGACCAATTTAGAGAAGCTTTGGTCCAGAAGCCACAGGTGATTAAACTTGAACGGGGCTTTTGGCTTCAGATGAGGGCCCAGAATTTCCACTAAAATAGGGGAATGGTCAGATATACCACAATTTCCCACCCATTGTTTGTAGAAGTGTAACTGTTGAATCAGAGGGCCTTTCAGCAGGAATCGATCCAGCCTGCGAGCCAGAGCTGCTGTCCCCACCCTTCTGTTTCTCCACGTGGGAAGGGGTTTCTGCATGGGAATGTCAATGAAGTCGTGCTGCTCCAAGATGCTCCTCATGAAATCTGTGATGGTATCCACTTGGGCCATTGAGCCCCATGACTCCCTGAACCCCAGTGAAAAATTCATATCTCCTCCCAAAATGATGCGATCAAGAGTCAACAGATTACGATTGAGGAGTTGTCTCCAAAAGCTTTCCCGCTGTTGACAAGGACCATATACGTTGACAATGCGAAGGGTAAGGCCAAGGTCCATAGAGAAGATGTCCACACCCATAAAGCCTTGGCCTCCCCATGAGGAGTCCAACCTGATAGATTTGGGATTATACCCTATCGCCAGCCCCCCCGATCTGCCAATAGCATCAGTAGCCAGGAAATTCCATCTTGCCGACAGGGAGGTGAGGGTGTGAGTAGTGGACTCGACCGAGCCGAGGGTTTCTTGTAGTAGAATGATATCAGGTGATTCGACCTCAAAAAGTCGTTTGAGCGCCAGTTTCTTAGGGGAACTAGCCAGGCCCCGACAGTTAAAGGAGAGGCACTTCATGGGGGACCAATCTTAGGGGGTTTTGATGCTCTAAGGACCCCGTCAATGGTGGCTTGGCACCCAGCTGCCACCTCCGCTCCTGCATGCCTGATGGCTTTGTTGAGATTGGATTTACGGCCCCGGGTGGATAGGAACCCAGGACCCAGAGGGACAATACCCAACCCGAATTGTGTATCAGAAGCCTCCAATTGGGAGGACCAAGGGTGAAGGGAGTATGGATGGGAGGGTGTCGATCTGGATGATGAATGCGAGGAAGGCGAAGATGAGAGGGGCAATGAGGGCGGAGCAGTAGATGGGATCAGAGGGGGCGGAGGGATAGTGCATTGTGCCATGGTACATGCAATTGAATTCACATATACAGATGTGAGATCTAAAGAGTTAGAGGGAGGGATAAGTGAGGTACCCAAAGCCTGCGCTGCCGCTGCTGCTGCCCGAGCCCTTGTCAGTGGAGGCGAGGGCGGGGCTGTCTTGTGCATGTCTGCTTTCTCTGGGGAGCCTTGTGGTGCCGCGCTGCCTTGTGGAGGACGGGGGATGATTGGGGAGACACCTCTGGATGCTGTGGGCGAGATTTTTGGAGATCCTTCCTGACTTTTGTTTAATGGACAGTCCTTGAAGAGGTGTCCCACTTGGTGACATCGATTGCAGCGGAATGGAACACCTTCATAATCAAGAATCTGTGTTCTGCTGAATTTTCCCCATTTCAGTGTGATTTTTTCTTCCAAGCCATCCCGCGTGTCCAGGTGCACCAGAATTCTAGCTAGGGTTCTTTTCTTTGTTTCCACATACGAACGATCATGGTCCAAATACGTGCTCAGTGCATTCCTGATTCTGATAAATGCTTCCTCATTCCAATATTGTAAAGGCAGCCCCGCAGGTGCACCCACAGTGGCCCTGCGCCTATCTGTTCGCGCTCAGGATCGAATAGGGGACTCCACTGTTTCAATAGCACAGGTGCCATTTCTATATGCCAGTACTGTGCCAGTACTGCATCCGTGTAGCCCTCGTTCGCAAAGTGGAGTGAGAACCATCCCCTCGGAAGTTCCTGTACCTCTGGCAATTCTGTGAAAAGGGCACCCCATATTTCTTTGACCCATTGCGTCAATCTGCTCGCCGAGAAGGTACGCCCCCGCACATGTCCAACCAGGACCGTCCAAGCCAGTGCCATAGTATCCTCAAAATCGGAGGGGTCACCGAAGGCTATGGTGATGTCTTTTGCCGTCGCTCTGATGCACTTCGATTTCCGCTTCTTTGTGTGGGGTGCCGTCGGGTGATCTACAAGTGGATTTGAAACCCTAACCGAAGGAGAGGGTTTAGAGGGCTGTACATTGAGGGCCGGAGTACTGAAACAACCGGATGGCCTAATCCTAGCTTCCTGTTGGGGATTTGCTTCTGTCTCCCGAGTCTCTTCTTGAGCCGATGTAGGTTCGAATCGCGGCGATGGGATCGGGTCGAAAGCCAAGGAGTCAGGTGAGAGAGTGGAGAGTAGGAGGGCTGTCCCAGGGGAGAGTGGCGGAGCTTCCAGTCCGATCGACGAGGAGAGAGGATCAGGCAGGGTAACCATAGGTAAGGTATCCTGTGTGGAGGCCTCTTCTGCAGATGGTGTAATGAGACCCGGGGACGCCGCATTAGGGTTTCCGAATATTTTATACCCGTCCAGTGGATCCTCGGAGTAGTCCACGAGATCCGTAGCGCTGAAGTCTTCCATGCCGGTCAAACCGCAGATAACCGTCTTCGGTAACTGAACAAACCCAAACCCCGTTGTCCGATTTCTGTGCTGGCTGATCTGTATGTGGCGGCCTGAGGTCCTGCGGTTCCTGCAGCTTAATTAACCTAATCCTTCGCGGTCGCGGCGCGCGATCTCCATCAGAGCCCTCCTTTTCGATCAAATCAACATATTAAATCAATGATGGAAGTAATTAACAAATATTTACAAAGAAATAATTACTTTGATTTTAATATTATTGTTTGCAAGTAAATTTGATAAATAAAACATAAAAAAGGAAGTGCTTATGACAAGTTCCAAACAGGGAATAAAGTACACTTGATTTGTAAGAACCAACATCCATACTATATATATACATATACATATACATATATATATATATATATATATATTTAAATAAATCACAGCAAAATACAACCAGAAGAGAAACACATTGGGAATTCAAATTTATTCAGCATTGTCTAACACATTCCTGAAATTTGTTTCAGGAAACATATCATAACATTTACATACATTTAACTAAGACCATAAAGCAATCATACAAAATAATATTGCAACACATATGTACCATTCACCAGAAGACGAGACTTCGCTTGCTTTGCTGTTACTGGTATTCCCTTGTTGTCGGTCACCTTTGAGAGTGAATGATGACGTACTTGATCCGAATGCGATGGCCCACCGGTTAACCTCCCAGCCTACACCTTGGGTACTCTTCTTTCCCGCAGACCCCCGAACTGGAGTTGTACAATGGAAGAATGCAATCGCTGGTAGAGGAGAGCACTTCTTGGCTCAAGAGTCCCCTTTCTAAAATCCTCTACCTCACCAAACTCATTATAGTTTCGTAATCATTGCTCTGACATAGTCTCATCCATCCAGCCATAGGGTTTTCCCAAAAGTCCCTTTCTCCCATGGCTTGCCCCTTTTTTTATAGGAGTCCTCATAGGTGACACTTGGCATGTCATGCATAATTATTTATTTTTTATAATTCAATAGCTTGATTATTCACCCACCCATGTGTCATTCTCTCATCAAGGGTCTCCCAAAATTATTTACTTAAATTTTAATTTAAAGCTAATATTTTCCTCACCTCAACAAGATTCCTATTTCTTCTCTTAGCTGCCTCTTTATCCCCCTTTTTATTCCTTAATTTGTGTTCATTACTAAAGTCAATTATTGAGTCAAGATTTGATCCCCTATTTACCTCCTAATTTAACTCAAGTTATCTCTTAGATGGATATTCTTATGTTGGTTGTTGCCACATGGAGGTTCTCTACATTTATCTAAATTTGATTTATTATTCTTATTTTAATTCACCTTCCTCTTCTCTTAATTACGTTTAATTAGTTTAGGATTAATCTTTATCCTTACAATTATGCCCCTCTTTCCCCTTTTACCTAATTAAACTACATAATCTACCTAATATTTTCCAACATGGGGAGGGTAGAGTTTTTAAGATAAAATATTTTATTTCTTCCTTTGATCCTCTTAACCCAAGTTTTATTCTTGATTTAATTACCTAGGTTTCTAACTTTATTTACCCTTAATGTAAATTTACTTAGTTTTCATTTCTTGATTATATTTATTAATTAATTTATTTTTAATGATTCCAAGGTGCCAAGTTTGGTCGTGCCCTTCAAGAACTTCCCTTGAAGCTCCAAGGGTGCCACGCTTAACAATTTATTTGTGATGCCAAGGGTGCAAAGTTGGTTGTGCCCTTCAAGAAATTCCCTTGAAGTTCCAAGGGTGCCATGCCTAACATTTTATTTCTGATGCCAAGGGTGCCAAGTTGGTCGTGCCCTTCAAGAAATTCCTTTGAAGTTCCAAGGGTGCCACGCCACTTGCCCTTCAAGAATTTAGTGACTACGAGGGGAAAATATAGGCGCAACGTCATAGACCACTATCATCTCTTATGTTGCCTGCTATAGTGAGACTAATGGTGTCGGGGATCAAGGAATCCGCCTTGATGCGTGCCCCCCAGTAAAATCCTCATGAGCGACCCAACTTTGGGACCTGCCCTCATGGTATCGTGATCTTCAAGGCAAAGGTGTTCCAACCCTTCCAGCCCAAGTCACGGCGGGAGTGCTAGTGGGTGAGATCAGGGGCACTGTCCCACATTTCCCATGTAGTTCCATCCACCTGTACAACCCCATCACCCATATGTGAGTCATTCGGTCAAGCAACTAATTTGTGCCTGCAACCATTAACATATCATCAGAATATAGATAAACATATATGGCAGGTTTCAAAATCGACTTAGAATTTCAAAGATAAAATAATATAAATTTTCATCAAACCAGGGGTCATCAACTCGTCATATGCGAGTCCCTATGATAGTTTCCTGCCATACTCGATAATCATCAGTAACAAGGTTTCTCAGTGTTAGTCATTGTCATAATAGCATCATTAACAACACTTAGTCATTCACATCATTGTTCATAGTAAGCCTAAACTAATGAAAGTAGGTAACATAGAGGACACATCCATCATGGCTATCATCATCAAAACAACAATGGAAACATACATATCCATCAAGCTATCAACATCGTAACATCAATAAAAATATACCTATTCATCAAATTTATCATCATCATGATTTTAATAGAGAGCATACATATTCTTTACTGCCATCATCATCATAAATTCAATAAAGACCAAACTTAACCATTTAATGTTACAATCATCATAATACCAATAGATAACATACATAACCATTCATGCTATCTTCATCATAATATCAATGGAGAAAATACATAAACATCACACGCATGAATATCTCAATCACTAATAATAACGCCATGTGCCCAGATCCTCAACTTGAGGTCCTCAAAGAATAATATGTTGGCCTTAGGGCTAAATAAATGTTAGTGTCATATCACTGTCAGTCAACTAGAGCAAGCACAACATGATTTAGCATTGTGAAAAGACTCGGATGGATGGAGAGTTACAAAGATGCAAGATTTAATACAACTAAAGGTTTGTAAGGAAAAAAGAAAGAACAATACCATATTAACATGTTAAGTTAATAAAAAGTGAGTAATGTATCACAATAAACTTTACTATTATAAGTGAAACTTGTTTTAGGTTGCAAAAGAGATCCAACATTATTTTTGCTTTTGAAAGTTGACTTGATTCATGTATATCTTTCTACCTTGATTAAATGGGTATTAAGGCAAGAGGTTCCAATGGAACTAAAGTTATAGGTATGTAATTTATTCCTGTGATGCTAAATAAGATTTTTAATAAGAAAGGAAACATTCTTATGACATACATAATGAATCAAAAATCTCAAAATGAGAGGATTTCTAAATATAAAATAATTTTTGACACCTAATCATGGCGATTGGGTGAACACTTGTAAATAATATAAATAATAAATAATGGAAAAGGAAGAGTCATCGAGAGGTGAAACCCAAGAGTCACTCCCTCATGTATATAACCATGAACAATCTTAATGAATAAACACAGTTCATTTGAGAAGTTACCTCTTGGCCTGACATGGTATCAAAGCCAACTCTATTTTTGGCTTCCTACCCTTGTAACTCCTTCCTACCCCTATTATGCATTTCTACAGACTGACATATCCCTACCTAATTTTGTGCATTTTATTCCTACTATTGAAGAGTCAAGTTGTTTCTTGGAGATGCTGTGGTTATAGGGGTGCTGCCTGGAGGTGTTGTGTTGCGGTGAGAACAACCAGTTGACCGGAGGCACTATGACTATGAATATGTTGAGGTTTGGGATATGTTAAATTTTTACGTATAACACCATTGATACGATATGAAGGTTCGAGATGTATGGTGGGGATAGGTGGTATTACTCCGTTGTTGTATTACGTTGAACACCACTATCACAGTTACGTTGAACGTTGTCCATACGCATTGACTCCCCTCTCCATTCATTTTTTATTGCTCTCTATGATTGTATATTGCCCCACAGTCCACCGTGTTGTGCTTGAATGCCTTTTTGTGGCGTTCATACTTCTGACATATCACAATTAATATCTCCGCTCTAGTTAATATCTCAATACCACCTCCTTCCCGACTCCATTGCAGGCCTAAAACCACCCTTTGCGGCCCTCCAAACCACTCTCCACCACCATTATTCTCTATTGCGATTTCTCCCTTACTCCTGGATATTGCACAATGGAACCCTTTATTCATGCGGCCACGATATGTGCATTAATCCTCCATACGGTGCCATACCTCCATACGCGGCTTCCAAATGTTGCTCTACATACCACCACTGCTCGCAGCATCGATACCACCACTGCATATGGTTTTTAGTTGCAGGTCCACATACCACACTCCGGTTTTACTGTTTATTACTGTGTTCAATAATACTTGTAACGCTGCCCATTAATGCAGTCTGAATCCACTCCACTCCCACTCCCACTCCTAGTTTTTAATACATGCGTTTTTTTAATATATAACTACATTTTAATATTGTGTTTCCATACCATATATGCCTCCCCATTAAAACGCCTCCGCCATATATACCTCTCCCATATATAACTTTGATATTTACATATCAGAATAATATTTTTGCATTTTTGTTTACATAGCAAGTGCAAATTTTTTCCAACAAAGGAGCATTTTTTTACACAATACACATTTAAATGCATTCATTTATCTCTATAGTTGGAGTGGTTCTCACCGGAAAAGAGAACTATCCAGAATGGTCACGGAAGATCAAACACACTCTCATTTTTAATGAGCCATGGAAAGGAGTTTGTGTTGGAGAAGGAGACAATGAAACAACAAAGCCTACCTCAGATAAGGAATTCGCCATTTGGGAAAACAATAATAGCAAGGCCTATGCCTTGATCACAACATCTGTAAATGAAGAGGTGAGTCACCATATTTCACCATTTTCGAATGCTTTTGAAGCCTTACAAAAATTGAAAGAACTCTATGACTCACACTCTACGCTTGAAGTTGTTCAACTAATGATCAAATTGTTCAGCCTTGAATTACAAAATGATGATCCTCTTTTTATTTATTTATTTATTTATTTTTTTATACAGTGGAATCGGCAACAGGGGCAGCCTCGTGACTCGCGTTACACGGGGTCGATTCTGACCGCTACCTATATAACCACTGGGAGCATGCGCCCGCCCCTCTCCACAGCTCCGTTTTAGTCCGGGGGATTTGAACTCGTGACCTTCAGTGCAGAGTCGCCTTTCTAACGACTTCCCGCGATGTGATTACCAACTCGCCTACCCCCGTGGGGCTAAAAAATAAAATAAAAAAATGATGATCCTCTTTCTCTTGCATTAGAAGTAAAATATATTATGCATGATATCAAAGTCACTAGTGTTTAACTAGACATTCCTATGATAGCTTTTGTCAAGGCACTTTATCCCACTTATTCAAATTATCTTGAGTCATTGCAAGCAAATGGAAACCTCAAAGAAATTACCTTTGAATCCCTTGTGAATAAATTTGCTGAGAGAGAAAGATTTTGGGAAAAAGATAGATCCTCAATATTTTGAGAAGATATATGTCTTGCAAATAGAGAGAATAATCATGCTCAAGATTCTTCCAGAGGAAGAGGTGGTCGAAGAGGAAGAGGAAGAAGAAATTTCAGACGCAGGGGGGGCAGACTCTCTTAAGGAGAAAAGTTTGATTTGCATTGCATACGCTGCAATAGAGATAGATCACATGATGCATCCACATGCAATTTGCCTTGGGATAAAATTGAGCAGGAAAGAAATCAACCCAAAGGTAAAACCAATGACAAAGAGAAAGGTAAAGCACCTGAATCTGCTCACTATGTTGTGGCACATTGTAATATTGGAGTAAATGAAGACTTGTTTAATGCTTCAATTGCTTCCAGGAAAAATGATTGGTTGCTTGATTCAAGAGCAAATTGCCACATGAATTTTAGAAGAGATTTTTTTGAAGAATTTACTAAGAATGTTGAGGGAGCAGTATACTTTGTAGACAAATCAAAACTCAAGCCATCAGGGCTTGGCACAATCAAGCTCAAATTTCCTGGTCTTCCAGACTTTCTTCTGCATGATGTTTTATATCTCCCACAACTGAGGAGAAACTTGTTGTCCTTGGTCCACATCTGCCAACAATGACACCCCATTCATACGTTTGATGGCAAGGTTGAGGTGAGAAAAGCATCAGATCACTCACTTGTCATGACGGGGATAGAAGAAGAAAGGCTTCTCAAGCTACAAGGTACCTTTGCTTGTGCACACAATTTCTCATACAATTCTCATTATGATGAAGGTATAATCCCATCAAGTCTATTATGGCATGCTAGATTTGGACACTTGAACTATGACAATCTTCGCTTGTTAAAGAAAAATGGTGTTACTGGTTTGCCTACAATTCCTAGGAAACTTAAGCAATGTGATGCTTGCATTCTAGGAAAGATAGAAAACAATGTTTTCATGATTCACATTCCAGAGCACATAGAAAACTTGAACTCATTCATTCATATTTATGCAGTCCAATCTCCGTTCCTTCTGCAAACGGAAATAAATATATGATGACATTTATTGATGACTACACCAGAATGTGTTGGGTTTATTTATTGAAGAAAAAATATGATGCTTTTCAAACATTCAAGAACTTTCATACATGGTGTTGTAGCATCCATTGTCATTTAAATTTTGTTTTCAATTTTATCGCAAAAAATAAAAAAATCAAATATTATGTTCTAACGGAATTAAAAGAGAATGTGGAAGTCCAAAAGAAGTGATTTGTTTTATATTATTGATGGCTTTCGAACGTGAGAAACCCAGGAGAAGATCTGAGCCATCTGATTGACAGGCAATAGATCTAATGATAATTGCATGCTAACAAGCATGAAGGATAACTCCAAAATCGGACGCGAGAAATTATAAAACTGAGTTAAAAGCTTAGTTAATCGGGGCCGTTCGCTTGAAGGATTTAGATCCGACGGTAATCGCGTGGTTAACAAGGACGAGATTTAATCCAGAAAACGGATGCGATGGTTTATGGAATGTGATTAAATCCGTTGAAGTCCGGATCGATCACAACCGCTCATCAAGAAGGGACGAGATCCATCGGATATCGCGTCAAAAACTGCACAGGTTTTATTATAAATTTCGGACCCGAGAAGTCTATGAATTGCCGTTTTGTTTCCTTTCGGTTCTGTGGGGAAGGTAAAGGTTTGTGGAAAAGGCGGACGTGATAAGATTATGAACTAGAGTCTGAATTCCTTTAGTTCCATCTATAAACATTTAAGGAAGGACCGATGGTGATTGGTCGGGTTTCTTTGTGATTCCACAAACTAGAACACTTCTGATATATACATGGGCCCATAACCCACAAGTCCACGCACAGAATTTTGTAAAGATGCGGATTTGTTGCGCCAAAGCAGTTTAGTTGTCATCAGACCACCTACTCAAGCCACATATTCGAACAATGAGCAATAATCACCAATCATATTCTAATTTCTGTTACTTCTTGTTATCTTGTTTTCTTGAGAATAATGAGGTGTCTTTTACCCTCCAATGTAATGTTCTGTAATGACTTTTACTTTAGACAGTTAGGAGATAGTTAAGCATTTTGACAGTTTTGATGGTTACCAACTGTCCCATGATGTATAAGAATAGGAAAAATGATAGAAATAAGGTCTGAATTGTGAAGAGCCTGGGGGCTATGCTATTGTATTATTGATAAAATTGATGATTGATGAAAGAACCAAGAGTGTTCCACACATTGTTGGGTATGATTTTGTAATTTCTCTGTTATGTGTCATCATCTGTCTTCCTTTCTTTAAGTATGGTAATGAAGCTGCAGGTCTTTGTTTACTTATGTGAATGAAGTTAAAATTCCTTAAAAGAGCGCTCCTGTACTTAAAGTTCCTACTTCTACATTTCTTCTAAGTTACAGATAATAGTTTCTGTGAAAAAACAACATATTGTCTCTAACTTCTCAAAGTGTTACAGATAATAGTTTCTGTGAAAAACAACATATTGTCTCTAACTTCTCAAAGCATTCTTCACTCAGCATTTATATCCAACAACCATATGGAATTCTGAGACTTTCATATCAGCTAAATATTAAGGGTTAAAATTCAGGCCCTTCAGGTCCTTCACTTGAGGATACATCATACAAATAAGTGACATGAATAATAAACATTAATGTCTTAAGCACAATTTCTACACAGCCAAGAGATTGGTTTCTTAAGGTACACCACATGGATTGAAAATGATGCACAATCTCATATTGGCTCTATTCGCACTGATAATGGAAAAGAATACACTTCAAATGAATTTGCAAACTATCTTCGCCAGCATGGGATCAAACATCAAACAATTGTGCCTTATAATCCCCAACAGAACGGAGTCGCTGAAAGAATGAATAAGACAATTTTAAATATGGTACATTCCATGATGTTTTTCAAGAGTGTAAAATTGATGTTTTGCGCTGATACAGTTCTATGTGCTGTATATGTAAAGAATAGATGTCCATCTAATGCTATTAGAAACAAGACTCCTTATGAAATGTGGTATGGCCACATTCCTTCGGTAAATAATCTCAGGGTCTTTGGTTCCACCTGCTATGCCTTGATACCAAAGTACATAGAAAAAAACTTGGTGAAAGGAGTCGTAAGTGTATCTTCTTGGGGTATTCAAATACCTCCAAAGCATACAATCTCTATGATGAAGTTAATAAAAACTTTGTTGTATCTAGAGATGTAATCTTTATTGAATCTTCCAAAGATGACAATGTTGTTGAGTGACAACTTGATTGCTTGGATAGATTCGGAAATGCAAAATCATTTCAAGAATTGGATAATCATATTCCACGTCTTGAAGGGGAGATTCTTATACTGGATCAATCTGTGGAATCTTATTCTGAAGCACTCTCTCCCCCTCATGAAACTCCAACCACTGATGATACTTCGAGTTATGTGGTTAACAAATTGGGAGACTCAATCTTGATTCAGTCCCAACTCAGAAAGGTACCCCAAAGTGGCTGACAAAGACACTTGAAAGTGTTCATCCTGATGAGGTTGGAAAGACAAGAACAAGAAATTCAACTAGGAAAAATGGAGGTGATGTAAATGATTCTGATTCCCCTGTTGATATGGATGTTTCTTATGATTGTGAACTGAATTTGTCTACAGATTTTGAACTAAATTCCTTCAAAGAAGCCGTTTCTCACGATGAATGGAAAGAAGCGATGCAAAAGGAGTATGATGCCTTGATAAAGAATGACACTTGGAAGCTGGTTGATCCTCCATTGGGAATCGAACCAATTGGCTGCAAGTGGGTCTACAAGAACAAGTATAAAGCTGATGGCTCACTTGACAAGCACAAAGCCAGGCTTGTGGCAAAAGGTTTTGCATAGAAGGAAGGGGCCGATTATGAGGAGACTTTTTCCCCATAGCAAAATGGGCTACCATTCGGACACTCTTTGCCCTAGCAGCTTTGAACGGTTGGAAAGTCCATCAAATGGATGTAAAAACTGCTTTCTTGAATGGAGATGTAAAAGATAATTTTTTTATGTCTCAGCCTGAAGGATTTTCTATGGAAGGACATGAACACAAAGTATGAAAACTTGTGAAATCCTTGTATGGCCTCAAGAAAGCACTGCGATCTTGGTATGAAAAGTTAACTGGGCATCTTCTAAAACTCAACTTCAAACATTATGATCTTGATGATGCAACTTTGTTTGTCAAGAAAGTTGGAAAAATAGTTGTATATGTTGTGGTATATGTAGATGATCTTTTGATGGCAGGGAACAATGAGATCTATATTGCATCCATAAAGAAGGAATTGAGGAAAGGTTTTGAAATGATTGATTTGGGCTATGTTCATTACTATCTTGGTATTGAAGTAACTCAACATCTGAAGTCTATATTCCTTTCTCAAAAGAAGTACATTGGAGATCTGTTGAACAGGTTTTGCATGGTTGGTTGCAATCCTCTAACTACTCCAATGGAAAAAAACTTAAACCTCACATCCATTGAAGGAAAAGAATTTGAGGATGCAAGAAAGTATAGACAACTTGTAGGAAGTCTCAACTACCTGACTACTACCAGACCAGACATTTCGTTTGCTGTTGGAATCCTCTCTAGGTTTATGAAAAATCCTTGTGAGGGACATTGGTTTGCTGCAAAAAGAGTTCTAAAGTACTTGAAGGGAACTCAAGAATTTGGACTCAAGTATACATAGCTGGGCGACTTCAGCTTGATTGGATATTTTGATTCAAACTTCGATGGAGACAAAGAAACTGGGGTATTTACTTCTGGTTATGCTATGAGTCTTGGATCAGGAGTTGTTTCCTAGAGATCACACAAACAGTCAGTTCCAACAGATTCCACAATAGAGGCAGAATATGTGGTAGCAACTAAGGAAACAAAAGAAATTGTGTGGCTTAAGAAAATTCTGGAAGATTTGCAGGTAAAACAAGTACATTCAACTCCAGTTATGATTGACAACACCTCTACAATAAAGTTGGCCAAGAACCCAAAGTTCCATGATCGAACGAAGCACATAAATAAAATACACCATCTGATTCGACATCATGTTGAGGCCAAGACAATCCATCTATGCCATTGTTCCACTAATGAACAAATTGCAGACATCTTCACCAAAGCGCTTGGAAGAGAAAAACTTGAAAGATTCAAAACGATGCTTGGACTCATCAACATCTCTTCAGATTAAGGGGGGGAATGTTGACACCTAATCATGGGGATTGGGGTGAACACTCGTAAATAATGTAAATAATAAATAATGGGAAAGGAAGAGTCATCGGGAGGTGAAATCCAAGAGTCACTCCCTCATGTATATAAACATGAAAAATCTTAATGAACAAACACAGTTCATTTGAGGAGTTACCTCCTCGTATGAAAATAATATATATCATAGATCTTATATTAGGAAAAACATGGAAATGAAGTATTATTCAAGTTTGGGCTTCTTATGACATAACTTACATACACATTGATTATGAGATATCTGATGCTCAATCTCCATTTGGAGTTGGTGAAAACAAATTGGCCTACCAAAGGTTAAAGCAAAGGTTGTGAGAGAGTCAACCCATAAGCTTAGAGTGATGAGATAATAATTTTCAACATGGTGATAAGTACAAGAATGATGATGGAAGTTTCAGAGAAAGAAATTCCTAGTAAAATGCACTAATATACCTTATATATGCTTTATTAACTTCCCCTACAATCACTTCATGGATATCTCTTTTAGATACTCTAAGATCATGGATAAATATAGATGGTGGAAGATTGCCAATATCTAGGCCAAAAGAGGGTAGTAGAGTCATAACTCTTGCACACCAAGAGTGTTGAAATTTTTTTATACCAAATGAATTAAAGGCTAAACACTCAAAAAGGATATCTACAAAAGTGCGTTTTGGAACACAAATTTGGGGCTGAAAAGTGCGTTTTTCTCCCGGGACTCTCGGTCGGCAGATCTCACACAAATTTTGTCGTTCCCTGATCGGCTAGTACCTGTGACCTGCGGAAAGGACCAGAGAACCCCCAGAATCCGAAAATTTGAAAAAAAAAAATAATACTATAAATAGAAATTGAGAGGCTTTAAATAGTTGTAGAAAACCTTGAAATTTACTGAAACTTCAGTGACCCAAGAACGTTGTTATTACACTAGTGGAGTCACCATTTGTTAGCGTGAAATTTCTTTGAAGGTGTACCAAAAACATTTCACTTAAGTCAGTAGGTGACAAGTGACCCTAACAACAATTTGTGGCCGCTTATGATTCAGATCTATAATAAAACATGGAAAACCTACAATAAAAATAACATATACGATCCAAAACAAAAAACAACAATATAGATATCTAATGTAGTGACCCAAATGGAAATACTTTAAGATGACACCTGGTGAAGGAAATCTACAAAAGGGTATGCAAATCCCCCTCCATGGGATATGTCCTTTGATGTCCTTGATGCTTCAGTAATCGATATTCTCTCTCAATATGTGAAAAACCCAGAACAATGTGAAGAACTCAAATGGGAGCTCAAAAGAAAAGAGATGATAATGGTGATGATGATAATGATCATGGTGAAGAATGAATGGAAAACCCTCCTATTTATAACAAAGTATTGAGTTAATATCGAAAATCAAGAATAATAAAATAATATTGACCAAATCAAGATCTAACCGCTAAGAATATTTTATTATATTTTTTGGAGAGGGAAAAGATATTTAAAATGGTCAAATATATTTATTTAAAAATAATTAACAAATAAAATGATTTATTAATTATTTCGCGAGGATTAAGAATGGTGTGAAATTGAAATAATTATTAAATAGTGATTTAACAATTATTCCAATAATGGAAATAAGAAATAATAAATAAATAGTGATTTATTTAATTATTCCTAGGAGATTTAGTCAAATGTGACAAAGAATAGTTATCAAACAATGATTTAATAATTATTCCTAGAGAAAATGAAATAAATAATGATTTATTCAATCATTCTCATGGGTTTATTTTTTTTTTAATCAGAAAATATTTTAATAAAAATGGTTTATGAAATTATTTCCTATGGTGAAAATGATTTTACTATGGTAAAATAAATCTTAAATGGCATATTTCGATCCACCTAGTTAGAAATGGATAGGTGATCATTTTTTGGTGATAACAGATTTCCCCCAACATATAAGTGTTAGAAGAAAACCGTATGATCGAAATACGTTGTAGGTTACACTTCTACAAGACACCAAAGGGAGTCAGAGAGAGAGAGAGAGAGAGAGAGAGAGAGAGAGAGAGAGAGATATGAAGCAATGCAAGGAAGGACAAAAATGGAGGGGGCGAGACCTATGACACTGGTAGAAGTATCCTTTTATGTGGGAGTACATGATCTTAAATGAGGCGAGGAGGCATACCCATACCCGTAGAGATATATGCGTACAAATAATAAGGGTGATCCTAGCAATGTGGGACTGAGCTACAAAGTACATGATACATGATATGCTGGCATCAATGGGCCAGAAAATAGTACAGTGTATCCGATATACATAATGCGCCTAGAAAGACATAAGCCAGGACTGAATACAATAACATCTAAGTACATGAGACATAATTCACCTCAAGATGACATGGTGAGGGGGATCACAACAAAAGAATCCCTGCTGAAGAGGAAAGGGCTCTGAAGATATGAATGGATCATCTGAAGGAGACATTCATGATATGGGCGCTGCAAGCAGTGAAAACCGAACCCATCACATATGTGGAACTACATCTGAGGTTGGATCAACATCTGTGGTCATCTGGGCATGTGGGGGGCTACCTGAAGGGCCACCCCCTCATGAGGTTTGGAAAATTTCACACACACTCGGGAATGACTAGGACAATCGTTTAGATTGACGAACCATCAAGTGTACGATTCTCAAATGTGCGATAAGGAGACGACGTCGAGCATGTGAGAATCAACCAAGTCCAAGGGAACTGAGGATTCCGTTTGCTTGATACAAGGTACTGACCAAATATGAAAGCTATAACCAAGTGCACCATCATTTAGACCACTCTTCTGGAATAAATGTGTTGAAGTCGACAGAAGAGGGCCCGCCAAAGTTAAATAAATAAAGAATCCTTAACAAAGGCATGATGTATCATAGTAGAGTGACTAATGGACTGACACCAGGGATGATGATGGAGGAAAACAAGATGAGTGGCATACTGATGACTTCCCTTATCAGAGCATGATATGTATGGTTGACTTGGCAGCGTCTGACTCAATTTCTGGGGGGTTGATCAATGACTCAAACAGGGGTTTGGAAAAGATGGAGCAATATAGCTGGAGTCAAATATGAATATAATGGGATGTATGTGACACAAAGATGTATGGAATACTGTAACTAGACTCAAGGGGACTCAAAACAGACTCCATAGATACAAGGGTGACTCATTGCAAATGCTTTGAACAAGGGTGACTTGATGATGCTTCCACGTGGGGGAGGCCCGGAGGGGACCATAAAAACATGAGTAAATGATGGTTACTCATGACGAAAATTAATGCGTGAGTCAACTAGTGCAAAGGTAAAGAGGTATCAGAGTACGGGTGGCTCAAATGAGGAAATTCAATTTTAAGAGGTGACAAAGTGAGACTTCATTGACAAAAATGGCTTCTTGGTGAAGTTCCAAATTACCAAAAACAAAGGGAGACCCATTATAAATCTCGGTGAGAGATTTCCAACGTGCTGATGGTTCGTCAAACAGAGCTATAGTTTGGTCGCAATGGATGACGAAAAAACTAGGGTTTTTCCTATAAAAGGGTTTTTTTTTTCTCAAATCCAATTCATTTTCATAGTGAGCTGTGGAGGGTTTTGAGAGGAGGAGAAGGCCCTAAATCTTGTGGAGATCGTAGTGGACAAAATGACCATTAGAATCAAGATCTGCTAATTTCAGGTAGGTGGCCTTACTTGTCTAAGGATGGCCTTAATGCTTCTTGGAAGGATGGTTCCCGGTGAAGAATCATGGTAATAAAGGAATACAAGAATTAATTGCTAGAAAAGGTATAGTATCATCCCCGCCCACCAAGTCAAACATGGGGAAAAAGTGGTAACTGTGACATCACATATTGTAGAATGGTTCAATGTACGGTATGAATAATCTATGATATGCAATGTGTATAAGGCTCGCTGGAGAGGCCTATAGGAAAAACTATCCAAGGAATGACAGGATGATCGACCATACCTAGATCATTGGGGTCTAGGCCGAGACTTATCTTAATCAAGTGATAAGGTGGCTAGGGATGCAATCATGCCCCCAATCCTGAGATATTTCTTCCTAGCATATGATGAAGGAAGGGACTGATTGGGTATGCAAAGGTGGGGATGATGCTCCTAGCTAGAGGAGTTTGTGGAGTACCATTGTGTTCCAAGTGCTTAAATAATGGATTCAAGCATTCAATCCTACTAGCACAAGATCCTGTAGAGTATCATGAATAGATCTAGGGGAATATATGCTATAACACCCTCCTCCCACATCTACCCAAGTAACTGGCCAACTAGGGTAAACATGTGATGAGAGGTCACTATGATATGATTCGACCTCCTAAGTCACATTAAGGAAGTGGAACCGAAAGAAACACACCATACAGACCTTCGACATCAACATTAGGAACCTCACGAACCATCCCAACCTTTCTTCTAATCAACCCCTAGGTCCCACTGAGATTTTAGAACTCTTGACCCTTGGACGCTCCCATGTTATAGGCATGCCAGTGTCTAGGAGGCTCTAGACATCCTCATGAAAAGGCATGCTAGTGTACAGGGAATATTTTTCTCAGTGTTGTGCCAGCGTCCCTGGGATTTGAGACACTTTTTCAGGCCTAGAGCCTAGGTCATTTCCCATAACTAAATGACACCTTCAAAATAGAATGATAACAAGGAGGCAATGAGGCAAAATAAAATACTTGAACAATCCCTTGACTATACCCCTACTAGCCATGATAGGCATTCGTCAAATATATCATGAATATGTAATCTACAAGTGTAAATAATAGATCTAAGAATAAGGGTCTCATACTTAGCTGGGAATCGCTAAGAGGCATTAATGCCTAAACACATTGGCTTCCATTTCATCCATTAGGTCATAGATACATTGTTCATTCATTTATAAGTAAAAACATGATGAGAACCATACATAGATACTGTCATAAGAGATATACCTAACCAGCATAATAGCAATATAAATACCAAGGAAATCACAACCATATATTCCACATATAAACTAGTATAATACTCATAGAAATACAAGGAAAAATAACCTCATATTATTGATGATGCAAAATCTGAACTTGGGATGGGACTTCCACGTTCCACCCGACCGTAGAATGGCTAAGCCAGATATCTCTTCAGTCATTCACCACTGTGCCATATTCCAAACATGAATGTGGGATCTCATAGAACACATCAATCCAAAACCATCCAGGGCTTCCAGAGGCCATCCACCTTAATCCATCAAACAATGATTCCACCTCACGGTCAGACATCACCAAACCATCATCAGATTGGTCTCTACCCAAGCCTTCCAGGGCTCCAGAGTGTTTGTTCCAACCAAGGCTTCCAGGACTAGTAACTCAACCCACATTTGTTGCCAGGCTTCTAGAGCGTTTGTCCAACTAGGGCTTCGGAGACTAATAACTCAACCCACCAAGGGATTCCAGAGTGTTTGTCCAACCAAGGCTTCCAGGACTAGTAACTCAACCCAAGATGTTACAGGGCTTCTAGAGTGTTTGTCCAACCAGGGTTTCTAGGAACTAATAACTCAACCCAAGCTAAAGGAAACATTAGAACCAACCAAAACAAAACAAGGAAGTAAACCCATAATCTCCATGGCTATCTAGGAAATGGTAAGGCTAGGCAATCCACTCGCAATCCAGGCAATCCTCCATGCTAGTGACAAATCATGACCAATAATCCACATGCATATGCCATGCATGCAAAAAATACTGAAGAAAACATACATGCAACTCGGTACCTCCAAGAAAAATCAACTGGCTGCTGATCTTGATGTCCTCTTGCGCTTTCCTACTCTTCCTTTGCCTTCTTGCTCCAAAACTCCGAGTATGCTACACTCTCAAAGAGTGTCCCAAGAGAATTATGAGTATGCAAGAGTATGAGAGAGCTCCAAAACTGAACTGACAAAAGTATGTGTACTGATCCTCAGAAGCCTTTTTATGAATGAGGCCTCTATTTTCTTCATTTTCCTCCTCACATGCAACTTGTGACCTTTCACCTCCCTTTTCTCCTAATTTCCATTATTTTCATAAATAAATGTGCCAAAATGTCATTTTTCATTTCCAAAGCCTTAGCCATTGCCTTTGCCAATTTCCTTAGCCATTAATAACCAAATGAACACACACACTAAGATGTCTTGATTAACATTCAACTTGGAATAAGTGTCCCATCAACCATGGCTATTATTTTTCCTTTATTAACTTTTATTACATGATTTTTCACCAAGGCTATTACATATGCCCCCTAGTTTGGTAGGGATAGATGGAGTATATTATGGACTCCAAACTCATTTTGATGATGTGGTTCACTATTTGTTTATGTCATGGATGTCTTCTTATGAAAAGAGTGGATATATATAGTTAGAGAAAGGAAATGGTGGATTACCAATCTCGTTTGGCATTGTATATATGAATCAAATGGACTGAATTTCTGGGTTCACATACATGGTGTCACTATACCAAAGAATGGATTTAGATATAATGAACTGATTCTCATCTAGAAAACATGGTGGTTGAACAACAACAACGTATAAGGGACTAGGTTGTTGATGTAAGATATAGGAATGATGAAGTGGATCATCCCCATCATGATCTGGAGTGATATGATGCTCTAGAGGTTCTTCTAAATGGGGAAGAATGATGGCACTATATTTGACACTACTAGATGCATTATGAGGGTTGGGGAGAATTTCTTCTCCTCAACTCTCGAAAATGGATACCCCCTTAACTAAACATTGTGTGGTAATGTAATGGCCACAAGGTAGATGTGGTTCGAATGCATGGGTTTGAAGTAAGAGGTTATTGAACCAATTGACCTCACCATGGATGAAGTATTTGGACTCCACAAGATATGAGTAATGGCTTTGTGTTGGGCACGTGATCCCCCAAGGGAAGTTTTGGGGCTTAGAGCCCAGATTTTGGTCAGTTTTGTAATTCTAATGTAAAGACTCCACATTTTGTGGACGTGGAACGCGTAGTTTGTTAAAGAGTCATAGGGTTGTCTGCCCTTAATTTTGATAATGTAATGTCGGCTATAGAAGATCTACGCATGGTCCGCAGACCATGGGATTGTACAAATAGAGCGAAGCTCTAAGTAGTTAAGGCAACTAAGCATATCACAATATGGAAAATATATGATGTATGCGAGATAGTTCTGAAGTGTAAAGTCTAGTTTTGGGTCGTAGCATAGGAAGAGGCTTTGCAATTGAGTGCGCAGAGGCCTAGTAGTTAGCAGCTAAGTGTGAGGAGTCGAGTCCGTAAACAGTGGAAGTATTAATAAAGAGAAGTTTCTATCAATTCTGCGTCTTTATTCCTGTTTTATGCATCTATTATATTGGGTATGAATTTCAATTTTAATGCTTATATGATGCACGAATGTGTATAATTGTACTGGCTAAGTGAATGCAAGATAGAATATCTATTTATGCAAAGATAATCAAGACCTGTTAATAAGATAAGTGAGATACTTGGCGTAGTTTAGGAGATATAGCATTTCGTTGCCTTAGTAGCGCGAAAGGACTTCAGCCCCTGGTGAGGGCTGCACGAAAGTCGATTATAAAAAATCTTGAAGACACTGAAGGGTAGAATAGTACGTGAAGCAACCTGCGCAAAGGCAGGTTTAGTTGGACTAAACCGAAATCACATCCATCTCAAGGGTGCAAAAACTTAGTTCCAGCATTCCCCCAATACTGCTTCGGGTGAGACTTTAGTCTGCGCTCCACGGGATAATGTTGAAAGGGCCAGTAGTGTAGGGATTTGTTTGGCTAAATAACTCTGAACCTCGGTTAGGCCCCCATAAGCCGACAAATCCTGACCCAGGTTTAGAGTTATTTAGCCAAACAAATCCCTACACCACTGGTCGTTTCGGCATCAGCTTGCAGAGCGCACACTGAAGTCTCACCTGAAGCAGTATGGGGGGATGATGGAACCAAGTTTCCGCACCCTTGAGATGGATGTGATGTTGGTTTAGTCCAAATAAACTTACCTACATGCAGGTTGCTTCACGCGCTATTCTACCCTTCAGTACCTTCGCGATTTGTTATAATCGACTTTCACAGAACCCTCACCAGGGGATGAAGTCCTTTCGTGCTCCTAAGGCAACGAATTGCTATATCTCCTAAACTACGCAAAGTATCTCATTTATCTTATTAACAGGTCTTGATTATCTTTGTGTAAACAAATATTCTATCTTGCGTTCACTTAGCCAATACAATTATACACATTCGCGCATCATATAAGCATTAAAAGTGAAATTCATACCTAATATAACAGATGCATAAAACAAGAAATAAAGACACAGAATTAATTGAAATTTCTCTTTATTAATACTTCCACTATTTACAGACTCGACTCACCCCGCACACTCAGTTGCAGGGGTCCGTGCACTCAGCTGCGGACTACTAGGCCTCTGCGCACTCAGCTGTAGAGCCTCTTCTTATGCTATGACCTAAAACTAGGCTTTACACTTCAGAACTATCTCACATACATCATATCTTTTCCATATTGTGATCTGTTGAAAATGCAACAAGATGATGGAGCTTAGTGGAAAGGAGTCGCCTTCACTAAGTGGGCCCGCAGGCTATTTTTGGCGCAAAGTCTATTTTTAGACATATGGATCATGGTCTATGAGTTGCAGGATGTTATTTGTGGATGATTGGTCATGTTGGTAAAAATAGATGGACTTCTATTTTTAGACATTTGGGCGGAGTCTATTTTTAGATTGCCAGGCTAAAAATAAAACAGTCGAATATTATTAGCTCTTAATAATATTTGGACTATAAACATTATCTTATCCTCTTGGAGCACTTTAGTATGAGCTACGGATGTGGCACATGCAACTGTCAAAAGGAAATATGCTTTTCTTATGGGTCAGTTGAGCTATTGCATGATGGACTTCAGTTAGAACTCAAGTGATTGAGTTTGGTGGAGTTGATTGAGGAGTTGATGGAGTTGTGTTCATTTTGACTTGGTTGAACTAGTTGTATTTAGTCTAACTGCAGAATACACTAGTGATGAGTGATGTGAATTAACTATTAATTAATTCACTAGTTATTAACTCATAAAGCAACTAAAGAATACATTAGTTAACTCAGTGCATGGACATTTCAGTGGAGACAGGTGTTAGAGGTGAGTGAAAGGGCAAGACAGCTGTCAGTTGTGACTATAGTTGTGCATGAGATTTGCACAATCAATGGATTGAGTATTGCCAATGAGGATTGCGTGGTTCAGCCAAGGGAAATATGAGTTTGGATCAGCCATTCTCATCTATTCTCATGCAGGATTGCGCAGTGGAGGCAGGCAAGCAGCGGAGGAGATTTGAACCTATGATTGATTCAGATCTGAGCTAGTTTTGTGTGTAACAGGTGGAGATTGTACTGAGTACTTGTGAGGAGTATTGTACTATGTATTGTTACATGTTCTCAACCAATATAATATATAGATAGTTGGGGGTTTTCAGCTGTATTCTTTCCCCGTGATATACTGTGTTGATATGTGTGATTGATGCTTCAATGTGCGCATGTGATTGTTTCTGAATTCTGCAAAATTGATGAGAGGAGGTTATGTATTATGCATGCATTATGCAATAGTGTATAATCAGGATAATCTCTGTGAATAAGTGTCATATTATTCAAAATTTCTACATGGTATCAGAGCAGAGTTGATCATCATATATATTATTTAGAAAGTGTTTACATTTTATTTCTTCAGGCAGAGTCTGTAATCGGGCCAGGTAGCCTCTGGATTCATCCTTCTTTTGGAAGGTGAGATATCCGGTGAATGCCCATGCAGTCAATCTCTGTACGAGAAATACTTTGTTCTCACGAATTTTATATCAGAATCGGTTGAGTTTTGAGCTGGTGGAATTTGAATTTGCAGCAGTGTTTTCTTGGTGTCAAAGTTGAAATGTCCTTCAACGGATTGCGATTGGAGTATGCCCTTGAAGGTAGCTCGAATTATATTGTATGGAAAGACAGGATGGAGGCAGTGTTACATGACAACGGATTGAAGGAGTTCATAGAGGCTGAGGTCCCAAAGCCTACTGATACTGCTCAAGTTGAGGCTTGGCAAAAGAAGACAGCAAATTGTCGAAGGATTCTGTTGGAGGGCGTGAAGGATCACATTGTATCCAGCCTGCGTGGAAAGGCTTCTCCATACTTGATGTGGAAAGCATTGACAGATCTATTCCAAAGCAAGAGTGACCAGAGGAAGTTGGCGCTCAAGGATAAACTCAGAAACATTAAGTGTGAGAAAGGAGACAGTATGCCCAAGTATCTCACGAAGTTCACCCAGTGCCGGGATGAGCTGGGAAGTGTGGGGGTGACTGTCGATGATGAGGACTTGGTGAGCTTGGCTCTCCTTGGTCTTCCGAAGAGTTGGAATTCCTATCAGGACTCTGTCAATGGTCGGGAGAAATTTCCAGGATGGGAGAGACTTTGGTCGGATCTTGTGCAAGAGGAGATCAGGCAGAATACCAGGGACGGATCTTCATCAAAGGCATCTGATGAAGAAAATTGTGCTTTGGCTGCCAAAGCAAAGAAGGGGAAGGAGAAGGGGTCTCTTTCTGAATCCAGTTTTTCCAATGATGGGAAGAAGGTTGAAAAATCGAAAGTGCGATGCTTTTTTTGTCATTAGGTGGGCCATTATGCTGCAAATTGTCCACGGAAGAAATCCAAGAAGGGATCCAGGGAACGATCTGAAGGTGAGGCACTTGCTTCATAGTTTGAGTTGGATTTCACACTCTTCGCATGCATGGTTTCATCCATGGTGGGAAGTGGTTGGTTTCTTGATAGTGGAGCTTCTTTCCACATGACCGGTGACAAGAGTTTGTTCAGTACTTTGGAGGAGAAAGATCTCCAGATACTCATAGCGATGGGTAATGATGAGAAGTATAGTGTCTCAGGTGTAGGAGCGATTATTTTTCAAAGGGAGCATGGAGCTCGTCTTACCTTGACCGATGTTAAGTATGTACCAGGATTGGAGAGAAACTTGGTGTCGATCACGATGTTGGAAGACAGAGGCTATGATGTAGTCTTCAGTAAGGGAAAGGTTTTCCTTAGACACATCATCACTAGACAGGTGAAGCAGATTGGTTCATGGGTCAAGAACTTGTATGCTCTTGAGGTTCAAGATGCATGCAAGCCTTGAGCAGCGAGGCAACTAATGGAGACTTGGTGGTTGAGAGGGAGCATATATTACCTCTCAACATGCAGAGCCAGAAGAAGTCTCAGACGATTGTGGAGGAGCCACGATTGGTGCAGCAGCTTCAGGAGGTTGTGGAGCAGCCACAACAAGGGAAGCTGAGAGGAGATCGAGTAGAGACATCTACTCATGCAGAGACCTCCAGTAGGAGGAGACTTCGAGCCAGGTGGGATGAGGGATCACATGCAATCATACCTCCAGGTAGGAGGTGGGGCGATATAGAGTGATCGTCCCAAGGAGGAGGGGTAGGATCCTTGAGGTACCCAACCTCTTGGATGAGACCTTGCTACGGGAGCCCCGATGTGGAGTAGCAGGAACTGACTGATTGGGTAGAGACAGATGCGGATGGAGCGACAGAGAGAGCGACAGTGTAGGGAAACCCAGGACAGCGCATAGCTAGCAGGGTGCAGCAATGCGAGAGGCACAAGTGTTTTGCACAGTTCTAGGTGGCACAGAGAAGTGTGTAATGGTGTGAGATGCATGGAGATGTTGCAGTAGCGCAGATATTAGAGAGGGAGCACTTGTCAGCAGCAGGTAGAGCTTCAGCATCAGAGTATGTTCCTAGCCCAACATAGTGGTCAGTTGGGAGTGTTTTTGTTCCAAGTGTTGTTGGAGCAAGTGGATCGGGCAAATGTGTTGCATGCAGAACATTCCAGAGTTGCAGGATAAGGGTTGCAGATAATCCATATCTTGTTGAGAGGGAGTGTTGAAAATGCAACAAGATGATGGAGCTTAGTGGAAAGGAGTCGCCTTCACTAAGTGGGCCCGCAGGCTATTTTTGGCGCAAATTCTATTTTTATACATATGGATCATGGTCTATGAGTTGCAGGATGCTATTTGTGGATGATTGGTCATGTTGGTAAAAATAGATGGAATTCTATTTTTAGACATATGGGAGGAGTCTATTTTTAGGCTAAAAATAGAATAGTCGAATATTATTAGCTCTTAATAATACTTGGACTATAAACATTATCTTATCCTCTTGGAGCACTTCAGTTCGAGCTACGGATGTGGCACATGCAACTGTCAGAAGGAAATACACTTTTCTTATGGGTCAGTTGAGCTATTGCATGATGGACTTCAGTTAGAACTCAAGTGATTGAGTTTGGTGGAGTTGATTGAGGAGTTGATGGAGTTGTGTTCAGTTTGACTTGGTTGAACTAGTTGTATTTAGCCTAACTGCAGAATACACTAGTGATGAGTGATGTGAATTAATTATTAATTAATTCACTAATTATTAACTCATAAAGCAAATAAAGAATACATCAGTTAACTCAGTGCATGGACAATTCAGTGGAGACAAGTGTTAGAGGTGAGTGAAAGGGCAAGCCAGCTGTTAGTTGTGACTATAGTTGTGCATGAGATTTGCACAATCAATGGATTGAGTATTGCCAATGAGAATTGCGTGGTTCAGCCAATCTCATCTATTCTCATGCAGGATTGCGTAGTGGAGGCAGGCAAGCAGCGGAGGAGATTTGAACCTGTGATTGATTCAGATCTGAGCTAGTTTTGTGTGTAACAGGTGGAGTTAGTACTGAGTACTTGTGAGGAGTATTGTACTATGTATTGTTACATGTTCTCAATCAATATAATATACAGATAGTTGGGGGTTTTCAACTGTATGCTTTCCCCGTGATATACTGTGTTAATATGTGTGTTTGATGCTTCAATGTGCGCATGTGATTGTTTTTGAATTCTGAAAAATTGATGATCAATGTAGAGGAGGTTATGTATTATGCATGCATTTCGCAATAGTGTATAATCAGGATAATCTCTGTGAATAAGTGTCATATTATTCAAAATTTCTACATGATCTACTTAGCTACCTTAACTACTTAGATCTTCGCTCTATTTATACAATCCCATGGTCCACAGACCATGGGTAGATCTTCTACAACCAACATTACATTATAAAAATTAAGAGCGGACAATCCTATGACTCGTAAACAAACTGCGAGCTCCATGCCCACAAAATGCGGAGTCTTTAGATTGGAATTGCAAAACTAACCAAAATTTGGGCTCTAAGCCACAAAACTTCCCTTGCAGGATCCTGCACCCAACAGGCCCCCAACACAAACATCGTGACTCGCCCTTGAGTCACTTTGTAGGTGTGGAGATCTTTGTGGAAGACCTCCCTACTTTGATTGGATCGTTGCAAGTTCGGTAGCACACTGAGCAGATGCCTGCTGAACTTCCTCTACGTATTGTTTAGTGACCGCTGTCGTCAAACTGCTACCCCGAATCCTTTCTTGAGTTGCTTGCAGCTGCGCGATCTTTGCTTCAATGGAGACTGTAATGGTATACACCTCATCAATCCATGACTGTAGGCACGCTTTCAAAACTGCTTCCTTATGCCGAGCAACATCCACTTGCTCCTTGAGTGCCTTTGCCTGCTGCATCCTTGCGAGCCTTTGTGTAAGGGAAACCATCTGCACGGTCCCTTTTACCTCATCGTATCTCTACTGCAGCTCGCGTGCCTCTACCTCCAGGCGCTCTATGTTTGGGTCCTCCTACAGGGTGGTGAGGACCTCGAACGACTGCTCGAACAACTTTGTGTAGTCTGTCATTGCATTGTTAACCGCCGCCATTGCTGTTGTGATTGCGGTGGTGCGTTGTTCCTTAACCTCCGGCGGAGTTGAAGGCTGCGCCTTCAACTGCAGTTCTGCTATCTGAAGGTTCAACTGCAACTGAACCCTGTACATTTCTGCTATAGCGTCGTGTACCCCTGCTGCTAACTTTCGGACGCGCGCCTCCACCGGTTCCTCTGCTTGGATGGCCAACTCCAGGACCATCTAGTAGGTTTCCTCCACCACCTGCACTATCTATCTATTCTGCGCCATTTCCTCATTGCGCTACAGGCTCAACTGTTCAATGTTGATGCGTTTCTCGCTCATTACCTGTAGCATGCGATTCTCCGTGGTGCGTAGTTCTATAGTGACTCCATCCTGCAAAATATAGAGCATCTCCCGAGGGAGCGCAACCATGTTCAACCCGATGCCTTTAAAGCTACTGACCATAGGCATGTCAACCTCATTTTCTGTAATGAGTGCTCCATCTGGTAGCACTATTGTGTTTTTCATCCTAGTGCGCAACATTTCCTCGGCCGCGGATGTGCCGACTGTGAGGCTGGTTGACACTGTGCTAGCCTGCAGATTGTGCACCTGCAACTCCTGTATTTGCGTCCAGAGAGCCCCCCAATACCATCAAGTGTTGCTCCTCAAATTGCTGGAGGGCCTCCGCGGTGACGTCCCTCATCGTTTCACCAATATCGTGTAAGTCTCCTTCAGTAAGGGGGATAGGGTCAAAAGATGGTTTTGATGCCTTTTTCTTCTTTCGTGGCCCTACCTGTTCTCTTGGGTGTGGACTTTTTAGCTGGGTGGACGTTGTCTGCAGGTCTGCGCCACCTTGTTCTGTGTTTGTTTCTGGCTTGGGCGAAGGCGATTCAGTCCTTCGCGCTCTTCTTCTACTATCTTCTGCTGTTCTTTAGCCAACTTCACAGCATCTCGCCCCGCCTAGGCCTTAGCCACTGCTTCTTCCTTCCTGCATTTTTCTGCCAACTGCGCCATCCATAGTTTCATTTCTTCCTTCTTTCACTGCATGGAAAAATTCTCTTCTTCCACCTTGGAGCCAATTGGAGCACGCCACTTTGGCGGCCAAGACTCAAGGACCGCGAAAATTGCATCGTCAGTCACTAAGTAAGGTAGCTCATGGCAAGTCTTCATAGGGTCCTTCCGTGCCCTGATGAAGACATGGTGGAAGTTTGCTTTGAACTCCATGAAGCTCTACAGACTGTTGTAGACCGTGAGTGATAACTGTGGCTTGCTATTAATCCCCATTTTGATGTTCATCTCCATGAGCACCCAAAAGATCTTGCTCTCCCTTATCCTCTGTGCGTCCCTGGTTGACCACAGTGAAGCGTACTTCACTGCCTCTGGAAGGTCCTACGCGATCGACAGGAACTGGCTATCTTCAAGCAACTCCAAGGATAATTTTAGGGGTGAATGTTCGCCCTTTGGCGAAATTAAGGGGTTTTAAATTTTTAGTGGGCGAATATTTTGTATCATAGTACATTTTTACAAATCACCTCAAATAGCCCACCTTATTTTAAGGGAGAGGGTAAAAAAGGTAAATTTAGCCCTTGAAATTAGGAGTTACAACCTTCTGTTCGCCCATTTTCAAGAATAGGTTTTATTTAAGTGAATCCATTCACCCATTTTCAAGAATAGGTTTTATTTAAGTGAATCCTATGGGCCAAATACCATATTTATAAAAGAGGTATGGTAAATTAATAAAAATATAAATAAATGAGAGGTATGGTAAATAAATAAAACATTTTTTATATTTACTCTATAAGTCACTTGGTGTAAACAAATAAAAATATAAGTAAAGTGGAGGTATGGTAAATAAATAAAACGTCTTTTTATACTTACTCAAAAGGTATGGTAAATAAATAAAAATATAAATAAACTAGACGTATGGTAAATAAATAAAACCTCTTTTTATAATTAGTCCATAACCCTTGTTCTATTTATGAAGGCTCAAGAAATAGGTTTTATTTAAGTGAATCCTATGGGCCAAATACCATATTTGTAACAGAGGTATGGTAAATTAATAAAAATATAAATAAACAAGAGGTATGGTAAACAAATAAAACATTTTTTTATATTTACTCCATAAGTCACCTTATATTTACGAACACTCAAAAAATGGGTTATATTTAGGTGAAACCTATGGGCAAAATACTATGGGACAAATACCATGGACTAGATTGTTTTTAATACCATGCAAAAAACCATTATTAACGCTAATATTAGAATTAATAAAAATAAAAATGGAACATGGTATTGACCCATGGTATTCACCAAAATGGCACATGGTATTGACCCATGGTATTCACCTCGAATGTAGCCTATTTAAATGGGGGAATTAATTAAACCAGCATAGATCCATCTCTGGATCTACTAACCCCCAAGAGGTATCAAATATCGTGATATGCAAACTAGCATAGAGTGAAAAAATATTTGATCCTCTTGGGGCTTGGTCAAGAGTAAAAATGGATGTTGTAATTTAATGTAGGCTAAAAATTTTAGCTTGGTTAAAATAAAAAATAAAATAAAAATCAACTATTAATTTTATTAATTTTTATAAATTACTAATAGTAATTTTTAAGCTCCAGGTTTATGATAACCCATGGTATTGACCCATGGTAATACCATGGTATTCATTTGAGCATAGACTATTTAAAGGGGAAATTCTATCGTCTTAGATCCATACAAAGTTTTATTATTTAGTGAAAGACTTGCCAAGATCTTACAAGATTTTATAATTGAGTAAAATATTCGCCATGCCTGGTGAGAGATTCGCCAAAAAATTATATATACATATTATATTATTGATAAAATCGCCTTCCATTTTTCCTATATACCATGGAGATTCGCCCATTTATTATATTTATAAATTTAGGGGGGGTTCTTAAAATTTTCCCTAAGCAACTCCCATGCCACTAGTACTATCGACAACAGGAGCCATGCATAATGTAATGTTTTACCCTACTCCTGTGCCTCGCGACAATTCTCATGGAACTCACTGCATAGATAGTTTACCCAATTGAACTGGACCCCTTCTACACATTACACTGCTAGTGTAACCACTGGCGTGGGCACCTCATCCGCGCGACACTTCTGCATCACCTTCGCTGCCAATATCTGCATCACGACCCTAACTACAGGGTTTTTGATGCTGGAGATGGCGTACACTCGCTTCTTCTTCTCCAACTTAAATTTATTTTTCATGGCCTCTGCGATGGCCAAATCGTCACTCTTTCCTTCTGAAATGTTCGCTGAGTCCTCCCTGTGTAAGGGAAACATGTAATCCTGTGAATCAGATGGTCTATGATGGGGATGGGCTCCTCCAGCCACAAGCACCCATCATGCACCAAGCAGAGTAGCTGCCTGATGACAAAAATGGTCATTGGGGCATGGTGGTAATGCAACACCTAGAGAAGGTTTAGCAACCCTACTTTCTCAATACCTATGAGCCATTTGTGTGGCTCCAACTCTATCATTCCAGCCGATGCATCTATCTTCTGGCGCATTAGCTGCGTGGTCGCTAAATGTGGGAATTTTTTGTGGTCCACAATGTCGCAATATTCAAATTTTAGTACGGGCACCTATCCCAAGTGCGCTTCTTCAAAAATAATGTCGTCATCGAGCAACAGAGTTTGTAGAGAGCTCTTGATCTCATCTATATCCTTGGGCACCTTGGATTTACCCTTCTACAGGGGAACATATGCAGGTAACCTGGTGGGAGGGTCCACAACTTCGAGTTCGACTTTCATCTCTACATCCTCCTCCTCAACTAGGATTTCTTCAAGTTCTCCTCCTCATTTGCCTCCAAATTAATGGCCTTCCCCTTTTCCTCCATTGTGAGCTTGGCCCTCAGCAGATTTCTAGGTGAGACGCGCATTGGTATCATGGCCTGCTTATCCTTCTTAGGTCTCGACGTGCGCGGTGATTTAGGGATCTTAGTGACTATCTCGATGCTCTTTGGGGCTTCCACTTCTGTAATTTCCTGCACGACTTCCTCGGTGGTCATTGCTCCAGTATCCATGACTTCTTCAGGTGCTACCATAGTGCGATTCCATAGTTCTCTCAGTGTCTCTGGTAATTGCTCAAGTAACGAATTCGCCTTCAGAATATCGAACAAGTCTCGGTTCATGAATATCTGAGCGTGCAACAACTCAGTTCTCAAATTGCCAAGTGTTGTTTGCTGGATAGCCCTTTGTAATTTATAGCACCTTTTGAATTTGAATTCGACCATTCCCCCCACATTCGGTCCATTAATGCTAGATTAGCGACATATTTTCAAGAATCTAGCCCATAAATTTCGCCTTAAATGCCTGCTGCCCGCTCCATTTGGTCTCAAATCAAGCATCACATCATGAATAGTGACTTTAATAGTCAATTTTCGGCCGACTCGCTTGCCAGCATAGCTATCCTCCTACTTTCGTGGACCTTGTGACACTTTGCTACTACGCGCAGTCCTGACATCATGCAGTCCCCGAGCAGAGTAGTTTATAGTCCCACGCCTCCTTTCAGGTTCCTGGAGTGCTAAGACTGCACTTCAGTCAGCTAGTCAGGTGGCCTAGCCACCTATGTATGGCTTCAAATAACTTCCATTCACTTTTCCTGGGAAGGGCTCTCCATTTAACTTGACCAACTGTACCGTGCCTCCATCTGTAATCTCCTTAATAACATACGGCCCTAACCAATGCATTCTGAATTTCCCTGAGAATTTATCAAACTTACTATCATACAACAACACCAAATTGTTCACCTTGAATGTCCGTAGCTTAATATGTTGATCGTGCCAAGCCTTTTCGCGTTGCTTTTGGACCTGATGGTGGAATCCAGCCAAAAATCATTCTTCTTCGAGCACTTCCAGCTGTGCAAGCCTCTCCTTTAAGGCTCTGCGATTTTTCATACCTGCGAGCGCTACTATGCATAGACTAGGCACGATGTATTCCATAGCGATTACGGCTTCCACTCCATAGACAAGCCTAAAAGGTGTCTTTCCCGTCAGTTTCTTGCATGTCGTTCGATAAGCCCATACACTGTAGGTATGCATAGGTCCCAATCACTTCGATGTGTGTTGCATACCTTGGTTAGAGAGTTGTATACCTTGTTGAATGCTTCTACGCGATTTCTCTTCTTGAATAATGTCTTCCTAACATTAAGAGCCATCTACAAGGTCGCCCCCCCAACACATGCTTATTGACCATGTATTTTAGCACGAGTTTGTGTGCATCTACGTAGATTGTGGCTCTTCTCCATATGCATGCGTCCACTTGGCCAGATGTGCGCATGGATCATCCTGTTCATCATAATTGTGTGCCAATCGCATCTTAGGCTTCCCAAAGTGCACTCTCATCCTTCTCCTACATTCACGCCAATCATCAAAGCTCCCTTTGTGTGTACCCCACCATCTCGCAGGCATAGCGCGCAATACTCAGTCCAAGGCCTGGAAGCGTTTCTTTTCTGGCACCTCCCTTTCAAATGCATCCAATAAAGTATTTACCTAATTTAGACCATCATAAGTAGGCAAATCTCTTAGTTTTGTTGACATGCAGCGCAACGACCTTGTCATCATATTGTAGTTCAGTGTAGTTACTTCGTGTAACCGATTCTGCCATCGTTCTACTTCTTCATCGGAATCCGAAGTGCAGGAACTCTCGCGCTCCCATGTAATCCACCATCCGCGGTGGGATTCACCCAGTCTTGGTCTTGCGTTGTTATCTTGTAGATGTAGTCTATATCATCATCACTTTCATAGTCATGGACCGGCTCCGTATAGCGCGATCCTTCAGCAGGGTCCAGGGGTATAATTATGCGCAGTGACTTCTTTTCAAAGATCATTTTTTGCTTCTTCAGATTAATTACCTCGTTCATATCAGTGGCCCAATCAATTACTAAGAGTGTGGGGTAGGGATTGTTGTCATAAAAAATATCTATTACTTCGAAATCTGCCAGCGTGCTTGCTCCCTCAATATCCACAATTATTCCCTGCAATCGCCCCATAGGTATTATTTTCCACTGGTTCGCCATCCTCAGCTGACTCAGAGACCATTGCAGCGTAGGTCTTCCCATTCGCTCCCATGTCTGCTTCGGTAGAACATTCGTATTTGATCCCAAATCCAGAATGACTTGATCCATCTCATATTCTCTGATTTGCCATGTGAGTCTCTTTTCACGGCTTGTCCTTGTTTTATGCTTTCTGATCTTCCAGACTACGCACAGTTCTCTTGGCGTGGTCCCAACACATCTATTGATAAGTTCCTGTAGCCCTTTCACAGCCTTACTGTCGTGTAGTAACTTCATACATGTTTCAAGGAAAGTTGTTAGCATGGATGGGTCCATTTCCGGCTCCATTTTATCTTTGCCTCCTGAAGTGGAGGCATCAACAAAGCTCTTCTTGGCTTCCATGAAGGTTTCTCGAGCGTGCTCCAAATCAAAATCTGCTTCCTTCTCCAGAGCTTTGAGAATCCAAGTACTATATTCGGGTTGTTTTCCTTTGTCATCTATCGTCGCAATTCCACTTCGGAGCATAATATTTACATTCGAGCCTTCCTCACGTGGCTTAAACCTCATCATTTGCAGGTTCTGAGTCGGGGGAGGCGGTAGCGCTCCTTTGTCATGTATCCTAGCTATCAATGTAGGAAAATATTCTATCTCATGATTGAACAATGTGCAATACTTGCAATTCAGGCGCGTTGGATTGGTGCAATTGCGGGAATAGTGTCATGGCCCTCTACAATTGTAGCAAATCAATTGTCCGCGACCTCTACTAGGTCCTCCTCCACCTTGGCCTCATCCGCGCCCCTTAAATCCTGTTCGCACCATTCCTGTATTTTGTTGAAGGGGCCACGTTACAGCCTGAACCTTGTAGGTGGAGGTTCTATCCATCATCAACTCATAACTTCTACAGGTATGCTCATCATGTCCCACTGACCTGCAAAAGTTGTAGAACAACTGTTGCAAATTTTGCGTATACTTCTGTAACAAGTGACAATTGTCTATGGCATGTTTTCTAGCTATTTGACAGATAGCACACCACAAAGCAGGCGCCACACTAGGCCCTACTTGAGCTTCACCCTTAAAGGCATCGGTCCTCCTCTTGCGAGGTAATTTTTCAAAACTAGGCAGTGTTCTTTGTCATGACCCTGGCTCTTGCATTTTACGCACCACAGTTCTTCGCGCACTTCTGGTCGAATCATCCTATCCTGTTTCAGACTCTGCATCTCAAGGCATAGATTCTTCAGCTGCGTGTGGATTCGCTGAACTCCCAAATTAGGATCTTGCATTGGGGTCTCATGTAGCCTCATAGCGATCTCTAAGGCCTTTGCCTGAGTTGTTATATTCTGCTGCGATAATGCACTTCTTAAATGTGGTAGTAGCGAATCTACAAAACACTTGCGATGCTGTCCATCTGTCAGATTCATATTTGCTTCACGAATCATACATTTCAGCCTCTGATCCAGCTCCCAAGGAGTCTCGCCTAGTAGCATCGTGATCTCTTTAAATCCAATGATCGACTACACTTCAGATTTAGGCCTGCTAAATTCTTTATTTAGCGCTGCTTGGATATCTGTGACTCTCGCATTCGGGTTATCGTTGGAGTACTTAATATACTAGGTCAGAGCGTGATCTTGTAGGGCGCTAACTAGAGTTTCCTTCTTTATATGGTCATCTGTAACACCTTGTGCTTCCCATAAAACCCTTACAACGAACCAGAATTGGTCCAGATCCTCATTTCCCAAACCTTTGAACACAACAAACTTCACTATGCTTGCCATATTGAATCGCAGTGGTGGTGGAGTTGGTACGGGTGAAGATGGAGGTGATGGCGGTGAAGCGGTGGTGGTGTGGGTGGAGGTGGTATTTGCAGGATTATTTTTCTTATGAGATGAGTAACACTTCATAGAGAGACATTCACGACCTCTTCCTCATCTCCTCGCGGAGGTGAAATCAAGGGGCTATTTTTTGGACCCTTATTTCCTTCGTTCCTATAAACCTTTCCTCTTCACATAGCCCCGAACATCAAGGCAACTACATAACCCATTTTTGCACAACAACATTTTAATCCAAGTATTCAAAGACTTTACGTACTTACCTTGCAGTTGTTTGAGAAAGCATCGCTCTACCTCGCAGTAGCTGACTGAGGTGTCAACTGTGAACTTAGTAACAAATCCTCCTATAATACGAATGAGCCAATGATCAATGGTGCGTGCGATCTTATTCTCTAATGTTTCCAATCTCCGCACCAGATCTGGGGTCCACACAATAGGACTGTCAATTTTTGACCTTCCTTGGCTATCTGCTAGCTTCGTGATCCACTCGTATAGTTCAGTAGGGAAGGATGTGAAAAAGGTTTCGTGGATCTCTATATACAGGTAGCTGTCTAGCCACTCTTCTTTTGATAGTCGTGGGTTTTTGTTCTCCTACATCGTGAACTCGTGAATTCTTCTTTCCAACCAGCCTTCAATTTATTTCTTAGTTGGATTCCAATGATACAACATCACACATCTCTCATGTAGATTCCAGTCCCAGCAATGGACCCATTTGTTGGCTTATGGGAGCCTAACCCAGGTTCAGAGTTATTTAGCCAAAAAAATCCCTACACTACTGGCCCCTTCGGCATCAGCCTGTGGAGCGCAGACTGAAGTATCACCCGATGCAGTATGGGGGGATGCTGGAACCAAGTTTCTGCACCTTTGAGATGGATGTGATGTCAGTTTAGTCCAACTAAACCTACCTTCATGCAAGTTGCTTCGCGCACTGTTATACCCTTCAGTACCTTCACGATTTTTTATAATCAACTTTCGCGTAGCCCTCACCAGGGGCTGAAGTCCTTTCGCGCTGCTAAGGCAGTGAACTTATATATCTCCTAAACTACGCCAAGTATCTCACTTGTCTTATTAATAGGTCTTGATTATCTTCGCGTAAACAAATATTCTATATTGTGTTCACTTAGCCAATACAATTATACACATTCGCGCATCATATAAGCATTAAAAAGTGAAAGTCATACCCAATATAACAGATGCGTAAAATAGGAAATAAAGATGTAGAATTGATAGAAACTTCTCTTTATTAATACTTCCACTGTTTATAGACTCGAATTGCCATGCACACTCAGCTGCAGGGGTCCGCACACTTAGTTGTGGACTACTAGGCCTCTGCGCAATCAGCTGCAGAGCCTCTTCCTACACTACAACCCAAAAATAGACTTTACACTTCAGAACTATCTCGCATACATCATAACTTTTCCATATTCTAATATGCTTAGCTAACTTAACTACTTAGAGATTTGCTCTATTTATACAATCCCATGGTCCACGGGCCATGGGTAGATCTTCTACAGCCGGCATTACATTATCAAAATTAAGGGCTGACAACCCTATGACTCTTGAACAAACTATGCGCTCCGCTCCCACAAAATGTGGAGTCTTTACATTGGAATTAAAAAATTGACCAAAATATGGGCTCTAAGCCCGAAAAATTTCCTTGGGGGATCCCACACCCAACACTTTGCTGCTGAAGGAAGTGTGTATGATGGTGCATATCATCCCAAGGATAATCAGGGGAGGTCATGGATTCCATGATGTCTTCATTAAAATGGAAGATGGGGGGATTGGAGGAAGATGGACCACATGATGAAGAAGAGATACCCGAGACATCTTCAAGAGATACAAGGTTCACATACACATCGTCAAGGTGGGGAGACATATGACTAATATATGGGAGATCTACCGATGTTGAGACCGAGGTTTCCATTGAAGAAGGATCAACATAATCACGATAGGAGACATTGAGGGAGTTCCAATGCATTGATCTCATGGATGACGATAGGTATAGAATGGTAGCAGTACTATACTTCATCTCGACATCAGGGGGAGTGATCCCAATGGGTGGTGGAGATATTTCCTATTCTGGTGTACAAGTGGGATCAGAATCCGCAGGTAAAGGAGAGGTGGAATCACTTCGAGCGACCTCTAATTCATGAAGCACTTGGAGTGTATCACGAAAATTGTCAAGATGGGGAGAGTAGTGAGAATAATTTTCATAATTATCGCACAAAGCACAAGGGTGATTCATGTGTAATGATCTATTCTTCTTAGCTGACTCAGGTAAGGTAACATGGACCTCAGGAATTTTAGAATCAGGGAAGGTATTATAGACCACATTCTTGATATGAGGGAGCTCAGGACAATTATTGGTGGAATGACCAACAACATCACACAAAACACATGGAGGCGGCTTAGGAGGAGTTGGAGTTGTTGGTGGTGCCTTGTTTTTGGTTCCCTTTTTCTGGGATTTCCCCCCCTCGCTAGATGCTTTTGTAATAGGAGAAGGTTCCTGTTGAGGTTGTTGTGGAACGAAGAAAAGGTAGGGGTAGTAACAACAGGTTGGAACCAGGTCAAAGAAATGTAAGGTTTAAGTTGATTGGGGGGAGTGTTTCCGGGAGGATCAATGTACTAGATGGCGATCCCCAAGGTAATGTTAGGCAAACTCAACGTGTCCATGATAGGTGTAGAATAAAATTACAGGGGTGGAAATAAGAACGATATATAACCATAAGGATAATGGCCTGGAGGCACTACTCCAAGATAGTTAAGACCTGGGGGAATGGTTATGGGCGGAAAAGGATTAGGAGAGATACCAACAGAAGGAAATGTTCCTTGAGGAGTAGTTCTAGAAGGCTGGGTTGAGTTAGGAACAATAGGTTGCAGAGGTGTTGGATGCTGTGAAGGCATACCAGGCAGACCGTGATTCTTGGAGCATGCAAGAACTAGATGATCTAGGCTCAGAAGGAGTAGGTGGTGGACCATAATAAGCACCAAGCAAAGTGGAATCTTTGTAGACTCTAGGAGAGACATTGGTGAGGGACGGGACTGTCTTATTGTTAGTCACGAATGAGATGTTGGGATGAGGTGAAGTTTGGGATTTGGGATCATAGTACGCCAACTAATCGATGGTGATGATATTTCCATTGTGGGGAAAGCACATCTTACGGTGAACTACAAATGTGACAACTGACATAACATAGGTATAAGTATGACCTAAAAAGATGTTATAGTATAAGGGAGCATCGAAGACTTCAATGTCAATAGAGACAGTCTTGCGGGAAACATTGATAAGACAATTGAAATATAAGCTAAGGGGATGCAAGGGATGACCATCTAAAGTGCGAAGAGTGATGGTGGATGGGGACATGTTCGAGGAACCAATTCGCTTCCAAACACTGCCAGCCATCACACAAGTGGAGGTTCCTTCTCCTATGATGCATTGCTAAACAATGACGTTTCTTATGGTGATTGGTATTTGAAATGAAACAGATGAAGGTAGGGGAATATTTTTTGATGTGTCAACATGAAAGACAATCATATGATCTTCTTGGGAATCCAAAACACCTAAAGTAGAGAGTAGATATTTTCGTTGGGATGGGCACGTCTGGAGGACTTCTAGTGTTGACATGGAAGTAGGAGATTGCACCAAGTCATCTATTATGTTATAGGTATGGGCGACTTTAATAGAAGCAACATTTCGATGTGATGGACCTTTGGGGATCTTGGGAATAACATTTACTTTAGGCAAAGGGATATGTAAGGTACCATTATATGACGACACAATCTCAGTGGAAACTTGGGGTTGGGACTCGCTCGCTAACTTAACGGGTGGCTTGTCATATTGGCGCGATCGAGTATGGAGGTTGACTTGTACGGTATTGATCTCATCAAAATTCACCATAAGAAGTTGATAATCATGGTGACTAGATGGTGGAGCTGGTGGATCTACCTGACCTTGTGTAGGTTGAGCAACAATATATCCTTGGTGAGGAAAATTATTGGTAAGCACTACTGGCTGAGATGAAGTAGGAGGGGGAGGAGGAGCTATGGGCAACATTCCTCGAGAAACAGTTGCTTTAGCTTCCCATACTTGACACATCTGAGGTAAAAGGAGACACTCATGAGTATACTGGCCATATATGCCGCAACAAGCACAAGGTATGTTTGTACAAAGACCCTTATTTGGCTTGGGTTGTCCACCCTGTTGCTGGGTTGCGGGATTAAGCTGAGGTTCCTAAGGTGCATTGGATGGTGGACCTTGGATACCTTGATTACATTGGGATTGATGGTTCCAGTTACCTTTCCCCTTGCTCCTTTTATCGGGGTTGGGGGGATTAGATGAGCATACACTTGACCTTGTTGAGTAGGTTACTGCTGTGGCAGAGGTGGAGTAGACATGGGGGGTTGGGGCGCTGGTTCCGAAGGGGATAGAGTGTTAGGTGGTGCATATAGATAATAAGGATATGGGGAAACATTGGGATAAACAAGTGGTGCAACAACTGGCTCTGACATCTGTTGATGCAGATGGGGATATGCATATGGCATACTGGGACCTGGATAAGAGCTATCATGTGGAAGATTGGGGGAGGGATAAATGTAAGAGGAACTGGTCCCTACCTAATGTTGAACATAACTCACTAAAGGTGAAGCATATGGTTTAGGTTGTGAAATGGTTCCAACTATTCCATACATGAAATGAGATTCCCCTAGTGCATTAGCAACACCAGGCCGAGGCAGATTGGGGATGACAATATAAACATAACTTGACTGGGCGTAGATCAGATCAAATTTCAAGGCTACTTGGAGTGCATCTTCCTCAGACTGGGGGAAGTGTGATGTGACATATTTAGAAATGGGGGCCAAAAGTGATCTAAGGAACCAATCCATATAGACATGGTCTTTGAATTTAGGAGCTCTACAAATGCTCCTCCTTCTACGCCATTCCTGAACATGGTCGGATAGGCGGGTGGAAGAAGTTTGACAGAAAGAAGTCAATAGTTTAGTACCAATGTCATAACGGAGAGGTAACTGAAAATAGGCAAGAAAATATTTGGCAAGAGTCACAAAAGTGGAATGAGTGGCTCTGGGTTGATCGACATACCACTTAGCAACAACTCTAGTAAGAGTGCATTGGAACAGACAAAGATGAATGGAGTCTTTAGTGATAGAATTGGATGAACACCACATATGGAATGAGAAAACATGATTAGTGGGATATTCTATAGGATTACATTCAAAATTTAGGATGTATGAAGGGAGTTTAGTAGGCATAGATAGCTAATTGGGATCATGGAAAAGGGGATCATTGATGAGCTGGCTGAAATAATGGAGACTCAAACTAGCCATAAAGGGAAGCAATGGAGGAGGAGTGACCACACTGGTGGGATTAACTTGGTCGTTACCTAGGTTACCACCTTGGTTTCTCATACCCATATTGGTGCGTAACATGGTGGCAGTACAGGGTTGAGAAGATGCATAATCAAGGGAAGAACTGGATGAATTGGTAGAATCAGAATCAGAATGATGACTTGATGGAGGACTAGGAGGATGTACTCTAACTTGACGAGGAGGAGTGTTGGCTTTGTGGGCCCTGACCCAGGTTTAGCGTTAGTTAGCCAAACAAATCCCTACACTACTGGCCCTTTCGGCATCAGCTCGTGGAGCGCAGACCAAAGTCTCACTCGAAGCAGTATGGGGGGATGCTGGAACCAAGTTTCCACACCCTGAGATGGTCATGATGTCAGTTTATACCCCCTGCTCCTACCTTCGCGCAGGTCACTAAGCCTTAGGGCTTATCGATCTACCCTCTATCCCGCCCTTCAGTACCTTCGCGAAGGTGTATGATTGACCTTCGCGCAGCCCTAACCAGCGGTTCAGGTACTTTCACGCTTCTATGATGATGTATTGTATAGGTTCCCAAGTTATCTCAAGTGTTTTACTTATTCTACCAATCAATTACAGTTATCATCATGTAAACTGATATTCTTACTTGTGTTCAATTAACAAATATAATCACATACATTCGTGCATCAAATAAACATTGTAATATAAACCCAGATCGTAACGCAATATAATCAGATGCATTAACAAAGACTAAATACATAGTAATTGCAGAATACTTCTCTTTATTGATATCTCCAGTTTAATACAAACTCTATCCACCTTTCGCACACAGCTGCAGGGGTCCACACACTCAGCTATTGACTTTTACCTTAGGCCTCTGCGCACTCAACTGCAGAGCCTCTACTACGCTAAGACCTGAAAACACTTAGACTTCTCCAAGCTAGATCACTTTGTAGAAACCATCTCAACTCTACTTCACTACTAACTACTTGGCGCTTACTTACTTAGCTCCTTATACCATGGTTCGCAAACCATGGGTAGATCTTTACAGCCGACTTGACACTTTAAAAAATAAGGGCAGACAACCCTTTATGACTCTTGACACCTTCATGCTCCGCGACCACAAAATGAAGAGACTTTACAACTTTATTACAAATTGTCCTAAAACATGGGATTTTAGCCCCAAAACAACTCTTTGGGGAACCTGTTCCCAACTGGCCCCCAAAACAAACATGGTGACTCGCCCTCGAGTCGCTCTGCGGGTGTAGAGATCTTGGCGCGAAGACCTCCTAACTCGACCTGTATGACTGCCACCTCGGCGGTGCACTACGCAGTTGCCTGCTTCACTTCTTCAACCAATTGCTATGTTGTTGGTCCTGAACTGTCAGCCTGAAGCTTCTGCTGAGTCACCTACAAACTAGAAATCTTGCCTTCAATGGAGGCCATGATCAAATAGGCCTCGTCTAACCAAGGCTTCAAGCGTGCCTTCAGCACTGCCTATTGTGCTGAGCTGCATCTACCTATTCCTTCAGTGTTTTGGCCTCTTGCAACTTTGTAAGTCTCTGTTGGAGGGTGACAGTACGTGTTGTTCCTTTCACCTCATCGTGGCATTGCTGCAGTTCTCGCGCCTATGTCTCCAGCCTCTATATATTAGGATCTTCTTGCATATTGGTCAGTGCTTTGAATGACTGTTCAAACTGCCTTGTGCAGTCTGCTACTACACTATCTACTACCGCTATCACCTCTATGATAGTGGTTGCACACTGCTCCTTTACTTCGGGTGGAGTTGAAAACTAGGCCTTCAACTGCAACTCTATAATATGGAGGTTCAACTCTAGCTGAACCTTGGCCAACTCTGTGCGAATGTCGCGCATCCCTATAGCAAGTTTGTGAATGCGTACCTCTATTAGTTCTCTCTCAGGAATGGCCAACTCTGGGACCATTTGACATGCTTCCTCTACAACCTAAACTATGTTCTTATTTTGGTCGGTTACATCGTTCATGGTGGCGATGGCAGAGTCTCGCTGTAGGGTTATCTGCACATTATTGATCTTTTGTTCACTGATCACCTGCAAAGCACACTATTTGCGGGCCCTCAGCTCCACGATCACCCCATCCTGTAGTAGGTGGAGTGCCTCGCTAGGAAGTGCTGCCAAGTTCAGCCCTACTCCCTTGAGGGCACTGACAACAGTGCTGTCAGCTTCGATCTCTATGGTCAGTGCTCCCTCCAGCAGCATTATCACTAGGGAGTTCTTAGCATGCAGCATCCTGGCGGCTTCTAAAGTACTAATGGTGAGGCTGGTGGATGCCGCGCCGGTCTATGATGCGCGGATCTGCAACTCATGCAGATTTGTCTGGATGGCCCCCAATGCTTGCTTCTACTGATGCTCTAACTGCTGTAGTACCTCCGCAGTGACATCCCACACTGTATATCCAATGTCATTCAAATCTCCCTCTATTAGGGCGATTAGGTCCAGCGACGTCTTACTGGCCTTGGATTTCTCTCGCGGCCCAACTTTTTCCTATCCTCTTGGATGCTTGATACAGAATGAAGCCGTCTACGAGTCCACTTCACGCTACTCTGTTTGCTCGTCTGTTTCTTCCTTTGTTTCGAGCGAGGGCGACCTCGGACCTTTGTTAGAGCCATGCTCTACTCTACCTGTCTGCTCTTCCACCTGCTATGCGGAATCGTGCTCTTCTTGGGCCTTGTCATCGGCCTCCTTCCTCCTCTTCTCAGCTAGCTACACCATCTTGAGCTTGGCCTCCTCCTTTTTGTGCTGCATGACAGACTTGCTCGATCCCACTGCCACATTTGAGGCAGTGTGCCACTCTGTCGGCTAGCGATCAAGAACATCATTGATCACGTCATCAGTTGCCAAGTAAGGCAAGTCATGCTACTTATTCTCAGCATCCTTCCGTGCCCTGATTGATACGCGATGAAAATATGCCTTGAACTCCACGTACTCCTGCAGTTTGTCAAAAATAGTAGGCGACAATTGCGACTTGCAATTGATAGCCATGCGTATATTCATTTCCATCAAGCTACAAAAGATCTTGGTATCCTTGATGTGTTGAGCATCCTTGGTCGCCCATAGCGAAGCATGCTTCGCTGCTTATGGCAGGTTTGGCATGATCGAGGAGAATTGATTGTCTTCAGGCAGCTCCCAGGTTACCAGCACAATGGACAGCAAGAGCCGCGCATAGTGGAAGGTATCGCTGAGCTCCTGTGCCTCATGGCAGTTTGCGAGGAAATCAATGCAGAGATAGTGCGCCCAATTAAATTGAACTCCTTCTCTGTCTTGGGCCACTAGAGTGACAGGTGCCGACACTTCATTTGCGCAACACTTCCGCATAACTTTTCTCGCCAAAATCTATGTGGACACCTTGACCACATGATCACAGATACTTGAGATGGCATAGCCTCGCGGCTTCTTCACGAGCTTGAATTTCTCCTTCATGGTATCCTCGAGGGTATGCTCGCCACCTTTTCCTCCAAACATCATGGCCGAATTTTCCCCTATATATGGCAAATGTGTGATCCTATGGATCAACATGTCGATGATGGGCATCGAATCCTCCAGCCACATACACCCATCATGTACCAAGCATATCAGCTGCTTGATTACCAATAATGTAATGGGTGTGTGATTGTAGTGTGACACCCATAGCAGGTTGAGCAGACCTGCCTTGTCTACACCCTTGAGCCACTTTCGCGGTTCCAACGTAGCCATCCCAGTGGTTGTATGAACAACGCATGCATTAGCTAGTCTATCACCAAGTGAGGGAACTTCTTAGTGTTAGCTAAGTCCCAGTCTTCCAATTTCAACAGTGGAACCCGCCCCAAGTGCGGTCCTTCAATGACAATCTCGTCCAACATCAGAGGTATGTGCAAGGTGACCTTGCTTTCGTTAATGTCCTTCGGTGCCTTGGTCTTGCCCTTGCGTGGAGGGATGTATTCAGGCAACTTAGTAATAGGGTCAGAACCCTCGACTTCAACATCCTCCACTTCCACTCCCCTATCCTCATCATCCATCGAGATGTCCTCAATCTCTTCCTCCTCTAGTTCCAAGGTAATAGTTTTTCCCTTTTCTTATGCGGTGGGCTTGTCCTTCTATGGGTTTCTTCTAGGCGACGCATGCACTGGTGTTGCAACCTTCTTGGCTTTCTTATCCTTCACACTCTCCTTGGTCGGGGTAGGCTTTGTTCTAGGCATCCATGGTGACTTGGGGAATTCAACTAGTACCTCTGCAACCTTCAGAGCAGTTCCCCTTGCCTCCATAACAACTTCCAGCACAACCCCCTTGGATGTCATTGCTTCGGCATCCATAGATTTTGATCCTAGGATAATGTCATGGATGATGTTGCGTCAGACTTTAGAAATCGATCAAATGCTGGCCAGTCAAGTAATTCTTCGAAGAATTCGCGGTTCATGCACGTCTGAGAGCTCACCAACTCAATGCTCAAATGCCAAGTGTTTTTTATTAGGCAGCCACATGTAATTTATAGGCCATTTTGAATTCAAAACCAATCGTTTCCCCCAAGTTTGGTTCATTAATGCCAGATTAGTGGTAGATTCTCAAGGATCTTACCCATAAATTTCCTCTTAAATTCTGCCTCCCCACTCCGTTTGGTTGCGTTCTCATTGTCAAATCATGGATAGTAACTTTAAAGGCCACTTTTCGGCTGACTTGCGTGGTTTTTCGCTGGGTAGTGCAGCTTTCTCTGCGCTATTGTCAACCCTGTGACATCTCCTCGTTCCGCGCAATCCCCCTATTGCGCAGTTTCCCAACCCGGATAGTGTAGTTTATAGTCTCACACCTCCTTTCAACTGCTTGGAGTGCTAAGACTATGCTACCTTCATATAGTCACCTGGCCTGATCACCGGTGTATGGCTTCAATTGGCTTCCATTCACCTTTCTTGGGAAGGGATCTCCATTCAATTTAACCAACTGAACTGCTCCACCGTCGGTAATCTCCTTAATGACATAGGGCCCTAACCAGTGCATCCTAAATTTCCCTGGAAATTTATCAAATTTTCTGTCATATAACAAAACCAAATCATTTACCTTAAATGTGCATAGTTTAATGTGTCGATCATGCCATGCTTTTTCACGCTCCTTTTGTACATGTTGGTGAAATCCAACCAGAAACCTTTCTTCCTCAAGCTCGGCAAGCTGAGCGATCCTCTCTTCCAGGGCTCCACGATCCGTCATACCCATGAATGCCGCTATGCGTAGACTATGCACAATGTATTCCATTGGCATCACGACTTCAACACCATATACAAGTGTAAAGGGTGTATGTCTAGTCAACTTTTTGCACGTCGTTCGATAAGCCCATAGTACTGTGGGTACGCGTAGGTGCCAATCATTTTTCTAAGCATTGCAAACCTTGGTTAGTGCATTATCCATTACCTTTTTGAATGCTTCCACCATCCCATTAGTCTGTGGGTGATAAGGCATGCTTTTCTGGTGATATACCTGAAATTCCTTCGTCAGCGCGTTGATCGTTTCATTCAGAGTGTGCGTACCGCGATCACTCATCAAAATCTTTGGACACCCAAATTGTGTCAGTACATACTCAAAGAGAAACTTCACAGCGGTTGCGCCTGTGTAGTCCTTCATAGGCTGTGCCTTCACCCATCGAGTCAAATACTCAGTCACAGTGATAATGTATTGCGCACCCGTCTTCTTTCCTTGAGGCTGAATGGGTCCCACAAAATCTATTGCCCATTTCTTGAAAGGTTGTAACATCATTTGTGGGTTCAGAGGTAGCTCATCTCTCCGCAAAGGCCTGCTAGTTCTTTGACACACGTCGCACACCCTACAATAGGCTTTTGAATCCTTATGGAGGGTTGGCCACCACAACCCTACGCGTAGAATCTTCTGTGCGGTCTCCCTTCCTGCGTAATTCCCTCCTGCGGCACCCCCATGAGCGTCTGTGAGGATACTACTTCTTTCAAACTCTGTTACATATCGTCGCAATACTTCATCGACCCCATTGTACAGATGTGCAACAATGACAGAAAAGTTTGCCATGCCCATTGCTAACTACTTTTTCTGTTGGGTGGTGTAGCCTTCCAGGGCAGTTCCTATCATTAGGAAGTGTATGATGTCTTCAAAGTGACCATCCGCGATGTGCACTGCAAATAGCTGCGCGTTAGGCAATCCTTCCTCCAAATTAGTGGGCTATTCTCCCGTTTCGATGCGCGACCGATGGTCTTGTCCCTCGTTCATTCATCTAGGCTTCACAATAACTTCAAAATCATACTCCTGGAACAATAACAACCACTTGAAGATTCTCCCCCCCAACACAGGCTTATTGACTAGGTCATGGGGGTTTCACTCATTGAAATTCTGACCTATCACGTGCATTCGTGGCATACTAAACAATACCCTTAATTTGACCACATATTGGAAAATACCTCTAAAAATCACATTATTTAACCCCCTACCAATATAAATCCAATACACCTTCCCAATTAAAAAAACCCCTATTTTCACTAAATATTGTATGTATCCGTTTTTTTGTTCACATTTTTTATACCCTTTTATTTTTATATCCTTTGTATAGTGACATGATGCCTCTCTTATGAACCCACATGCATTCTACAATGCACCTTTCTTCTTTTGATATACATTGTAAATGCATATTAGTTTCACCTTTCTTATTTTGATATACATTGTAAATGCATATTAGTTCTCCCACAATGCAATTACTTAACCCACACTCAAGCACATCTAACTATGATTTGTGGCATTTAATGGTCTAAGACACACAAAGATCAACCGTGTTTTAGGAAGATTGATTATGTGCATGTATATAAAATAACATATAAATTGATCTATATGATGATGAAAAACCAATTGATGAATCTTCATGAATAGGTTTGTACCAAATAAGGTGTTCAAGCACAAGTCTAGACCCTCTAGATGCAACAAAACTATCTACAACCAAGGTTGGGACCCCAAATCTCAAATCAAGGGTGCAATCCCAACCTATACATGCTTAGAAGAAGAGAATGGACAAGTCCCAACACATGCGCTCTTAAGGGAATAACACAAAAGCATGAAATCACCTTTTGATTCATTTTCATATCACCAATGAGATATGGGCTATCACTCATAGACTATGTAAAATGCAACAATGGATTGGAGATAACACGGAGGCATTAAATGAATGTACTACAACTAGAACATAAAACAATATTTTGGTTGTAGAGGTGATCCGCTCCATTTGGCTAGCTCAAAACAATGATGTATTCCAAATTAAACCTCCAAATGCTTACAAGATTTTCTACATGTTGAAGGAAAGAATTACCTTATCATGCACCTCACTAAAGACAAGGCTTCCTTGCACTCTCATACCTTTGAAATACAATTCTAAAATTTCTAGAGGATATTTTGATTATCCAATTTTAAGGTCACAACCAAGCTAGACACGACATTGGTGTATGAGACCCCCTTACTTGTGCGACAAGGGACCACCTCCACACAGTAATTTGGCTGCTAAGTCAATGAAGGCATACATACTCTACCCCCTCTGGTTTTGAACCTGTGACCTCTTAGGAGGACACACATGCTCTTAACCATTAGGCCCACTCAAGCTAGATATAATGGATTTCTCCTTAAGGTCTATTTTAAATAATCAACGATTACATTGGAACTAACATCATATAGGAAATAGAAACGACCCTAGAAACAATATTAAGAACTAATATCACTTCCTTGAAATATGAATGACCCTGGAATTTCTATAATCAGAGAATCACTTGAAAATTTAAGCTAAACAATATTAAAGTAGTGTCTTGAACACCAAGAACGAAGATCGTTATCACCCTATAACGAAGCAACCTATGCAAGATCAAATTTACAAAAAGGACCCGCTAGAGAACATCCATGTAGACAATTCTGCTAGAGAAAACATCTATAATTCCAAAATTAGTTGAAAAGCATGATATGGGACTTTCAAATTTGAAAACTAGTTGAGAAGCATGGGATCAAACTTCCAAGATTTTATATAACAATTACATGAATAGAGGTGCTCACAAGACGGGCTTAAATGTCCAAGGAGGAAATGATAGGAGAAAAGCTTTGCCAAAAATTGAAAATGATCCTTTCACTATTCTTTCCCAAGGGTTTAAGCCAGTGGTTTATATAAAAACTTCAGTTAATATTATTGTATAGAACTCCAATTAATATTGTCTTCTCAGTGTCAAGATTAGAATAGAGAACAACATTTTTTCTATATACAACCATGATTACAAATACCCCAAAGCTTCTATAGAAAACTTGCAGACCAGAGTTTATAAAAGGACAACGAGGTTTGAGCACTTCTAAAAGCACAAGTGCAGGAATCTTCTTATTACCTTGGAAGCTCAAGTTGGGCAAGACCAGTAGGACTCACATCACCTTCCATGACATATATTATAGAATCTTCAAAGCTAAACCAGTTGTCCCTGATTTTGCTACATGAAATTGTTAAACTACTGACATGTCCAAAGATAATTTTGCAGTAGCTATCGATTCTAAAAACACAAATTATTTATCAGAATAATGATCATTTTACCAATATGTCACAATAAGTTGCAATAAATAGCTATGGCAGAATCAGTTGAAGAGAAGGCACACAATTTTCTTTCGAACCTCTGAACTTACTCTGAGACAACAGAAATATGAAACATTTGATCAAACTTTGTTGTATCTAATACAAATAGAAGTTTGAAACAAAATTCCATGCTAAAAAGGTTTTGATCAACTCTAGTCTAACTTAGTTGCCTATAAAACGCAAGATTTAGTCCAACTTAGTTGCCTCTAATTCAAGCAGAAGTTGAAAACATAATTATGAGCTAATAGATTCTGACAACTCTAATTTAATTTCGTTTTAGCTGTAAAATAGACCCCTATAGTCTTCCTACTCATTGCTTTAGTCTTTCGAAACCTACACAAGGCACCCTACAGCCCACAATTTTGCTACAACGAGAGCTCCAAACTTTGTTCAAGGGTTAACACCCTGTTCTCCACCTGCGCTAGTCTTTGTGCACCTGCAACTTGAAGAGAAGGCCCTACAATAGGCCTCTTGGCCTTCAAATAGTCCTCCATGCAATGTTGCACCTGTGGCCCTGAAACCTTACCTCAGACCTGTTATCACATATATATTTTTGTTAAAAATTATTTATATGGGAAAAAAATTGGTGTTTAAGGTTGCAGTTGCTCTCAAGATTTTATACAGGATTATTATTATGATGGTTTGCAAATCTCCAATTATCTCCCAAGTCTACTAGTTCTTGGCCACACTCCAAATCACAACATAGATCATCAAAGAAACCACCGCTTCTTTCTACCTCTCATGGTTTAGTTTATCCTGTTAACTGCAACCCAATCAAACTCTTGCGTTGGGTGGGCTCTGTTGTTTCCACAATTCTGGGCTTCTGAACCAGATTCAAGGTGTTGCGAAGAAATTATATGTTGAAAGGAAGATTTCATTCGTATTCAGAGGAAATAGGAGGCTAAATCTAAGCATTACACATTATTGAGAAATATTCCACTTCTTCAAATTGGGATAATTCCGTTTCAAGGAACTATTCATGCACTTTATATCCTATATTGGTGCCATCGCATGACCATTGTAATCCATATGGAAGAACCGTCCATATTGATTCTCAACATGAGAGATTTGTTGCCAAGGGTTACAATGCAAGGCATTTGGCTGCAGGAGCTTCAGGCGTTCCTTTGTTTGAAATTTTCGTAACAAAAGACAGTGATCAGAAATACAAGGAGTAGGTGGTCTACTTCATGTCTACTTGCAGCGGAATGGACAATCTACGGATGCTTCCTTTCCAGTATCACCTAAAGCTACTGAAGACTCAGATATTGACAAAGAAAAATTATGATGCAGATGTGGGAGATGAGGGATTGAGACGGGTTCTTAAATATATTAAAACTGGGATGCCTAGCCTAAAATTCGAGGTGTTGAAAGTTATGACTCTAGAATAGGAAAACACAGATATAATCTCAAGGGTTTTTGAGTAGTTAACCCAGGATGTCAATAAAGAGAAGGATGATAAAAATTTGAATGAGATGACTTGGTAAAGAGAAGGGTTTTCAAATTAGTGAGAGTGGTTTGGGAAACCATTTATTTTTCAATTATATAGAATTGAGACAGATTCTAAGAGATTTTAGTTCGAATGGTTTGGTTAACAATTTGTTTTCTAATTATATAAACTTAAAGTTTCAATTTTTTGTAACTGTCCATTACTGATATTTATTTTAACTGTATGTTAATGATATTTATGGAATATTTGTTCCTAATGTAATAGTTGCAGCTGATAATGATTCTAGATCAACCTACATCACTATTAAAAAAGGGAAAAAGACTAGCTGTTTTACCTCCCGAGTAGCCAAGAAAGGCTGATACAAAACACCTATATTTCCAATGCATTCGAAGCTATAATCCACACCTCCTTGTGTCTTCTCTGCTATTACCTGACATAAATATAACTTTCTCCTTATTGTGAACCAAAGATAAATCTGTGAACATTTTATTAAGCAAAAAAGCATTTAACTTACCTCTTGAATGAGCTTTTCATGGTCTTTTGGATTAATGCATTCAGTCACGCCTAAGGCTTTTTCTGCATTGGAAATGAAGTTAATTGGCGAGTTTCTACTTAATTCCCTAGTCTCAGTTATGATGATATTCAGTTTAGTTGGTTCTACATAATCAGGACTCAGAAAATGTATGGTTGTTTGATCTTCATAGGAGAATCCATTTTACTTTTGAAGAACTTGCTTGAATTTGTGTCAATACCAATTATCTCGGAGGCACCTCTCATTCTTGCACCCATTGCCTACAGAGTGCCCATGAAAACATCATGAGTACACTTTAGAGAATATCATGAAATTTGAAATCATTTGTAGAGAATATCACATAAAACTGAACTAGTGTTAGGACGATATTACTGACAACAAGGCCAACGGTATTGATGCCAAAAATGGCCACAGTTGATCCACTTTGGATGTCCGCTGTGTTGAAAACAACTCCAACACTTGAACAATCAAAAGAGATATTGCACATTCTAATTGTAAATTGAATATTGTAGCTCCAATATTGAGGCTTAGATGCATACAAAAAGTCACAACAAATATACCGGTGGCTATTCTACAACTAAACAAGAATTCTTTGTCTAGTGGAGCCTCTAGATTGATTTTGGCAACGCCAGCATAGGCAACAACTGTGTATTTGCTAAATGTAGAAGTGGACATGAAATGGTAAATGGGAAATCCCTTGATTGAGAAATGCATCTTTCCATCGTTTCTCATCACTTTTCTTGTGAGATCGATTTTGAATTTATGACACAGATTAGTCTTCTTAGATTTATAGAACACACAATCTCCACACTCTCCTGTGAACAAGGGAATTACATGGTCTCCAACCTTAATATTTGTCACGCCTTCTCCCACGCTCTCTACTATCCTGCAATCATAAATTGTATGCTATTATTTCGTAATTTGTTCAATAAACATATAATCCGACTCATATTAACTGTAACTAACAAAGGTTTACCCAGCACCCTCGTGTCCAAGTATGTTGGAAATAATACTGAGAGGGGGGGGGGTGTGAATCAGTATTATCACATTAATAAAACTTTTTCATTTCCATAATCAGATTCATATATGCTACTTCCACAACTTCTTATGATTAAGTTAATTGATCTTCAATGAGTGCATTAGAACATTATCAACCATATTATCAGTTAACAGATGCAGTAACATAGAGTAGATCATCACACATAAAGGCACACACATGAACACCATGATATAAGGTGGAAACCCAATGCGGGAGAAAACCACCTGCTACAAGTCATCTCAATCTTCTTCTTAATAAGAAAATCCTTTTTACAATATTTTGTACTGGTGCAGTCTTATACCAGTACGGGAGCTACAACCCCCTTTGCTCTTGTACTAGCCGATCCATTTACTAGTACGCAGGCTACTACCTGCTACAATGCTCCAAAGATTTCCTTTAGCTCTTGTACTAGCTTAGATACTAGTACGTGCTGTCCTACAATCTTCTCTCCTCCAGGTACCACGTTTCATCAATTTTCAGACTGGATACACTGAAGCACAACACATAATCTGAAAGGCCACATTTCATCCAATTTTCATACTGGGCCCAACAATATTGAAGTTCATAATCAAACAACCTTCTGAAATACCCAAGCACTAGATCAATACATATACAAGTGAGTCATCAATCAGATCTAGTCCATCAGATCACATAAAATGAGTCAATAAGAACCTGATCCATTCATCCATCAATGTATAAACATTTAATCAAACACTGCTGTTATCAGAACTTAATACCAGAAACCAGACATCACTTCAAAACCCAGAACATAGCAATGATAAACATGGACAGCTAAGTAGATTTCATGAGAAGTACGCAGCTTCACCCATATAACACCTGCGTAGAAGTACGCACTGTTTCCAATTGTGTTCCTGCGTACCCACGCACTGTGCCTCACAAACTTCTTGCGTACCTGCGCTCTGTGTCCAATGAACTGCCTGCGTACCTCCGCATCTGCAACGCTTCTGGGCCTGCGTATCTGCGCACCTGCAGCGCTTCTGGGCCTGCGTACTTACGCACTTTTCCTTCACTGTACTTGCGTACCTGCAGGTATAGATAATTTCAAGACTTCAAGAATAACCCAGACCGTCAGATCTACAGATCTGATCATGCGCCGAAGCAGGGAAAATTTTAAGAACCCCCCCTAAATTTATAAATATAATAAATGGGCGAATCTCCATGGTATATAGGAAAAATGGAAGGCGATTTTATCAATAATATAATATGTATATATAATTTTTTGGCGAATCTCTCACCAGGCATGGCGAATATTATACTCAATTATAAAATCTTGTAAGATCTTGGCGAGTCTTTCACTAAATAATAGAACTTTGTAAAGTCCTAGTGAATCTTACCATAGGCTACATGCTGGTTTAATTCCCCCATTTAAATAGGCTACATTCCAGGTGAATACCATGGGTCAATACCATGTGGCGTTTTGGTGAATACCATGGTCAATACCATGTGCCATTTTTATTTTTATTAATTCTAATATTAGGGTTAATAATGGTTTTTTGCATGGTATTAATAATAATCTAGTCCATGGTATTTGTCCCATAGTATTTTGGCCATAGGTTTCACCTAAATATAACCCATTTTTGAGTGTTCGTAAATATAAGGTGACATATGGAGTAAATATAAAAAAATGTTTTATTTCTTTACCATACCTCTCGTTTATTTATATTTTTATTAATTTACCATACCTCTTTTACAAATATGGTATTTGGCCCATAGGATTCACTTAAATAAAACCTCTTTCTTGAGCCTTCATAAATACAACGAGGGTTATGGACTAAATATAAAAAGAGGTTTTATTTATTTACGATACGTCTAGTTTATTTATATTTTTATTTATTTACCATACCTTTTGAGTAAGTTTTTATTTATTTACCATACCTCCACTTTACTTATATTTTTATTTGTTTACACCCTTACATGTATATAAGGTGACTTATGGAGTAAATATAAAAAATGTTTTATTTATTTACCATACCTCTCATTTATTTATATTTTTATTAATTTACCATACCTCTTTTATAAATATGGTATTTGGCTCATAGGATTCACTTAAATAAAACCTATTCTTGAAAATGGGCGAATGGAAGTTTGTAAGTCCTAATTTCAAGGGCTAAATTTACCTTTTTTACCCTCTCCCTTAAAATAAGGTGGGCTATTTGAGGTGATTTGTAAAAATGTACTATGATACAAAATATTCGCCCACTAAAAATTTAAAACCCCTTAATTTCGCCAAAGGGCGAACATTCGCCCCTAAAATTATCCTTGCGCCGAAGGGATCTCCACCCATTAGTAGATCTGACTTCTAACCCTCATGTTTCTCCTTGATTTAGATTCAGCTATCTCTCACAAACCCATCACTAGAATTTCAGATCTAGCTTCTCTCAAGATCTTCTACTTTCACAAGTGTCTAGCCAAATGATCTCCTTTGCTTTATATAGGCAAGCTCTTCCTAAAATCATGGATCAATAGGGGCTCAATAATAATAATATAAAACAATACCACGGGCCAAAACCATAGAATCAAGAACGGCGGGCTAAATACCACAGGCCAAACATAAGAAACCCCACGTGAGCGCGCTTCTCTGCCTTGAAGTGAGTGAACTGGGGGTATGCACTTCATGAACGGGATAACTACGGGTATGTACGTACTTTATGTAAGACAGGCCTGCGTGTACGCACCTTCTGTACAGTGTACCTGCGTACCCCTTATTTTCTTCAATATATGAGAGCTGATCATCAATCTCTGCTACTGACTTGAAGTACTGTGATCTATCACCTGTATGGGTTGCCATCAAGGACAATACTTTAGCCATAATGCCAACAAAGTATGCGAGGAAAAGTTTGCATGTTTTCATCCTACAGACATACATAAGCTGTTTGGAGTAAAACAGTTATGGCCAGCAATGAGTACCAATAACAAGCATAAAAAGCTCCACAACCTTCATGGAAAATGTATAGCATAACAAGCTTGAAACCACATTACTGATTACCCCACCATTCCAGAATGTAATATCAGTATGACAGAGGGATGTGTGGGTGATTTTGATACGGACTTCCATAGCCTATGGTGGATCTACTTGAATTTCTTCAATAACCAGTGGCTGCTTAGCTTCCCATGCTAATGCAGCTGCTTATCAGGTCACAATGCATCTCTTAATGTTGCTAATTTTGAACTAAAACATCTAGGAATAGAATCTAATGACAAAATTTATGCATATGCAAAACTATACCTAGGCAAGTGATAGCTTCGCCATGAGTACTTTTATGAGGCAAGAGACAATCTTTGCCATTACAGCTTGTATCTAGTTTTTGAATCCAATGGCTTAGATGGCTAACACTTTCTTCAAGCATAAGAGCATTGGAAGTAGACTCCCACAATGCAAATTCATTTCTAGGTCTGGGTGATGCCACAGTGATGCCCAATTTTTACCAAAAGAAAAGCCCACGAAAATCCTTTGAAACCATCACAGAAAAGTCTCTATTAGATACTCTGACGAGGAGAAAGAGGTCTAGTGTGACTCTTATTCCTTTTTGAGTGAGAAGTTCCATGATATGATGGCCTATTTAGCTATGTAAGTACATGCGTATCCAACCTGTAGCAAGACCACAGTAAGACCAAAGAAATACATAAAATCCCTCAAGCCTGTGTACAAATTTGTCATTTCATCCATGAAGTTCTTCGTGCTAGCACCCATTACATTATCGTTGTAATGGGATGCTCTCCCTTGTTGTAATGAGATGCTCTCCCTTAGCTTAAGGATGCATACATAATTATGCTTGCAAGCCTTGGATGAGGACACATCCAATCTTCCATGACCAACTTGCACTCCAACTCATGGCCCATCAACTACAGTTTTCTAGGCTACATGTGTCTGTATTTTGTCAGAGAAAAATACCTATATATACATGAGAGGTGAACATACATGTTGTCCCAAAAAGGATTGGACTTGGATTTTCATCCCAATTTGAATACATAAATACACACATATATATACTACCAATCTTAATTAGGCACACTAATTTCATATTTTCAAGCTAACCCAAATATGGCCTATGGATGTCAATTTCAGATTTCCAAGGTCTATTTTACTGAAGATAATTCATAATAATAATTCCTCATCCAAGCAAGTATAAACATTGAGGAGTTGGCCCATAAGCATATAAATGGTCATATCTAAATTCTGCACTCCAAGACTCCAAAGTAGAACAAAAACCTTCAAGATTCTCGTTAGATAGGGTATGAGGATTCCATAAGGTAGAGATCAAAGATTTCACTATTCCAGCCAATCCACAATACATTGCCATAGCTCTTTTTCCCAGATCTATGCTTAACTCAAGAATGAAGTCTGAGGAAGATTGATAGAATTATTAGGTGAGCTTAAGGAGTAATGTAACACTCCTGCAATGCTCAAGAGTTAGGGTTGACCCCTAGACCAAACTTACAGGAACATGAGTGCATTGGTGAACATTTTAGATTTCATTTTCAGATGTTCTATGAAGACTAATTATTTAGCCTTCTTATAAAACTCAGGATTCCACATATGAAGCTTGTCATAAAGGTTGGGTCTCTAAACTCAAAGTGGCATCATCAAAAACATCTCCCATCAACCAATACACTCAACCATGACACTAAAATCAATACTATAGAGTCATACCCAAGAGGTAGCATTCAGTCAATGAACAAATATCAAGCAATTACAACTAATGTTCCACCTAGTTTCCAATATTCAAGGGGATAGGGGGATGTCAGGATATGTGTGTGTGTTATAAACATGATTCAAATTTAAATTCAATAATGAAATATGCCCATTATTAAGTTAGATAGGCCAAACATCTGTGCATCTTGAATTTGTTTCAACCATGTAAATACCTGTTAAAATTGACAACTAGGGCCAAATTCCACTTTGGACAGCTCCTATGGGGAAAATTATTGTAGTATTATTGCAGCTCCTATGGAAACCAAGTCTTAGCCAACCATGATGTTCAGAGAACTATTTGGAGGAAGTTTAACTCCTATGGTGTACTGAAAATTTTCAACATATTTAAGAATTTGTATCAAGAAAAAAGAATTTTTGAAAATTTGATGATATACTTTGGATTTCTAAAATATTTCAAAATCCAAATTTGAAAAAGAGAATTTTTGAAAATTTGATGGTGTAATTGAAAGTTATTAAATATTTCAGAATCTTTACTTGCTAAGATAAATTCCTTCTCCAAAATTTAAAACTATATTTGGAGCGGCTGACATTTCTTTGAAACAAGAACAAGCCTATGGTTGATGCCAGGTAACTAAAGGGAGCAGGAATTTGCTTTGCATCTTCTTGATAAAATTTCATGAAGGGAAGGGATAGAGGGGTGCTCTGCCATTTTCCTAAGTGGGTGGAGTATGCCCAACAATCCTGATTGTTGTCCACATCACCTGCGATCAACCATGGAATTTTGTTCCATTCCTCGTGGAGGGTGCCCAGTTTCCAGATATATTCTGCTGGTACACATGTCAACATCTCTTCAATCAAATAGTCTGGAAACTCAAAAACCTGTGAGAGAGCCTCCACCATTTTCAAAGTTCAAAAGTGAAGGTGTATGAGATAAATGTGCCTGAAATTTTATATTAAAGACATTCAGTTGCTGCTCTGTTCTTGGACTCTACAAAATGTTTAATTTTTACAGAGTCCTTGAGATTATGCTGGATAAGAAAAGTGTCGGGCAGGCATAAATGGAAGGATAAGTCTTAACCAGATACAAAGATTCAAATATAATATAATATTATGTGACTTTTAGTTTTTGAGTTTTATTTTTTTAAGAGGCCTTTGGGATTCACAAAGACTATTCAAGTTCATTTATCACTTTTCATATTCCTTGCAGATGAATAATGTAAATTTTCCATAATGTTTAAATATCAGGTTTCAAACCTTTTTTCTTTTAAGGTGCATGAGAGTGAAAAAACAGAGCTGAAAAATGTCAGTAAATAGTATCCAATAGTTAAATATACTCTAGGAATAAGTATAAGTATATGACATATCAGAGTATTTAAAGCCAATGTCACAATAATATTTTAAACATAATTCAAGTCTAAATCTTGAACTAAATATAATAATTGTGCTACGAATTTCACCCTACAACTAGAAACAGAGCATGAGGAATTAGAGGTTAACTATGACCTATTGAAGGAATCAGAGTGGCGCAGCGAAAGCAAGGATTAAAGACCTATAATTGATCAGTCTTCCTATAAATCTAAAGTATCAGAGAAATAGAGGATTTATTAAAATTCTAGCAAATTATTTCTAGTAGTCATTACAGGTACCAGAATTCTAGCAAGGATAGAGACTTATCTTTGAAGTAAAGGCTTGGAGAGAGCTATCAAGGGTTGAAAAGAGCCCTCATTTGACATCATATACTTAGGGTTTGAAATCAATGAATAATGAATGGGCGCTAAACCAATCACCATACATACGTTAAAAGTGCTCAGCGAGGCAGAATTGTTTACAATGATACAATTATCTAAAAATAAAATAGATCACCCCAAAATTGCATTGTTGAAACACTTTCATTAGATATTTTTATCACATAAACCCTCATTGTTTGTCATAAAGTCCTAAAGATCAAGAAAATCTTTCATGTAACTAAGAGGGATACCACTATCACCTAACCCTCTCTCCTTTACACTTTAAGCTGCCTACCCTGCTCAAGGGAGGCTTCCCTAGGATAAAATTGTTGAGATTTTAGGCAATGAGAGGAAAAGTGATATGAAGAGTAAATTCCAACCAAAGAGTTTTCAAAGAATTAAGAAAATAAAATAGATGGAAGAATCAAAAGCTAATGTCTTTCTATTGGGCAGTGAAGTTTGCTACAATACATTCCCTAGACAGTGCTAATGACAATGGCTCATGCAAAGAGATCCTATAGAGCTCCCAACACAGTCACCAATAGGAGATTGATTAGATGCAATAGCTTCCCTTGAGATAGAGAAGGATGTAGGTGAATCATAAAGAGAGTCCGGTATATTCCTCTATGGAAAAATAGACCTAATTAGGGGGAAAATCCTAGACCCAGACAATGGTAGAGCAGGATGATGCAACTACTGCTGAAAATGATGATTATGACTAGAAATGAAGCTTGAACAAACTTCTACGGGAAAATCAAAAGAAACCCATTGTGATGTTCCTCCAGCCCAGGGTTCATAATGTTGGTGTTCAACAAAATGGCTACTACTCTCTCTCTCTCTGGGTGAGCATATTTCTCTTGGATGTTGAGTGTTGTTGTTTCAACTATTGGGACAATGTTATCTCCTTGGACCTATACTGTGTAAATTCTTTGGCAACTATGATTTTCTCTTGCTTATCTTTACATTCTCCCTTTGCTAGTGTCTATGAGCAAAACCCAAGTTGGTGTGCCACTACCATCCCACAAAAACCAATAAAATTAGCATATGTAAATCATACATACTAAACTATTTAGTAGCAAGGCAGAGAAACAAATGGAATACATAGAACCATACATATCAAAGCAAAGATGTCCATTTTCGCCCAGGTCCGATACTCTTTCAACTTTATGTTGACAATTTAGAAGATCTCATTTCAAAGTGATATAGGTGGTTTCCTTCTCTATGAGATTTCCAACTGGGATGTAAGATCACCTCACTTCTCTAGGTGCAATTATGGTTGAAGTTTCCATCCACAATTTATTAAAGGAATATCTTATACATCGCTCAAGGTAGTTGTAGTTTACACTATAAATATTTCACCTTTGTAATGAAACTTTCATGGAAGTATGAGAGATTATAGAATAGGAGTTTCATGTGATGAGTTTATACACATATTAAGTTTCTGGGCATATTTTATTTCCATGTATCATAGAATAATAGGTTGTCGCACAAAAAATTTGTCCTCCTAGCTATAGCAAGGAGCTTCCACAGTTTGAGGGGAACTCTTTTTCTACTGCCCCACATGTCCTAGAATTTATGAATCATATATGAGAATTGATGGAAATACATGAAGATTCCATGATAAGGTTATTTATGCTTTCTTAGGACAAGGGCATGGTGGCTAGCTGAGGCATTCTTGTAGCCCAAACAACATACATTCTCTCAAATCTCTAGTTGAAATCTTCCTCAAGCATTGCCACCCAAGGTTCAAAAACTTGATGGTACATATCAAGAGTTGTTGACAAGCCTACAAGAGGAAGGCCTCCTTGGTATTTTTGAAGGAAATGATAACATTGTTGGGGATGAAAGTGGAACAACTATGGAAGAGGGATTATGCTCAAAATTTGAATATGAAAACACTAGATATTTGTAACACGAACAACCTTGCGGCAGTAATGACAGGAAGGAGGGCCATTTTAGCATCTAAAGTGATTTCTTAACACATATATGAGTACCAACATGAAAAATATGATGGCATTATTACACCACCTTCAAATGATACATGTGTCACTCTTTCTAGTGAGGATTGGCATCAGGATGGTGATGTTTTTTTTGGCTTCCCCATAGGAAACAATGTTGTAGATACAGAAGAAGAAAATAGTAGCAATTTTGAGACGAATTTGGCGTGGGATTTATGCTCACAAATAAAAACAAGAACACTCCCTTCTCTTATGGCTTATGTACATGATAATCATAATAATGAAAACATAAGCCTGGACACTCATAATGATCCTCTCATCAGTATGGATCAATCATCAGACCATATATTTTGGGTTGGGTAGAGGCAAGTTATATACACTACTTGCATGGACCATCGATGTCTGGTGATCATGAAGAAGAGGGGAAGTTTGATTCTGAGCCACTTCTGAGCCCTTCACAAGCATCCATCATGAGGGTTTTGAAAATGTGTCATGTTATAAAAGTGTTGGAATAACCTCCCTAGACTTGCCACAATAATTGATGATAGAATATCCCTATGAGGACGAGAGACTTTGCTCCAAATATGATAGCAATAAGGATTTTGAACCAAACATTGGAATTTCTAATAATGAGTATCAACATTACACAAGTTATGAAACCCTCAATGATGAATTTGTTGCTATAGAGGAGCACAAGTATTTCTGTTTTGTACACCAATTTCCCCAAGTCTTGAACAATGAAAAGCAGAAATCAACAGAGTCCTCTTATCTCTACAATCAAGACTGCAAACCTTATTTATTAGAGAAAAGGCATAAGGACCATATTTGTGAAGAGTCAAAGGAATTATCTAGTAGCATAATAGAAGCCACACCTCTTCACATTGAAGAAAAAAACAAAAAGGTGCCCCCTAGGTCTGAGTCTTCCAAATCACGAATTTATGAACATCTACACAGACTTTGGTATGTGTTGTGGCCACAAACACCACCCTATCAATTATTTTTTTTTTCAAAACCTGTTTCTATTGGAGATAAATAAATGAATCTACTTTCATTTCCAATTTGAATCATTCGAATCCGTCATCAAACGAAAAATCTATGCTTAAAATATCCACTGTTGTTCTAAGTGGGGAAATCGAAAATGACTTTGTTATGCAGGTTGTTCTAAGTAAAATTTACATATCATATCATGGAATTTTCAAAAATTCTTTCTATTGGTGATATAACTTTGAATTAGCTTTCATTTGGCTTTTGAATCACTCAAATTAGACCAAAAACAAAGGAGTTGTGATTAAAACACTGCTGGTTAGTATGGTTGACCACTGCTCTCCCGTAGGTAACAAATAAATTTCACTTTGTTATTTTTTTTGGTGGATTTGTTTTACAGAGTAACTACTACTGTTCCCTAAAGGGAAAAACATTTTTTCGAGTGTTTTTGCTGTTCCCTCCAGGGAACAACTACTGTTCCCCAAAGGGAAGAACACCTTTTTGGAGTGTTTTCGCTGTCCCCTCCAGGGAACAACTGTTGTTCCCAACAGTTCCCTCAAGGGAACAACACTTTTTTGAGTCTTTTTTTTTGAGTTTTCGCTTTTCCCTCCAGGGAACAACACTTTTAGAGTTTTTTGTGGCCACAACCACCACCCTATTAAAGCCTACTCCGGGGGAAAATTTGAATGGGTCCCTTCAGAAGTTTGATCTTTCGTCTCTTCAAATGATAACCGTAGTTGTCAGATGGAATTATGTCCTCAAAGATGAACGGTTCAATGGTTTATTAATTATGGTTGCAATCCATTTTTAATCATTAGCCCCCAAAAAATCATCGTGCCCTCTTGAGATTTAGAGCCGGAAGGACTCATATAACCCCCAGTTGCAGAGTTTGTCTCTTTGTGAAAGTTTTTATGAAGGTAAGGTTTTTTTTAGGTGTTTCTGTCATATCTCTCATAATAATAGCTAATGCTGATCATTCATGCAGGGGAGGACCAAGAGAAGAAAAGCAAGGTTGGCGAGCTGATGCATAAGCATCATGAAGGGCTGCAATGAAATATGCAAAGGGATCGTGTGGTGGTAATAAAATTCGAGAAAGTAATGTAGCCTTTGAACAACCATCGTAGGAACATCATGCCTAGTCCACATTATACCTATACCAGCTAGATTTTCGTTGCCATGTGTCGTGGCTTTGGGATAGAATGGGGTAGGATGTCCTAAAATTCTGAGAAGATAGGAAGTAGAACATATGTTGGTATAAGAGTTCTTATGTCGCTCTGGGGACTCTAGATGACACCTCTGCACCACCGATGTTGATATTGCAAAGACATACTCTGCAAGAAAGGGATATGGAACCGCCACAGTGCATAATGGAGGCACACTCTATGTTAAGTGGAGGTACTCCTGACAGCGCAGATCCATAAAGCTGTTATCACCTCTAGATACAACTTAAATCATGCTAGATGTTCGATGATGAGCATAGTGTCTTCATTTTCCTTCAAGAAATAATAGGGAATAACGTTCAGTCGATACAGGTGCGAAGAGATGGCTTGCAGTCATTCTTCTTTCCGTCGGCATCCATTCATTTCCTCTAGGAAATAAAACGCTCCAGCAAATGTGGCCTCGACGTGTCAGCGGTTTCATTGACCGTTCTATGTTTGTATATTGAAAAGAACAGGAAGGTGGAAAGTCATGGAAGACTGAGGGTCAGTTGTCTTGCTACATAAGTATTACCTCTGGATATGGGTAAGGGACTTTCTTTTGGTAGAAGATGTCTCAATTTTATTATGGCAATAAAGAATATTGTTTCAGTCAAGAAGAAGCCTTTCACAGTTTCAGTTTTTATGTTAAGAATGAGAGTATTGTCACTGGCATGAGGATATATGCTTTGTTTTGTGCACAGTAATGATAGATAGTTTATGACTAGTCTTGGTTATCCGAATATAATTCGTTATCATGGTTAATTCATGAGCAGAATCCTATTCGAAACCATATTAAACATCAGTTGCAAGTTTTATTTATAGGAAAAGGAATGTGTATTCCTTTACGAATGGTTAGACTTCAATTAAGCTTAAATACAACCTTGTTCATTGATGAACCTAGTAATTGATTCATTGGGACCTGGAATCCATATATGATGTTTAATGTCTTTTATTTAGGTTCCTGTAGGATAGGTTAGAGTAGTTAAGATTAACACAAGTAGGTAGAGTCAGTATAGGTAGAGCATGGTGCATATAGGTTAGCTGTTTCTTTTGTTGATTTAATTGAAGTCTTCTTCCGCTTAGCAACCTTTCAACACCCATAACAGTTTACGGGATCCTTTAAAACCCGTTGGAACTAGCCACCCAAAACGAAAGCGGATCTAATTGGGGTGTGCGATCGGGTTGGTTCGCTTTGTTGGCATAGAGAAAATTCGTAGTGTCAACAGTATGTACATTACTGATCAGTGAAATTATTAAGAATGGATTGTTCTAGTTTTGCAAGGCACTTAAGGCCCTCCTATTGGCAATTATATCAAATCCTATAAAGGATTAAAACCCTTTATCTATAGTTCGAAATTTGTTTATGGTTCTGTGCATAAGCCCTAGAAGGATAATCTCCAAAAAATCCAGTCCTATGCATTAGTTGAAGGTCTATGTTGGGCATGAGTCCTATTTTGAGCCCAGTGTCAAAGGTTACCAAATTTTTGAAGTTCAAGCTACATGAAGAAAGTTCTGAGAATGTTTTGCAAAGTCAAAATCCAAATTGAAGAAGCTAAAATTCTGAAGTCTCAAGCTATCAATTTTTCTTAAAAGAAGTTGAAATTGTCAGCATGTTTGTGAGGGAGCCAAGAGAATTATTTAAGGATGTACCTGTATATTATAGATTGACTCCTCTGAATCAACTGCTAATACCGGCTGTTGCACTCCATAAGTCGACTCCTATGAATCAACTGCTAATACCACCTGTTGCACTCCACAAGCCAACTCCTGTGAATCAACTGCTAATACTACTTGTTTCACTCCACAAGCCGACTCCTCACCTCTTCTTCTGTTGTGTTGGGTGTTCGTAGAACCCATCATTTTTAAATCCTTGATCCTGAAGGTTACTGTAGTTGGACAGAATACATTAATTTTAGGTTATGGACACCCTCCCGAATGAGAACGAGAGAGTAGCTAGGTGGGTGAAAATAAGGTAGCTTGGTTGTATAAGCAAGAAAACATGCTCAGATAGTCGAATGAAAGCAGTAGGTCTCACTCAAGATGGAAAGGCAGAAAGGCAGTTAGAAAAAACTAAACTCAATGAGTCTCACTACCCACCTGGTATGGAAACACATCTCCTTCTGCATCTCTTTCTGTAACTGAGTATCCATTTCATTGATCATCCCCACCTCATCTTGATTTTTTGGATCGATTGACAGTGACAAAAGCCTGCCTTGCCTTCCTTTCTTAGTAGTATCCTTCCATCCAAGAGCTCCTGCCTGCTTACTGGGTATCTGTTGGTAGGTCTCGCTCAAGTGCTCACTGCAGTTGGAGAAGCCCGCTACTATGACACAATTGATGTGTTCATTATAGAGAAGTAGGGTAGTTGGACATAAGCTCGAACAATCAAGAGGTAGGGCGAGGATTTGAGGAGTGGTCCTGTCTGGTTCAAACTCATAAATGAAACTCCTCTTAGGGTTCAAAAGCAGAAGGGCTTAGGATTGCAGAGTGGTTACAGAGAGGCTCGACTCCACCTCGACTCCAAAATGAATCATTTCCAACTCTTTCCCTCTGCTCGAGTGCGTGTAGCCCAATATTTTTCCTAGGGTTGCAAAGTGGTTGCAGAGTGGTTCGACTCCACCTCGACTCCAAAATGAATCATTTCCAACTCTTTCCCTCTGCCCTTGCGTGTATCCGAGTGTGAGCCGAGTGCGTGTAGCCTGATATTTTTCCTAGGGTTGCAGAGTGGTTTGACTCCACCTCGACTCCAAAATGAATCATTTCCAACTCTTTCCCTCCGCCCCTAAGATGTAGCTCGATATTTTTCCCTCCGCCCATGCGTGTAGCCCGATATTTTTCCCTCTGATTGGCCAAAAAATTGTATAAAAAATACCTTAGGATATATATATTGTTGTATGGTATATTAAAACCCTTTAGGCCCTCATTATAACCCCACTATATTATTTTTTGAATTTTCCATTTGTAATGCCCCAATATGAACGCACGTGATATAATATTGGTTTGTTAGTGACACCCCCATGGACTAGGTATTTCAACGCAGAATGATCTGTATACATCTTAAAATGTCCACCCAACAAATAATGTCTAAACTTCTGGAGCACGTATACCATGGCTAGTCCTTTGCGCTCGGTGGTGGAATAGTTCTTCTCAGCCTTAGATAACTTCCTTCTTGCGAATGTTATAGGATGGTCCAATTATCCTTCGCTAGCCTGTGTCAGTACTACTCCCAGTGCTATACATGACGCATCTACATGTACATGAAACTCCTCCCAATCTGGGAAGACTAAAATCGACACGGTGACCACTTTTCCTTTCAGCACATCCAAGATTTTCTGACAGTCCTTGTTCCAACAGAATGCGACATCCTTTCTCAACAACTTCTCCATATGTGTGGTGATCTATGCATAGCCCTTGATAAACTTCCTATAGTACCCAGTATGTCCCAATGTTGCGTCCAGCTATTTCAAACTCCTTGGTGACTCTAGGTTAATTATCACTGCGATCTTCGTGGGGTCTAGCATCAATCCCTGTCGGCATACCACATGACCCAACAAAATCCCAAAAGGGACACAAAAAAACATTACTTCAGATTAAGCGCAATCGTTACCTTTGACAAGTATCTAGCATTAAGCACAAACTTGCCACATGGCATTTTACCAACCCAAACATAGTCCAGTCATCAAAGTACACCTCCAGAAACTTATGAATGAAGTCTTTGAATGCAGCAATGACTACGCACGAAAAAATTGTAGGTGAATTCTTTAATACGAAAGGCATTACGGTGTATTGAAAACATCCCCATTCATTCACGAAGGTCGTCTTGCTTCTATCTTCAGGCGCGATTTTGATCTAATGGTACGTAGAGAACCCATCAGTGAAGAAGTGCACTTCCTAGCCACCTACATTATCCAATACCTCATCAGTAAACGGGGTTGGGAAAGGATCATGCACACAAACGTCATTCATCTTTCTGAGATCTACGCATATCCTTATTTCGTCCTTTTGCTTCTTCTCCTGCACTACCATTGGGCTCACCTAATCGGATTCCTCTATGGGTTCAATAATTCCTGCCTTGAGCATCTTATCTAACTCTAAACGAACCTTCTCCTTATACTTTGGATTGATATGGTAAGGTATTTGCTTAACTGGCTTTGTGTCGGGTTTTAACGTGATCTTCATAGCACCCAGGTCTCCTATTATCCCTTTTAACTCTGTAAACTTGGTAGGGAAAAAATCCTGGTATTCGTGGAGCAGTTTAACGACCTTATCTACTGTCGCTTCATCCTAATAATCTCCAATCTTTGCAAATTTTGGTTCCTCCTTTGTACCAATGTTTATTTGTTTAGTTTTCAATGGCGCAGTTATATCTGGATTCTCTATCTGCAGTCCTTCAAACTCGCGGTGTGTTGACATGGCAAATGTGCACAATGCCAACAAGGGGAACTATCCCGATCACAAGCCCCAACTAGACCTACTTTCATTTGGAATGGCGAGCTCCGACGGGTTTTAAGGGACCTCGTAAACTGTTTGAACATGTTTAAAGATTGCTTCCGGGAGGAAGATTTCAATTAAATCAACAAGAATAAAACAACTAACCTCTATGTATTAAATCCTATCTATACTACTTCTAACTACTCTAATCTATTCCTAACTATCCTAATCTATCCTATAGAAGCATAATACAGAGGTTTAAACATCATATATATGTTCGGAAGGAGGATGATAAAGAAGATTAAACATCATGTATAGATTCAAGTCCAAATGAATCAATCATTGAATTCACAGCTGGACAAGAATGTATTAAATATAAATTGCAATCCAATCACTCATATAGGAATCCACATTCTTTTATGAAATTAAACTTGCAACTGATGTTTAACTTAGTTTCAAATCAGAGACCATTCACACGTTAACCATGAAATTGAATCACATTCAGTTCAACAAGACTAAAAGTGAACTGTAAGTCATCAATATGAGTAAATACAAATCACATTTACATTCACACCAGTAATAACACTCTGATCCAAAACAATACAATGAAACTGAAACTATAGGCTCCTTCTTCCCCAAAACAGTCCCCCTTATTCACAATAAAGCAAACTGTTCTCCACAAAAATTAAAATCCCCCTCTCCTCTTCGGAGGTAATACTTATGCAAACGCCCCATGACTCTAGGTCTACCCTGCCTCTTCATCTTCCCACTATTTCAGATATGCAAATCGAGTACACAGAGGTAGTATTGTCAGCGTGACTGCTGGCACGTAGAAAGAATAACAGTCGGGTCGATTCCTTTCCTGAGGAAGAGAGCAGATGTTGGTGAAAAGTGTGACTGTCTGTTGCCTTCCCATAATGAATACCGGGATAGCTCTGCTTACAAAATGTACAGGCAATGCGTGGGATCCCGACTCAGAATTCTTGCGAGCAGACTCTTAAATGCAACACTTCTACATACAATGGCCCTTCGAATCCCCTCCCGCGTCCTTTGCTTCTCACCTACAAGGATAGGTATCATTAGCTTGATGATTGTGAACAATAGAACAAAAATTCTCAATCAAACGTGAATGCTGCCTTCATTCATTTTATAAAACCACGAAACAAGTGTGAAAAGGATTTATGCCTGATACATAGTCAACGTACAATTTCCCGCTCAACCCATAGGCTTGACACAGTTTTAGAGGGCTTCCTTTCATGACAATCAGGTATCGACCCCTTCTTAGGTCACATGACCCATGCCTTCCACCATCCCGATACGCAATTGCACTATTGGGACTCCATAGGCCTGCTTTTTACATTGAAAACCCGATCCTTTGTTATATCGAAAATTTTGAAAGCATGGGAAAGCACTGAAAATTCTGCCCCGATCACTTAGGCCGAACTTCAAACTTTATATAATCGGGCGTATAATCATCGTCGGGTCTGGCTCTCGCCTCTCCACTAATCGCATGACCGTCAGGCCCCACCGATATGCGATATGCGATGGGGATTCTAGACCCGATATGTATATATATATATTGTGATTGATAAAACCATCCAGTCGGGCAGGTGGAAGCGAGCTGTACTTACATGGGCTCTTTGACAAGGCCGATAGCGATAAGCGATTAACACCGGACCCGATATATATATATATATATATATATATATATATATCTCTCTCTCTCTCTCTCTCTCTCTCTCTCTCTCTCTATATATATATATATATATATATATATATATATATATATATATATATATATATATATATATAAGCTTTGGGACTGGGCCGATAGCGATGCACGATATAGCTCCGAACCTGAAAATATATGCATTTGGGTTAATAAATCCTATCGGGTCCGGAAACCATGAATACGTTGTGTTGATTGCGATAGGCCCCGAAAAGGATTTATGCATGCTTTGTGAAGGATTTCCACTATAAGGCATTGTGATGGGAATAATAATGCGATGAGGGTTTTGAGGGGTTAAACAAATCCCGATAAACATAGGAATGAAGGGCTTAAGTGAGGGATTTGTTAAAGGGCTTTACCCATTTATGAATGGAAGATTTGGCCCTCCTTAGAGTTAAAATTACTGGGATGAAAAGGATCATTCAGAGAGATGATAGATCAAACTTATAGGGGGCCCATTTAAAATTTGCTATCAGAGAATGTTTTAATAAGGTGGTAGTTGTGGCCACAACAAATGGTGAACCGCTGGGCGAACCAGTTATCTCTGTTTCCAAATAACCTTCAGATCAATAGAACATCAGGATGTTAAAATAAACTTGAAATGCAAACTATATAGATGGACAAGCATGGGTTCCAGTTAAACGTTAACTGCTTCAGAAGGTGTTGGTGTCCAGGTATGAATGGTTTGTTCACCCTATTCCAACATTAACTTATCAATCCGGGTGTGTATCCTTTCAAGGAAATGCGCAAGGTATATGCAGGGGCAAACGTGTAATCCATTCCAACCAAGGGTTCGTGGGTTAAGATTCAAAACATGGTTGTAAGATTCAAGTAATCACGAAACTTCAGGAATATTCATAAACAGGAAAGAACTGTAACAACAAGCTCAACTACTAAATAACACACACACAAAGACACAACACCTGATCAGAAGAGCAGGCCCAACTCTTTGATCAGGGTTGCGTTAGTCATGGAAAAGATTGGAGCAGCAAAATAGATGGTATTTTACCAATCTGTAGAAAATGGTTACAATAGAAATGGGAGAACCCCCATTCACAGGAACAATATGCATTTTATACACAGCGAGGGAGATTAACAAAGCTCCGTGAAACATGGTAACCGCTTCTTCAAAATGTACATCAGTTGGAATGGCACCATAACCAGATGTCCAAGATGGCAAATAGGTCCAAGAATAGTTCCAGGGGGATCGTGACTCCAACTGCGCGGCCTCCTGATGGCTGGCTGTTACCAGATCTGTTGTGAAGTGCTGAAACGAGGGTTCCTGTTCTCCAAGCTGCGGTCAAACAGGAGTTTTAGTGCCACGAATATATAGGAATCTGTGAAATTACTTCATTAATTAAAATATTCCGATTGGACAAGTCAGGGGTGTTTACCTTGTAGATTTAACGTAACAACATAGGTAAATGAGTACAAAAAGGTAAAAAAGGATAGTAGAAGTGGACGAAAAGATGACCTGATTTGGTACCCAACAGAAGGGATAGAGACAAATAGCTTCTACTTGCTGATATGATTTTGATAGGCATTCTCCAATGGCAGTATTATGGGGTTTATTGACCTTCCTTTACCTGTTTCCCACTTTCAAAAATCCCTTTGGGGCTACCACTAGTCTGTCCATACCTGTTTAGGTGTGTACCTTAGCTCTTCATTGCTCATCAAGCTTGATGTAGGCTTGTTTTTCTTGCACTTTATATGAAAATTTCAGTGCTATATTTTCATTGATTGAATGGGGCACAGTCATGGATCATGCCATATTTTTAAACCGCTTATGCAATGTTGGGCTTGCTATGTCAACTGGTACTTTGATCCCAGCAATAGTCCTTACTCTAACCGACTTCCCAAACAACCTATCCTTCCAGATTGGCACAAGGACTTGACATTTCATTTCTTTTTAGATAAGTCCTTCCAGTTTCAGGCACAAGGACTAGAGCACAATTAGATTTGCCACAAGGTATGAGACAGTGAGCTTAGCCCATGAAAGGAGGTTTACTTATGAGTAACAAGTATTGGACCATTTAGTGTGGTGGATGGGACCAATGGAGAATGACTGTAAACCTTACAAACAGGTATAGGCTAGGTCTGAGTGGGATTTATTTAAATGCAACATTCCTCCATGCTAGTCCAGTTGTAGTTACACATTTTTTGTTTTATAAAGATGCCCCTACATGCTCCAGATATCCAAGTTATCAATAGATCTCACACAGTTCCCAACAGATGCCAATGAGGGATTTTGGTTTGCATTCCACTACTGATTCTCAAGTGCTCATGGGCTAATGGAAAGTTTGTTTGATTTGCGGGGAAATGATGGATTCAGGGACAACAGAATCATCAACAAGTTAATGAGGAAGGGAAAGGCTGAGAGTAGTGAATGAGGGAAATTCTGAAAGGTAGAACGAGATAGAGGGACTACAATCAGCTGGCTGAAAAGGAATGTAATTCAAAACAACAGGAAAATAGACTTGGCAGAAAACAAAAGAAAGGAAAAAAATACAACTAAACTAACAACAAAAAGAAATGAACTCTAACCTACTCAGGAGGCAACCACCAGTGCGGTGGCTACTGGAAGTATCTCTTCAAATGCTGGCCATTAACAGGGAACTTTTCAGTCTCTCCTTGTAACGTTTTCAACCTGTAAGTCCCTTGACCAATTTTTTCAACAACTTGGAATGGGCCCAGCCATAGGTGTTGGAATTTTGTGTGTTTACCCTTTGGCTCACTCATCTTGTCCCATTTCAGGACTAGCTCCCCTACTTGGAAATATTTATCTCCCGCTAGATGATGATCAAACCATTTTTTTACAATCATTTGGTGATTTTTGAATTTAATTATGGCTCTATCCCTTAATTCCTACAGCTTCATCAGTTGGTAGATTCTTTCTTGAAGCAGAGCTGAAGGGGTTCCTCTTGAAGCTTGGGAGAGCTATAAGGATGGAAGGGCAATGTTTGGGGGAAAGATGGCTTCCTGTCCATAGACGAGGAAGTATGGGGAGTTTTCTAAGGCCACTTTAGGGGTAACCCTATCGGCCCAAAGGGCATTTGTCAAGGCATTGTGTCAGTTCCTCTGGTTATCAATGACTTATTTGTGAATTATGCAGATAAGGTTCTTATTGGAAGACTTTGAAACTCTGTTTCCCTGGGGGTAATAGTTTGCTGCATATTTTATGTGGATTGACATATCAATGGAAATCTCAGCTAGTCTCAGAGATGAAAAGTAAGAATCATTATAAAAAATGAGAGCGTCAGGGATGTTGTACCTGTTGATAATGAATTTGTCAATGAATGATATTACCTCATCTTCGTTCACCTTCTGGAGCGGGATGGCTTTGGTCCATCTGGTGAAGTAATCAGTCACTGTGAGTATATAATTGTGCTGCTGTGAGGAGTTTAGAGTGATCTCACCTATGACGTCTAGGCCCCATTGCTGGAACGGTGGATAAATCATAACAGGCCTGAGAGGAACAACTGGTTTTCTTTCTCGCCTTGCGGTGGTTTAGTACGCTTTGCATTTGTGAGCATAGGCATGCGAGTCTTTGAACACTGTGGGCTGATAATATCCGGCTCTCAATATTTTGTGAACAGTGGTCTCTCCGCCATAGTGACCACCAACTGGGTTGTTGTGCATTTCTTTCAATACATGGTTGGCATCATCGTTCTTCAAACACTTCAGCCAGATTCCATCATGATTTTTTTTTGTATAAGATGCTGTCAGCCAAATGATACAGATTAGATTTCAATCTGAGTGCTCTCCTCTGTGATGCATCCATGTGTTCAGGACAAGAACCTCGCACTAGATAGAAGTGTATGCCATGGTACCACGACTTAGGGTCCAAAAATATTTCCGATGCTTCTTGCTCATACATCAGTGCTTTGTTACTCCATAAGAGCTCCTCCCTGAGTTCCCTTTGTGCATATTGCACACTCAGCATTCCTGATTCTTCGGATGCCTCCTTTTGGTCCACTAAGGCTTCTGTCGCTAGCCTGCAAAGTCCTTGCCCTTGAACTATCTGTGCCGGCTTTATCTCTAGGTCAAACTCTTGAAGGGTGGTTATCCAGTTCCCTCTTCATTCACCCATTTCTTTCTACACAAAGAGGGATCTTACAGCAAGATGGGGCACGATGACTTTGGTCTTGGCCTTTACTAAGTAAGGGCAGAAATGTTTAACGGCCTTGAAAACTGCACAACCCTGTTTCTCCATGTCTGGGTAATTCAGTTCCGCTCCTTGGAGATTTGTACTCATGTAGGAAATGAGGACTTCATTTCCATCATTATTTTTTGAGTGAGAATTGCGGCATATGAAAGGTCGGAAGCAAAGGTGTATAAGAAGAATCCTTTGCCAAAATCAGGGCTGACTAGTGCAGGAGCTTTAGCAATGGCTTCCTTGATTTGCCGAAATGCTTCCTTGGCTTCATCGTTCCATTTATACGCAATGCCTTTCTTCATCATCAGTTGCAAGGGCTACACTATTTCTGTGAAGCCTGAGACGAATTTTCTAACGAAATTAATCCTCTCGAAGAAAGATTGCATGGATTTTTTACTGGTAGGGGGCTATATTCTCATGATGGTTTGTATTCTTTCATGATCAATCACAATCCCATCTTTAGAAAGGATATGACCTAGTAGTTTCCCCTCTGTGGCTACAAAGATGCTCTTCTTGGGATTCAAAGAAATTCCATACCTTCGGCATCTTTCAAAAATCTGCCTCACGTGATAAATATGATCCCTTCTATGATATGAATACACAGTGATGTCATCCATGTACACCACTACTGATCTGTTCATCAACCCTCGGAAGGCTATGTCCATAGCTCTTTGGAATGTGGCACTCGCGTTAATGAGCCCAAAAGGCATTTTACGGTATGCGTAGGTGCCCCATTTGGTGTTGAAGGTTGTCTTAAGCTGATCCCCATGAGATACCAGTACCTGATTATATCTTGAAAACCCATCTAATAGGGACAACATTTTAGACCTAGAAACGCATTAAAGGATGTGTTCCATAGAAGGGGCATGATAGTTATCCTTTTGAGACACTTTGTTTAGGTTTCTGAAATCAATACACAGCATGATGTCTCCATTTTTCTTTCTCACTGGCACAAGATTGGCTACCCAACGGGTGTGTCTAACTGGGAAGATGATTTTAGCATCCAGCATCTTGTTCAGTTCTTTCTTCACCAATGGTTCTAGGCTTGGATGCATCTTACGCAACTTTTGTTGGTAGGGCTTGGCCTCCTTTTCCAAAGGGATCACATGCTGCATAACACTGGTATCAAAGGTCTTTAGGTCTTCATATGTCCATGCAAAGACATCCTTGTATTCTTTAAATAGTTTGACAAATGCAGCCTTTTCTTGCGGAGAGCACCCCAAGCCCAGATTGACATTTTTTGGGTCCTTTTCGGTCCCAAGGTTGACCATTTCATACTTCATGGACGAGCTGTGTGTTTTGTAGTTATTCGGTTTCTTGAATTTATCATGTAAGTAATACAAGTTCTCCATTCTAACCACTGATTTTGGAATCACATTGGGCTGATCATTTTCCTCATCTTCCCTTTCATTCATAAGCTTTTCATGCTCCTTTTCATCGATGACTGCACTCTTGAATGTCTTCTCGCAGTGCAGGAACTCAAGGATTTGCTCATCATATTCGAAAAACTGCCAATTCGAGATGTTATCAGGCACAGATGATCTAAAAATCAATTCAACAGAACATTTATTTTTCTTCAATCTAAAATCAGGCAAAAGTTTAGCAGCCATATTAGCCATCAGATCAACATCTTGGTTTTGGCCTCAAGGTATGTATGTAATATTAAAGGAATCAAAACTGTCAATTAAGTCCCATACCTCATGCTGGTACCTCATCAGGTGTGGAGAATTGCAATGTATCCTTTTCCTTACCTGATCTACGATTATCTGTGAGTCACCAAAAACTTTAAGATTTTTCACATTCATACCAATGGCTTTCTTCAGGCCTTGCAGCAAGCCTTCATATTCCTCTATGTTGTTGGTGCATGCGAACTTCAAACATCTGGCCATTAAATGTTGGTTCCCTTGCGGGTCAATGAGAATACTTCCAACACCTGCACCTTCAAGGCAGTTAGAGCCATCAAAATAGAGTGTCCATAATATTGCATCTAATGTTACATCAATTGAACTACTATCTAAGAAATTAGTCCTATCATCTACTATAATACAGGATAGCTCATCAGTTGGATTATGGGAGGGAATTTCCAACTGTGTGTGTCAAATTTTCTTCAACGGTTTTTGCATGAAACTCTCCAAAACAGGTTTCTGTGGCAGAAACATTGAAACTATAGTTCCCAAGGATGGAGTTGGTAAACATTACAGGTTCATTGGGACCATTTAGTTTCGTTACCACATACTTCATGTATCTTTCCCTATCAACTCTCAGCATATCACCTTTTCCCTTTTGAGGCAACAAGACATGGGACAAATCAGTTGAGAAGTATCTGTTCAATTTTGCTGACCAGTCCTTGCTAAGCAACATTTCATAGGCCTCGGGTATATCAACTACCACTATATCAATGAATTGTGTGTACTGTGGTTTAGCAACCATCCGAATCAACACATCCTTCAATTCTCTAATTACTTTCACATTTGTCCTATCTAATTGCATGATTCATGTTCCAGTTTTTTCAGGTATGGCCTAAAGTCTTTTAGCAACAACATAAGGCATAACAGTGGATGAGGCACCGGAATCTACCAAGCAATTGTGGACGTTCATGTTGAAAATTTCAAACGTGATGAGGAATGGTGGAGTCATAGATTTCGATTTCCTCCCTATCATGGCTGCACTGACATCTTGGGGTTTTCAATTCATTTTAGATAATGTGGCCTCCATATCTAATGGTATTTGGGCTGCACTAGTGGTACTAACAGGTTTGGACATTGGCTTCTTGGTTTGGGTGCTTGAGGTGGTGGGGGTTTTGCAGTTCCGCTCATTCATAGCTTTCAACAGCAAATCTCTTTGCTGCGTTAATTTTAACAAGTCAAAATATGTGATATTAGCCCTAGACTTCTTGAGATCATCTACAATATTGTAGTCAATGTTATAAACGAGATAGGGCAAGGTAAACATACTTGTTTTTCCATTCTTAGATGGGAGTTTACCATCTTGAGTCGCCTTAGTTGCAGTGGGAGATGTCTTTTCTTTCTCTAGGTGACTTGCAACAGGGGTATTCTTGGATTGACCGCTAGGCTTACTCTTCTCAACAGGAACTCTGGGAGCGGATGCTTTCATAGGGTGAACATCTTGCTTTGTTCGGTCTAAGGGCTTTGTCGCACCTGGAAGCGGCCCTTTATTGCGCTTGTGGATTTCATTAGCGTTGATTTTTGCAATGTTATCTCCCTCGTCGTCATTCTCATCAGTATGGAAGTCCCAAATCACATTAATTTGGGTTTCCTCATCTGAGGGTTCTTCTACTTGGTATTCCTCCTCGTTTCCTTGTTCTGGTTCAAGCTCCAGTATAGGTTCTTGTTTGTTTAGGGGCGATCCAATAAGGGCCAATTCTTGTGTGTTTAAAGCCCCTTCGTTAGGTGGATTAGGCAATGCAAGCTGACCATGACCACCTTCTATTTTCTTCTGATAGAAAGGTTTGAAGGGTTTTCTGTTATTATAATCTCCTCCCTTCCCACTTGTACTCTCTCCAGCATTTCTTTTCATATCGATGATTGTGTTTGTTAGTTTCTTAATGATTTGATGCAAACCTTCCACATCTGTGGCATCCTTTTCTTTGGTCTCAACCACTTTGTTGCCACTCCCACTACTCTTCTTGGATGATTGGGAGGCTTTCTTCACTTCAGTTGTATAATGACATGTTGTGAGGCTGATCATTTCATTTTCAACTTTCACCGCTTCATCGATAGCACCTTGTAAGGTTTGCACATTACTCCTTTTAACCCACATCACTGTAGGGACAGGGAGAGCAGAGACATAGAACTCCATGAGCACTTCGTCAGTAGGTCTAGCGGTGGCTGGGATTCTGTTGAATAGAGTGTTGAATCGGATGTTAAAATCCTTGAATTTCTCATTGGTTTCCATTTTCAGACGGGATAGTTCTAAAACTAAGGCCACAGGTGTTTTTTCATCCCCAAACTTCTCTAAAAAGGCTTGCTAAAAATCATCCCAAGAGGTAATCGACCCTATTCTCAAATTGAAATACCATGTGGAGGCTGCACCATTCAAAGTAAAAGAGAATAGGCGGCATGACACATCTTCATTGGCAACCCCCAACTTGCGCAAGGCTAGGAAGAAAGAGTGAATATGGTTATTAGCGGTATCTCCTTGCTCAGGGTCGAAATTATGTAACACTCTTTGTGTATTTTTGGGTAACGGATGTTGCTGCCCGGGTACCGCTACAACATCCTATGCAAGCTAGGGAGGGAGTGCTCCTCGAAGAGGTGGGGGTTGATTCCCACCCGGAGGAGGAGGTGGAGTTTGATTCCCACCTAGAGGAGGTTGATTCCCACCTAGAGGAGGAAGTGGAGGATGATTCCCACCTGGAGGGGGAACATTGGCCATACTATGGATAGGGGAGTTTTGGTTGGAGGCTTCTCTATTAAGATTCTCAAAATCAAGCGGGGAGTTACCTTTAGAAGGGGAATCCTTAGGAACTTTTTCCCAAGGGGTGTCGATACTTTGCAAGGATTCTAGCACAATATCTTCAAGAGAAGTCACTGCTGATGTATCTTCGCTAAGGGTAAAGATCCTTAGCTTTCTCTTAGTTTTCTGTTGGGTTGTGTTATATTCTTTCCACAACTAGCCCACGTAGTTAACTGGGGGTTAGAGGGGTTTCGCTCGGGCCTGTGGTAGACCCTGTTCAGTGGGAGATCTGTGAGATCGATTCTGGTGGTGACAGAAGATGGCGAGCAGTGGAAAGATAGAGATTGAGAAATTTAATGGTCAGAGTTTTGAGTTGTGGAAACTCAAGATGGAGGATCTGTTGGTGGATAAAGATTAGTGGATCGTGGTACATCCGGGTACTAAACCAACGGGAGTGTCCGATGAAGAATGGAAGAAGTTGGATATGAAGGTAAAGAGCACAATATGATTATGTGTCTCAGATTCAGTATTGCTAATGTATCAGGGGAAGCAATAGCAAAGGTTTTGTGGGACAAGTTAGGGACTTTGTACCAATCTAAGTCTCTAGTGAATAAACTCTTCCAGCGGAAAAAGCTGTATAACCTGAGGATGAAAGATGGAGATTCAGTGATAGAGCATATGAACGCATTTGATACTGTGGTAAGTTAGTTAGCATTTTTTGATATTAAAATTTCAGATGAAGATAAGTGCATCAATTTGTTGTATTCTCTACCAGATTTGTGGGATAGTCTGGTTATTGCAATAGGTAGCAATGAAATTTCCTTACAGTTTGATGAAATAGTCTCAGCCTTGATGACGGAGGAGATGAGATGAAAAAATATGGAGAGCCAAAATGGTGATGCCTTGTCTGTACGAGGATGGTCCCGGAACAGAAACAAAAATAAGTCATCGAGTGGGAGATCTAAATCTCCAGGAAAACCTGTAAAGGTGGTGTGCTGGAAATGCGGAAAGGAAGGCCACTTCAAAAGGGATTGTAAATCTAAAGCTCTTGACAAAGGAAAGGGATCTGATGAGGTTCCTTCTACATATGTGAAAACCACCTCACATGAAGGTGGGGATGTGTACTTGGCTTCTTCAAGTACACATGTAGACCATGAGGCATGGTTGATTGACTCAGGTGCATCCTTTCACTTCACTCCCCATAGAGAGTGGTTCGGTGAGTATGAGAAATATGATGGTGGTGATGTCTTCTTGGGGGATGATAGGGAGGCTAGAATCATTGGTCGTGGAAAATTAAAGTTGAAGTTGCAAGGTGGAAGGGTTAGAACACTTCTGGGTGTTCTAGATATTCCTGCATTAGCCAGAAATCTAATTTCTGTTAGCAAGCTGGATGATGCAGGTGTAAAAATAGTGTTCGAGAAGGATACCTGCAAGATGGTTTGGGGGGCATTGGTATTGATGCGGGGAGTTCGGATTGGAGCTCTGTATAAGCTACAAGGTAGCACTGTTGTTGATGGGTGTAACAGTTCTGTGGTTCCTGAAAGTCGAGCAGAAAATCTAGTGGTCTCTGGAGAAAAGACCATGCTATGGCATCAAAGGCTTGGACATATTGGAGAGAAGGGCCTTTGAATACTTGATGGTAAAGGTATGGTATAAGGTATGAGTAATAGCTCTTTGGATTTTTATTTTTATGAAAATTGTGTATACGGGAAGCAGAATTGGGTGAGTTTCCCCTCTGGTGGTAAGAGGGCGAAACATATATTAGAGCTTATGCACAATGATGTGTTTGGATCTGTGAAGGTTCCATCACTGGGTAAGTCTGTGTACTATGTATCAGTTATAGATGACTTCTCAAGGAATACATGGATATATTTCCTTAAGAATAAATCTGAAGTCTTTGACATGTTTAAAGAATTTAAGGCTCTAGTGGAAAACCAGATAGAGAAGAAGATAAAGGTGCCGAGGATAGATAATGGTGGAGAGTTTTCTAGTAAGGAATTTGAAGAATTCTGCAAGAAGTGTGGTATAACACGGCAGAAGACTACTCCATATACACCTCAACAAAATGGAGTTGTAGGAAGAATGAACAAGACGTTGATGGAAAGGGAAAGAAGCATGCTCAGTGGTGCCAGGTTAGGACAGGAATTCTGGGCAGAGGCGGTGGATACTACATGTTACTTGGTCAACATGTCACCTTCATCAGCGTTGGAGGATAAGACTCCACAAGAGGTATGGACTGGTAAGAAACCCTCTCTTTCACATCTAAGGATATTTGGGTATGATTCATATGTACATGTTCCAAAGGAGAAACGAACCAAGTTGGATAGTAAATCTGAAAAGTGAATCTTTATTGGGCATAAGGATGGTTTAAAGGGTTATAAGCTTTGGAACCCAGTAACAAGGAAGGTTGTGTACAACCGAGATGTGGTGTTTAGAGAGGTGAAATATGTTATTAAACATGAAGTCCAACCAAAGGAACCTGAGAAGATAGAGTTTGAGCTAAAGGAGGAAGAATCAGACTCTATAGCAGAGGAGGAATCAGAAGATGAATAGCCACAAACTTCGGCTATGAGAAGATCAGTTCAAGAAAGAAGGCAGCCAGAAAGTTATATTCCATCTGCTTTCCATTCAAATCTTGCTTTGTCTGTTACTGATGATGATCCCATAACTGTGAAGGAAGCAGTGGATTCAGAGGATGGAAAACTCTGGAAAGAGGTCCTGGTTGATGAAATGGCATCTTTGCACAAAAATGAGGCTTGGGATCTGGTGGAGTTGCCGGCTCGAAGGAAACCCATTGGCAGCAAATGGGTGTTAAAAAAGAAGACAATTGCAGAAGGAAAAGTGGAGAAATACAAAGCTCGGTTGGTAGTAAAAGGTTATTCCCAGGTGCTAGGAATTGATTTTGGTGATATTTTTTTTCCTATTGCCAAGGTAACTTCTATTAGATTACTTTTATCTATTTTTTGATGCTTTTGATTTTGAGGTAGAACAGATGGACGTGAAGACAAAATTTCTTCACAGGGATCTGGAAGAGGAGATCTACATGAAGCAACCTGAAGGCTTTGTGGTGAAGGGTAAGAAAGAACTGGTATGTAAGTTAAAGAAGTCTTTGTATGGGTTAAAACAATCACCAAGGATGTGGTATCAGAAATTTGATACATTTATACAGGGACTTGGCTTCACCAAAAGCAAAGCAGATCATTGTGTGTATTTTAAATTAATTGGTAACCGTGTTATTTATTTGTTCTTGTATGTGGATGATATGTTGCTAGTTGGAAATGACAAAGAAATTATCCAGGATTTGAAGACCCAATTGTCCTCCGAATTCGACATGAAAGATCTTGGTGCTGCAAACTATATTTTGGTCCTGGAAATTAAAAGAGATCGTACAAAGAGGAATCTCTGGTTAAACCAGAGGAAGTATGTCGAGACAACACTACAGAGGTTTAATATGCAGGATAGTAAACTGGTGAAGGTTCCTATTCCTGTAGGTGTTAGGTTATCTGCTGAACAATGTCCTATTCATGTAGGAAGAGGACATGTCCCGTGTTCCATATGCAAGTGCAGTTGGTAGCCTAATGTATGCAATGGTCTGTACTAGACCAGACATTGCACATGCAGTGGGAGTATTGAGCAGGTTTATGTCAAAACCAGGGAAGGAGAACTGGACAACAGTGAAGCAGGTTTTCAGGTATTTGCGTGGCACTAGTGATTATGGTTTGTGCTACCAAAGAAGACCAGGATTGGACAGAGTGTTGGATATTCATGGCTTTGTTGATGCAGACTGGGCTGTAGATCTGGATCAGAGAAGATCTACAAGTGGGTATGTGTTTAACCTATTTAGAGGTGCAGTCAGTTGGATAAGTAAGAAACAATCTATAGTGGCACTATCAACTACAGAGGCAGAATACATGGCAGCTACTCATGCAAGCAAGGAAGCAGTTTGGTTGCAAAGATTGTGTTCAAGTATGGGGTTAGTACAAGAAGTTGTAAGGATATATTGTGACAGCCAAAGTGCATTTTTCTTGGCAAAGAACCCCGCATATCATTCAAAGACAAAGCACATTGATGTTCAATATCACTTTGTGAGGGATATGATAGAAGACAAAAAGATGTTGTTGGTAAAGGTGGACACTTTGAAGAATACTGCAGATGCATTGAAAAAATCTATGAGCTCTGAAAATTTCTCTTGGTGTAGAGAGACAATGGGCATTTCAGGGCTGGAAAAATGACTAAGCTCTCTTGTGGCACCCTATGGAAAGAAAACAACAAGTGGGAGAATGTTGGGTTGTGTTATATTCTTTCCACGACTAGCCCACATAGTTAACCGGGGGGTTAAAGGGGGGACGGAGCACCCCGTTCGTTGCGCCGATTATGTAGCGGGGGGGAGGGGGTCATAGGGGGTTTGAGGAATACTCGTAACCCTACTTTATGGGGTCTAGGGCAGCACCCTGGAAAATTTTGGTTTTGGACCCTATGTTAGGTTGGGCAGACCCACCTATGGTTTTGTGTATGATTTTCGCACATGTTTTTTGGACGCGATGGTTTTCGGTCCATGGTTTTGGACGCAATGGTTTTTGGTCCATGGTATTAGATGCTTTGGCATGTATAAATATGTATTATAACATTGAAAGGAAAATAACGAAAAATCAAGCTGGTAGTCCTGATTTTGGGATCCAGGGGAAAGTCTCTGTGTATTTGTGTTTTATGTGTTATGCTCTTGCATTTTTTATTTTTTGTGTTTTAGAATTCGTATGCAGGTAATTTCTGTATGGGGTTAAAACCTACATTGTCAGAGGTAAAGAGTGAAAGATGAGAAGCTGAGAGAGGGAATGAGCGTAAGCCTGGGTAAGTGCTCTGACAGGTTGTTCCGGAGTGAGAGGATACTCCCACAGTCTCTCTTCCTTGGGTGACTCGGAAATAGGACTTAGAGGGGTTTTTGTTTCTTCAAAATGAGGCTCTTTAAAATGTGTGGTAGTATCTCTCCGGCCTTTATGATCCATACATTAATCCTTTTGAATCCATGCATGGCACTTATAGATGAAATCTTGAAAAGTTGGAGAGGGTGGTTTAGGCTCTCCTTCTAGCACCAATTTGTTGACATGGAAAATGTGCACAATGCCAACAAGGGGAACTAACCTGATCGCAAGCCCCAATTAGACCTGCTTTCGTTTGGAATGGCTAGCTCTGACGGGTTTTAAGGGACCTCGTAAACTATTTGAACATGTCGAAAGATTGCTTCCGGGAGGAAGACTTCAATTAAATCAACAAAAATAAAACAACTAACCTCTATGTATTAAATCCTATCTATACTACTTCTAACTACTCTAATCTAGTCCTAGCTATCCTAATCTATCCTACAGAAGCATAATACAGAGGTTTAAACATCATATATATGTTCGGTAGGAGCATGATAAAGAAGATTAAACATCATGTATAGATTCAAGTCCAAATGAATCAATCACTGAATTCACAGTTGGACAAGATTGTATTAAAGCTAAATTGCAATCCAATCACTCATATAGGAATCCACATTCTTTTATGAAATTAAACTTGCAACTGATGTTTAACTTTGTTTCAAATCAGAGACCATTCACACGTTAACTGTGAAACTGAATCACATTCAGTTCAACAAGACTAATAGTGAATTATAAGTCATCAATATGCATAAATACAAATCACATTTACATTTACGCTAGTAATAACACTCTGATCCAAAACAATACAATGAATCTGAAACTATAGGCTCCTTCTTCCCCAAAATAGTCCCCCTTATTCACAATAAAGCAAAATGTTCTCCACGAAAATCAAAATCTACCTCTCCTCTTCGGAGGTAATACTTATGCAAACACCCCATGACTCTAGGTCTACCCTACCTCTTCATCTTCCCACTATTTTAGATATGAAAATCGAGTACACAGAGGTAGGATTGTCAGCGTGACCACTGGCACGTAGAAAGCATAATGGCCAGGTCGATTCCTTTCCTGAGGAAGAGAGCAGATGTTGGTGAAAAGGGTGACTGTATGTTGCCTTCCCATAATGAAGATCGAGACGGCTCTACTTATATAATTTACAGGCAACACATGGGATTTTGACTCGGAATGCTTGCGGCCAGACCCTTAAACACAGTGCTTCTGCATACAATGGCCCTTCGAATCCCCTCCTGTGTCCTTTGCTTCTCACCTGCAATGATAACTATCATTAGCTTGATGATTGTGAAAAATAGAACAAAAATTCTCATTCAAACGTGAACACTGCCTTCATTCATTTTATAAAACCACGGAACAAGTGTGAAAAGGATTTATGCCTGATACATAGTCAACATACAATTTCCCGCTCAACCCATAGGCTCGGCATAGTTTTCAAGGGATTCCTTTCATTGCAATCGGGTACCGGCCCCTTCTCAAGTCACAGGACCCATGCCTTCCACCACCTCGATGTGCAATTGCACTCTCGGGGCTCCACAGGCTCACTTTTTACATTGAAAACCTGATCCTTTGTTATATTGCAAATTTTGAAAAACATGGGAAAACACTGAAACTTTCGCCCCGATCACTTAGGCCGGACCTCAAAATTTATATAATCAGGCGTATAATCATCGTCGGGTTCGGCTCTCACCTCTCTGCTAACCGCACGACTCCTGGGCTCCACCCGATTGCGATATGCGATGGGGCTTTCAGACCTAATATATATATATATATATATATATATATAGATATATATATATATATATATATATATATATATATATATATATATATATATATATATATATATCGTGGTTGATAAAACCATCGGGTCCGGCAGGTGGAAGTGAGCTATACATACATGGGCTCTGGGACAAGGCCGATAGCGATAAGCAATTAACACTGGACATGATATATATATATATATGATATGTGTAATAAGATCGACGAGTCCGGCAGGTAGAAGTGCGCTGTATATATAAGCTTTGGTACAGGGCCGATAGTGATGCGCGATATAGCTATGGACTTGAAAATATATGCATTTGGGTTAATAAATACTGTCGGGTCCTGAAACCATGAATACGTTGTGTTGATTGTGATAGGCCCCGAAAAGGATTTATGCATGCTTTGTGAAGGATTTCCGCTATAAGGCATTGTGATGGGAATAATAATGCGATGAGGGTTTTGAGGGGTTAAACAAATCCCGATAAACATAGGAATGAAGGGCTTAAGCGAGGGATTTGTTAAAGGGATTTACCCATTTGTGAATGGAAGATTGGGCCCTCCATAGAGTTAAAATTACTGGGATGAAAAGGATCATTTAGAGAGATGATAGATCAGACTTATAGGGGGCCCATTTAAAATTTTCTATCAAAGCATGTTTTAATAGGGTGGTAGTTGTGGCCACAACACGATGACCCTCAGTTTCAGGAATATTAATATTTCGGGGGTCCTCGTCTTCTTCTTCAACAGTCACGTTATAGAATTCCAGCACATGGCTCAGCTGAGTAGTCCAATCGAGTTGAATTAGATCCAAAGGATCCTATGGTATCATAAAGATCGCTGCTTTAACTTCTTGTAGCACTTCGTCAATATAGTAAATGTTGAAAATAGCAACAAGAAATGCTAAAAATAGCATTCAGAATATTCCAATTTTGATTTGTCCTTGAATTAGAATTCGAATTTAGTCTCACCAACTGCTTGAAAAATAAATAAATAATTTTATTCATCTTGGATTAATTAGTTCGAGAAATTCAAGCTAGAAGTCTTTCTGAAGTCATGCAACACTTATCCCTTAAATTAAGGAGATATCCCTTAATTAAGGAGATAAGGATGAGTTATAATTGAGTTGTAATTAGTTAGCTCAGTTTACTGACTTAAGTCCAGTTAAATTAGTTCCAAACTGTTTGAGGAACTAATTGTGAGTTCAGTCAGTTAATGCATGCATGCATCCAACTAGTGTACTCCAGATAACTGAATATTCTCTCATCATTAACTCATGCATGTATATTATGAGAAAGACCCAGTTGAGCTAAATGTCAAGGATATTGTACTATCAGTATCATTTTTTCTCCTATAAAAGAAACTCATGCATGCAGTCAAGGTAAGGTTCCTTGAGGATTGCGTAGTTCTGACAGTGTGTTAGAGCAATGTTACACTGGGTGAAGGAGATCATCCCAGAGGTAACTGCATAAGGAAATAGGAGCTTGGAGTTTAAAGGAGAAGGCTTGTGAGAAGCTTTTATTGCCTGTGAGCATCTAGGAGGATTGTACTGAGAGCTGGCTAGCTGTGAGAGCTAAGGCTTTGTATAATTCTGATGTATTTCCACCTTGTATGATAATACAGATAGTGGGGTTTTTAGATGAGGCTTTCCCCTGAGTATTTTCTGTGTTTCATGTGTATTGATTCTTCTTCTTATGGTTATATGTGTTCAGCTCTGATTCAGCTCAATCTTTAAGCTTCCACAAGTTTGATAGTAGAAGTATATTATAGTATTTTGCTTTGGTATGTTGCATTATTGAGTTAATCTACAGTCAGATTTTATACATAGATCTCAGAGGTAGATTTGTAGGGAATTTGTAGGAAATTATATAGTAAAACCTGTCTTCAAAGCTGAACGTCATTATGAACCCTTCACACAAAATATCCCATTCTTCTGTGCCATGGCGGAGATTTGTCTCCAAGTACCAGTTCATCGGGATGACATCCAGGGTGTGACAGAACAAGTGCACCCATTCAGGTTGGGGATCCACTCCATAGGCCTTAGCCCATTTGGCCAAGTTTTCACACGGATCATCCTTCCCGTCATACTTGTCCTTCACTCGTACATTCGGCGTCCCAAAGCGTGTTCTCATCATCCTCCTATAATCGCGCCAATCATCAAAACTACCCTTGTGCATACCCCACCATCTCACGGACGTAGCGTGGAGTGCCCAATCCAAAGCCTGGAAGCACTGCTTCTCTAGAAATTCCCTCTCAAATGCATCCAAAAACACATCCACATCATTCAAGGCATCATAAGTGGGAAAATTTCTTACCTATGATGACACACAACGCAACAACCGGGTCATCATGTTACAACTCAACATAGTTACTTCATGTAGCCGATTCTGCTAGTGCTCTAATTCTTCATCCAAGTTTGAGGTGCAGGAACTCTCGCGATCCCATGTAATTCATCCATCCACTGTTGGATTCACCCAATATTGGTCTCGTGTTGTTATCTTATATATGCAGTCCAAATCGTCATCACTTTCGTAATCGCGGACTGGTTCAGTATAGCGCGATCCTTCTGCAGGATCTAGGGGTACTATTACGCGAAGCGATTTCTTTTCAAATATCATATTTCACTTCTTTAGGTTGATTACCCCATTCATGTCAATAGCCCAATCAATGCCAAGGAGTGCAGGGTAGGGGTTGCTGTCATCCACAATTTCTATTACTTCAAAATCAACCAATTCGCTCGTGCCTTCAATATCTACAGTTACTCCCTGCAACCGTCGCATGGGGATGATCTTCTATTGATTTTCCATCCTTAACTGAATCAAAGACCACTGCAATGCACGTCTCCCCATCCGCTCCCAAGTCTACTTTGGAAAAAAGTTCGCGTTTGACCCTAGATCTAGAATAACTTGATCTATTTCATATTCTCCTATCTGTGCAGTGAGTCTCATCTCATGTCCTATCCTTGCCTTATGCTTACCAATCTTCCGTACCATGCACAGTTCACCTGGAGTGTTTTCAACGCATCTGTTTATAAGTTCTTGTAACCTCTTCATAGCCTTGCTATCATGCAATAGCTTCATGCAGGTCTCTAGAAAGGTCGTAAGCATAGAAGGGTCCATTTCCTGAACAGGTTTATCCCGGCTCCCTGAGGTAGAGGCCTCAATGAAGCTCTTATTTGCTTCCATGAATGTTTCATGTGTGCACTCTAAATCAAATTCAACCCCCTTATCTGGAGCTTTGCGAACCCATGCGTTGTCTTCAGGTTGTTTCCCCTTATCGTTTCCTGTTTCAATTCCACTTCAGAGCACTATATTCACATTCAGATCTTCTTTGCGAGGCTCAGCCCTCATCATCTGTAGGTCATGAGTTGGTTGCGGAGGTAGCACCCCTTTGTTGTGTATCCTTTTTATCAGTGTAGGATAGTCCTCAGTCTCATGATCAAACTGAGTACAATATTTGCACGAAGGACGTGTTGGGTTAGTGCATTTGCAGGCATAGTGTCTTGGTCCTCCACAATTGTAACAGATTAGTTGTCCTCGACCTCTGCCAGGTCCTCCTCCGCTTCGGCCTAGTCCGTGCCCCTGAAAGCCTGTCTGCGCCATCCTAGCGCCTTGGTCAGGAGGCTGCGTTTATGCCTGAACTCTATAGGCGAGTGTTCTATCCATCATCAGTTCATAAATTCGACAATTGTGCTCATCATGCCCTACCGACTTACAGAAGTTTCAAAACAGTTGTTGTGGAATTTGTAAAAACTTCGACAGAAAATGACAATTATCAGTCATATGTTTCCCTGCTACTTGACATATAGCGCACCACAACATAGGCCCTACGCTCGACCCTACTTGGGCTTCCGGCCTCGAAGGAATCGGTCCTCCTCTTGCGATATACTTCACAAAGACTGGGCAGTGGTCTTTGTCATGCCCCTGACCTTTACATTTCAGGGACCATATCACTTCGTGCACCTCTGGCCGAACTGTTATGTCCCGCTTCAGTCTTTGCATTTCGAGGCAAAGATTTTGCAACTACGCATGGATCTGCTGAACCCCTAGACTGGGATCTTGCATCGGTGTTTCATGCACTCTTATTGCAATCTCCAAGGCCATTGCCTGAGTCGTAATCTTCTGTTGTGATAGTACAACCCTTAGGTGAGACAGGAGCGAAGCCACAAACCATTTGCGGTGCTGCCCATTCATTAAATTCATGTTAGCTTCACGAATTGTACAATTTAATCTCTGATCCAACTCCCAAGGTGTCTCACTTGGTTTCATCATGGTTTCCTTGAACCCCACAATCGATTGCACCTCATATTTAGGCCTACTGAACTCTTTATTCAACACGGTCTGGATCTCTACCAACGCAGCATTTGGGTTATCATTAGAGTACTTAATGTACCAAGTTAGCACGTGATTCTGCAAAGCACTAACCAACGTGCCTTCTTCATGTGATCGTGTATGATGCCCTGAGCTTCCCATACAACTTTTACGATGAACCAAAACTGGTCTGGGTCCTCATTTCCCAAGCCCTTAAACAATGGCAGCTTCACTGAATTCGCCATGTTGAACTGTGGTGGAGGTGGTGGTGGTGTGGGCGAAGTCAGAGGTGACAATAGTGAAGGTGGAGATGGTGTAGGTGGAGGTGGTAGTCGCAGGAACCCTTGTTTTATCAACTGAATTGCACTTCGTGGAGAAGCTTGCGCTACTCCCTCGTCGTCACTCAAAGGAGGTGAAATCAGTGGGATATATTTAGGACCCTTTCTTCCTTCATTCATGTAAGTCTTTCCACTTCATGTAGCTCCAAACGTCAAGGTAGCTGTGTAACCCAAGTATTTAAAGACTTCAAGTACTTACCTCGCCGACCTTTGAAAAAGCGCCGCTCTGCCTCGCTATAATTGACTGAGGTATCAACCGCGAATTTAGTCACAAACCCTCCTATGATACGATTGAGCCAATGATCGACTAACTCCGGGGTCCAGACAATAGGACTATTAAGCTTCTAGCTTCCTTGTCTATCCACTAGCTTCGCGATCCACTCATATAACTCAACTGGAAAGGAACATAAAAATATGTCATGCATTTCTGTATACAGGTACATGTCTAGTCACTGTTCCTTCATCAGCCGCGAATTCGTGGATCTTCCTATCCAACTAGCTTTTGATCTCTTTCTTAGTTGGATTCCAGTGATACGACATCACACATCTCTCATGCAGATTCCCGGTCCCAACAACGAAACCATTTTTTGGCTTTGTGGGCCTTGACCCAGGTTTAGCGTTAGTCAGTCAAACAAATCCCTACACTACTGGCCCATTCAGCATCAGCCCGTGGAGTGCGGACCGAAGTCTCACCCGAAGCAATGTGGGGGGATGCTGGAACCAAGTTTCTGCACCCTGAGATGGTCATGATGTCGGTTTATACCCCCTACTCCTACCTTCGCGCAGGTCACTAAGCCTTAAGGCTTATCGATCTACCCTCTATCCTGCCCTTCAATACCTTCGCGAAGGTGTACAATTGACCTTCGCGCAACCCTAACTAGTGGTTCAGGTACTTTTGCGCTCCTATGACGATGTATTGTATAGGTTCCCAAGTTATCTCAAGTGTTTTACTTATTCTACCAATCAATTACAGTTATTGTCGCGTAAACTGATATTCTTACTTGTGTTCAATTAACAGATATAATCACATACATTCACGCATCAAATAAACATTGTAATATAAACCTAGATCATAATGCAATATAATCAGATGCATTAACAGAGACTAAATACACAGTAATTGCAGAATACTTCTCTTTATTGATATCTCTAGTTTAATACAGACTCTATCCACCCTGCGCACATAGCTGCAGGGGTCCATGCACTCAGCTGCGGACTTCTACCCTAGGCCTCTGTGCACTCAGCTGTAGAGCCTCTACCTATGCTAAGACCTGAAAAAACTTAGACTTCTCCAAGCTAGATCACTTTGTAGAAACCATATCAACTCTACTTCGCTACTAACTACTTAGAGCTTACTTACTTAGCTCCTTTTTATACAATACCATGGTCCACATACCATGGGTAGATCTTTATAGCCAACTTGACACTTTACAAAATAAGGGCGGACAACCCTTTATGACTCTTGACTCCTTCGTGCTCCGGGACCAAAAAATGCGGAGACTTTACAACTTTATTACAAAATTGTCCCAAAACATGGGCTTTTAGCCCCAAAACCTCTCTTGGGGGAACTTGTTCTGAACAAGGAGTAATATGTCCTAGAGGGAATTGAGGGTGAAGACATTAAAGTCTCTACGACAAACACCTAGGGGGCACAATGCTATCAAGACAATAATGACTAAGGACTAAACGACGATGATAGGAATAAATGAACAACAAACATAAAGAAAACACCTAGTGTAGTGGTGCCAAGTGTAAACTAACTATATTAATGATGTTACTCTAATACAAGAAAACACGTCCTATCAAAGAAAATGATATCTAGCCTATAGGTAATCTAAATCCTCAAACAATCCTAAATCTACTATTTCAGGTGGCCTTCCAAAGAGCTTCTTACTTGACGGAATATCATCTCCGTAAGCAGAGTTGTCCAAAGAAAGCCTAGGGTAGAGAACCAAATGCTTCCAACAACCATTCCTATAAGTTGTTTTCCTCAGATTGGTCAGTATGGTTACCTTCGTCCCACGGGGGTGATCGAGTCTTGAGCTTATTGGTAGTCAGCCAATGCATGTAATTCTTTGCCACGGGTTGGGTAGCCCCTGTTAGCACTCTATATTTCTTAAGCCCATGAAAGAAATGCAAAGTTAACCACAAAACCACTTTCAAGTCTCGAAGCTATACCTCCTAAACATAGAGAGGGATCTCTCTATTAGATTTAGCTTACTTTGCTTTTAGAATTTTAGGGTAGATGTGAAAGTTCAAGGTTTGGTTGATAATGTAAGAAGGGACCATTGGGCAATGGAGTCAATTTTCTTTAGGTGGATCTTTTCAGTAGTCGTAGATAAGTTTAACAAGGAAAGGTAGGAATATTTGTTGGATCTTATATGCCTGATGATATGGGAAAGAAGAAATGACTAAGTATCCATTAAACATACAACAATTAAGAATTCTATCGCTTAACTTCAGTTAAAAACATTAAAATTGTTCAAAAGACATAATTGAGTGTATTTAAACAAATTTAGATTCCTGATTTTCTTTGAATAAATAGATCAGAAACACATGTGAAATTACAGAGAAAGGGAAACACAATAAAAAGAGCGAATATCGCTTCACCAAAAAAATCTAACATAGGAATCCTGAAAAGCTTATGTATTACTGAAAATTTGTCCACTGGAACTTGTGGAGCAACTTTACATCAATAGTCCTTTTCTTCCATACAAAAATCAACCCTTACTACTTCGAAATATGAAGTATTTATAGAAAAATTACAAAAACATATTGATTTTAGAATATCAAGGAAAAATCCTAAATTATCTAAAACTGTTTACATAAATAGTACAAAAATTTAGGAAACTGAATTTCTGCATCTGACTGGCACTATTTTTCTGGCTTACTGTTGGTGACTGGACCTGAAGAATAGCAGCTGGCTATTGATGTCCTTCTGGAGATTCAATGACTGTTTACTCTAGTAACTCACACAATTTTTCCCACCTCTGTTCATCTGGAAGTTTAAACTTGATTAGTTGTCGGTAAACCTCATCTACCTCTGTGAATTTCTCGAAGATAGACTTATTGAGAAACAAATGACTCATTTCATGTGTGATCAATAAATCATAGCTTAGTCCTTCCATGAACGCCTTTCTTGTGAGTGTGCCTATATCTAGCAATGGTGTATAATTTATGATGGTAATCTTCATGCTTGACCAATTTATCTCCTATCCCTTGTAATCCAGGGAGACCTTTTTGGTGTAGTATGTTGAATTTCCTATGAAACCTTTGAGTGAATTTTTCCAGACTGTTGCATTTAGTCTCCAAGTGCAGCATCAAATTCTTCTTAGTGAGAACTTTTCTCACTTCCAAAATGGTATCTGTTCTGTCTTTTATGTCTAGTTCTTCCAACTCTTCTTTGGATTTTGAGTTTAAGAATATTATTAGAGCTATAGCATCACTTAGTTTGGTGCCAAGGTCTTTCTTTACATCTGCTATAAGTTCTTTTGATTTCTGGACCAACTCATTTTGTTCAAAGATGATTTCAATAGATGGCCATATCCTTGTGATAGCTTCATTGATCTCCATCTAGATGTTTTCTTTGGCTTCTGCAATGGTATCAACCATGAAAGATTGATTCTCTAGATATTCTATCCTTTGTGTGAGCTTGTGTGTTTTCTACAATTTTTCTAGATATACATTTTCTATCTTGAGCTTTTGTTCCTGCAAATTATTTAATTTCTGAGTTAATTTCTCAATTTCTTGGTCTTTAATAGACATATTTTCCATGGCCTTAGCCAAACCTACTGGTGTATTGTTAGATTGTCCTTCTGTTGTGACAATTAATGTTGAATTTGTTGCTGATGTTGATGCCTCGGCTGCCAATGTACCTGCCATTGGGATTACAGCCAAAGGAATTGACTGCACTGCACTAGCTTGCTTCTCTTTTTCTTTCAGGGGTGTCTCCAACTCCTTTTCCATTTTTGAAATATGATTGTTCTGTTAAATGATGATCTTGAAAAAAATCTCCTTTTGATTCTCCTTCTCTCCATATTCCTTGGCCCGTGGATCTTCATTGGAGAGGAGCTTAAGCTTCTTCTTTAACGCTTCTATATCTGCATTCTTGTTCCTAATGATTTCTTCAGTTGCCTTTACATCGTTGGGATCATATCCCAGTTTAATGACCAAATCCTCCAAAGAATTTATCTTTGTGTCTTTGGCTAGAGAATAAATTCTTTCTAACTTTAATTGTGCTTGAATATTATTTACTGAAACCTTAAGCTTAGTTGCTCCCATAACTATGTTTTTAATGGTGCTATAAAGTATTTCTCCATATTTCTTGTGGAAGTCCATCTGGTTAATGGGATGGATTGTATCTGCGACAAAAGAGAAGATAGATTGCTTGTAATCTTCTGCTGATCTGGGCTGAGAACCTTTAGGCTCCAAGAAGGCAACCTGCATTTTCCTCTTCTCTACATTAAAAGCTGACAAAAGCCTCTGTTGGGTGGTGGCTGTCTATTTCCAAAATTGTGAAAAAGTGGTGGCCTTGAGTGCCTGGTTCTTTGCTTTTATTTAGTTGTAAATGGAAAAAATCCTTTGATCCTTATTTCTTTGGTCTGCCCCTCTTGATGGTGATGAAATTGATGTATTTGTGGTCATTGGGGCCATCATAGATGTAGGAATAATCTCCTCCCTCCTTGACATTGAAGGGATACAAGGACCTGTTAGAATGATGGGCTGTTGTTGTTTTGTATTCTGCTGCTGAGTTTCCCCTGTATCTATAGTCTTCTATTTCTTGTTGTATACTATAAAATCTTTAGCTAAGATCTTTGTTACTAAAGGGGAGATACTTTCCCTTGGTATTTTCTCTGTCTTTTCTTGAGGTAATGGAGTCTGTGAAGTAGATAGTACCTGCTCTTCAACCTCCTGCAGAGTATTATTCTACCACTCCTCCTGGTTCATAAACTGTTATATTTATGGTCTAGGAGTATGGGTGTAGGGAGCATACTTTTGTTCCATTCTTGATTTAGAGATTATCCAAAAAGGGTCATAAGACCAAGTAAAGTTATGTTTTAAATTCATCTGCTTCAGGATAACCTCTGCCTCTTGTCATGATGACCTTGCATTGCATGTAAATGGTCCAACTTGTGTTTTTATTTTAAACTGTGGCTTCTTCTTGGCTTCCAGGAAGTGCAATTGATCCATGTTGATCATTTTCCTGATAAACTCCAAGGAAAATATTCAAATAGGTACAAATTTAGGCAGTTTATAGGGAGACAATTCAGAGCCATATATTCTGATCTCTGTGTAAGATTGTGTTGACGGTGTTGGACCCACTAACATGTAAGGGGATCTCCCTGGTAAGAAGTACAAATTAGACCTTAGACTGTTTGGTGGTAGGAGTCCTGGTAGTGGGTTGTACAGGAATTCCTTGATCGTGATTTCGCACAGAGGAAAGTAAGATGTCTCTGTTGGTAGCAAGGGTGTGACAACTGCAACAAGCCAAGGAAGGTGCATGAGTGTTCAAAAACATAGGGGTTGAGATGAGTGTGCTCCTTGGAAACCTGTGATAGCACGGAGTTAAGAAGGGAACACACGGAAAAGATGCATCACAACATGGAAGGCAAGTTAGCTAGCAATCTAAAGTGATGGTTAAACCAACATCACGTTTCAGAAAGATTCATACATACATACACAAAAAAGTCCATACATGCATGCGTAAGCAAACAAATACATATACATTTAGAGTAAACCAAATAGCATATAATATAATACAACATATGCATGAAACATGCTGGCTATGTTATATTAATAAGTGTAAGTTCTAGTCATATAATACATCCATGTCTAACCACTAGTTCCAATAACAGAATGTTATAGCCACAACCTCCTGCTCCTCCAAAGAGACATACTAGCTCTGCGTAGTGGAGGAGCCTGGGCACATTACAATACTATCCAATCTCTCTCTAAGATAGTCCTATCAGAAGCTTGGCTGACCAAAATCCCTTCAATGAGTTATGAGGTTCTATTTATAGCAAAGGGTGGGGTGACCCTTGACATTCCCCTTTGTGACAGTTCATCTACCCTCATGACTCTTCATCTACTCTATGACTGTTACATCCAACTATTGACACTTGAACTTCCACTTGACAATACATTACATTACAGTGCACACTTGCCCAAGTGAGAAAATATGGCTTGAGCAAGTCATGCAAGACATCACTGACACTTGGTTCGTTGTGGTGAGACTAACTCTTTGACATGCTTGTGATGGTGAAGGTGGTGAGTTGATGCCAAGCTTGGTCGTCCATGATGGTGTGCATGTGCTCGATGATGACATCTTTTTGAAGCAAACTCTTGCTTATGTTGCATCTGGGTGCATTGGTATGGCTCCTTCGTCCAACTCATCTGCTAGCATGTGCATGGTCTTCTTAGGTGCGACTGAACCAGAAACACACTGATGCATAGTGTCCGTGCTGATCTTCCAGTGTGTGCTAGTGGTCATGCACATCAACTGTCAACTACATGTTTAGCTCCAGTTGGAATTTCTTCTTGTCTTTGCCTCGGTGAGCGTGCTGAATGGGTTGATCGCATGCATGCGCACAATGACATGCATGTTGCTGAATTCCCTTGCCTGTGATCAACAACACTGCTCACCATGTTTTCTTTGTGCCAGCTGCTAGGATGGATCTTTAACTTGTACGAGCATAGTTTCATTAGTGAGTGCATGTTGCGCCCACTATTGTACCTGTTCCCGCTGCAACTCATTCTCTCGTCTATGTAGCTCATGTTCTTCCTTGAGTTGTTGCTTCAGCACATGAAACTCCTTCTCTGTTTCGTTCTCTGTCTTCGCACGATCTTCATGTCGCGTCGTCACCTCATAGCCTGAGTCTCCAAAGTTGCTTTCATCACAAGTGGACCTTCTTGAGCTTGCAACTTTGTTCGCCTCTATGTTGTCAACAACCTTCCTCTTGCATTCGTTGCATCCGATATGCTATCTTTAGCTGCTATTCATGGTGATGCTTACTATGATGCTGCTGCCGTCATATCTTGGTGTCCTTGTCTACGAACAACTTTATGTCTTCGTGGGTATTCAAGTCCATAGAGACTTGATCGACTGCATCCCCAAGTGTGCTCTGAACAGTGTCTTCGACTCTTCTCTCCTGGAAACCATTACATGTACTTCTGAGAGGTAGATGAACATCTGCGATACCTGGAGACATGGAAACACTCATGGCAAGAAATTTGTCAGTCGAAAACCAAAATGAACTTCAGAACTTACTTGCAACATACCTGTGTGACTGATCATGAAGGTTGCGCAATTTCCCCCGGGAGGTCGGGAGACTAACTACCAAGACTGCACAAGGTATAGTCTGGGCTATGAGGAGGCTAACTAACTGCTGGAACTAATCAATGCATAGTCCATCCTGGCTGTTGACTGCTGGAATTGCACAATGTGCAATCTCAGCTAGCAATGGTTGCAAGCTCAGTGACTGCATTACGCAATTTTCTGGGCTAGCAGTCATTGTCCCTGAGAATTGCGCAAAGCAAGACCGGAAGACAACTCCTTGGAAGAAAAGTGCATTTTTGGAGAGGAAGACAACGCCTTCCTTCTCCAGATTGCGCAATGCTGTCTTGGTGAGGCAGAGTCTGGGCAAAGGCTGGCTAGACTCGCCGATGGGCAACTAAAAGAAAATGTGAATGTGAATGGATGGCGATATTGAGTGTAAGCATAAGTGAATGATAATGCATGCAAATAGTGAATGAAAGATTCAGAAAATGGAACAACATGCATGTGGGTGAGGCGAGTCGCAAAATCGATGACCATTTGTGAAAAATAGTTTCATGCATGTGACAACAATGAGATGTTAAAGAAAACTAAAACGGTGCTAGTATAAGCTAGTATGTATCAAAACAACAGAAAGAACTCATTGAAATCAAGCAGACAACATTCATACGAAGAGAAACACAAAAAGCACCAGAAACGCAGTGCAAAACATGAATAGCGGGATTACCCCAAAACAACTGAGCTGAATGTGTCGATGACTCCTGGATGCAATGTGGGATGTCAGAGCTGCAAGATTGATGTGAGGAATGAGTTCTTCAGCATCTGGTTAATGAGTTTTGATAAAATCGAGGTTGCGACACACATGCCACAAATCTAGGTAAAGCGACACTTGGTGGGAGGTTTCTGAAATGATATTTTCATGTAACCTTTAGCTGCTAAAAATAGATCCCTAAAACAAGCGATGCCTTTGCATGTTGCCTTGGGTGGAGCAGGCCATGCATGCAAATCAATATTGCTCGGTCTCAGAGGGAACCAGTCAACTCAACTGCACATGCAAAAGTCTGCTCAGTTGGGAGGAAAAAATGCGTATTTCTGGGAGGGAGATGGGCTGGTTTCCCAAAGGGATTGTGCAATTTTTGAGTAGAGCAGTTGACTGCTTCCCAAAATTGCACAATTTCTAGGCTAAGTAGCCCTACTGGGAGGAATTGCGCAATTTTCTGGGTGAAGCTTGGCTGGCATATTTGTGCAATTCTGGAGCCTAGCAGGTTTCCAGACAGAATTGCACAATTTATGGAGGGAAGGTTTGTGATGCATGAAAGTGTTCCCTCTATGGACAGAGGCAACTCCTCTAGCCATAGAGTGGTTCTAGTCACAAAGAAGGACAGATCAAAAATAGTTTTCCTTAAAAATTCATGGTTGGAGGCCTACCTCAAACGGTGGTTGATGGAGTTCCATTGCGCTACTCCAGCTTCTGCTTCCTTCTCCTAATAAGTGATCAATCTGAAACAATGCAAAGGAAATACAACAAAGCACGTAACCAGAACAACAATGATCTATTTCCTCACAAAGTCAAGAAGTCATGAGCTATCAAGTACATTACATACAAGACATAGGAAAACATCATTGATTGCATTAATAATGAAATAAGAGTAAGCTTACAACCAAAGTCTTGACGTCATAAGCCTTCTCAAAGGGGTCCAGCCAGCCTGTTCTTCAAGCATTCACTCTTTGAAGATGGATCTCCCAATACAAAAATCTCTCTCACTCATAAGTTTTACACAAGATTAAGGGCACTTCACAACCTTCCACAAGCTATCAACAATCCCACACTTGTCACACTCACACCAGCTATCTAGCGAACTCACAAACAATAACAGCACTGCTCAACTAGCCAACTATCCAAAAACTATCCAAAAACTAGCAATGCATAGCAATGGTGAGAGTTTAAATAGGAGGAGTCTCCATGAAAGTTGGGAGAGTGAGCTTATCTCCAAGGAAGGTAGCACAAATGACGGAACAACCATGCTGGAGAAAGGAGGGTGATACAAACTATGCCAACAACCAGGTCTGGAGTAATCTAGAAGGTCCACTATTCGAACAAATTCGCCCAATCTGGTTCATCGCGGGTGGCATAACTTAGGAAAAGTGGGTCATTTGGAAACCTCAGAGAGCATTTGTCTAACATAAGCATGTTTGACTTGGACACATGACACAGTAGAAGGACTAGAGTGAAGACAGTGACAAATTACTGTGTAACAGATGCCCCCTAAAGTATGAAGCCCAAGAGAGTGGGAGGGGTGAAATGCTTTACAAAACTGACTGAGCTGGAATACCATCTGGAAGAACCTGCACACAAGTACAACTGATATCTTTGATAATGACGTACATGTAGTCTAGGCATGGGCGCAACCATCCAAAAGACATACGAAATAGGTCTGTGGTATGGATGCAGCCATCCAGCTAATGAGACCATGATAATGATAAAGGTCTGGTCGTAGCCATCCATGAAGACTTAGGTATGGTCGTAGCCATCCATCAACGAGTCATGTAATCATAAACCAATCCACGCAGCCCAAACATGTGTAATCTGAGTTCGGGGTCTTGAACCCATCCGATCATAGTACAAATTCTAACATGTGAATAGATGTGCCGAGGTCAAGCATGATAGAAAATCACTTGATTACTGGTCAATGATGAAAACCGTCAACAAGCACGAGAGAAACCACCAATAATGCCAATGGTTCTCAAGGTACTAGTTAGCAAAATCCACGAAGTGTGAAGAAGGAGCTAAAGTCTAACACTCATGAAATCACCCAATCGATGACTAGTGATGAAAGTTGACTGTCAGGTGTGAAGAACTTGCCATTGAGGCATGCAAGCTCTAAGGTACCACAAGCGTATCTCTAGATCAATCTCTTGGATAATGAGTTGATTTCGACAGGAGACGACCCGTCGCAGGAGGGCCATAACGTTTCTCCCATCAACAACACGAGATAAGGAACAAGTAGTAGATGGTGAAACAGAGTATCAGAGGAGAAGGCGAGGGTGTAAACTGCAGAAAGATTATACTCTTGAACATGTCGGCGACATGACTCTGGAGGGTGGCAACATTCAGGTACCAAGGGATCAGAGGCTCAATGGAGACAGCGTGAATCAGATGGAATGAGGCTGAATGGTAACCCAAACCCCGCGGAAGGCCAAATGACAATGTATGGATGTCCCAACCCGACAAGAAGCAAACATGTCGATGTTCAAGAGTGACTAGCTGCCATAGACAATCAATGATAAACCTGCTTGTTGAATCCAACGTAGTAATAGTTTAACGAGCCCTAGGAAGGAGAAGCTCGAGTCTCGTCATGGTGACGAGCCCAATGTCGTCAGTGTTTAACAAGTTCGACATAGGTAAAACTTGGAGTCTTTTTCATGTTTAGAGAGTTTGAAAAAGACACGGAAAAGAAAACTCTAATGGGGTCCTTTTTCGTAGATTTGCGTATTTCGAGCCCTAAAAAGTATAAAACGATACTCAAAAGAACCGCCCAACCATTACGACCGAGGAGTACTTTTCGTGAATAGTGACTTCAACTCGAAAAAGTAGAAAAGCGATCGAAATCATGTCGTTTCCTAACCAATAACGAGCTTGAAATGACAAAGGCCAGGTAATCTTTTCGTGTTTACACGGTCAGAAAAGAGCTTAAAGGCGACAGCCTCTCATTTCTTTTAACGAGTCAAAAGGAAAACTCGGCAATCTTTTCATCTTTAAACGGTCGAAAAAGAGCTGAATGTAGACCTCCATTTTTATTTAACAAGTCAAAAGGGAAGAATACTCTACAATCTTTTCATCTTTTATGAGTCAGAAAAGAGCTTAAAGGAGACTCGTCCTAGAGGAACAAGTGGTATAAAAGGTAGCAACTGGTTCCGGAAATGGTGGAACTACTCAAAAAATGTAATGGTCAAGAGGCTGGCTAATAAAACCACTCATTGCTATGGTTCCTTAGGAAAGGATAAACAATCAAGTGAAAGCATATGATCAGCCAAAGAGATGGTGGCAATGGAATGAAACAACCAAGGCTCATCTAGCAGAATTTAATGGATAACAACGGCAATCATGAGATGTAAATCAGGTATGGGTTCATTTTTACACAAGCTTGAACCATGGAGAACTCTGCTTGGATTCGGTTTCATGTTTACACAAGCTTGAAATGAAAAACTATGCTTGTTATAAGTTTGCATGCCCCCTGCATAATGATGCAAATCGAGGTACATGTCCCCCAAGCTTCATTACATTCAATGAGGTGGATGGAATGAAGGTTCACTTTCGAGATCTTGGAAAGACTCGACTTGGATTTTACGAGATCTTAAGAAAAGACTCGATTTGGAAAGGGAGTGGTTTCATTTTTTTAATGAGGTTGACACAGTAAAAGAACTATCCTCATAACCCTTGTTTCATTTTTTAATGAGGTTGACACAAGATCAAGAACTTTCCTGAAGACTCCTTGTTTCATTTTTGTAACAAGGTTGACATAAGAAAAGAACTATCCTCGGCACTCCTTGTTTCATTTTTTAACAAGGTTGACACAGGAACAAACTATCCTCATGCACCTTGTTTCATTTTTTAACGAGGTTGACATAAGAAAAGAACTATCCTCAGGCACCTTGTTTCATTTTTTAATGAGGTTGGCACAAGATCAGAACTATCCTCGGGCACCTTGTTTCATTTTTTTAACGAGGTCGACACAAGATCAGAAATATCCTTGAGACTCTTGTTCATGGACCATACGAGAACATGGCTCCCAAGAGGTCTTCGTGGGATGGAAGAAACACACTCTGGGAGGAAGTCATGTCATGAGGCGCTAATGACAGACCGAGTTCCAATGCCCCCAGTACATGATTTACCAGGCTATCTGCATGATCATCAGTATAGGCAGAGATGGAACGGGTAGCCACATAATTGTCCTTTGGCAAGGAAGGCATTTCTTGCGAGCAAGAACCAAGAGGAGATGACAACTGCGCAGGTGGCACTGGGGGACAAAAGAACGATAATTGATCTATGGTCACCATTCTTCTGTTGTGTGGAAAATAGACCACAGGGAAAAGTGAAGAGACGAGGGCCCCCCTGGCATAAACATAGTCACGGCCAAGGAGCAGACTGAAATCTAAAGCACCTTGGACAACCATGATGTCTATATAGACGATTTTTCCCCCCAAAGTAATAGGAAGCTTTAGGAGGATCCCTAAAGGTTGACTAGTTCCTCCATCAAATGCCAACAGATTCCGTGTGACAGGAACAAGCTGTGGGGAGCCCAAAGCTTGCCAAGTAGTGGAAGGCATAAGACTGACAGATGCACCCTCATCCAAGATAGTGCCAGGTACTGCCTTATCATAGGCATGTACTGTAATCTAGAAAGGCACATGGGATGGAAGGTGGAAGGTGGTCAAATGACTCCAGTCGAAGGAAATGACCGAACTACTTGGTGGGGGAACCATATGATTACCCCCTTGCCCTACAGGAACCGAAGGAGGACCCCCTTGATCAGCGGGGATAGGAGGGTCATTCTCGGACTTAGGAGAATCTGACGAGACGAGAAGAACATGAGCATGAAACTCTTCCAAAATAGAGTGATCAACAGTTGGTGAACCCAAGTCGACACTCTCTCCAACCAATGGTTGGTCTGGAATAGGTGTAGCACAGCTAGGTTCAGAAAGAGGAGGATGGACAAGAGAAGAATCTAAGTCAATCTCTTTGTCAACGGGGAGAGGGTTTGAAGAGAGCCTCTGATAACCAACGGGAAGTTGGGGTGAAGAAGCTGTAAGACTTTCCAAAACGGCGGAAGCTTTATCCATGAGTGGACAAAGGTGAAGGGGATGGTTGCCTTCACATAGCCTACAGGGGAATCGAATCTTCCCTTTCTTCTTACTGTTTCCAGTTGATAGGGTGGCATCGCCATGAGCTTCAGAGGATGATGAGGGATGAGCTGGATCGTGAGACCATACTTCTAAGATCCTAGGAATGCCAGGACAATCACGAAGAAGATGGTCACCCTTGCACAATTTACAAGGAAACTTAACCTTCCGCGAAGGAGCAGAAGGTGTTCCAACCTGAGATGTACTTGGAGCAGTAGCTGCACAGGTGGCCTCGCATTTATCAGACTTCTTCTTCTTCTTAGCCTCCTAGTTACTAGATGTGAAACTTTCACGAGGCGGAGGAGGAGAGGAGGAGGAAGAAAAAGGGGAAGAAGGTGTAGGCTCAATCTTGGAATCAACATGTCGTGGTTCGGACGAAGGAGACGGTGGAATAAGAGTCATGACACTTGGAACCATCGAGGTTGAAAACAACCAAACGGGTAAACCGATGGTTAACCCAGGCAAGGACAGAGTTGCCATATACGGAGCACCGACATTTCCAAAAGGAGGAAATGGACTAGGGTTCCCATCTGGGGGAAGACCTTGGCCAGTAGACTTGGGGACGGTTTCGATCAAGAACGAGCCTGAAAAAAAACTCTTCTCACAACCAAGAACTTGAACTATTACGAGGAATATTTCGTGGGCAGTAAATTTTATGACGCGGGAACAAAACTTGACCTTTTCATCTTTAAAGAGTCGAGAAAAGGATGAAAAGATGACTCTAGTCACCTTCGAATATTTAATGAGCATGAAGTGACAAGTGCTCAGATGGAACTTTTCTTTTAGGGAGTCCGAAAAGGAATGAAAGTGACTACTCTAGAGAAACAAGGCAAAGGTTTACCAAACAAATCTGTAAAACTGCAGATACACCTTAGCAGTCATATGAAAACCAAGGACTTTCCGTACGACAGTCAATCTTCCCGAATGTTGTCTTTGGTGCATTATGGTTTGTAAGGCGGCAGAAACGGCTTCCTAAGGATAAAGGATGATAACCTAGTGGGGTCTCCCAACATATACTCGACGGTACATGGGAGCACAATTCCGCGCTAGATCACTATTGAGTCACAGAAGGAGGAATCACCCAACCTTGAGTGGAAACAAAAGTGACTAGGTTTAACGACGCAGGAGCACGTCTCTAGCCTAGACATCTAAATAGTGTGTGTTATGTTCCAATGCGTTGTTAGATTTATTCAGTTCATTTTAGAGTTGATCTTGGATTATGTTTCAGTTTTCAGGCCTTACCATATGTATATCAAAAACCTAGGATGCAGCTAGAATGAGTAAAGCATATTTCATTTCGATGAACACCTACTTATAGAAAGGTAGAGAGTTCATTCCCAAACCAAGACAAGCGAATGCAAACCCTAAGAAACACAATGCATCAATACACTAATCTCACGATGCATCGATACTACTAATGAAAGATTTAGAGTTCTCTTTTCAATTTCTCAAACATGAAAATTTGAAATGCACATATACTTTCATTTTCATATATCAAATGAATGCAATCCTTTTGATTTTTTTTTGAATTTAAAGAGACAAACAAGAAAGTGTGAACTGATCGATCCAAACAATTGTGATCTATGCTTGGTGGTGAAGAAATCGAATCAACATAAAAAATTGGTTCAATGATTGACACTAAAAATCAACCAACAAGAAAACAAGCAGTGAAAAAGCCTCAAGAAAATCAACAAGACGGTTTTGGATGAACCTTGAACAGACAAGTAACCCAAGAAAACGGTTTCTTGACGAAAATTCTAAAGGGCTAGGTCACATGGCCTAAAAACACAATACTCACTCAATGAAATCGAAGAGATAGTACCCTACCCAAAAGCAATTAAAACAAGCTAATGAGAAGACAAGAAACAATAGGGGATAAGCAAGATTGATGAATTCAGGAGGTAAAGTCATAAAAACAACTTTACAGGAATCATCGCAAGTGTTACGCTGACAACTAGAGATTTCATCGCTAAATGAGATACCATCGCTAATGATGGACAAACAACTAGAGATGTCAGCGCAAGTTGAGATACCATCGCTAGTGATGGACAGACAACTAGAGATGTCAGCCCAAATTTTACATTGACAACCTGAGATGATCGCGGAAATATACCTATTTTCCGCGATGATGCGATTTAAAGAGTCGTCGCGGGAATTAAGCTATTAACTCGAGATCATCGTGGGTACAAAGCTACAAAGTGTTGATGACATCGCGACTGTTAGGCTTTTTTCCACGATGATGCAAAAAACAATGACAAATGAACAAAAACTCCTGAACCAAAACCAGTCAACCCTTCAATCAAAAAGGGGTATTTCCCAAATCCACCCAGGAAACTCAAAAGACTGATAACTAATCCCCAAACTTCAAAAGAGACCAAATCAAAAATCAAAACAAGAGCAAACAAAGGAATAACAAAGGCCAAGCTCCCGAGTGGAGTCGCCAATTTGTGATGCAGGAAAGTGTTCCCTCTGCGGACAGAGGCAACCCCTCTAGCCCTAGAGTGGGTCTAGTCACAAACAAGGACATATCAACAATAGTTTTCCTTAAAAATTCATGGTTGGAGGCCTACCTCAACTAGTGGTCGATGGAGTTCCGTTGCATTGCTCCAGCTTCCGCTTCCTTCTCCTAATGAGTGATCAACCTGAAACAATGCAAAGGAAATACAACAAAGCACGTAACCAGAACAACAATGATCTATTTACTCACAAAGTCAAGAAGTCATGAGCTATCAAGTACATTACATACAAGAAATAGGAAAACATCATTGATTGCATTAATAATGAAATAAGAGTAAGCTTACAACCAAAGTCTTGACATCACAAGCCTTCTCAGAGGGGTCCAGCCAACCTGTTCTTCATTCACTCTTTGAAGATGGATTTCCCAATACACAAACCTCTCTCACTCATAAGTTTTACACAAGATTAAGGGCACCTCACAACCTTCCACAAGCTATCAACAATCCCACACTTGTCACACTCACACCAGCTATCTAGCAAATTCACAAACACTAACAACACTGCTCAACTAGCCAACTATCCAAAAATTATCCAAAAAATAGCAACACATAGAAATGGTGAGAGTTTAAATAGGAGAAGGAGTCTCCATGAAAGGTGGGAGAGTGAGCTTATCTCCAAGGAAGGTAGCACAAATGACGGAACAACCACGCCAGAGAAAGGAGGGTGATACAAACTATGCCAACAACCAGGTGTGGAGTCATCTGGAAGGCCCACTATTGGAACAAACTCGCCCAATCTGGATCATCGTGGGTGGCATAACTTAGGGAAAGTGGGTCATTTGGCAACCTCAGAGAGCATTTGTTTAACATGAGCATGTTTTACTTGGACACATGACACAGTAGAAGGACTGGAGTGAAGACAGTGACAAATTACTGTGTAACAAGGTTGGTTGCCCTCAAGAATTGTGCAATTTCTTGACGGAGCTGCTAAGCTTGCAACTGGACCAAGTCCAGTAGAACAACCCGTTAGGGGAATGAAACAAGCTCTGATGGACAGGTCATTCTGCAATAAAATCACTGAAGCTTGCGTACTTGATGAAGCAAGACATGTTGCTGTGAAAGGTTGGTAGGGAGGCTCCAAAATGAAGCTACGGAAAAATTTTGGAGGGTGGTTGTAGCTGCTACAATAGATCTGTATAAATACCAGCCTCCTCTATTAGTCTCATTACTCAAATGAAAAATTCTCTTTATCTCTAGATGTATTCTCATCTCTACATCACTATTGAACAAACTGACTGCCATGTGTACAAATTGATCTACAAAATCATTGAATGTAAATTCAATGTTGTTCTTCCTGACCAAGGATGTCCAGTGAATGATAGACTGAGGGTTCCCGTAACTGTCTGTCTTCTGTAGCTGGAAAGGGAACCTGTCTGACCGAGAAGAAATTAATAAATACACCAAAATGGATGCATATCTAAAAACTCCTTCTGTTGAGAATTTCATGAATTGCTCATGAATCATCTCTGCCAAAAATTCACTGTAACATAAAATAGTTAGTGACTTTTAACCACTGGAAAATATAGAGAGAAATGCAAAAAAGTTTTCATCTACCCACTGGTCAAAGTAGTATCCTAAGATGCAAGAAATCATGGATATTATCTGTTTGGCCTTCTCAGGAAAAATTGAAGCAGGGCAGGGAGGGTTTGTTTTGGGCAACTGGGAATTATCAGGCATGAAAGTTTCAAACACTTTGGCTCTTTGAGGGAAATCCAATTTGTTATATATTTATGTAAGGAAATTTGGGTGAAAAGGTTACCCTGGGTTAGTGTTTTTTATCTTGATCATCTCTGAAATTGAGTGGCAATTAATGGAAAATAGAACTTCACCATTCTGGGCCACTACTGTTCTTTGGCTAGGCATATAACGGAATTGGCACCAGGTTACAAATTTGGGGAAATAGTAGGTTTGTGGAAAATGTATCGGGGTAGGAAGGAGTCCTACAATCCCAATTCATCACTAAGGTCCAGATTGTTTTGTTTGATCCAATTGCAAAGCTCGTATAAGTCGAATTCACAATTGGTCTTTGTAACCTGATAGCACTGATCAACTAAAGGCCGATGGTCTAAATCTATGGCTGGGGGCAGCATGGGATTCTCCTGGGGAATGAATTTCTTCTTGGAAGACATAATTGAACATGTTTAGTCGATGGTTAGCTTGAAAATACCTGGTTAAGCAACTTAATGGTCAAGCGAGGAATTGGACAAGTGTGTGAATGCGTTTAAACTGTTGGGAATGCGGGGTTCTAAGAGAAATCACAACGATAATTGAGACAATTTTTGACACTAAAATAACAAAGAAGGGTTCGCCGTTCGCAAAATCAAACCTTTATAAAAAAACAGTTACTGTTCAAAAAGTCATTTATTTTGGTGCGAGGGAATGGAGTTAATAAATAACGAACTTCTATAACAGATAAGGCAAAAAAAAATATATTATAATGGGGTGGGGGAATATAGACACGTGGAGTTCGAGGATTATGGTATATATGGTGACGTGTGAGCGCAGGAGGAAGTTGCAGGGATGGAGCGGTAAAAAAGAGCGTGGTGGAGAGGGAGGAGGTACGTGGCAGTATGGGAATGGATGTGATGGGAACGTGGTGCAGTGAAACATCAGGAACAAGACCAATGGGTGATCAACGAAGGTGGAAATTAGGTTTGAGGGGAAATTGGAGGGGGGTAGCAATGGGAAGTGGTTTCAGGGGGGGAGAGAAGTGCATAAAAGGGTGCCATGTAGCACCAAGCGGGTTTGTGAAGACCACTTCCTCAGAGCCCCCCCCCCCCCCCCCGCTTGTCAGATAATGTTTAGAAGCACTAGGGGGGTGCAAACTAAACCTAGCACAGTAATCTTGAACAATCTCATTTGGAGCCCTTTTCAATTTTTTGTATTCATTTAGAACTTGGAGGGGGTTCTTTTAGTTTCCTATCTATTAAGAAAGATTTGGTGAAACTGAGGTAAATCAACTATGCTCCTAGCTAGTAATGCCGTATACCATTTCTTAACTTCTCCCATTAAACTATGAGCAAACAACCTGATTTTAACATCATCATCATCGACTTCTTCTAAGTCAGAGAAGTCATTTATCTTATCAATATGTTGTTGTGATGTCACAAGACCTGTACCATCAAATTGTGGAAATCTATGAGCATAGTTCTATGGCATAGCATTTAAAGGTTCTTGTAACACCAAAGGATCATATCTACCTGCCATGTCTGGTATGTGAGGTACAAATGAAACTACAATAGGTGAGGGTATGGAAGGTATGAAAGGAGGTGTAATAATAGTTTGTTGTGTAGATGCAGAGATGGTAGTGGTTGAAGATGAAATGGGTGTAGTGAAAATGGGGAAAATTACTGGAGAAGAAGTGGAAGCAGAAGGAAATCCTAGGGGAACAGAGACTACAGGGGTTTGGAAAAGAGTGGTATGAACAATGGGTCCTTTGGATGAAAAAGAAAAATTAGGTGGAATTACTAGTGAGGAGGGAGAGGAAGGAACAAAAGAATAAGAAGAAGGTTAGGGTGATAAATGAAGGAGAGATTCATACACAACCTCATCTAATATACTTACCAAGACTTCAAGCTTAGCAAACTGTTTAAGTTGATCATCTTCAGATTTTGATTTAGTAGTTTGGAATTTGGAAAAGTAAGGCTTTAGCAAGCTTTCATCAATAACTGTTTTGAGTAAAAAACTGTCAAATTTAATTCTAAATAAACTATGTTCGAAAGTTAAGTCAAACTATATATCTTCTAAAGTAACAAAGCTCTCAGGAAGGGAATTAACCCTAGGCAGAGGACTTTGACTTGTTTCACTCTCAACTACACTCTTCTTCCTAATTATTTTTTCTAGATTATCTACAATTTTTGGTGGATTAGGATCTGGGTGTGCTCTAGTATGTACTCTTTTGGGAGCCAGATCTACTACAAAATATATATAGTTATCAAACTTTATACAACTTTGTGAATGATAGACAGTCTTAGCTCAAATCTTAGAAATAGTTTTTTAAGTAGTGAGACAAACTTTAATCTAGGGAAGCGTAAATATGAATCAAGTTTGTTCGTTCCCCAGTATGGTCGCCAGAATGTTAGCACTCTATATTTCTTAAGATTGTGAAAGAAATGCAAAGGTAACCACAAAACCACTTTCAAGTCTAGAAGCTAGCCCTCCTAAACTTAGAGAGGGACCTCTCTATTATATTTAACTTTGTTTTCTTTTAGAATTTAGGCTAGATGTGAAAATAGAAGGTTTGGTTTTTGAATTGATTGTTTGGTGGGTTGGTTGATAATGTAAGAAGGGACCATTGGGCAATGGAGTTAATTTTATTTAGGTGGATCTTTTTAGTAGTGACATATGAGTTTAACAAGGAAATGTAGGCAGATTCATTGGATCTTATATGCTTGATGAGATGGGAAATAAGAAATGACCAAGTATCCATTAAATATAGAGAAATTAAGAATTATATTGCTTAACTTCGGTTGGAAACATCGAAATTGTTCAAAAGACAGAATTGAATGTATTTAAACAAATTCAGATTCTTTATTTTCTTTGAACAAAATAGATCAGAAACACATGTCAAATTATAGAGAAAGGAAAACACAATAACAAGAGAGAATATCACTTCGCCAAAAAATCTGACACTGGAATCCTAAAAAGCTTTTGTATTATTGAAAATTTATCCACTAGAACTTGTGGAGTAGCTTTACATCCATATTCATTTTCTTCCATACAAAAATAAACCCTTACTACTTCGAAATATGAAGTATTTTTAGAAAAATTACAAAAACATCTTGACTTCATAATATCAAGGAAAAATACAAAATTGTCTAAAACTGTTTACATAAATAGTACAAAAATTTAGGAAACTGAATTTCTGTATTTGACTAGCACTATTTTTCTGGCTTGCTGTTGGTAACTGGACTTGAAGAATAGCAGCTGGTTGTTGATGTCCTTCTGGAGATTCGATGACTGTTTGCTCTAGTAACTCACACAATTTTTACCACCTCTATTCATCTGACAGTTTAAACTTAATTAACCTTCGGCAAACCTCATCTACCTCTATGAATTTCTTGAAGGTAGGCTTATTGAGAAACAAATGACTGATTTCATGTTTGATCAATAAATCGTAGCTTAGGCCTTCCATGAATGCCTTTCTTATGAGTGTGCCCTTGATTTTAGCAAATTTTGACCTGTCTCTAGCAATGGCGCAAAATTTATGATGGTAATCTTCATGCTTGACCAATTTATCTCCTATCCCTTGTAATCCAGGGAGACCTTTTTGGTGCACTATGTTGAATTTCCTATGAAATCTTTGAGTGATGTTTTTCAAATTGTTGCATTTAGTCTCCAATTGCAGCATCAAATTCTTCTTAGTGAGAACTTTTCTCACTTCCAAAATGGTATCTGTTCTGTCTTCTATGTCTAGTTCTTCCAACTCTTCTTTGGATTTTGAATTTAACAGTGTTATTAGAGCTATAACATCACTTGGTTTGGTGCCAAGGTCTTTCTTCACATTTGCTATAAGTTATTTTTATTTCTGGACCAACTCATCTTGTTTAAAGATGATTTCAATAGATGGCCATATCCTTGTCATAGCTTCATTGATCTCCATCCATATGTTTTCTTTGGCTCCCGCAATGGTATCAACTATGGTAGATTTATTCTCTAGATATTCTATCCTCTATGTGAGCTTGTGTGTTTTCTGCAATTCTGCTAGATATACATTGTCTATTTTGAGCTTTTTTTCCTGCAAATTATTTAATTTCTGAGTTAATTTCTCAATTTCTTGGTCTTTAATAGACATATTTTCCATGGCCTTAGCCAAATCTATGGGTGTACTGTTAGGCTATCCTTTTGTTGTGACAATTGTTGTTGATGTTAATGCCTCGGCTGTCGATGTACCTGCCACTGGGATTATAGCCAAAGGAATTGCTTGCACTGCACTAGCTTGCTGCTATTTTTATTTCAGGAGTGTCTCCAACTCATTTTCCATTTTTGAAATCTAATTGTTTTGTTTGATGACGATCTTGAACAAATTATCCTTTTTTTTCACCTTCTCTCCATATTCCTTGGCCTGTGGATCTTCAGTGGAGGGGAGATTAAGCTGCTTCTTCAACGCTGCTATGTATGCATTCTTGTTCCTTATAATTTCTTCATCTACCTTTATATATTTGGGATCATATCCCAGTTTAATGACCAAATCCTCCAAAGAATTTATCTTTGTGTCTTTGGCCAAAGAAGAAACTCTTTCTAACTTTAATGATGCTTGAATATTATTTATTGAAACCTTAAGCTTAGCTGCTACCATAGCTGTGTTTGTAATGGTGTTGTAAAGAATTTCTCCAGACTGCTTGAGGAAGTCCATCTGTTCATGAGATGGATTGTATTTGTGTCAAAAGAGAAGATAGATTTCTTGTAATCTTCTACTAATTTTGGCTGAGCAACTTTAGGCTCCAAGAAGGAAACCTACATTTTCCTCTTCTCTACATCAAAAGTTGAGAGAAGCATGTGCTAGGTGGTGGTTGTCTGTTTCCAAAACTGTGAAAAAGTGGTTGCCTTGAGTGCCTGGTTCTTTGCTTTGATTTCCATGTAAATGGAAAAAATTATTTGATCCTTATTGCTCTGGTATGACTCTCTTGATGGTGATGAAATTGGTGTATCTATGGTCCTTGGGTCATAAGAGATGTAGGAATAGTCTCCTCTCTCCTTGGCACTAAAGGGATACAAGGACCTGTTATAATGATGGGCTATTGTTGTTCTGTATTTTGCTGCTAAGTTTCCCCAGTATCTATAGTGTTCTATTTCTTACAGTATACTATAAAATATTTAGTTGATATCTCTGTTACTGAAGGGGAGATAATTTCCCTTGGTCTTTTCTCTTTCTTTTCTCAAGGTAATGGAGTCTATGAAGTAGATAATAACCACTGTTCGGCCTCCTACAGAGTATTCTCTTGCCACTCCTCCTGGTTCATAAACTGTTATATTTATGGTCTAGGAGTATGGGTGTAGGGAGAATACTTCTGTTCCATTCTTAATTTAGAGATTATCCCAAAAGGGTCATAAGACCAAGTAAAGATATGTTTTAAATTCATCTACTTCAAGATAACCTCTGCCTCTTGTCCTGCTGACCTTGCATTGCATGTAAATGGCCCAAATTGTGTTTTTATTTTGAACCATGCCTTCTTCTTGGCCGCCAAGAAGTGCATCTGATCCATGTTGATCATTTTCCTGATAAAATCCAAGGAAAATATTAGAATAGGTACAAATTTGGGTAATTTATAGGGAGGAAATTCACAACCATATATTATGATCTCTATGTAAGATTGGTATAAATACGAGTCTCCTCTCTTGGTCTCATCACTCAAATGAAAAATTCTCTTTATATCTGGATGTATTCTGGGATCTACATCATTATTTAACAAATTGGCTTCCATGTGTACAAATTGATTTACAAAATAACTGAATGTAAATTCTGTGTTGTTCTGCCTGACCAAGGAGGCCCAGTGAATGACTGAATGAGGGTTCTGTCTGTCTTCTATAGTTGGAAAGGGAACCTGTCTGATTGAGAATAAATTAATAAATACACCAAAATGGATGCATATCTAAAAACTCCTTTGGTTGAGAATTTCATGAATTTCTCATGAATCATCTCTGCCAAAAATTCACTATAGCAGAAAATAGTTGGTGGCTTTTCACCACTAGAAAATATAGAGAGAAATGAAAAAATGTTTTCATCTACCCACTGGTTAGAGTAGTATCCTAAGATGATCCAAGTGGATCTCTAAAAATTACAAGTGGCATGGTAAGAAGGCTCAAAAATAAAAGTGACAACAACTCTATAAACGTAACATCGGATCGAAGTGCTCGTCATCCTGATTCTAACGGTGTGAATGACACTCAAATCCGAGTTCATATGAATAAGTTAGAGAAAGTCAAAGATCAAGTTTGACTTAGACATTTGGCAGGAGGAAGTGACATGGCAAAAATATCAGTGAATGGGGAAGCGCTAAGTGGTTTGCGGGTTAAGGAATTGGCCCCTAGCTCTACCCGGTTGCGATTGCGATATCACAATTGCAGATTGGAGGCAAATCAGCGGTTTCAAATCGGCCCCAGGAAAGACGAATTGCAATGCAATAATAACATATCGTAATCGTAGAGGGAAGAGGCATTACAGAATCAGCCCCGACAGAGTCAGGTTGCAATGCAATATATCGCAATCGCAGTTCGCAAAAGGGGAGCAGTGGTATGGAGTACCAACCTCAGTTCCCGCCAATTGTGATTTGTGATGATGCTTTAGACCTGATATATTATGAACTATGTAATAAGCCTATTAGCTCTGCTATTATCGCAGGGTGCCTGTTGTAAAGGCTTGGGTTTGTATGCTGATGGAAAACGCTGATTGCAATTTGTGAGGCTAACTATGCCGCTGGATTACTCCGCCGTTTGAGGTTTAATGCAAAAAAAATCTGTGGAATATTTTTATGTTTGACAGGGTTGTTACCGCGTACTATTCAGGGGCCCAAGAATATTTACTTGAAACAAACCCACCATATAATACTTGTCATCTTTTGGGAACTGACTAGGATTGAGGGGTTAGCCACCAGCATATATATAATGGATTGTCTGCATAGGAAAGGGGGGAGACTAGTCGATATTTTCGAACATTTTTACGCAGCAGTAACCCAACCTGGTAGTAGGGTTTGGAACCTCGCCTTGAGCAATATGGAGGTCTCGAGAGTTTACAGAAATATCGTTTATTCAAATGGGTGTTCGGATAAGTGTTTTTGCACGATTTTTCCCAGGATTTCGGTGGTACTGTCTGTTTCTTAAGCTGGGCTCTCCATTCTTCGTCCATCTTCCATCTTGGAGGTATAAGGATTGTAATTGAATGTTTCTTGTAATTTTATCTCTTTTGATGCTAGTTAATGAAAGAAGGCCTCCCCACTATTGAGCAAGAACCAAAGACGTAGTATAAATTGGATGAATACCATAATAAAATATTTGTGTCACGGTTTCTTTCTTATCATGTTATTTCCACATTGTTTTATTTGCTTTTAAGTTCCCTAGTTTATAAGATCTGTTTCATGTAATTTTGATGCATCTATAAGTAAAAGATCTTGGATCAAGTTTGGTATCAGAGCAAGTCTTTGTTGATGTGAATTGCATGAGTATATGCTAACCCAAAACAAGCTGCAAAAAGATAAAGGAACACTTAAGTCCTTTGATCCTGAAGTAGGACTTGCATAGCAGAAGAAACATGGAAAATGAAGAAGCCTGTTGGGAAGAGGAACAAAATTTCCGCAAGGTATTCTACAATATGGCAGAGAAAGTGGAAAAGCTGTTTTCAGAGTATTAGAGGGCACTTGGGCACGAGAAGTAAGACGCCAATGATAATAGATCAGAAAATCATGAAGGTGGTGGAGAAGAGCCTCCTCCCTCTCCTTTTTCAAGTGATAGTTCTTATCACTCTAATCGTGATTCCAAACATACATCTAAGAAATTGTTCTTCAAGCTAGATGTAAAGTTTGACCTGCCCATGTATAATGGAGAGTGTAGTGCAAAAAAAATTAATAATTGGATAAGACAGATAGAGGTCTACTACCAGATTCAGTAGATCAAAGAAGATGAGGAAAAGGTTCAGTTAGCATCTCTTTGGCTAGGTGGAACTGCTCTCGTTTGGTGGGAGAGCAAGTTGCAGAAGAGTAGAAAAAATTTGGGTAACCTTCTTTCCTCTTGGTCTAGTTTTATTTCTGCATTGGAAGACCAATTTTACCCTTTGGGTTATAAATAATTGGCACTAATTGAATGACAATATCTAAGGCAAGGTAAAGGAAAAAATGTGCAAAGCTTCATCGAAGAATTTTGGAAACAAGCATTGAATTTGGGCATCTCATTAGATTCGCTCGAGACTGTAACTAAGAATGTTGGTGCGCTACATAGTTACATAAGAGACTGACTATTATTGTTTGAGACTACTACGATTGATGCGGCCAGCATAAAGGTGATTCATCTTGAAAGCTGAGGCAAGAATGACAGAGATGATCAAGCTAAGAAAACACCGTTCAAACCTCAACATGAAAAATTTCATAAGAAAGGCAAGGGGAAGTCTAAGAAGATCGTTGCAGCCAAGAAAGAGGACAAAGCAACACCATCTTTCATGCATTGCAAGAGAGAAGGTCATGACGAGGAACACTGTTGGAAGCTACATACAGAGCTGAGACCAAAGAGATTCAGTGGAAAGGGAAAGCAGAAGAGGGTGGAAACAACTTTTAGGACCTTGGATCAGATTCTGGCAATGAGACATTGATCACAACCGTGGGCGTAAAAGGTACTCCTTCTGTTAGTAATAGTTCTGATTCAATGGAAAGTACTAGTTATTTGAATGAGCTTGTAAGTAATGAGTGAAAGAGAATTGAATTATTCCACATTAGAGTTATTATAAAACACACAAAGGTGGAAACTTTGTTCGATTCAGGTTCCCAAGAAAATTTAATCTCAGAGTCCTTAGTGAAAAAGTTAGGCCTCGAAACTAAGCCTCATTTGAGTCCATAAACGCTTGGTTGGGTAAGTGATAAAGAAAACTTACAAGTAACCAAGCAGTGTAGGGCCATATTTGTTATTGCTTCCAAATTAGCCGATGAGGTAGAGTTAGATGTTGTTCCTTTGGATATCTGTGGAATTATCTTGGGAATTCCATATCTATATGACATAAAGGCAGTTTTCTTTCAACACGAAAATAAATACCACCTCACGAAGGATGGGGTAGAATATATAGTCATAGCTCATCATACGAAAGTTAGTGCTAGCCTTGTAGGTGTAGGACAGATTAAACGACTAGTTAATTCTAGTAAAACGTGCATGCTCATGGTAGTGAGAGAGAAAGAGGTTGAGACAGCTGATGCTTTCAAAGGTTGTGATCCTAATCATAAGAAAGAATTGTTTGAAATTATTTCTGACTATGATGGGTTGTTTCAAGAATAGAGAGGATTACCCCCAAAATGGGAAATCCAACATGAGATCCATTTACAATAGGATGCTCCATTACTAAATATTAGCATGTACAGGATGACTTATATCAAGATGGAGGAGATCAAGAAACAGGTGCAGGAATTGTTAAATCGAGGGGTCATCAGACCGAGTTCTTCTTTGTGCGGCTCATTGACTGTGTTGGTGCCAAAGAAAGATGACAGATGGAGAATGTGCGTAGACTACAGGGTGCTAAACAAAATTATGGTGAAGAATCGATACCCTCTCCCTCACATTGATTAATTATTATATCAGTTTATAAATGTTGTCTATTTTACAAAATTGGATTTGAGTAGTGGATATCACCAGGTTAGAGTTGTAGAACAAGACATTTGGAAGACTGTATTCAAAACAAAATAGGGGTTGTTTGAATGGATAGTGATGCCATTCAGATTGTGCAATGCTCCAACCATATTTCTGAGGGTAATGAATGATTTGTTTAGGCCTTTTCTTGACAATATTATTCTTGTATATCTGGACAATATTCTTGTTTATAGTAGGACATGGGATGAACATGTATGTCATGTGAAGAAAGTGCTTGATGTTCTGAAAAAATAAAATTTGTATGTAAAACTGTCAAAGTGTGAGTTTGGGAAGACCTCTCTGGTTTACTTAGGTCACATAGTCAGTAATGGGCAATTGAAAATAGACCCCTCTAAAGTAGATGCGATTATGAAGTGGCCTAAGCCCACAAATGTTATAGAGGTTCGAAGCTTTTTGGGCACGGTACAATATTGGAGAAGGTTCATTGCGAACTTCTCTATTATAGCAACTCCCTTACACACATTGACAAGTGTGACGTAGACCTTTCAGTGGGGAGGAAAGCAACATAAATACTTTGACATGCTGAAAGAGAAAATCAACACAACACCCGTTCTAGCCTTACCAAACGTTCAGCAACCTTTTGAGATTGAAATAGATGCCAACGAATATGCCATGGGAATTGTATTGATGCAGCAAAGGAAGCCTGTATGTTACCATCCAGAGACTTTCTCCCAAGATGTTGTGAATTATGCCATGTATGATAGGGAGTTGTACGCCTTGGTCCAGAGTGTAAAGAAGTGGAAACACTACCTGATTGGCAAGGAGACCATCATCCGTACAAATCATCAGCCCTTGCAGTACCTTCAGTCACAAACCAATCTTCAACAAGCCCGTAATTTTATATGGATGGGATTCCTCCAGCAGTTTCATTTGGTAATAAAATACAAGAAGGGAGCCAACAACAAAGTAGCAGATATGCTTTCTCGCTCTCCTATTTCTACATCTGTAGTTTTGAAAAATTATTCTTTATTGTTAGAAGGTTCTTTTGAACAATATGCTAATGATGATGATTTTAAAGAGATTTATGAAAAATTGACTCATGGATCACAGGTGGACAATTATTATTTGTAGGGAAAACTATTGTATCACCTTGGAAAACTGTGCATACCCATTGATGAAAGGGTACATGTAATCCGAGAGGCTCATACCTCTCTTGTGTCTGGTCATTTTGGGGTTGAAAAAACTTTATGTCATTTACAGAGGTTTTTTTTTTGGCCTCATATGAAAAACATTGTGACTCGCTTTGTAAAGGGTTGTGTGTTGTGTTTTGTTTCAAAGCCCTCTAATAGAAAACTTGGGCTCTACACATCACTCCCTATTCTGATTCTACCATGGGAAAGTGTGTCCATGGATTTCGTAGGTGTTTCTCCTATGTCTAGGAAAGGTCACGACTATTTGTATGTCGTTGTGGATCATTTTAGTAAACTGTGCATTTTAATGCCTTGTAAAAAGCAGGTCATTGCTGAGTAGACTGCTTATCTTTTCTTTCAGCATGTTTGCGTCCATTCTGGGTTGCCCACATCTATTGTGTCAGATGGAGACTCTCGCTGTCTTGGAGAGTTATAGACCAGCTTGTGGAGAATGATGAACACTAAGATGAAACGAAGTATGGAATTTCATCCACATATCGATGGGAAGACAGAGGTCGTCAACCGCACCCTGTTACAAGGCTATTGTGGAAAACATCCCAAGTTGTGGGATTAACAACTTCCTTATGTGCAACATGCATACAATTGAGAAAGACATTCATCCACACGGAGCTCACCATTTGAGATATGTTTTGGTTATCTACCAAGGGATTCCTTAGACATGGTCTTTGGGAAATATGAGGATGGAAATGGATGAGATGATAGGGACAAAGAACATAAGTTTATTCAGCGGATACAAGTGATTCATCAAGTAATACAGGAGCAATTGGAGAAGGGTCAGGCTCGATATAAAGCTTGATATGATAAGCACCGAGTTAACCATTAGTTTCAAGTTGGGGACAAGGTATGGATCCACATCAGTAAGGATAGAATGAAGGGAGAAGGGAAGAAATTGAGACCCATTCGATATGGTCCCTTCACCATATTGGCAAAGATTGGAGATAATGCTTTTCGTCTCAAATTGATCGATTATACGCAAATGTACTTAGTAGTGAATGTTGAAAAACTGAAGCTCCATTGATTATGGATACCGATGAGGTTGCGTAGATTCCTACAGTGGACAATTTTGCACTAGAGTATCTAGACAAGTTGCATGAAGATATCATACTCGACAGGAAAACCAGAACATAATGATGGGGAGATGTGGAGTACTTTTGTGTTGGCTTAAGGGGAATGCATCCGGGTAAAGCTTGGTGGATGGAGAAAGAAAAAGTGAGGGACCAATTTCCTCACTTGCCAATAGACTGAAAATGATTTTGGCGGTCCAAAAGCTCTTAGTGGGGAGGATTGATCCAGGTGGATCTCTAAAAAGTACTAGTGGCATGGTAAGAAGGCTCAAAAGTCAAAGAGGTAGAAACTCTATAAACATAGCAATAGATTGAAATGCTTGTCATCCTGATTCTAATGGTGCAAATGACACTCAAATCCGAGTTCATATGAAGAGGTTAGAGTTAGTCAAAGATCAAGTTTGACTTGGATAGGTGGCAGGAGGAAGTGACATGGAAAAAATATCAGTGAATGGGGAAGTGCCAAGTAGTAGGCCGCTAATGGGCTCACAAATCACTGATCGCAAAAGGAAGAGGTCTACGAGTTAAGGAATCGGCCCCCAACACTACTGGGTTGCGATTGTGATATCATAATCGCAGATCAGAGGCAAATCAATGGTTTCAAATCAGCCCTAGGCAAGAAGAATTATGATGCGATAATTGCATATCACAATCGTAGAGGGACGAGGCATTACATAATCAGCCCTGACATAGTTAGGTTGCGATGCAATATATTGTAATTGTAGTTCGCGAAAGGGGAGCAGTCATATGGAGTACCAACCCCAGTTCTTGCTAATTGTGATTTGCGATGAGACTTCACACCCAATATATTATGAATTGTGTAATAAGCTCATCGGGTCCGCTGTTATCGTAGGTAACATGTTGTAAAGGCTTGGGTCTATACGCCGATGGAAAACGCCGATTGTAATATGTAATGAGGCTAACTGCGATGATGGATTACTCTGCTGTTTGAGGTTTAATGCGAAAATAATCCATGGACTATTTTTCTATGTTTGACAGGGTTGTTACCGCGTACTATTCAGGGGCTCGAGAATCTCTTCCTGAAACAAACCCGCCATCTAATACTTTCCATCTATTGAGAAATGCCTGGGATTTGAGGGATTATCCACCGACATACAGATAATGGACTGTATGCATAGGAAAGGGGGGGAGACTGGACGATAGTTTAGAACATTGTGTGCAGCAGTAACCCAACCTGGAAGTAGGGGCCAGAACCTCACCTTTAGTAGCAGGGAGGTTCTACGAGGGTGCAGGAAACTTGATTATCCGAATTGGGTGTTCGGACAGGTGTTTTTACATGATTTTTGGCGAGGATTTTGGTTGTACTGTCTGTTTCCAAAACTAGGTCCTCCATTCTTCGTCCATCTTCTAGCTTGAAGGTATAAGGATTGTAATTGAATATTTCTTGTAATTTTATCTCTTGTTATGCCACTTAATGAAAGAATGCCTCCCCACTATTGAGTAGGGCCCAAAGACGTAGTCCAAAGTGGATGAACTACTTAATCAAATCTTTGTGTCATGGTTTCTTTCTTATCATGTTATTTCCACATTGTTTTATGTGCTTTTAAGTTCCTTGGTTTATAAGCTCTGTTTCATGTAATTCTTATTCATATATAAGTAAAATATCCTAGATCATAAGATGCAAGAAATCATGGAGATTATTTGTTTGGCCTTCTCAGTAAAAATAGAAGCAGGGTAGGGAGGGTGTTACACAACATTTTGTCACTATCCCTGTACTCCCTATCCATGATCCTGGAGGACCTCTACAGTGAACCTGACATGCTTTCCCATCATGAAGAAACTCCTGGTATGTCCCTCTTCATGAGCAGAATAATTCCCCTTTGCATAATTTCCTAAGAATCTTCCTTTTATCCCAGATTAGAAGACCTGCACTACTGACCAGTTTCCTCCTCAGGCTGATTTGCAGAGATTAAAATTTTCCCTTGCTCCATACGGAGCAACTGAGCCCTTTTCCAGTTGTGTCGATTCTCTTTGCAAGGTTTTTTAAATATGGAATCGAAGCTTCCATGTCTAGAAGCTTCGTAACAGAAGTCTGGTAGATGGTTGGGCCGGATGGAGTTGAGGAAGTCAGTTTGGGCTCCTTTCCCCTATTAGGATGGAACAAAATCAAGAGATAAGACCTTCTCCCATGATGAGAGGAACCATCTCCTGTCCATCCAAGCTATATAAACCTCTCTTTTTCCCAAGCAAAAGCCAGTTGGAGTTTTTAGTGTTGGAGTGAGTTTGAATGATCAATAGGGCATCTATAGCTTGTAGCTTTCTAGTGTATGTTTGAGGGAGAATAGTGTGTTTTTGGGTTGGTTTGAGACTAGAGGGAAAGAGGCCTTAAGAATTCCATTTTTGGGGCTATCCATGAAGTGCTAGCAGAAGTGTGGGAACCCGGATATGTTGGAGGAGACCAACAACATCAAGGCACTGGTTGTAATCTTTTTCTGATTTATATAAATGAAACTACTGATTGATTTCCTACATGAAGTGTCATGTTACATATTTATGGCTTAATTTTCCTTGACCTATTAAGTAGGCTGAATACAATATTGTATGCTATCACGTTTGTTGTTGTTGTTGTTTGCTTGTTTCATGTATTCGAAGGAAGGAAACGAAAGATTGTTAGAGTGACGAAGCAAGATCACCACCAAGCAGAATAACGTTCTAAGAGGTAAGCCCTCTTAATTGGTTCTGGCTTAAGGAGATTTTCCATAGATTGTTTGTTTGTGGCTAGACCCGCTCTCTCGGGCTAAAGGAATTGTTTGTGTCCGCATTGAGAATTTACCTGCACCACAAATTGACGACCATACTAAGGAGCCAATCCTTATTTTTGATTGATTGTCATTTTATGGTTTAGTGTGAACTTTTCTAGTATCACCATTTCCCTTTAGTGTTCTCTGCTTTGCTTGGTTTATTGCTTTGAGCCTGAAATTTACAGTGGCAAGTTTAGTGTTAGCCTTTGAAATTTTTTATTTTTTTCCTTGAATCCTTCGTTAGCACGTTTAGTTTTCTGATAGTCATTCCGATCAGCGCGAGTTTCTCAAAAACAGTCACGTTGACCCCCTTCAGGTGCTTGTTTCCAGTTAGGTAGTTGTGATAATTCCTATAGGTGGAGATCGGGGTTTACCCTAGATCATAGCCAATGTGTCTTGCCCTTCTTATTTATATCTCTCAGCTTGTTTTGACTGTGTTCTCCCTGGCTGGAAATCTCTTTTAGCTTGGTTTGGATGCTTGGTTGATTTGCCTTTTCTTCACTTGGTTTCTTGAGTTCTTGGATGGTTTATAACCCTAGGGCATCTAGGTCGTCACCCATTCACTTGTTTACGTGCTCAACAAGTCAAGTAGATAGTTAAATTTGCTCGTATTTCATTTGAATAGTCCTTTTGTTTCTTTGATTTCCATTTAACAAGTTTCAAAAGTTTCGTTTGTCATTTGAATGTCTCTTTTTGGGCATAGATCACATTGCTCATCTTATTATTTGTTGGATTTTTGCTTCACTTGTTTGAAAAGAATTCTATTTTGTGCTTTATGTTTGCTTGTGATTTATTGTATTGGAAATGTTTAATTGAAGTGTTTGTGAAAGATTCATTCTATCATTTCATTGAAAAATACATAATTCTAGTTTTTTGAATCAATATGTTACATTAGTTAGCATCATTGAAATCTAGAGTTTCATCGTCACTTGAATTGGAAAAGAAATGAATTCTCTTTACTAGTGAAAGGACTACTTGAAGTGAATTTGATAGGAAAATTAGGAATTGGAAAGAGTTTTTTCATCATTTTGTTTTCAAAAGTGAAATAGTGCAAAGATCAATTTGCTCTCAATTGCTTGTTTTGTTGCATTTGAGTGTGTTTTCTACTCTCATTAGTATAGACAATTCATCGAATTGAAAGGGTCTTGTCTCATTTAGTTGCATATAGGTGTTTTTCGAGTCACATCAATAAGGCCTAAAAACTGAGACATAATTTCAAGATAAAATCTAAAATGTACTCAATTAACCTAAGGCGCATTTGAAATCCAATGATCAATTTTTAGAAGGTCTAGGTTAGAGACGTGTTCCAACGTCTTAAAACTTAGCAGCTATTGTTCGCTTCAGCACTAGACAGCGCTAGTACGGACTTGTGCTTCCTGTACAATCGAGTATATAAAGGGATACCCCATCAGGTTGCAATCCTTTATCCATAGGAAGCTGAGTCTGCCACCTTGTAAATGTGATACACCGAACACAACATTCAAGGAGATTGCCTACCCGTACTTCTTGGTTCACTGGGAGGTATTCTGCAGTTCATGGTCACCTAGTAATCCTTTTTGCCTAGATCATCCTGAGTAGTCATTTTGATCTTTTTGACTCCCTAAATATAAAATATCACCAGAGCGCTTGTATTTTCGAGCTCATTTCAAACCGAAATTGATAGAGTCACCTTTGCTTCTTTCTGGACTCTTAAAAAATGAAAGAGCACCAGTTTGTTTTTGCGTCTTAAAAAATTGTTGCCCATGATCTTATAACATTCCTATTAGTATTTTTTAGACCACATCATGAGTATATATTTAAATACATTTTAAAGCCCTTGAAATCAATCTCTTTTCTGGTTATTTGAGACAAAATCATCATGGCTAAACCAACTGGTTCGCCTAGTTCCTCTTCCTCTCCTTTGTTTGAAAGATTGTTTGAGGAGCCTTTTCCTGAATTTCCATAGTCGCTTGAGGACCAAGGTGTTGAGCTTGGAATTGTTTTGAGTATTCAACCTTTGTCATCTCGTCCTCCCCCTTCATATACTGGGTCACTTTCTGACATTGGCCCGGAATCTCCAGATAATCCTATCCAGACTCTTGAGAGTCCGCCAACTTCTGAAGGTCCTCTTGGACTGGTTATTTATCCTCTGAATCCTTTGTTTGATCCTGTTGTTATATCACCTCAGCATCCATACATTTCGTACAATCATTTGGGTATTCCTTTGGAATTATCCCCTCGAACAACTTCGATAGCCCATCATCGCCTATTTTGACCCATGGAATCAGAAGGCGAAATCCCAGTCTCCTCTCCGGGTCACTCAAAGGTTCACACTCCACGCATAGTTGAGGAGCAGGAATATCCTTTCCCTCCTCAAGGTTTCCCTTACACCAGAAGCATTGTAACCAGTACTCATCCTGAGTTACCTCATAATTACGCGACTTTAGCTGAGTTGGTTTCAGGCATGCCTACTGCCTCATCATTATATCACAACCCTATTTGGGCATCTAACGCTATGCCTAGCACAAGTACATTCATTCAAAACTCTACCTCCCAATAGATGGTGATTTCTGCAGTCACTTCAGTCTTGGTGCAACCCACCATTCCAAATCCTCTTGTTTCATCGGTTCAAGTAACCCGTCTGGTTTAACTAACGATCTCGAGTCATGTCGCTGTCACTTCTTTGATCCCTCCAGTAAGTGGATAGGTTGTGCCATCACCTGAGGGGAAAAGTATCAATGTGTCTATGATATATGGTACAGCCAATGTGAGTGGTTCACAAGCTCATATGGTTGGCATGAACCAACCCTCTTCGGGTGCCATTTCAAATCTTGCCGGTCTTGCTGGATTAAGTAATGTCCAATACCAACACCCTAATGTTGGTCCATCTGGGTCAAGTCACGTCTACTACCAGCAGCCGAATATGGCTCAAGGTCAGTACCAACCTCCTTATGTTCCATATGGTTCACAAGTGATGGCTAATCTGCCATACATCCCTCAGCTTGGACCTTATGTCCAGCCTCGTCCGTCTGCCACGCCCGGTGGGTATGGCCGTCGTTCTGGGAACTGTCCAAGTACCTTTTCAGCAGCAAGGACAACTCCTACAGAAACAAGGGAAACCTTTGTTGCAATAAAGGTCATCCATGTAGCAGCAAAGCCAACCTTCGTTGCAACAAGGGCCATCCATGCAGCAACAAGGCCAGATGATGATGCAGCAAGGACAACTGCAACAACCACAAGGGCAGCCTGTGCAACAGTTGGCGGAAAACCATGCAGCCGTAAATGCAGTATGCACCGCAATCCTCCCAGCCTATGCCTTCACAAGGTCAACCTCTGCAGCTGCAGGGACAACCTTTACAGCCACAAGATTAGCCCTTGCAGCAACAAGTTCAACCCCGGTAGCAACAACTGTTATAATAATATCAACAGGGTCAACCCTTTCAAGGGAAAGGACAGAGTCAACTCCTGTAGTAGCAGGTGAAAAATCGTTATGTCCAAGGGAAATAGGTTCAGCCTCCTTTTGTGCAAGGACAACAAGTCCAAAATCCTTATGTCCAAGGAAAGCAAGTGTAGAATCCTTACGTCTAAGCGCAGTAGGTCCAAAACCTTTTCATCTAGGGGCAGCAGATCCAAAACCATTATGCTCAAGGACGTCAGGTGTAAAATCCATATGTCCAAGGCCAACATTATCAACAACCTTTTAACCAATATGTTTCTTATCAACAGCCTATGGCCAGACAGTTTCAAGGCCTTCAAGGTTAGAATCCTCCCTACGGGAAAAGTAACCTACAGTGGGGGAAAAATCAAATGCCTTATGGACAAAATCGTCCTCTTTGGGGAAAAAATCCTTACCAGTAGGGATGGGCCCCGCCAGTTCGGCCCCCTTATCGACCTAAAATTCCTTTCAATACCCAATTGTCATTCTTGGTTATGATGGAATTTCCAGATGTGTTTAGACTCACGAATGACCTGATTCTTCATTCGCCATACTGGCCTCCAGTTCCATCGAAGATTTAGAGTGATTGTCTAAAGTTTGAAGGAAAAGCGAAATAGGATCCATAAGCCCATGTGATGACATATCACCTCTGGTGCTCCTCGAATTCCTACGTTGATGATTCCATTCATCTTTGACTTTTCCAATGAACTCTTACAGGTGTTGCAACCAAATGGTATATCAAGCTACCATGAAATACCTATCATGAATTTAACACTCTCACCATGGCCTTTCTCACACATTTCCAGTTGTCGGTTTGCTATGAAACTAGCACCCATCTGCTAACGTTGCTCAAGCAAGAAACTGTGACCCGCATCTCCAATCACATCCATGAATGGAGACATAGGCGTCGTCTGACTAAGTTCGAGATTGCTGATCAATTTTTGACCGAGTGGTTCACCAAATCATTTGTCAACAAAATTGTTGAGGACATTACTATGGGTGGATGCATCACTGAGGAACAAGTCATAGTGCGTGCCCAATATCTAAACCTTGTCTCTTCACAATCTAGCAAAATATATGATGTGTTATGCGATGCGCCCAGACCATCATCTGATCTGACGACATCTAAGTCTTTGGCTACCCCTATCGTTGATGGAGTAATTGGTTCAGTGACTTAGACCCCTGTAAAATCTTCTTCCAAACAGAAGTCGGTCTCCAACACCGCTCCCAATAACTCCTCTCGTAATTCATTCAGCCCTGGTAAAACCTTGGAGGTTCACACTATCCAGTCTACCATAGCAAATAAATCCTTTAAAGGTAAGAAGAAAGGCAGAGGAAAGGGTAGAGTTGATGCCCCAAAACAGGGTCCTCCTAAGTCATCTGCTGGTGATGCATCCCCATGGAAGCCCAAGTATCCATGCCTCATCTGTGAGGAGGATCACTATACTAAGCATTGTCCCAGATGGCCCGAAGTTAGTCGTTTTCTCAAAGGGAACCCAGCTATCCTGAAAGAGCCCTTTCCATCCCAGTAGAATCAAATGGTAGACCAACCTCATTCATCTGCTTCCTCGAGTTCACAAGTGTTCATGATGAATACCCTGATCAACGTGGCTACCAGTTAAAAATATTATCAAACTCCTGCCCGTCAGCAGGGAAAGAGAAAGAAGGTACCCCTTCTTCTTCCACCCCGTCTAGTTCTGGTCCTCTCCATATAGAGCAACCTAATCCTAATTCCGCCATTCAACCACCTTCTTGAGTTGTGCTTCGAAATTCCTTGTACAATCCTAACGCTCGAGCCACTCATCCTTATAACATTGTTGAATATTTGGCTCAATTGCCATCAACTATGTATGCTCTCGATGTCCTTCAAAACTATCCTTCTCAGCAGAAATCGTCACTATCGGCTATTGGGGATATTGATCCACCTGGATCTAATCTCATATGTTTTGACCTGGAAAATCACGTTCCGCGTTTACCTCATCAAATTTCATTTCTCATTTAGGTAATCATAAATGAGAAAACCATTCATAGGACCGTCATCGATGAAGGTACTTCTACTTGCATCATGTCTGTCACTTGTTGGAAGGAAATTGGTTCTCCTACTCTGAACCAGTCCCTTAACACTCTGGAAGCTTTTGATGGGCATGATTTGCGACCATTCGGTGTCCTTCCCAACCTTGCCATTACTTTGGAAGGCACGACAATACACGTTGAAGTGGAGATTGTTGATGCTAATATTAACTACAATATTCTACTCGGACGAAGTTGGACCCATGCCATGCATGCTGTAGCCTCCTCTCTTTTCATGTGATTCGTTTTCCCCATTAAGGGAAGATAGCCACGGTCGACCAACTATCCTTATTTTCCTCTTCCTCCTCAGATGGCAATGTTCCATATGTCAAGCACACCGATGCTCCTTATGAGAGTGTGGGGATAGGGCTCTTTAAAGATCCTGCCTTGATGGGCATCTTTCCACTCCCACCTCCTCATGTCGCCTCTGTCAACATGATTTTGGTCAAGTCTGATCCTTGGGTCATTACTTCGCCGAATCTTGTTGAAACATGGGGCGAGGTTATGCCATTAAGTCCTGCCAAAATTGATTATGTGGAAATTGTTTCAGCTTCACCTTCGATATCCTTTGATCATCCTGTTTCAAGAACATCTCTCGACGCGCATTCTCACTCCCCGTGGCTTGGTTCTTGACACAACAGCCATGTCTATGTGTCCTGAGAAGTTCTCTTCTCTGCAGCCTATTGACATGTTAGTTTCTCCTAACATTGTCAAGACCTTTCAACTCAGGGCACCTTTATCTTTTCATAGATTCAGGTTTTTCCTCACTCCCCGAGTTTTTACTGATTGCCGATTATTGCAATGGGGTTGTCATCTTATGAATTGTAACCTTGCCTCGCCCAGGGGGCATGGGGGCACAACCTTATATGAGTTATACTCTATTATTTCGCTGAGTTGATGCTTACTTGTCATGTCATCGGTAAAACCCCGGTTTTCATCCGTGTTGATTGATTGCTCGAATCCGAGCATGGATTCTCTCAAAATGTACTATGCTTAGGTCATATTGCATGACTACATTTTTACAATAGTGTGTTATTCATTTTTGTATAGTGTGGTTTGGTGTGTTGTTTTGCAAGCAACTTTCCTACTTATTATGTTTTTGCCTACTTTGCAAATGTCAGTGTCTCCTCACATCGGTTTCGTTGATGGTGCTTGCCGTAGTACTCAAAATATATCATCCGAGACATGGGCCATTTATGACCCCCATGGTGAGTTGATTGATATTCAAGGTATTTTTCTAGGTCGAACAACTAATAACATCGCTGAGTATATCACAGTTATCGAATTGTTGTCAGAAGCCATCACTCTTGGCATCCAATAATTGGTTTTCAACCTTGATTCACAACTTGTCGTCCTTCAACTCAACGAGCAATATTCTGTCAAAAACCCTAAGATATTGAGAATGTATCTAGGTATTCGTCTACTGGAAAGAAATTTTGATTACATTACATATCATCATATTCCTAGGCACATGAATACATTGACAGAAGCATTAGCAAATTATGTGCTAGATAGATATTTGCGAAACATGTAAAACTCAAAATACAAAAACATTCGTACCATAGTAAGTGTTAGAGTCGGTCCGGTCAGTCCTCCGTCAGAGATCAAAACTCTCTATGCATTTCATTTTTAGGAGTCCCACTCCATTCACTCAGCTGCATTCCGCTAGGGGGCATGCCCTAATATGACGGAAAAGGTCATTTCTAGTCATTTCCCCCCATGTCTGGCTCCTGCTGGCTTAGGTCTTTTGTCAATGATCACCAAAGTCCATGATAGTCAAGGTCTAGTCCTTCAATGGACAAAAGTCATTTTCGATCATTAGGTCTAGGGATTAATCAATTTGGTCTTTAAATATGTCTAGTAAAGCCATGCAGGCCAGAGTGAGGCCCTTACAAAGTAATGCTTCAGAGAGTTTGATCGTCATATTGATAAACTTCGACTATTCTTCAAAACTCTGTTTTGAAGAAAAGTCAAACAGTGTCATTTGTGATAAAATTTTCAAAAGTTCGCCAATTGATTTCTTCAGATGAAGTCATGGTTTCTGTTAGTGTCGGTCTTGAGCCCTCCATCGGTGATCAATAGCTCTTTGCATATGCATAGGTAGGTGTCTCATTAGTGTCAGTTTTGCATCCCGCTAGGCATGCCATAAAACTGAATGGAGGGCTGGTCTTTGTTCCATTCTTGGCTTTGCTGGAATCAGGTCATACCATTTGAAAAAACCTTGTGTCACACTTGTTTCATTTTTGTCTTGAAATTCCAAGTCTAGGTATAGGGTTTCGGTCAAAATCATTGCCAGGTCATGAGTCAAAAGTCTGATGGTCTTCAGCAAGCCAGAAGGAGGTTTGTAATTACGTTTTATTGATAGTTTTCATCTGCTACAGCTTATTTTTACCTTGGTTTTAAAAACTCTGTTTTTAAACCCAAGGTCATGTGAAAATGGCAACAATAAAGGAAATTTTCAAAAATCTTCAGAATGCCGGCAACAACCCTGGTTTCTTCCTCAGAATCCATCAGAGAATCAACCTGCAAAAAGAACCAAGTGAAAACACTCAAAAAATCAATTTCAGGCAAAGTGCAACTTAAAAAACAGTGTTAAATTAAATGCCAAAACATGCAACATTTGAAAGTGGGTTTGATGTTTTTTTTTTTTTTTAAATGTGGACCTATAAAGACCAAAAAGCCCTCTTCATGGCCTCATTATGCATTGAAAAACTTGCAAGACACAAAGAGAAGCAAAGAAAGGCGATTTGGCTGCGATTTTAGTCATTTCTGGAGGAGCGACTAGTTGAGTTGGAGGTGCGACTAGTTGGGCAGGTGCGACGAGTCAGAGCTGCTCTCACAGTGTAATTTTTGAACTGGAGCGACGAGTCAGAGGGGTGCGACTAGTCGAGCTGGGTTTGCCAAGAAACGTGCCAAATCACCCAAATCGCCCTCCCAAATTGCTAAATCGACCAGGTAAGCTCCAAATTCATCTGTGATAACAAGGAATAAGTGAATGATGACATGTCTCATGGTTTTCTTCTTCAAAAATTTGCAAGATAAATGGTGAATTTAAATGTTGTCAATGTAGGCAAATCTGCTAGGGTTTTGTTTGTTTTTCAAGGTAAAAATCCCTCTTATCCCATCCTTGTTCCCTTGGCAATTAAATTCACAAATGTTGCTGCATGTTTATCTTATTATTTCATTTATATCGTTTGCCAGAAATACAAGGTTTCCATCCCATATTCCTTCAAAATCTTTCCCTTCCCAAATTTCTTCGCTAAACCCTAATATCCTTCATGTTCCCACAAACCCTAAATTGCCCTTCTCCTTCCCCACAGCAAGCAAATTACATGGACCTGCAGCAAGAAAATAAAACAAAAAGAATATAAAAAAAAATATATATATATATATAAAAATTGATATGAAAAGAAAAATAAAAATAAAATGCCAAAATGACCCAAATATGAAAAACAAAGATATTATTGGGTATAAAAAAGAGGCAAGCTGCTGTTATGAAATTTATAAAAAGAAAAATCAAAGATTGCAGCTGTGTATATATTCATAATGGACATATTGCTGTGTTTTTGGTCTATAAAATCGTGTTGCTGTGCTGCCCAAAATAAACTCTGTTTTCCCTTTTTTATCATTCCCTTGAAGTTGTCAAATCTCCTTTTGATAAAAATACAAGTGAAGCTCTCTTTCCCTTATCACTAAATGCATATGAATCCCGTCCAGATAGCAGAGTTTGCTTCATTAAAGGATAAAAATCAAATGGATAATGCTGCCCCATACCCCCTGTCATATATGTTCTTTCCCTTGGTCCCTATCATACATGGTTTCGTTGCAAATGATTTCTTAAAAATGATAAGATGGTATGTGTTACATTTTGTGAATTTTCCCTAAAAATCCCTGTTTTTATTTCCCATTCCTTATTAAAAATCCCTCCCCTAACAGTTCCCTTATGATTTTTCCCCTTGAAAACAGCATACTTCTCAGCATTTTGCAGGCAGAGGCAGCAGTTCTATTTACCTTTCAGCTTGCTCATCTGGTTCCAAAACCATGTCAGACACCGAGAGTTATGAGCCTAGTGATGACCATTCATCAGCTACAGAAGTGGTGGTACAGCAGAGGGTTCCTAAGAGGGGTGGTCATCATAGGAGACAGGAACCTACATCTTTGGCAGCATTGCAGGCTTGTCCTTTGGCAATGAACGGTTTTCGGTACATGTCATGTTTTCAGTTCTGTGAGAGGCTTGCTCACATTCAGCATCATAGTGAGTTGGCACGTTTATTTGTTTTGCACCTTCATGATGGGCAGGTCACTCTTGCAGGGGTGAATTTTGTGTTATCTCCAGAGATGATTTCAGAGGCTACCGGGATACCGAATGTAGGGGAAGTGTGGCCCAAGCGCAAACTGCTGGAATTTATCTTTTTTGAGCCATATGTCAGGCCCTCATTTGTGAGCCACTTGTCAGGAATCTTTCCTTCCAGATTCCTCCGGGCGGAGTATGTTTCGATCATGAAGCTTATCATGCAATACTTTACATGTGACGGAAGATTTTCACTGGTCTCCACTTGTCATATTCGCATGTTGATGCACTTTACCAGGGTGAGGATGATGAACATCCCGGTTTTCTTCTGCCAGGACTTTCAGAGGATGTCATCCGTATTTCAGAGGCGGACCCCAGCCCAGCAGCATAGGAGTCTGTGCCATCATGGTCTCATTCAGCTCATTGTTTCCCATCAGTTGAGGCAGCAGGGCATTTCATGGGCAGACTTCATTTCTCATGAGGTTTTTACAGCGACATCACGGCCACAGCAGAGCCACAGAGAGGTCAGCCAGAGCCACAGATCATTCATGAGGAGGGAGGTCCATCACGCCAGGCAGAGATTATTGTGCCTACACATGTTGTTTCCCCACTACAGTGTACATATCAGAGGGGTCATAGGACCTTGTTTGCAGCAGCTCGACGAGTATTTTCTCCACATCAGGTGGAAGGGGTCTCGTCGTCATCATCAGATCAGCGAGTGTTATCTCCACACCAGGTGGAAGGGGCCTCGTTGCCGACAGCAGCACAGGTAGCAGAGAGGGGCAAGCAGCCCATGATTGAGGATGAGAGAGTTGGCGATACACGTCATGATTTCATTGATTTTGATGCTCATTCTCCTTCTTCTGATTTTTATGAGCTTATCAGACAGAGAGAGGAGGAGAACCTCGTGTTGCAGCAGAAGCTCGAAATGGCTCAATGGACCATCACTTATCTGGAGCAGCGCAACAGACAATTAGAGGCGGAGAAAGAACTTGACGAGCTATGGAGGATCCGTGGTAATAGAGGCTTGAACCGTAGGAGGCCTGGGGACCCATTGCCTGCTGACCGGGAGTCCATGCTCATTCAGGTGAATGCCCACTTGGAGAGGCTGTTAGAGAAAGCCAACCGGGACAAAAGGCTGCTACGAAACATGAAGAACCATTACTGGGCAAGGTTGCACGTTTGCAAGGCAAAAATGAAGATACTCCAAAGGAAGTTGTCCGAGGCCCGCAAGAGGAGGAAAAAGACCAACCCGCTCCGTATCTTGGCTGAGGCCTCTCTTACTCACCATGATACTGACTAGCCTTCTTCTAGCAGCAAAACCAAGAAATTTTGATGATTTTGAGGCATTTTTGGCATTTTTTTTGGAATTTTACAGGTTTTGGCCACTCGACTCGTCTCACCCCATACGAGACGAGTCGTCGATACAGCTTAGAACGGGGAAAAATCTACATGGTTGGATTTTCCTTATAAAAGTACACTTTCCTATGGAAGGGTTTCAAATTTTGTGAAGATTTGGGCAGCCAAAAGCTCAAAATACAGCCAAATTTTGACTTTCTGCCCCTTTTTTGAGTTGCAGAAAGCAGTCTTGGGAGATTTGATTTTTTAGGGGTCAAATCAACTCCAAATTCATAAATTCCGGTTGGGTTGGAAAGTAGACTTCCAGACCTTTCCAACGAGCTATCCTGCACTTGATTTGGACTCCAGGAAGGCCCTCAAACAGCGCTGCCAAAAGGTGCGACTAGTCAAGCCAGAGGTGCGACCAGTCAAGCAAAATTTGCCAGTTTTTTACCAGTTCGGCCAGCTAAGCACAATTTTCACTTGGGTTGATTATTTAAGCATGTAATTGATGGATTCTTGTGTAAATTTCATGGCATTAGATACTTTTACTCTTCTTTACCTCTTCTAGAAGCTTCTTTGATGTAAAAAGTTAATATTTAATGCATGGATAGGCTTCCTAACTTTTAGAGGCAAGTTGTTGTGCTGGCCTATTATCTAGTGACTGATTTAGAATTAGTTGTAACAGCTCCTAGGAAGCTGAGCTCGACCCCTAGAGGTGGGGGAAGAGGTTTGACCTTCTATATTATGCCTTCTCTTTCTCATTTTCAGGGTTGGACTCTAGAGGGAGAAGTGCTATTGTATTTTTGACTTGTATTTTCTGCAATTTGAGGAAAAGGAAGGCCAGGATTTTGCAGACTTCATTGTGGATTCTTGTGGATTATTATGTTGATGGTGTGTCTCCTACTGTTATTGTAAGTCTGTTTATGTGTTCCATTTCTTAATCTCTTGCTTCTATTTAAACAAAAGAAGTGATAAAGTTTGAATTCATGCATGCCATGCTCAGCTTTCAATTTTGTTTAAAATTTATGTTTTCCACTGTCTAGAGAGGATTCGAATTCATTGTTCGCCCTCTTTAGCTTCTCTTCTTTCTTCCTTGATCATCTCTTTCAGCTAAAGGCATCAGCATAAACTCCTACCTTGCCCCAAAGACCCACCTGCAAAAACTGAGCTCAATCCCCGCACCCTGAATTGCACTCCCTCCAAATTGCCACCAAAAAACCCAAAAACTTTAAATCAAATCCCCTTATCAGTTTACTAGCCTAAAATCCTTATTCCTAATTGGTCAAACTCATCTCATTGAGAAATCCACCAAGTTTGACCCGAGAGAGCCTTCTCATACCTCGTAGGGCTAGCTACGAAGTGAAATGGTTTGATGTTGCCTTGAAGGTTTACCTTCCTCAGCCTAGGGTGAAATCTCAAGTGCTAACATATTGGCGACCATACTGGGGAGAACAAATTTGTTATTTTCTCATTGTTGTGTAATTTCTTAAGTCTTAGACGGAGTCTGAAGATACGCCAGGTAGCCTTCGAACACGCTCTTGTTTTACATCAGCATTAGTAGATAAACGCTGCTTCAGTCGATCTCCGTGAGCTTCTGAAATCCGCACTTCATTGACATCTTTATCCCAGTATCATTATGGAACTCTAAGCCTCGGATGATAGGCTAAGAGTTTTCATACGGCTGAGCGGTTTTTTCTTTCCTAGTTTATTCGTAAAAGCAAGCTGGCTTCTGTTTCAAGACCAATTGTTAGATCTAATTCATCACCTGCTGTTATTGAATATTTTGAAGATCTTGAATTCGACGAAAGTTTTGAGTTATCTTTGTTTAAAGCTAAATCTGAAAGTGCTCTCGATTCTTTAGTCCTTGACCCTGATTTTGCAGATTCTCTTGCTTACGAAAGACACAACAAGCTGATTGACAATTTCATTTTGAGACATCTCCAAAACGACTTGCATACCACTACTCTTGCTGATCTACTTGAGAATATCTCTGAGAATATTGCAGCTACTATCACGGCTCACGAAGCATCGTCCCCTCCCTTTGTTTCCATTTCACCGATAATCACTTACCCCGAATCTTCGGCTGGTTCTCCTTCCACACCTCGCACTCCTTCTACCCCTCCATCTCCACAAATTTCTCTTCCCCTTGTTACAGCTCCTGTTAGCATACTTCCACCTCCCCCTCCTCAAACTCATCCTACTCCCCCGTCTCCTCCACCTAGAGCCATGGCTGCCCGCTTTGCCCCTCTTGCTTTACCACAAAACCTTCATGATATGCCCGCTGATTACCAAAGCAAGATTCCCATGTTTGACGGCACTCCTCAAAGTGTCACGGCGCAGCAACACGTTGATAAAATGACCACTTTCTTTGATCTCTATGAATTGGATGAAGAAGATGTTACGATGCGGCTGTTTGTTCAGACATTTGGAGGGGAAGTTCGTAAATGGTTCAGAGGGTTGGCAGCTCGTAGCATTGTTTCCTTGGAAGCACTTCAAACTCAGTTCTTGGACCGATGGGAAATAAGAAAAGATCCGCTGCAAATCAACGCTGAATACAACAACCTCAAGCGAAATCCGGGTGAGTCGGTTCAAGATTATATAATCAGATTTAATTCAGTGTATAACGCTATACCCGATGATTTGAAACCATCAAGAAAGTCTGCATTGCTTAAGTTCCCGGATGGTTTTGATCCGGAGATGGCCTACTCACTGCGGGACCGAGATCCTCCTACCTTGGAGGAAATGCAGAAAATTGCAGTCAGTGTGGAGGCTAATTTGAATGATAAAAGGGCAAGAATGAAAGCGGAAAAGAAGGTCACAATCAAAGAGGAGGTGCCATCCACTTCTCAAGTTATTCGGAAAATGGAAGAGGTGTCAAAGGCACTCCAAAATCTCAGTCTTGGCAAACCGGAACCACAAGTTCGAAATCCAAACTTCAGAGGCCAACAACAACAGCCCCAATATAGGATCAAACAGCGGGAAACACGAGCACAAGAAGCGGCCGTGCAGCAGCCAATCCAACCTCCATTTCAGCAAAATTATGTCACTCAAGAATCTGAAGATGAGGGTGAAGGTCCTGGTGAAGAAAATCATTTTTTCACTCCCGATGATATGCCCACTTACATCACGGAAGAAGAAGAGCTGGTAAGTAATGCTTATACACCTCAAGATGAGCATTACATTCTATCTAATGATGTTGTACTTCAAGAAGAGTCAGAAGAGTATCAAAGAGGTTACTTACATGCTTTATCAGCTCAACAAGGCCAGCAGAGACAGTTGAGAAACCGGACAGTTCCCATACATCCAATTCAAAAGAGGGCAGAAAATTTGGCAAAGAATGGTGCTGCTGTTCCACAGAAAAAGGGTAAAGAAGTCATGGATCCCCCATCAACTCAAACAGTTCCAGCAAACAAGATGGATCAGCCATTAAATGTACCCAAAGATAGAGCAGAAAAACGAGATAACCCGGCAAAAGAAAGTGAGAAAAGTCAAGCATTCAGCATTGAGAACGAAGTTTCGAAATTGAAATTGTCCATTCCACTAACAGAAGTCATGAAGAACACTACCTACAGAGCACAAATTTCTAAGATGTTCAATACTGATCCAATGTTAGATGCGGTAAATGTGGAGGATGATCAGCCGGAATTAATCTTTGGGCCAGCTCTAAACGGTGAGTCTCCGGAAAGCGATGTCCCGCCATTCTATATCAGCTTAAGAATTCATGATTATGTGCTTCATAATGCTATGTTCGATTCGGGAGCATCACACAATTTAATGCCCAAGGCAATAATGGAGAAGTTGGGACTTGATATAACTCGTAACTACCATGATCTATATTCATTTGATTCCAGCCGAGTTAGATGCATCGGTTTGATTAAAGATTTGGTTGTTAGCTTGGATCAAATTCCCGCAAAGAATCTCTTGATGGATGTGGTAGTGGCGGACATTCCTCCAAGGTTTGGTATGCTCCTTTCAAGGTCATGGGGATCAAAACTTAAAGGTACTTTACAGCTGGACTTTTCATATGCCACTATTCCGGTGTTTGGCCAAATGAGAAAGGTGTACCGAGAGCAAAAGATGAAGTATATGATTACTAGCAAGGAAAAGCCAGTAAATCATCCTGTAAATTATGTACAAACAGATTTAGAATCCTTTGTTTTATTTGCTGATAATTTTAATGAGGTAGATAGTCAATTAGTTCAGATAGAAGACATCCCAGGCATGGCAGAAAATTTCAGGGAATTATTGAGAACGGACAGTGAAGAAAGGACTGCTGTCATAAAGTCAATTGCCGAAACAAATGAGCAGCAAGTCATGACTGCAACAACATCACAAGTGCAGCCCTTGGACGATGATGAAGATGGTCTTTGGACCATGGATTTTGATGGTGCAGTGGGCAGCGATGGAGCTGGCATAGGTGTATGGATTCGTAGCCCGTTTTCAGTCCCTAACCAAGTCCCAAGCAAGGTACAAGTGTGCTCTTATAAATTGGCTTTTGATTGTTCGAATAATGAAGCAGAATATGAGGCCCTTATAGCTGGTTTGAAAATCCTCCGGAAATTAAAAGCAAAGAAGATAGCAGTTTATGGCGACTCCGAGTTAGTGATCAAACAAGTAAAGGGGGAATTTCAAGCTAAACATCCTCGTATGCGGGCTTATCGCAATGCTGTTCTAGACATTTTGAAGCGGTTTTCAGAGCATACTTTAACATGCATACCCCGGATACAAAATGGAGTTGCGGATGCATTGGCCAGGGCAGCAAGCAATTTGAAAATACCAATGAATTCGAGCAACAAGTTTGAAATCTATGTAAAGCATCGCCCTACAATCCCGGACAACCAAAGGAGCTGGCAAGTCTTTCAGGATGATGAGGAAATCAAAGATTTCTTGCATGGAGAAGGTAAATTTGAAGAAATTTCAATAGACATGGAGCCTGAAGGAGTTATTCAAATGGATGTTTTGCAGCTGAAAGATAATCATATTCCTAAAGGGTTGATTCCTTTAGAAGAACTTTTTGATCAAGATGATGTGGCTCGCAAGCCAACTTTGATGCCAACAGAAGAAGGTGTGGAAGATGTGAACCTTGGGACAGCAGAACATCCAAAGATGGTGAAATTATCAAAGGCTCTGCCACTCAAGGTAAAGAATCAATACATTAGATTGCTGTCATCATTTTCTAATGTATTCGCTTGGGATTATTCAGATTTAAAGACATATGATACAAGCATCATCCAGCACACTATTCCTATAAAGCCAAATCAAAAGCCTTTTCGGCAAAAGTTGCGGAGGATCAATCCCAAGTTGCTGCCTTTGATTGAGAAAGAGGTCAATAGGCTCTACAAGTCCGGAATCATAGTTCCCATTCGCTTTTCAGATTGGATCTCCAACCTAGTGCCTGTGAGAAAGAAGACCGGTGAGATTCGCTTGTGTATAGACTTCAGAAATTTAAACAAAGTGTCGCTAAAGGACAACTATCCGCTGCCTAAAATGGACCACATATTGCAGCGGGTAGTGGGTGCCTCAAAGATGTCATTGCTAGATGGATACTCCGCCTATAATCAGATCTTAGTCCATGAGGATGACCGTGATAAGACAGCTTTCACTACGCCTTGGGGAACATTCCATTATGCTAAAATGCCATTCGGTTTGAAGAATGCAGGTGCTACATTTCAGCGAGCTATGGATATGGCTTTTGCCAATGAAAAGGACATATTCTTAGTTGTATATCTTGATGACTTAACGGTCTTTTCCAAATCCGATGAGGAGCATCTATTTCACTTAACTAAAGTGTTCCAAAAATGCAGAAAATATGGCATTTCTTTAAATCCAAAAAAGAGTCTTTTTGCCATGAGTGAAGGTAAATTGCTGGGACATATCATTTCCAAAGACGGTATACGAATTGATCCCGCACGGGTGGAGGCAATTCAGCAGCTAGAGCAGCCCCGAAATAAGAAGGAGATACAATCTTTTAATGGTAAATTAAATTTTCTGCGCCGCTTCATTCCTAATCTTGCAGAGCACCTTAGAGAAATGACCAACATGCTTCGGAAGGACAGCGAGATCAAATGGACCGAGGAGGCAGTCAAATCCTTCAATTTAATCAAGGTAATCTTGTCTTCAGCCCCGACCTTAATCAGCCCTGATTATACTCAGGATTTCATTGTGTTTTCTTTTGCTTCCGAGCATACATTAGCAGCCGTATTAATGCAAAAAAGAGAGGGTGTTGAAAGGCCAATTGCATTTTTCAGCCGGATCATTAGAGATGGGGCATTAAACTATAATATCATTGAGAAACAAGTGCTGGCCCTGATTAAGGCATTGAAAGATTTCCGGGTTTATATTCTTCACTCTCATGTATTAGCTTATGTTCCTAGTGCAGCGGTAAAGGATGTCTTGGTACAAACAGAGCCGGAAGGTAGGAGAGGTAAATGGATTGCTGCTCTCTTGGAATATGATGTTGAAATCAAGCCCACCAAGCTGATTAAAGGACAAGGACTTGCTAAACTAATGGCTGAAACAAACCTTCATGCCCTTGATATCAACTTGATCGCTGCCTTATCCGATGGTGAAAGAGAAAATTCAGCGGTTCAGGTATCAGATATTTTTATTAATTCTCCTTGGTATGCTGATATAGTGTATGTACTTCAGAATGTGTCCGCGCCTCCTGGAATGTCGAAAAACAAAGCTAGGACTTTGAAATTAAAGGCTGCTAAATTTTGCATTATGAAATCAGCATTGTATTGGAAAGATCCCGGGGGCATCTTGCTTAATTGTTTGGTTGAAGAGGAAGCAAAAGCGACGGTAGAAGACTTCCATAAAGGTGACTGTGGAGGTCATTTATTTTTGAAAACTACAGCCAACAAGATTTTGCGAGCTGGTTTTTATTGGCCTTCTCTTTTTTCTGATGTGTACAAAGCGGTAAAGAACTGCCATGAGTGCCAAATATTTCAAGGAAAACAAAAGTTGCAGCCATTGCCTCTCAAACCGGTGGAGATTAGTGCGCCATTTCAGCAGTGGGGCCTTGATTTCATTGGTGAAATCCACCTAGCTTCGTCCGGGCAGCATAGATGGATCTTGACTGCCACTGATTACTTCACAAAGTGGATAGAGGCAATTCCTACTCGGCAGGCCACAGATTCGGTAATTATCGCTTTTCTTGAAACTAATATCTTGTCACGTTTCGGCTGTCCATTCAAAATAATCACAGATAATGCAGCTGCCTTTAAGTCCAATAAGATGGTTGATTTCTGCTATAAGTACAACATCAGCTTGGGTCACTCCACCGCTTATCATCCGCAAGGTAATGGGCTGGCCGAATCATCAAATAAGTCACTAGTGAACATTATCAAGAAGATGCTGGAAATTAACAAGAAAAGTTGGCACAAGAAGTTGGTCAATGCATTATGGGCTGATCGGGTGAGCCAAAAGAAGTCCATTGGAATGTTGCCATTTGAGATTGTATACGGAGTTGATGCAGTCTTTCCAACATCACTTAGTGTACCGGTCGCGAAATTACTTCAAGAAACGGGAGAAGATATGGATCCAATGCAACGGAGAATCAATCAAATGGTCCACTTACAGTAAACAAGGGAAGAAGTTCTCCAAAACTCTTTAAAGCTGCAAGAACGTATCAAGAAAATCTATGATAAGAAGGCAAAGTTGGAAAATTTTCAGCTAGAGGATGTTGTTTTGAGATGGGATGCTCGAAACGAGGACAAAGGTAAGCACAGTAAATTTGATAATTTATGGAAAGGTCCTTATAAGATTGCTGCATATCGTGGTCCTAATGCTTTCATTCTCAAAGAGTTGAATGGTGATGAATGTCCCGGTGGGTCGGTGAATGGCCGGCTTCTCAAGAGATATCATGCTTGAACAATGCTGCTCTAAGTCATCTTCATTGTATATATCATTTTACTTTACTACAGCAAGTGTGAACTGATCTCTCAGCGTTGGTTTGGGGCCCGCAGTGAAGGCTATAATTCCGAGGATGAAGACTGGTTGGTGTGAGGTTTTCAGTTTGTTTATTTTCTGCAAGAATCAGTTTGTTTGAGTCATAGTCCTTTGAAAGTTTTCAGTTTATAATCCAAGTCAAATAAAGTCTGTTCGAGTATGGTTATATTTGTACTAGTTGACTCCATTGCCCAATAAGGCACTGGTCTGCTCTCCCAAGAGGTCTGAGGTTCTTGGCACCTCCAAGGAGCTGCCATCCCCATTGGAGCCAATGTTAGTGTCGGTCTTGAGCCCTCCATCGGTGATCAATAGCTCTTTGCATATGCATAGGTAGGTGTCTCATTAGTGTCAGTTTTGCATCCCGCTAGGCATGCCATAAAACTGAATGGAGGGCTGGTCTTTGTTCCCTTCTTGGCTTTGCTGGAATCAGGTCATACCATTTGAAAAAACCTTGTGTCACACTTGTTTCATTTTTGTCTTGAAATTCCAAGTCTAGGTATAGGGTTTCGGTCAAAATCATTGCCAGGTCATGAGTCAAAAGTCTGATGGTCTTCAGCAAGCCAGAAGGAGGTTTGTAATTACGTTTTATTGATAGTTTTCATCTGCTACAGCTTATTTTTACCTTGGTTTTAAAAACTCTGTTTTTAAACCCAAGGTCATGTGAAAATGGCAACAATAAAGGAAATTTTCAAAAATCTTCAGAATGCCGGCAACAACCCTGGTTTCTTCCTCAGAATCCATCAGAGAATCAACCTGCAAAAAGAACCAAGTGAAAACACTCAAAAAATCAATTTCAGGCAAAGTGCAACTTAAAAAACAGTGTTAAATTAAATGCCAAAACATGCAACATTTGAAAGTGGGTTTGATGTTTTAATTTTTTTTAAAATGTGGACCTATAAAGACCAAAAAGCCCTCTTCATGGCCTCATTATGCATTGACAAACTTGCAAGACACAAAGAGAAGCAAAGAAAGGCGATTTGGCTGCGATTTTAGTCATTTCTGGAGGAGCGACTAGTTGAGTTGGAGGTGCGACGAGTCAGAGCTGCTCTCACAGTGTAATTTTTGAACTGGAGCGACGAGTCAGAGGGGTGCGACTAGTCGAGCTGGGTTTGCCAAGAAACGTGCCAAATCACCCAAATCGCCCTCCCAAATTGCTAAATCGACCAGGTAAGCTCCAAATTCATCTGTGATAACAAGGAATAAGTGAATGATGACATGTCTCATGGTTTTCTTCTTCAAAAATTTGCAAGATAAATGGTGAATTTAAATGTTGTCAATGTAGGCAAATCTGCTAGGGTTTTGTTTGTTTTTCAAGGTAAAAATCCCTCTTATCCCATCCTTGTTCCCTTGGCAATTAAATTCACAAATGTTGCTGCATGTTTATCTTATTATTTCATTTATATCGTTTGCCAGAAATACAAGGTTTCCATCCCATATTCCTTCAAAATCTTTCCCTTCCCAAATTTCTTCGCTAAACCCTAATATCCTTCATGTTCCCACAAACCCTAAATTGCCCTTCTCCTTCCCCACAGCAAGCAAATTACATGGACCTGCAGCAAGAAAATAAAACAAAAAGAATAAAAAAAAATATATATATATATAAAAATTGATATGAAAAGAAAAATAAAAATAAAATGCCAAAATGACCCAAATATGAAAAACAAAGATATTATTGGGTATAAAAAAGAGGCAAGCTGCTGTTATGAAATTTATAAAAAGAAAAATCAAAGATTGCAGCTGTGTATATATTCATAATGGACATATTGCTGTGTTTTTGGTCTATAAAATCGTGTTGCTGTGCTGCCCAAAATAAACTCTGTTTTCCCTTTTTTATCATTCCCTTGAAGTTGTCAAATCTCCTTTTGATAAAAATACAAGTGAAGCTCTCTTTCCCTTATCACTAAATGCATATGAATCCCGTCCAGATAGCAGAGTTTGCTTCATTAAAGGATAAAAATCAAATGGATAATGCTGCCCCATACCCCCTGTCATATATGTTCTTTCCCTTGGTCCCTATCATACATGGTTTCGTTGCAAATGATTTCTTAAAAATGATAAGATGGTATGTGTTACATTTTGTGAATTTTCCCTAAAAATCCCTGTTTTTATTTCCCATTCCTTATTAAAAATCCCTCCCCTAACAGTTCCCTTATGATTTTTCCCCTTGAAAACAGCATACTTCTCAGCATTTTGCAGGCAGAGGCAGCAGTTCTATTTACCTTTCAGCTTGCTCATCTGGTTCCAAAACCATGTCAGACACCGAGAGTTATGAGCCTAGTGATGACCATTCATCAGCTACAGAAGTGGTGGTACAGCAGAGGGTTCCTAAGAGGGGTGGTCATCATAGGAGACAAGAACCTACTTCTTTGGCAGCATTGCAGGCTTGTCCTTTGGCAATGAACGGTTTTCGGTACATGTCATGTTTTCAGTTCTGTGAGAGGCTTGCTCACATTCAGCATCATAGTGAGTTGGCACGTTTATTTGTTTTGCACCTTCATGATGGGCAGGTCACTCTTGCAGGGGTGAATTTTGTGTTATCTCCAGAGATGATTTCAGAGGCTACCGGGATACCGAATGTAGGGGAAGTGTGGCCCAAGCGCAAACTGCTGGAATTTATCTTTTTTGAGCCATATGTCAGGCCCTCATTTGTGAGCCACTTGTCAGGAATCTTTCCTTCCAGATTCCTCCGGGCGGAGTATGTTTCGATCATGAAGCTTATCATGCAATACTTTACATGTGACGGAAGATTTTCACTGGTCTCCACTTGTCATATTCGCATGTTGATGCACTTTACCAGGGTGAGGATGATGAACATCCCGGTTTTCTTCTGCCAGGACTTTCAGAGGATGTCATCCGTATTTCAGAGGCGGACCCCAGCCCAGCAGCATAGGAGTCTGTGCCATCATGGTCTCATTCAGCTCATTGTTTCCCATCAGTTGAGGCAGCAGGGCATTTCATGGGCAGACTTCATTTCTCATGAGGTTTTTACAGCGACATCACGGCCACAGCCAGAGCCACAGAGAGGTCAGCCAGAGCCACAGATCATTCATGAGGAGGGAGGTCCATCACGCCAGGCAGAGATTATTGTGCCTACACATGTTGTTTCCCCACTACAGTGTACATATCAGAGGGGTCATAGGACCTTGTTTGCAGCAGCTCGACGAGTATTTTCTCCACATCAGGTGGAAGGGGTCTCGTCGTCATCATCAGATCAGCGAGTGTTATCTCCACACCAGGTGGAAGGGGCCTCGTTGCCGACAGCAGCATAGGTAGCAGAGAGGGGCAAGCAGCCCATGATTGAGGATGAGAGAGCTGGCGATACACGTCATGATTTCATTGATTTTGATGCTCATTCTCCTTCTTCTGATTTTTATGAGCTTATCAGACAGAGAGAGGAGGAGAACCTCGTGTTGCAGCAGAAGCTCGAAATGGCTCAATGGACCATCACTTATCTGGAGCAGCGCAACAGACAATTAGAGGCGGAGAAAGAACTTGACGAGCTATGGAGGATCCGTGGTAATAGAGGCTTGAACCGTAGGAGGCCTGGGGACCCATTGCCTGCTGACCGGGAGTCCATGCTCATTCAGGTGAATGCCCACTTGGAGAGGCTGTTAGAGAAAGCCAACCGGGACAAAAGGCTGCTACGAAACATGAAGAACCATTACTGGGCAAGGTTGCACGTTTGCAAGGCAAAAATGAAGATACTCCAAAGGAAGTTGTCCGAGGCCCGCAAGAGGAGGAAAAAGACCAACCCGCTCCGTATCTTGGCTGAGGCCTCTCTTACTCACCATGATACTGACTAGCCTTCTTCTAGCAGCAAAACCAAGAAATTTTGATGATTTTGAGGCATTTTTGGCATTTTTTTTGGAATTTTACAGGTTTTGGCCACTCGACTCGTCTCACCCCGTACGAGACGAGTCGTCGATACAGCTTAGAACGGGGAAAAATCTACATGGTTGGATTTTTCTTATAAAATTACACTTGCCTATGGAAGGGTTTCAAATTTTGTGAAGATTTGGGCAGCCAAAAGCTCAAAATACAGCCAAATTTTGACTTTCTGCCCCTTTTTTGAGTTACAGAAAGCAGTCTTGGGAGATTTGATTTTTTAGGGGTCAAATCAACTCCAAATTCATAAATTCCGGTTGGGTTGGAAAGTAGACTTCCGGACCTTTCCAACGAGCTATCCTGCACTTGATTTGGACTCCGGGAAGGCCCTCAAACAGCGCTGCCAAAAGGTGCGACTAGTCAAGCCAGAGGTGCGACCAGTCAAGCAAAATTTGCCAGTTTTTTACCAGTTCGGCCAGCTAAGCACAATTTTCACTTGGGTTGATTATTTAAGCATGTAATTGATGGATTCTTGTGTAAATTTCATGGCATTAGATACTTTTACTCTTCTTTACCTCTTCTAGAAGCTTCTTTGATGTAAAAAGTTAATATTTAATGCATGGATAGGCTTCCTAACTTTTAGAGGCAAGTTGTTGTGCTGGCCTATTATCTAGTGACTGATTTAGAATTAGTTGTAACAGCTCCTAGGAAGCTGAGCTCGACCCCTAGAGGTGGGGGAAGAGGTTTGACCTTCTATATTATGCCTTCTCTTTCTCATTTTCAGGGTTGGACTCTAGAGGGAGAAGTGCTATTGTATTTTTGACTTGTATTTTCTGCAATTTGAGGAAAAGGAAGGCCAGGATTTTGCAGACTTCATTGTGGATTCTTGTGGATTATTATGTTGATGGTGTGTCTCCTACTGTTATTGTAAGTCTGTTTATGTGTTCCATTTCTTAATCTCTTGCTGCTATTTAAACAAAAGAAGTGATAAAGTTTGAATTCATGCATGCCATGCTCAGCTTTCAATTTTGTTTAAAATTTATGTTTTCCACTGTCTAGAGAGGATTCGAATTCATTGTTCGCCCTCTTTAGCTTCTCTTCTTTCTTCCTTGATCATCTCTTTCAGCTAAAGGCATCAGCATAAACTCCTACTTTGCCCCAAAGACCCACCTGCAAAAACTGAGCTCAATCCCCGCACCCTAAATTGCACTCCCTCCAAATTGCCACCAAAAAACCCAAAAACTTTAAATCAAATCCCCTTATCAGTTTACTAGCCTAAAATCCTTATTCCTAATTGGTCAAACTCATCTCATTGAGAAATCCACCAAGTTTGACCCGAGAGAGCCTTCTCATACCTCTTAGGGCTAGCTACGAAGTGAAATGGTTTGATGTTGCCTTGAAGGTTTACCTTCCTCAGCCTAGGGTGAAATCTCAAGCGCTAACAGTTTCCATGGCCAAATGTCCTGTCATGCAATCCTTGCAAAAAGTGCCGAAAATTTCATCATTTGAGCTAAAATTTCAAAGGGAAAGTGAAAATCAGTGTTGCTTTAAGTCAGTGAAAAAGTGTCAAAACATAACATTAGAAAAATGGGTTTTAGGAGAAGCAAAAATTTAACCCATGACTTCCAAGTCTTTATATACAAGTTTCCACCAAAATCAAAGTCATTGTGCAAATCAAGTGCATAGGGAAACATTGCAAAGTGTTTAAGTGTGCATCGTGCGTGTTTGGAGCAAGGTTGTAGGTAGTTTTCAGGGCGCGACACATATACACAGGGGCACGACGCACACAGAGGGTGTGGCGCACTGGGTTTTGCGCACGGTGCACACCCACAGAGGGCCAAAAACGTGCCAAATTTCCTCAAATTTCTTGTGAAGCCCATTAAATTGAAAGGTAGGCTCTATCACATGACTTGTTCATCAAAGTTTATAAATGATATGGTGGTTTATGGCTATGTTTGAATGCAACAAAACTCATAAAATCAACCACAAGAAAACACCAAAGGCCATTGTTGCTAGGGTTGCATAATAGTGGTATTGAGGCCAAGGTTCCATTTTCACCCACCATTTTTCCCTCACCTACCATTTTTCCCTCACCTACCATTTTTCCCTATCCTCCCTTTCTCATTTTTCCTATTATCCCTACCCTAAAACACTACCAAACCCTATTCTCTTTACCCTCCTCTTATTTGTCAACATAACACCCCAAAAACCTACCCTATCAAATACCCAAACCCCCTACATATCCCTAAACAAACTTCTCCCCATAACTCCTATTCCCATCACATTACTCCCCTCCTAATACTCCCTTTTGTTTCATTGTTCCCCTTGGTGACAGATGTCACAAAAGCACCTAGCTTCACACCATCATCAAAGGGCAGCCTAAATACAGTACGCACAGCAGTCATGGCATCACAACATTCATCAGAGTATGAGATGGAGACACAAAGTGACTCATCCTTGGAAGAGCAAGCTCCCAGGAGACATCACAAGAGTGGCAAACATGTTAGGGATGAGCCAACCACCCTCACAGAATTGCAAGCATGCCCTCTTGCTATGTCATGTTTCCAGCATCTATCATGTTTTGAGTTTTGTCAAAGAGTGGCTAATGTTCGAGTTCATCATGAGTTGGCCCGTCTTTTTGTGCTTCACCTACATGGAGATCACTCTATCTTGGCCGGGGTCACCTTCACACTGACACCCGAAACTGTCTCATTAGCAACCGGTATACCGAATGTTGGAGAACCATGGCACAAGAAACAGAAAGTTGATCGGCAACATTATGAGCCTTACATTAAGGCCAGTTGCTTGAGGCATCTCACAAGAGTCTTTCCATTCAGATATTTGAAAGATGAATATGCTCCACTCATGAAGTTGATCATGAAGTACTTCAGCTGTGAGGGGAGGTTCTCTCGTCTATATTCCTATCACATCAGGTTGCTCATGCACTTTACCAGGGTACGGATGATGAACATCCCATTTTTCATTTGTAGAAACATAGAGAGGATGAACACCTTCATGCAACACAAGACCCCTCAGCAGCAACTTAACAATGTTTATCACTTCGCTCTTATTAGGATTTTGGTGGATCATCAACTGGGATTGCAGGGCATTGCTTGGGAGGACTTCATCTCCCGTGACCTCTTCAGCACTTCATAGGTATTATCAGAGGTTAAGCACGAGGGTGAACCTTCTCGTCGGTATGAGCACCATGAGACAGCTAGTGTGCCGGTTTTCATCACATATCAGAGGGGTGCTAGACATTTGTTTGCAGCAGCAAAGAGAGCGTTATCTCCACTCGGGGTGGAAGGGGCCTCGATTCCGACATCAACACTACAGGTACATGATAGAGGTAAAGAGCCAATGCATGATGAGGGGCCTTCAGGTGAGCCATCAGGTGAACGAGAGACCGAATTCGTTCTCCTTCATGATGATGATACAGATATAGAACCGACAAGTGCACAGCTCAAAGAGATCATCCAGGAGCAGCAATCAGAGATCGAATCCTTATCCGTTGACTTGGAGAGGGCTAAGTGGAACATGAAATATCTGGAGCAGAGGAGCAAATAGCTTGAGGATCAGCAAGCGATCATGGAGCTACAAAACATTCGTGAGCATCGCCAAGCTGCACAAAGGAGAAGAGTTGAGCTCATGTCATTAGAGCAAGAGATTAATGAGGACCGGGAGGCCAACCTCGAGAGAGTTAACATGCACTTGGAGAGGCTGCTGGACAAGGCTGACAAGGACCATGCAGTACTGAGACACATGGCTTTCCACTACATGGTGCGAAACAAAGTATGCAAGGCCCGAATCAGGAATTTGAAGGCTAAATTGAGGAAAGCAATCAAGAAGAAAAAGAGGCAAAGGGAGCTCGATCAACTTTAGATATTGGCTGAAGCCTCTTTGGCCCAGCATAGCACTTCATAGAGAACCTCCAGCCCAAATTTCAAGAAATTTGGGGCAATTTTGGTCACATGGTAAATTTTTGGTCACAACACAGGTTTTTTCTCCCAGTGGCACGGCGCTTAGGATTGGGAGCTCCAAATCACAAATGGTTTGCATTTTTGGATTCAGCATGAAAAATCACGACTACTAGTGCTTGGACAAGAAATTTGGGCATGATTTGAGTCTCCAGGAGGTCAAAAACACTAAAAAAATGACCTCTTTGCCCCTATTTTGACACACAGGAAGCAGTCTTGGGAGAATGAAGATTTGGAGGGTAAAATGAGCACCAAATTTATAAATTCCACTTGGTTTGGAAAGTAGACAGGCCAGGCTTCCAAGAAGCACACTTGGGCATAATTTGGACTCCTGCAGGTACCTCAAAACAGCCTCCAAAGTGGCACGACGCATATAGAGAAAAAGGCCAAAATCGCGCCCGTTTCGCGAAATTTCGATTCGCGACTTTCTCCAAGTGGGCCCGCTCATCTACATTTCACTTTTTCGGCACCTAAGGCGACATTTAAAGTATTTTCACTCCAGATTGGCTTCTATCCAAGTGGAAAAGGAAGGCAAACAATCACCCAAGCCATTTGTCATGTTTGTAACGCTGCACCTGTAGCTAATGGTTGGCTTTCCACCTCCATTTTGTAATGATTCGAGTAACTCCCCAACCCTTGGGCGTTCTATCTCTTCATGGCACATTCTATATATTGTATGCAAACTATTTGCAAAGGGTTGGTTGGCTTGTAATTTCTGGGAGACTATGGGAGAGAAACTCAGTTCTTCATTGTATATTTTGACAAAGGATTAATGAAAGGCAGCGGCTCTATTTCATGAGATTCATGTGGTTGTGAGTGTAGAAAATGTGTCTCTTATGTTTCATATGCATTTCGTAATGTTTCACAGTTCATTTCATATTCATTTCCAATGAAATTTTCTAAGTTAGATAAGGTAGAATTCATTTTTATTGCTCTGCCTGTGGGAAAATTTCATGTTTAGTGTTCTTCTTTTGTTGAAAAGGATTCATGTACTTATGCCCTTTTCACCCTCCTAAGAAATTCCTCCATTCCATGTTATTTCAAACTAAATTGCTAGACTTTCCGTCTGTCTTGCCTCACGAAGTAATCTGTGCCTTTGTATTAAATTCTGTGCTCATTGCTGTCCGTTGGTCCCATACCATCCTAGAAACTCAGGCATTCATAAAAAATTGCTTCTTGTATCCATATTTACTTACTAGCCTAAGATCAATATTCCATTGGTAGTCATCTCAGACCATTCCGTTTACTTATTCGCTGAGCGTGACTCGGAGAGAGCCCTCTCCTGTTCTGGTAGGGCTAGCTACCAGACTAAGCGTGGTTTGTGGTTACCCTGAATTTTTCCTTCCTTCAACCTAAGGTAGATTTAGGTGCTAACAGTAAGAAAGGAAATATATCATACATACAGATATATATATATATATATATATATAGATATATGTCAATCATGTTTTTCATACAACAAACCTCAAAAAATAATATGGGTGTTCAAAATACATCGATGGCTCGCAGGCCTTATACATTCATCGCTCACAGGCCTAAAAAATGTGGAATGCTAGACCTATGCACTAAACAACATGATGCTCATGGTAGCATGTAATTGCTCAGATTATGCGAGTTAGCAGTCGACGAATCCGATCTGATACCCCCACCGTATGCCTCTGATATTGGCAAGGGACATCACCTATCTCGGCATACTCTAGGATCCCATGGGTCAATCCCTTGAGATTCTGCATGATCTCCTCCTCATTTTCGCTTCCCTCCTGATAAGGAGTGACCTTGAACTATCGAGCAACGTCCCTAACGATCAAAGACATCCCGGTAGGGCGTTCTGGTCCAACATCTGCATTCATAAAATCAAAATGTCATGAAACCATATACCTCAAAAGCATCAAAAATTAATATTGTTTGTTTTTTAACTCCATCATCATAATCCTCCCCATCTGGGAGTGGCATATCCAGATCTCTATGGAAGTCAATACCGCTATAAGGCTGATCCTCCACTACGATCAGCTGTCATCGTAGCCACGAGAAAAAGACAGGCTTATAGGAAATCTGTTGGGCCCTGATAATCTTGGGCATCAACGCACTCCAACGGATCATCTGTGGGTCTCATGGCAATGGCGGTTCCACCTCAGCCAGCTGGTAGTTTAACAATGGAACCCAATCCAGGAAGAAGGTTACTAGCACAGACCCATAGAAAAACTGCTTCAGGTTTCCCGCCTTAGCTTTTGATAGCTGGCGCTTCATGTTGAATTTCATAGCTTCCACTCAGTTGAAAATAGTGGGCACTGTATAGTCGATAACATACTGAAACTTCGACTTGTTGGTCTCATGCTGTGCTTGGGCCCCAACCACTCTATTAATGGTTAGCAGTAACACTCTCAGCACAAGATCCTGAATAGTTATAATCTCAATCTTGCCACTTTTTGATTTGAGTGCTTTTGGGAAATGTTGTAGCATAGTCACACTTTCCCCAATTGGCCTTGACCCATATATATTGACTGGCTCCCCTCTCCGAGATAGTCCTGTGATGAAATATATGTTTGAAGTTTCCAACTCTAGCTCTTGGTCACCAATGATGAAAATTTCCAGATTCATGTCCTAGAGACTGATTAGATACTGTAGAAATTCGGGTTGATCCCGTAGACCTGGTGTAAGGAAGAATTTGAGGAGCCCACAGTTCCTCAAAGCATCCAAGCAATTTGGGTCAGCCATTGCTTGAGTGTCAATATCCTCATGTTCGCATTCCTTCCAATCCACCATTTTTTCACGATTTTTCCCTGCAAAAACCATATAATCAAGTCAATAATCATCTTTGGCCAGAGAAACTTGGATTCAAAGTAAAAATTTGAGAAAAAATATGAAAAAAAAAATTCTCGGCATCGGTACGACTATTTTAAAAACAGTAGCACCGACGGCGCGATTGACATCTTTAGCAACCCTCGATTGGCACGATTTCGTGCCCGAAAATTGCGCTGACTGAGGGTGACTTTTTTTGACAAATCCTCCTCATGAAATCCAAAAAATAGTTAAAAATAGGTGAAATAAGTATGAAAATGGAGCTTAAGTTCTTGGCTCTTACCTGCAACTGACGACTCAGTGAATGTCCTCCCAAATCTCCCACAATCTGCTCCAGAAAAATTAGGGCACAAGTGGGTAAAAAACTCTTCACATAAAGGTAAAATGGTAAATGGTAAAAAATAATTACTTTTTCCTCCTTTTCTTCAGTTTTTCATGAAATATTAGGGGTTTTTAAGTATTTTTGACCTATTTTTCCTCATAAACTGGATAATGCATTTACCTTTTTGTGTGGTGACAGGTAACGGATTGTCAATGATGGTACTGGAGTCATGTTTTAGCTCTTTTCTCAACTCATAAATCTCAAATGAAAATATCGCCAAGTATTTTTCCCTTTTTGACTCGTAAAAGAGAATAAAAATGGGGGGGTTCTCTTTCAAGCTCTTTTTCGACTCTTTAAACATGAAAATATTTCCAAGCTCTTGTTGTTTTGAACTCGTTAAAGGCTGCGAAACATCATTCGCCCATATACATTTGCCCCTTTTTCGGGCTGGGATGGACTATTTACAAAAAAGCTACTCCTTGAATGAAATGGTCAAGCAGTTCTCTCAAGTATCGTTTTCTACCTTTCCGGGCTCGAGAGACACAAATGTATGAAAATGGCCCATGTGGAGTTTTCCTTTTCATGTCTTTTTCAAACTCTCTAAACATGAAAATTATACTGAGTTATGCCTTTGTTGGACTCGTTAAGACATTAAACGACATTAGGGGGCTCGACTGATAAGGAGAGGATGCGTAAGCAGGCTCGACTGTTAAGGACCCTTTAGGGGGCTCGACTGATAAGGAGAGGAGAGGGAGAGGAGAGGGAGAGGAGAGGTACGTTATGCGGGGAAAGCTTTTTCAGGCCCCATTCTCTTTGTTCAAGTCCAGGTGCTTTATGTTCCGGCGGAGGATGCGTAAGCAGGCTCGACCATAAGGTCCGTCAGGGGCTCGAGATTCGTTGCCATGATGAATGTAAGATTATCCTTCCTAGGGCTCATTAAACTTACTAGGTTGGAATCATTCGAAGGATGAACTTACAGTGCAACCACATGCTATCCCCTTCAAGATTGCGATAAAACATAATTGGGGTACCTGCCAGAAATGGTGGGGGAAAATTGGAAATTCTATCAGTTGTGTTGGCAACTCACTCTTGAACATGACACTTTCTGCTTCATGTCGGGTTGGGATATCCTCCTTTTCATCATTGACCTTCCTGGGTTGGGCCATTCATTTTTCCTTCCATTTGATCTCTGCCATGTCATCATGACCACCGATCCTATGGATCCAAAAGCTGCCAAACTCCAGAATCGTGTCGCCGATATGTTCAAGAGTTAGCTCTTCTACAGTTACACTTACTCTTGATTCTTTGTATCATCTGAAATCATTTGCATCCGTTTGTCTCATGTCGATGATGTGGGATACATCATTGCCCTCCTTTGACATGGTCACTTCCTATCAGCTTCAGCTGATTATCCAGGAAGTTGACCGAGAGATTCCCTTCCAGTACCTTAGACCTTGCATGCCTTAATGGAAAGTTCATCGCACTCGATGACAAGCTCACATCATTGGATTTCGATCGGGTGGTTTCACAGGTGTTCGACATGAGTCCCTTTATTCACATTCCGTGAGTTGTGCTGCCGGTACCTTGAGAGCCATTTTCATTATTGGTGGTTTCTCCTGTGCTTGTTAACGGTTCACATCATTGACCGGTAATCAAGTGATTTTTTAGCATGTTTGACATCAACACATTCATTCAAATGCTAGGATTTGTACTTTGATTGGGTCATTTGGAGCGCAAGATCCTGGGCTCAGATTACATAGGTCCAGTTTGCGAGGCAATGTGACATGATCATGTTGATATACATGTCTCTTTCAAATGGATGGTTGTGACCATACCATGAGTTGTTATATGTGATCCTTCTCATTATTGGATGGTTGTGCCCAAGCCTTGGATCCATTTACATGATCATTCTCTGGATGGTTGTGTCCATACCACGATTCATGTATAATTATTCATGGTTTTCAGTGATGTATATGTATCTATGATTGCTTGCAATTTTTCCGATGACAGAATCTGGTTCCCCACTTCCACTTATAAAGCATTTTACCCTACTCTAGTTCATACATCACACTTTAGGGGGCATCTGTTACACAACATTTTGTCACAGTCCCTTTATTCCCTGTCCATGATCTTGGAGGACCTCTACAATGAACCCGACATGCTTTCCCATCATGAAGAGACTCCTAGTATGTCCCTCTTCATGAGTAGAATAATTCCCCTTTGCATCATTTCCCAAGAATCTTCCTTTTATCCCAGTTTACAAGATCGACGCTAATGATCAGTTTCCTCCTCGTGCCGATTTGCAGGGATTAAAACTTGGCCTCGTGTCATACGAAGCGACTGAGCCCTTTTCTGGTTGCGTCGATCCTCTTTTGGAAGGTTTTTTAAATATGGAGCCAAAGCTTCCATGTATAGAATCTTCGTAACGGAAGTCTGGTAGATGGTTGAGCCAGATGGAGCCAAGGAAGTCAGTTTGGGCTCCTTTCCCCTATTAGGATGGAACAAACTCAAGAGATAATACCTTCTCCCATGATGAGAGGAACCATCTCCCATCCATCCAAGCTATATAAACCTCTCTTTTTCCCAAGCAAAAGCTAGTTGGATTTTTTAGTTTTGGAGTGAGTTTGAATGATCAACAAGTCATCTATAGCTTGTAGCTTTCTAGTGTATGTTTGAGGGAGAATAGTGTGTTTTTGGTTTGGTTTGAGACTAGAGGGAAAGAGGCCTTAAAACTTCCATTGTTGGGGCTATCCATGAAGTGCTAGCAGAAGTGTGGGAACTCGGATATGTTGGAGGAGACTAGCAACGTCAAGGCACCGGTTGTAATCTCTTTCTGATTTATATAAATGCAACTATTGATTGATTTCCTACATGAAGTGTCATTTTACATCTTTATGGCTTAATGTTCCTTGACCTATTAAGTAGGCTGAATACAATATTGTATGCTATCACATTTGTTGTTGTTGTTGTTTTCTTGTTTCAGGTATTCGAAGGAAGGAAATGGAAGATAGATGGAGTGAGGAAGCAGGATCATCACCAAGCGGAATAATGTTCTAAGAGGTAGGCCCTCTTAATTCATATTAGCTTAATGAGATTTTCCATAGATTTTTTGTTTGTGGCTAGACCCGCTTTCTTGGTCTAGAGTAATTGTTTGTGTCCGCACTGAGAATTTACCTGCACCACAGAGGGTTTTCTTTGGGAAATTGAGAATTAACGGGCAAGAAAGTTTCAAACACTTTGGATCTCTAAGGGAAATCCAATTTTTTATATATTTCTGTAAGGAAATATTGGTGAAAAGGTTTCCTTGGGTCAGTGATTCTTATTTGGAGCATCTTTGAAATTGAGTGGCCATTAGTGGAAAAGAGAACTTCACCATTTTGGGCCACTACTATTCTTTGGCTAGGAATATAGCAGAATTGGCACCAGGTTACAAATTTGGGGAAATAGTAGGTTTGTGGGAAAATGTATTGGGGTAGGAGGGAGTCCCACAATCCCAATTCATCACTGAGGTCCAGATGGTTTTGTTTGAGCCAATTGTGAAGTTCGTACAAGTCGAATTCATAATTGGCCCTTGTAGGCTAATAGAGTTGAATAACTAAAGGCTGGTTCTCTAAATATATGGCTAGGGGCAACATGAGATTATCCTAGGGAACGGATTTTTTCTTGTAAGACATAATTGAACATGTTTAGTTGATGCTTAGCCTGAAAATACATGGTTAGGCAGCTGGATGGTCAAGCGAGGAATTGGACAGGCCAGTGAATGCATTGAAACCACTGGGAATGATGGGGATCTTAGAGAAATTGTAGTGATAATTGAGACAATTTTTGACAGTAAAAGAGCAAATAATGGTTCGCCATTCGAGAAATCAGACGTTTATAAAAAAACAGTTTCTATTTAAAAGATGTTTATTTTGGCACGGGGTAATCGAGTTAATGAATAATGAACTTCTATAATGGATAAGGCGAAAAAATATATATTATAACCGGGGGAAAAATATAGACACGTGGAATTCGAGGATTAGGGGATATATGGTGACGTGTGAGTGCAGGAGGAAGGTGCGGGGATGGAGCGGTAAGTAGGGTGTGGTGGAGAGGGAGGAGGTATGTGGCGGTAGGAGAATGGATGTGATGGGAACATGGCATGGTGAAACGATGGGAGCAATACCAACGAGCGGTCAATAGAGGTGGAAAGTGGGCTTGAGGAGAACCCAGAGGGGGGTAGTTGAGGGAAGTGGTTTCAGGGGGGGGAGCAGAGTGCATGAAAGGGTGCCATGTAGTGTCAAGCAGGTGTGTAAAGACTACTTCCCTAGACACCCTCGTCAGATAATCTTTGGAAGTGATAGTGGGGGCATAAATGATCCCCCACCGTTGATCTAGGCGGGGCAGATCATGACCGTTGGAAATTGTTCACTTTTTATTACATCCCGACAAATTAACTTTGTCATCTTGTGACTTTAGAATAAAATTAACATCAAACCGCTTTATGTGCCAAACACTTTATTACAATTGGTAATCGTGCTTAAATAACACGATTATGTATTCTAAACTCAATTAATATATCTTAAACTTGATTAATTAACTCTAAACGAGATTAATTTATCCCAAAGGCGCATTTTGATTTGCCAACCTTTTATTACTTTTTCTAAGGTTTTTCAATTTCTTTTTATGTTTTTTTCCAATTAACCAAGGTTAAATAATTTGGTTAATCCTTTTTATTCTACCTAATCAATTTCAACCAAGATTACACTAGATGGTTGATTTATTCACTAATCTAGACTAACTTTATTTAACTTAGTTTAATCATGTTTAAATAATATGATTAAACTAGCTAATCTATTTCTAACTTTGAGGTGGCATTTGAACAAGCTGCACACTTCCTTGAAAATTGAAAAAGTATTATTGATGTATTATTTTTTGAGTGGCCTTTAGACTTCTTCACTTTCATATTTATATATTTTTTATGGGGTATTTTCATCATCATTTTTTATTTTCATTCTATTTTTGTTTATATGTTTTTTTTCACTTTTTTTTTTGCACATATACATTTTTTTATACCCCTTTTTTTTGTAAATCATTTGCAGAATATAATATTATTTACAATTTCATCAACTGAAAGATAATAGCCAATCATCATTTGATCCTATGAATCATAGAACCCTAACATCCCCGAGGAGAGCCACTCGCACGATGACCTAGCATAACTCCCTCTGAATCGGGTTTCTTACGCACTCTGGCTTTGGACCATGGGATGGTGAAGGATTTTAAGCTCACTAATATGCCAAATTATATGTCTCACTGAAAGCAATCAATGGATGTTATTGGAAGCCTATCCCATCGATCCTACACCTAAATTATAAATATTGTTTGGCCAAGGTGCCTATGTGGGCTTAATCTATGTATGTTGAGTTATAAGGTGTAGTGTTTCCAGTGTTGGATTGACGATGTTAACCGAGCTCACGTTCTCTTAGGGTGTGAGTGTGTGAAAATAATGTGTCAAGTGGATGAGTTAATTGAGCATGTTTGATGATGCCATGAATTGCTCAAATAATCTAAATAATGTTGAAAATTACAAAAAATAAATAGCCAATCAAGTACACAAAACCCCACCCAAAAATACTATCAAGAAGCTAATAAAGAGAGGGAAAAAAAGCTACTCAAAGGAACATAAAATGCCTAAAAGACCTAATGGAAAAGGGATTGAGATCTAAAGGCACTAATCTGGTCTAAATGGTGTAGGTAAACAAAAAAATCAGAGGTGAAAAATTATGCTGCAAAGGATAGGTATGAAGCTCCGAAACCTAGGATTCCTAAGGGGATCCTAAGGGGGAAAAGGAAAAATCCAAACTTTAAAGTGATAAAATGTAAAATAAACCTATCCAAAAGTGCTAAAAAGTAATGGATTAGACTCTGAAAATCAATGGTTGAAAATTCTAAAACCCTAGACTCCTCACTTAGCCAATCTCTTTTCAACAATGTGGAGGCGTACTGTAAACCCTAGGGGCTATTTCCTTCCTCAAGGAGAAAAAATAAGAGAATTTAGGCTTAGGGGAGACTGAAAATAGAGATAAAGTACTTTTCCTAGTCTACACACAACAGTCTCGGCAAATCTGAAAAAATTTTGAAAATTTTTCCGAAAATTTCCAAAATGCAGGTATCGACCTGGAACAGTGGAAAACACAATTTTTGGGCAATAAAGTGTTCTCTAGAATGTAGATCTGGGGTTGAAAAGTGCGTTTTTCTCTTGAGACTCTTGGTCGACATATTTCACATAGATTTTGTTGTATCCTACTCGGTTGACATCTGTGACCTAGGGAAAGAACCAGAAAATCACCAGAATCCAAAAATTTGACAAAAAAAGAAATAATACTATAAATAGAAATTGAGAGGCTAAAAATAGCTGTCGAAAACTTTGAAATATACTGAAACTTCAGTCACACAAGAACACTATTATTACACCAGTTGAGTCACCATTTGTTAATGTGAAATTTCTTGGAAGGTGTACCAAAAACCCTTCACTTAAGTCACTAGGTGAGAAGTGACCATAACCCCCAGATCTGCGTTCCAGAGTGCACTTTTGGCCCAAAAATTTCAAATTCTCGGTTAGAAGATCTCACAAAATTTTTGCTGTCTCTTGTTATTACACCAGTGGAGTCGCCATTTGTTAGTGTGAAATTTCTTGGAAGGTGTACCAAAAGCTCTTCACTTAAGTCACTAGTTGACAAGTGACCCTAATAACAATTTTTGGTTGCTTACACTTCAGATCTACAAAAAGATTAGAAAAAAGGAGACGACAAAATCTTGGAAGGTAATATGTTATTATTGGTGTAATAAAAGGAGACAGAAAAAATCTATGTGAGATCGGCTGATTGAGAGTCTCGGGAGAACAACACACTTTCTACCCTAGATCTGCGTTCTAGAGCACACTTTTTGGACCAAAAACTGTAGATTCCACTGTTCCAAGTTAGTACCTACATTTTGGAAAATTTTCATATTTATTTTTTCAGATTTGCCGAGAGCACTACATGTAGACTTGGAAAGGTACTTTATCTTTGTTTTCGGTCTCCCCTAGGCCTAAATTCTCTTAGTTTTTCTCTTTGAGGAAGGAAACAACCCCCTAGGGTTTATAGTACACCTCCACATTGTTAGGAAGAGATTGGCTGAGTGAGGAGTTTATGGTTTCAACATTTTCATTTTAAAGTCTTTCCATTTGGGTTATTGCATTGGATATCTATATTGTTGTTTTTTGCTTTGGATCATATATGTTATTTTTGTTGCAGGTTTTTCTAGTCTTTTTGCAGATCTGAAGCGCAAGAAACCATAAATTGTTGTTAGGGTCACTTATCACCTAATGACTTAAGTGAAGTGTTTCTGGTACACCTTCCAAGAAATTTTACACTAGCAAATAGCGAATCCACTGGTGTAATAATAGGAGATGACAAAATCTATGTGAGATCTGTTGACTAGGAGTCTCGGGAAAAAAACACACTTTTATCCCCAGATCTTCATTCCAGAGTAGACTTTTTGGCTAAAAAACTGTATTTTCCACTGTTCCAAGTCAATACCTGTGTTTTGGATTTTTTTTTAGATTTGCCGAGAGCATTGTGTGTAGACTGGAAAAGGTACTTTCTCTCTATTTTCAATCTCCCCTAGGCCTATATTCTCTTAGTCTTTCTCATTGAGGAAGGAAACAACCGCCCAGGTTTTAGAGTACACCTCCACATTGTTAGGAAGAGATTAGCTGAGTGAGGAGTCTAGGGTTTCAACATTTTCATTTTAAAGTCTTTCCATTTGGGTTATTGCTTTAGATATCTATAGTGTTGTTTGCTGCTTTAGATCATATATGTTATTTCCCCAATGGAATCGCCATTTGTTAGTGTGAAATTTCTTAGAAGGTGTACCAAAAACACTTCACTTAAGTCACTAGGTGACAAGTGACCTTAATAACAATTTGTGGCTGCTTACACTTCAGATATGCAATAAAAGTGGAAAAACTTACAACAAAAATAACATATACAATCCAAAAAAACAAACAACGATATATATATATCTAATGGAATAACGCAAATGGAAAGACTTTAAGATGAATAAATTCTTTTATTGATGACACCTGGTGAAGGAGATCTATAAAAGGGTCTGCAAATCCCCCTCCATGGGATGAGTCCTTTGATGTCCTTGATGCTTTAGTAATCAATCTTCTCTCTCAATATGTGGAAAACCGAGAACAATGTGAAGAACTCAAATGGTAGCTCAAAAGAAAAGAGAATATAATGGTGACAATGATAATGATCATGGTGAAGAATGAATGGAAAACTCTCCTATTTATAACAAAGTATTGAGTTCACATCGAAAATGGAGAATAATAAAATAATATTGACCAAATCAAGATCTAACCGCTAGGAATAATTTATTATATTTTTTGGAGAGGGAAAAGATATTTAAAAAGATCAAATATCTTTATTTAGAAATAATTAACAAATAAAATTATTTATTAATTATTTCACAAGGAATGGTGTGAAATTAAAATAATTATTAACTAATGATATAATAATTAATAAATATTGATTTAATAATTATTCCAATAATGGAAATAATGAATAATAAATAAATATTGATTTATTTAATTATTCCTAGGAGATTTAGTCAAATGTGATAAGGAATAATGATCAAACAATGACTTAATAATTATTCCTAGAGAAAATTAAATAAATAATGATTTATTCAATTATTCTCATGGGGTTTTTTGTTTTTAATTAGAAAACAATTTAATAAAAATGGTTTACTAAATTATTTCCCATAGTGAAAGTGATTTTACTATGGTAAAATTATTTCTACATGGTGTATTTCGATCCACCTAGTTAGAAATGGCTAGGTGTCCATTTTTTGGTGATAGCATATTGCCTCCAAACGTATGAGTGTTAGGAGAAAATCGTATGACCAAAATACATTGTAGGTTACACTTCCATAAGACACCAAAGGGGGGAGAGAGAGAGAGATAGAGAGAGAGAGAGACCTAAAGCAATGCAAGGAAGGACAACAATGGAGTAGGTGAGACCTATGAAATTAGTAGAAATCTCCTTTTATGTGGGAGTACATGATCTCAAATGAGGCGGGGGAGGCATACCCATACCTGCTGAGATAGCTATGTACAAATAATAATGGTGAGACCAACAATGTGGGACTAAGCTACATAGTACACGATACATGATATGTTGGCATCAATGGGACAAAAAAATACAATGGATCACATATACATAATGTACTTGGGAAGACATAGGCCAAGATTGAATAAATTAACATCTAAGTACATGAGCTATAGTGCCCCTCAAGCTGACATGGTGAGTTGGGATCACAACCAAAGAAGCCCTACTGAATAGTAAAGGGCTTTGAAGATTTGAATGGATCATCTAAAGGAGACATGCATGTTATGGGCACTACGAGCAGCGAAAACTGAACTCATCACATATGCGGAACTACATCTGAGACTAGATCAACATCTGTGGTCATCCAGGCATGTGGGGGGATACCTGAAAGGCTACCCTATCATGAGGTCTGGAACATCTTACACACACCCGGGAATCATTGGGACAATAGTTTGGATTGCGGAACCATCAAGTGTACGATTCTCAAACATTCGATAAGGAGATTGCGTCAAGCACGTGAGAAATAACCAAGTTAAAGGGAAATGAGGATTCCCTTTGCTTGATCCAAGGTACTAACCAAAGATGAAAGTTATAACTAAGGTACAACGCCCTCTAGACCACTCTTCTAGAATAAATGTGATGAAGTCGATAGAAGAGGGCCTGCTGATGAGCCCCAGAAATGGGTAACTATATGTGCTCATTTTGCCTATTATTTTCATTTAATCCACCATTCTCCATAGTTTTGTGCATTTTTTTGAATATATTTATGTTAATAGAGTGAATGGGGATAGTCACTTTGCCACATAGTCTAATGAGTGTTTATTGCAGAATTTTGGACATTTTTGGACAAAGACCAGGCATTTATGAGTAGATTGGCAGCCAAACTCAAGGAAATAGGGCTGAGGACTTATAGGAGGGGTGTCTCCTTCATTAATGACCCCTTCCTCGAGTTCTCCATCAACAGCTCGGAGTACAAAGGCCCACAATGATGATTCCAAGGGGCAACCGAGCAAGTCTAGTAAAGTTGCTGTTATCTTTAGTTTTAGGCAGCTGAGTTCCTTAAGTTTAGGAGGACTGTTGGGAGTCCCCACTTGTATAAATAAGAAGGCTTAAAGCCTCAATAGGTTATCCATTTCATATTAGATTTTTTCACTTTTGTGCAGCCTTGTACTCAACTCATTTTCGAGCTCTTTTTGAAGATAGTTTTGTGATGTAACTGCTATTTTTGATAAATGAAGATGAATCCAGTATTGAACTAGCACTGATCTTTCCCAGAGGGCTGAAGATCTTGGGTTAGGTCCCAACCCAAGTTTCCCAGCACCTCCTTTGTGTATTTATATGCTTTGTCTTGCATTCATGAGATAATTTCTGTTGTTTAGGTTAAATCTTGCTTTGTTAATTAGGTTGATTTTGATGGTTAGCATAGTTGTTTTTGCTTCAGGTTGATTAGATAGTTGCTTAGTAACAGAAAAAGATCCAAAAAGGCTACTAAGTAGGCCTTGATGTCCTTTCTCCCTCCTTGGGACCATGATTTGAGATCAAGGCACTATTACTGCCACCAAAAACACTGTTTTTTCTTTCCAATGCAATTGCTAGTGTGAGATTTCGAGTTGGAGAAATTGATATCAGTTAGATTCACATGCTTATATCCTTTCTTGTTCATTTTACCATGGCTTTCTCCCATAATTTTCTGTCCATAAAGTTTTATTCAACATTTCTATGGTTTTAGGTCAAAATAGGCAAAACTCTGTTTTTCAATTCTTGCTTAGGTCAGTTTTGAAGAGTAAGTGTGCAACTCACTTGTAGAACACTCCAGCTTATCATTCCTCCATAGCATATCCTGTACCAGTTCATCTCTCAAGATTTCCCCACTCATTTGCCTCATTTCGCCAAACTACCTTAATTTTTGCGTTTTGTGCAAAATTGCTTTCTTGACCTTTGAACAAATCCAACCATCTCCTTCATTCCTGATCTTCATTGACAAAGTCCTAGACCCCTAAACACCTCCATCCAGCCTTCATTTCCATTTTCCCATCATTTATTCCACCTTCAAACCTCCAAAAACCACTTTCGGCCTCCTCCTGTAGAACCTCTTGTAGATCCCCTGCAACCTCCTGTAGAAGTTCATGCGAGTGATTTTTCGAACTGTGATCATAATGGAAGTCTCCAGAAGGGTACTAGGGACTTCTTAGGACCTCTCCACACCTTCTTGACCTCATGCAAAAGCTAACTCCATCTCCCTTAACCACCAAACCTCTGCACAGTCACAACTAGTTAAAACATCAGCATAATAATTCTACATAAAAATGCTCAAAAGTACAAAAAGATGATTTCTTCTCATTTCTCTTCAGAAATAGCTTGAATACATGCATTTTACCTTTTCAGTAGTCAATGGCATCCATTTCAGTAGTTTCCATCTCTTCTCTCGCAAACGTAGGGTTAGTGGGTAAAATTAGGGTTTGCTGGGGTTTGCGTTTTCTTTTAGTTTTCATTCTCTTTCTGCAAGTAGAATAGCCTCTTTCAAGTTAGATTTCTTCCATCACAGTTAAAATCTTCTTTTGATAACTCATAGAAGTTGGCTTAAGCTCCTAGTGAACTTGTGCCAGCTGATCAAGTGACAGCCTGCAGTAAGAGCTAGTACTTGTGCATATAGCACTGTCGCTTCCAAGTTTGTTACGAACTACTAGGTTGATAAAAGTAAAGTAGGGAGCCCCAGGAGTTGCAGCATCATTGCTACAATACTGGAGCTCACCATATTTTTGGCGCCATTGCTGGGGAAGCATCAGAGTATTTTGTGATTACTGCTTTTCTTCTATTTTCCACTGCAACATTCTGCTAAGTAGTTTATTTCAGCAAGAGTAGAGTAGTTGTTTCATTTCAATTCTGCAATTTCATTTCAGCAAGCGTAAATTAGACATTTCCTGCTTTCATTTCAATTTTGCAATTTCATTTCAGCAAGCGTAAATTAGACATTTCCTACTTTCATTTCAATTCTGCAATTTCATTTTAGCAAAATAGATTAGTCATTTCCTTCTTTCATTTCAATTCTACAATTTCATTTCAACAAGGTTTATTTTAGTTAGTTGCAATTTTCTATTCAATCCATTTCAGTTTTTGTAGGTAGAAGCAGAAAAAGAAACACAAAAATCACCCAAAAAGAGATTTCCTTTCATGCCTCGTAGGAACAGAGACAATTCAGGAAAATTCCTACCCAACACCCCCACCACATCACTAAGTCACCCTTCTCTCTTCTTTGGTGGCAGTGATCTAGAAGAACCTATAGGTGAACCTCCAGAGATATACAACGATCCTATAACAAAAGAAGAGAAAGAAACCATATATCCTAAGACCATGGCTGAAAATAGAAGAGTTAGAGGAAATGGGGAAAGAATAGAAGGTGCCTTTCCTATCTGAGAGACCAATGGGGACATAAAGATGAAAAAAATAAGTCCCTCAACCTTACCTCACTTCCATGGATTGACTACTGAAGACCCTGATACCTTCTTGTTTGAGTTTGTTGTTCTCTGTCGAACCTATGACTATGTAGAAGATGAGCAGAAGTTGAAACTCTTTCCCTCTACCCTCAAGGATGCAGCATTACGCTGGTTCATGGGGTTACCTGGAAATAGTATCACAACTTGGGCTCAGATGCAGCAAGCCTTTAACAACAAATACCGAGACTACTGTAGGTCAAAGGATACTAAGGAAGAAATCTTCCGAATGACCATGGAAAGTGATGAATCTTTAGAAGACTATGAAGAGAGGTTTCAACTCAGTTATAAAAGGGCCAGGAGCACACTTGACCCCAAATCACTGAAGTTGGTTTTGCTTAGAGGAGTCCCTAAAGACCTTCTAGATACCCTCCATTTGCTGGCTGGGGGAGACATCTACTAGCTACCTTCTGATGACATAAAGATTGTGTTTAGAAACCATTCTAGGGCAGCCAGAAAGAGAGGTAGGGGAAGTCAACCTTTAGCCAGTACCCCCTTATCCAGTTCATCCCTTAAAAACGAACTTGCAAATCAGATCGAATATTTCAAGAGCGAGATGAGGCAGACTCTTGCCATGCAAATGGATACCTTTCGGATCCAAAGGAAGTAAGAGGAATCCGAGAGGACTTTGGCCATATTTTGTCTTAGGTGCACTAGAAAGCATCCTAGGAATGAATGTCCATTGCACTTTGTAGAAGTGTGTTTTGTCTATGAAGAAGACCATCCTACAAATCAGTGCCCTTCCTTACCCGGATTCAAAGCTATGTACCAAGGGGCTGAAGGAGCCACTGAACCACTCTATTTCATGAACCAAAGGAGGCCACATGGACCCAGACCTTACCAGCAGGGAATGCAAGGGACATCCCAGACTCATTACAACCCCAATCAAGCCACTTCCATGCCTTCTTGGGGTCCCCCTGCTCATCCTTCCTGGTCCACACCCCCTCCTTGGTCGTATCCATCTCAATATCATACTCAACCAACTGCTCATTCGTTTCACTCTTATGCTCAGCCACAACCTCAGTGGAATGCACCTCATCAGGGGTGGAGGCCCCAATACAACTCTCATCCTGCTCTTTTGCCTCCACCACCTACTCAATCACAACCATTACCTCCTTCTCCTCCAAGAAAACCCCAAATACCTGCTCAATCAAACCTGAACCACAATAACGGACAGGCCTAGTAGGTATATACTGCATAAACAACATGCCCTACCTATGATGTGGAGATTCAGGAGATCAACCTACGATCTGGGAAGGTTCTCCCAGATAGCCAACCTCCTCCTAAGGAGGATGAGGAAGAGAAACAGGAAAGTGAACCAAAAACCATTCCACCCTTTCCTAAGAGACTAACTGGAACCACACAACCGACCCCAAAAGAAACTGAACTTCTGGGAGAACTAAAATAGTTATGTGTAAAAATACCACTTCTCCAAGCCATAAAAGATGTACCAATCTACAACAAGTTGATCAAAGAGAAGTGCTTCAGGAACCCAAGCAGGTGCAAGAGAGATGCCCCGACTATAAATGTCATTGGACAATTGTCTGACCTGATGTTGGGGTAGGTAATCTATCTGAAATATTTGGACCATGGGAGTCTTGTAGTTGATGTCCACATCAATGGCACCATAATCCCCCATACCTTGATTGATTTAGGGGCTGCCATTAACGTGATGACCAGGGACACTATGCTCAAACTCAACCTTCAGGGTTCCCTAAGAAAGACCTCAACAGTACTGCAGTTGGCAGACTGCTCCACCGTGACCCCTGAGGGGATTGTGGAAGATGTAATGGTCTCTATTGACTCCTGGGAGTACCCTGCTGACTTCCTGGTTCTTTAGCTAAAGGCAAAGCTCACTGGGTATCCTCTCATCCTGTGAAGACCTTGGTTAGCTATTGCAGATGCCTACATTAGTTGTCGAGCTGGGATCATGACCATCAAGAGTGGGCATATGTCCAAAAAGCTAGTCCTATATCCTCCTGCCCAACCTTTGCTAGAACATGACTTACCTCTCTCGTTGGAGGAGGAAGATGAGGATGAAGTCTACTCTGCACCATTGTGCATAATGGAAGCTACCATGGGGGGTTCTCAAACTGAGGATGATCTTATTGAGAACTTGATTCAAAGTCCACCTCCCAGTGTGTTGCCATTAGAAGAGTTGGTGGAAGAAACCCAAGCCAATGCTTTAGTTGATCTCTGTGTGGCTAATCCGACCTCTCTCCGAGTCAAGAATGTGGAATTCAGCCCAGAAAAAACCTTGAAGATCAACTCATCCCTATCCACCTCTCAAGAGAAAGAATTGTGTAGCTTATTGAATAACCACTTGGATGCTTTTTCTTGGAGCTATAAGGAGATGAAGGGAGTCCACCCTTCAGCCTGTACTCATCACATTTACATTAAAGAAGATTGTAAACCAGTCAGGCAGCTTCAAAGGAGGATGAATCCAGCCCTTAAGGACATTGTCAAAGAATAACTGCAAAAGTTGTTGGATGCAGGATTCATCTACCCCATCTCTGACAGCAAATGGGTTTCTCCTTTGGTGCTAGTGCCAAAGAAAAATGAGAAGTGGAGGATCTGTGTAGATTATCAAGAACTAAACAAGGCCACCAAGAAGGACCATTTCCCTTTGCCTTTCATAGATCAAGTGTTAGATGGCCTGACAGGGAAGAAGTTATTTTCCTTCCTAGATGGGTTTAGCGGGTACAACCAGATCCAAATCAGCTCGGAAGACCAAGCTAAGACCACTTTCACTTGTCCATGGGGTACCTTTGCCTACCGGGTCCTTCCCTTTGGGTTATGCAATGCTCCTGCCACTTTCCAGAGAGCAGTACTGAGCATATTTGCTGAACTGGTTCATGATTTAGTGGAAATCTATATGGATGACTTTACCCCTTATGGTTCTAACTTCCAAGAAGTTTTGACTAACCTGAGGAAAGTTTTAGCTAAGTGTATTGAAATTAACCTGTCCCTTAGGTCCTAATAAATTTGAATTCCCGATGACTGAAGGGACCGTGCTAGGTCATATAATTTCTCAGCAAGGATTATAGGTGGATCTCAACAAGATTGTTATCATGCAAAGGGTTCCACCTCCTCAAAAGGTAAGATATGTTCGGAGTTTTCTAGGTTTAGCAGGGTATTATAGAAGATTCATTAAGGATTTTAATAAGCTAGCCTCTCCATTGTTTGGTCTTTTGGGAAAAGATGCTGAATTCATATGGACTGACAACTGTCAAGAGGCTCTGGATGCCTTGAAAAGTAAGTTGGCAACTGCCCCAATCTTGAGAGGTCCAAACTAGGCCCTACCTTTCCACATGCACACAGATGCCTCGAACAAAGCTATAGGAGCAGCCTTAGGGCAAGTTGAAGAGAAGCTGCCGTATCCATATATTTTGTCAGTAAAAACCTGTCCAAGGTAGAATTAAACTACATTGTAACTAAAAAGGAGCTCCTAGCTGTATTCCATTCCCTAAACAAGTTCAGACACTACATCATTGGCCATCAAACATCCGTACGCACTGATCATGCTGCAATTAGGTATTTGATGAATAAACATGATGTAAATGCTCGTATCATTAGATGGTTACTTTTATTGCAGCAATTTTATTTGACCATTGTTGATAAGCCAGTTAAGGAAAATGTTGTTGTTGATTTTCTGTCTAGACTAGATCTGCCTGCAGGTGAAGAAGGAATGTTGGATGATCAAATTCCAGATGAACACCTTTTTGCTATTTCAGTACTCTCTCCATGGTTTGTTGATATAGAAAATTATTTGGTTTCAGCACAATTTCCGCCACACCTGTCCTCCAAAGAGAAGAGAAAGATCGTGAGAAAAAGTGCCCCATTCACTTGGATTGGGGGCAATCTCTTTAAACTTGGCCCAGATTAGATTTTGAGGCAATATGTCAAGGAGGAGGAAGTTTTTGACATCCTCCTAACCTATCATGATGGGCCCTGTGGGGGTCACTTTGCAGCAAAGAGAACTTCCTTCAAAATTCTGCAAGCAGGTTACTATTGGCCCACTCTTCATCAAGATGTCAGGAGATACATCATCCAATGTGACCGATGCCAAAGGATGGGGAAACCTACTCCAAGGGATGAGATGCCCCTACAACCTCAAGTGACTTTTGAGCCATTTTAGAAGTGGGGCATGGACTTTGTGGGTCCTATCAACCCTCCTTCAAAACAAAAATCTTACATCATTGTGTGCACGGATTACCTGACAAAATGGGCAGAAACAAAGGCAAACAAGGCAACAACAAAAGAAAAAGTAGTTGATTTTTTGAGGGAAAATATCTTCTACAAGTTTGGCTATCTAAGAGAATTAACCGCAGATCAAGGAAGTTAGTTTACCTCCAATCTGATTGATGACCTGCTTACACATTACAAGATTAAGCACATAACTTCCACCCCTTATCATCCACAAGCAAATGGACAGGTGGATGTCACCAACAGAGCTTTGGAAGGGATTTTGACTAAGGTAGTGAGAAGCAATAGAAAAGATTGGGTAGAGCGATTGGTTGAGGCAACATGGGTCTATAACACTACTTGGAAAACCACCACAGGTTTCACACCCTATGAGCTAGTCTATGGGAAGAAGGCGTTAATGCCCATAGAATTTGAATATAACACATTAAGGATGACAACTTAGGTGGACTTAGATCTCAGCCATGCATAAAAGGAAATATTTCTTCAGCTAAATGGATTGGATGAACAGAGAATGCAGGCCCTTCTCCACTCATAAGTAGTCCAACTTTAAAGAAAAATATGGCATGACAGACACCTCAAAGAAAAACAATTCCAGCAAGGAGATTGGGAACTGCTGTATGATTCAAGATACAAATATTTCAAGGGCAAACTAAGGAAAAGATGGCTGGGACCATATACAGTAGAAAAATGCAATGACAATGGTTCAATCCTTATCTGGACCATTGATGAAGAAGCCATCCCCATGCTCGTCAATGGGCATAGATTGAAGATCTGCAGGAAGCCCCTTTCCAACAAGAGTTCATTGGTAAATCAGTGTTGGTAGTGGAGCAGGTCCTGGTCTCCACTCCACCCACACCCTGAGCAAAAAAAAAAGGAAATAAAAAAGAAAAAAGAGAAAAAAGGAAAAAAACAGAAAAAGGAATAAAAGATCCCTACGTGAAAACCTCTTGGAGGTGCTTAGGGCAGGTAGTGAGGGTGAAAACCTCTTGGAGATGCCCCAACTAAAAAAAAAAAAAAAACCTAACTTCTTTTGGATGAAACACAGGTTGTAGGAGGGTCACACAAGAAAAAGACATGGCTAGGCTCCATACACCTTTCATAGTGCATCCCTCCATCGTTGTTATCCTTTCTCAAGCCTTGGTCTCATTTTTCTAAAAATTTCGCATCCTACAGGAAACTCTGTGTATTCTACAAGAGGATCTTGTAGAAACTATAGAAAGACCAAAATCAATTTCAGAGGACCTTAGGGTTGGAAATTTGTCTAAAAGGCCTATGAGCCTCCCTGCCACCATACATCCACCTAACTCTCCATTTCATCCCTGCACACCCACATTTCCACTCGTTTTTTCTTTCCCTGCATAAATAAATACAAAAATTATGTTTCTTTCATTCTGTCAACACAAAAAAATGATGACAAATAAAGTAGCAATGTTCTTACTTATTCCTACCTGATACCTTCCAGTTGCTATTTCTTTCATTCGAGACCTTCTTCAGCAGTTTTTTTTTATCCCTACTCAAGCATCAGCCTGAATTTCAAAAGGAGAAGCAGCTACAGGGAGCAGCAGAGGATGCAGGAAAGGAAACATACAAGGAGCAGAGCTTAAGCGAACCATCATCAACATAAGCCAAAGGCCGAGCATGAAGAGCACCAGTAGCAACAACAATGAGGAAATGAAGTGCAAAAGTCCAATGCATGCATAGCACAACAACGACTAATCAGGTAAGTGGCTAAACCTATTCCTCGATTGTATGAATATTATTTCAAAAATGCATGAACTATGGGAATGGTCACGATTAAACAGAATCAGTGGCCAGCTAACTGGCCACCCTTGTTCAGTTCACACACCCTCATGGAATTCAAATGAGCCTCATCCAATTCAAATTGCGATTAGATACGCAATCAACACGTGTGGCATGTCAACTTGGGAAGGAAACATTCGGAACCGGTAGTGGTGGTGGCATATAACGGGAGCAAATAAGGTGATGGCGGTCAGGCAACATGAAGAACCATAAAGACACTAGCGTATGACCAATGGTCCAGATGGGGATAACATACCCATCCGACCACCTCACCTCCTCACCACAGATTATGCCATTAGTTAAGTACAGTGCGGTCTAAGCCTCCACCACCCTTTTGTTTCATTTCCATTTACGAAGCTTTTGACTGCAGTACTCACCTACCACCTTCAGAACATCGAATTAGTCATTTTTTGCTAGTTTTTCAAAACCCTCCCGCCTATCAGGCTCTATAGGAGCACTAATATGTTCTACAGGAGCAGGAACACCGTATACAGGAATATTTCTACAGGAAGGATAGAGAACAGCTCTGCAGAAGGAAAATCCAATATTTTTGTCAAAATTCGAGCTTGAAAATAGGTAGGCTCGGGAAACCGCTCTGCATATGATATATTTATATAAGGTGGCGGATTGAAAACACAGTATTGGGTTGAAAGAAAGGAAAGTGAAGCTTAAAAGTTTGCCTGTATTTTTCTTTTCTCTGAGTTCTACACAGTCTCTCCGTCTTCTTCTATGCATTCAAAATCTTCTTTTTTCTTCCTCACATTCTATTGTAAAGAAAAAAGGGATGCAACCATAGAAACCAACCTGTGAAAAAACCCAAATTTGGAAGTCTGTCTACCCTCTGGAGAGAAAAACCCTATGTTATTTATTCTTTGTTCTGTCGAAAAATTGATTTTTTTTCAAAAACCAAGAATCAAATTCAGGGTAAAAACAGTTTGAAAAAGGGGAGAAATTGCAAATTTATGTTGTGAAGAAGAATCACAGGGGAAAATTCCCTCCCTAGTTTTAGAAAAGACAAAACTCAGCTATCCCTATGTTTTCAGTTCTACCTTCTTCCTCACTCGAGTATTTTTGGAAACCACTAAAGACCACGCCAGGAGGTTTCATGAGAAAAGAGCCTTTGAACTCCAACAAATTGCATGAGCACCCCGAGGTGGTGGCCCTCTTCACCAAGGCAAACTAGATGCCTTTCTTTGAGAGAATTCATGGATATGATGAGGAGGTGATGGAAGAATTTTTTATGTCCTTAAGACCCCATTCGAAAACACATGCTGTAGTCAGTTTTAGGGGACTGACCTTAGAGCTTACACCTAATTTTATCAGAAGAATCACAGGTCTTCCACTTGGGCTCCCTTGGAGCAAGGAGGAAAATACATTGGGACAGGTTCCTAATAAGACTATTTTTCAGACTGAGGAGCATCCTGTAGAGGATAAAAATGGGGTCAGAAGGACAAGCTTACCTCCTCCATGGAGTGAAGTCAGCTACTAGATAATGAAATACATCACTTGTGAAGGGAGGTTTAGCATAATTTATGGTTATCACTTCAGGTTATTACATGAATTGAGGTATGGGATGGACCTACCTACAGCTAGAAAACTCAGTCTCCCATATTTCCTCCACCAATCTTTGATAGAATGTGTTACCAAGCTAAATGCGGGGGTCCCAGGCCAGTTGGCCCACCATGGGCTCATCAAACTATTGGTAGAAGATGCCCTACACACATACATCATCCCCATAGCTTGGGAAATTTTCAAGAATATGTCCAGAGAAGATGACATCAAAACTTTGATTGAGGACATTAGCCCATCTAGCAGTGAAGAGGAGGAGAAGACAGAGGAACTTGAGAAGAACAGTAGTGAGGAGGCACAAGATATTCAAACAAAAGGAAAAACATAGGAGAAACAGAAAGAAGAGGAGAAACTTGAGAAAACCACTGTTGAGTCTAAGGCAGAAAAGAAGACAGCCTCAAAAACGTAAAAGAGGAAAATGAAAAAGGCTGAGGAGAAAAAGCCTAAGAAAACCCAGCAAAAGACTGCCATAGGAAAGGCTGGGACTCAGCAAAAAAGGAGAAGACACCACCAGAGATAGCAGAGACACAAGCAGAAACAATAGAAACAGTGAAGACTGCAGGAGATAACAAAGAAGAACAATAGGAAGAAACATACCCTGAAACACTGGCAAGGGAAGCAGCAGCTGTGATTGCTGCATTAAGCACTCCAGAAAAACAAAAGGGAAAAAGAGAAAGACAAACCTCTATGTATTTCAAAGCTAGGAGGATTACTAGGATTAAGGTGGGCAAGGCCCAGCCACCATCAAAAGAACCAATTATCATTAAGGATGCACCTACTGAGAAGAAGCAGGAATCTCCCTCTAGATCTCTATCACCTACAAGAGTGGAAGTCCCAAAACCTCCACCTAGAAGGAAAGAATTAAATTGATGGACTCCAAAGCAGTTCTACAGGAGGCACAAACCTCTCTACAGGAGACACTGCCTAAGCGTAAAGAAACTGAAAAATTGGAAAAGAAGGCAGCAGAATAGTCACAAGAGGAAAGAAAGGAAAAAGAAATACCTGAGCCAAGCCCTCAGCCTAATTTAGGCTCCTATTACAATCTTCTAGAAGGTGGGAAGATCATCCCACAAAAATTCGTTGTGCCTCTTTTCTTTGAATTAGAAAAAGAAAGGATCGGAACCCACACCTAGATGTAGATTACTAAATCTAAAGGAGTTGAAGATATAGGGCACATGGAAGACAAGTTGAAAGAGTTAAGAGGGGAGTTGGCCATGGTAAGGCACATAGAGAGCATTAGAAGAGCCCAACTACAGGAAGAAAATGAACTGCTAAGAAAGAAGTTACAGGAGCGGGAAACTAAAAAGGGAGACAGTTTGCCAATATTGGAAGGGAAACAATAGCAAGAAGGTCCCCTAACAGATAATGAAGTAGTAGAGAAACAATAGCAAGAGGAAGAGCCACAGATTGATGTTGAAATGCTAATGAAATAGCTGCAAGAAAAAGAGTCTTAGGCAGCAATTGAAGTGTAGATTTTGAAACAACAGTTGCAGGAAAAGGAAGCCCAGATGGCCTGCATGGCCAGTTGGGAAATGGAGGCCTTGTAGTGCAGACAACCAGTTAGATCTTATGCACTGTATCTCAAAGACCAGTGGCTCCAATTCCAGATTAAAACATTGGCCCAAAGGGGCACAATCCCATTCCAAAATTATAATCAGTTTATGCATTTATGTGATAGTAGTTCAGCAGAGGATAAAGCCAAATTAGCAGAATTTTACCTACACAATATGGCACTCCCTGATATGAATTTATGGGATCCAAATGCTGCATTGGGAGATCTATAGGTCATGGCTATGGCTTATTGGTTGAGCCATGAAGAAAAGAGAGCAGTGGAAATTTAGAAGATCATGACAAAGGAGCTAAGTGAACCCCTCATGATAAGGGCAGAACAAGTAGATCCATTAGCTCTCATATATGCCCACCAGCACCTTGTGGCCAATGCTCAAGTTTCCCCTGATTATGTTGATAGGAAAGCACAAGCTATCGCTCATTTTGAAGATATGGAGAGATTATTTGGCGATAACTGCCTTCATGCTTGCACAAGAAGATGGAATACATTGTCCCATAGCCTAAATATCAGGGAGTATCACTCCCCAACCAGAATGAGGGAAGCTATGAGGAGAGTGCCCTTATATAAACAATCAATGCAAAACTTGAAAGCCAACTGGATTGGTCTTAAATACAGTCCTCCACTGCTGCTAGGACTATTGGAAGGGGTTAAGGAGGAGGAAGAACAGAAACAATGGGAGGAAGTGGACAGAAAAGTAGGTTTCCATGACAGAGAAGAAGACATCACATCAGAAGCTTGGGATGTCAGGGAAGTTGTTAAAGCTATTAAAGATGAAGAACTGGATTAGTTTCTTAGAGGATGAGCAACCCATTCAGCAGGGGGGTGATGATGAGCCCCAGAAATGGGTAACTATATGGGCTCATTTTGCCTATTATTTTCATTTAATCCACCATTCTCCATAGTTTTGTGCATGTTTTTGAATATATTTATGTCAATAAAGTGAATGGCGATAGTCACTTTGCCACATAGTCTAATGAGTGTTTATTGCAGAATTTTGGACATTTTTGGACAAAGACCAGGCACTAATGAGTAGATTGGCAGCCAAACTCAAGAAAACAGGCTGAGGACTTATAGGAGGGGTGTCTCCTTCATTAATGACCCCTTCTTCTCATTCTCCATCAGCAGCTCGGAGTACAAAGGCCCACAATGATGATTCTAAAGGGCAGCCGAGCAAGTCTAGTAAAGTTGCTGTTATCTTCAGTTTTAGGCAGTCGAGTTCCTTAAGTTTAGGAGGACTGTTGGGAGTCCCCACTTGTATAAATAAGAAGGCTTCAAGCCTCAGTAGGTTATCCATTTCATAGTATATTTTCGCACTTTTGTGCAGCCTTGTACTCAGCCCATTTTCGAGCTCTTTTTGAAGACATTTTTGTGATGTAACTACTATTTTTTGATAAATGAAGATGACTCCAGTTTTGAACCAGCACTGATCTTTCCCAGAGGGCTGAAGATCTTGGGTTAGGGCCCAAAAAAAGTTTCCCAACACCTCCTTTGTGTATTTATATGTTTTGTCTTGCATTCATGAGATAATTTATGTTGTTTAGGTTAAAACTTGCTTTTTTAATTAGGTTGTTTTTGATGGTTAGCATAGTTGTTCTTGCTTCAGGTTGATTAGATAGTTGCTGTAGTAACAGAAAAATATCCAAAAAGGCTACCAAGCAAGCCTTGATCTCCTTTCTCCCTCCTTGGGACCATGACTTGAGATCAAGGCACTATTGCTGCCACCAAAAACACTGTTGTTGCTTTCCAATGCAATTGCTAGTGTGAGATTTCGAGTTGGAGAAGTTGATATCAGTTGAATTCACATGCTTAGATCCTTTCTTATTCATTTTACCATGGATTTCTCGCATAATTTTATTTCCATAAAGTTCTGTTTAGCATTTCTCTGGTTTTAGGTCAGATTTTAGGTCAAAATAGGCAAAAATCTGTTTTTCAATTCTTGCTTAGGTCAGTTTTGAAGAATAAGTGTGAAACTCACTTGTAGAACACTCCAGCTTATCATTCCTCCATAACATAGCATGTACCAATTCATCTCTCAATATTTCCCCACTCGTGCACCTCATTTCGCCAAACTGCCCTAATTTCTGCCTTTTGTGCAAAATTGCTTTCTTGACCTTTGAACAAATCCAACCATCTCCTTCATTCTTGATCTTCATTGACAGAGTCCTAGACCCCTCAACACCTCCATACAGCCTTCATTTCCATTTTCCCATCATTTATTCCACCTTCAAACCTCCATAAACCACTTTTGGCCTCCTCCTGTAGATCCTCCTATAGAACCTCCTGTAGATCCCCTGCAGCCTCCTATAGAAGTTCATGCGAGTGATTTTTCAAAGTCTGATCAAAATGGAAGTCTCCAGAAGGGTACTAGGGACTTCTTAGGACCTCTCCACGCCTTCCTCACCTCCTGCAAAAGCTAACTCCATCTCCCTTCGCCTCCAAACCTTTGCACAGTCACAAATAGTTAAAACACCAGCATAATAATTCTACATAAAAATGCTCAAAAGTACAAAAAGATTATTTCTTCTCATTTCTCTTCAGAAATAGCTTGAATACATGCATTTTACCTTTTAATTAGTCAATGGCATCCATTTTAGTAGTTTCCATCTCTTATCTCGCAAAGGTAGGGTTAGTGGGTAAAACTAGGGTTTGCTAGGGTTTGCGTTTCCTTTCAGATTTCATTCTCTTTTTGCAAGTAGAATAGCCTCTTTTGAGTTAGATTTCTTCCATCATAGTTAAAAGCTTCTTCTGAGAACTCATAGAAGTTGTCTTAAGCTCCTAGTGAACTTGTGCCAACTGATCAAGTGACATCCTGCAGTAAGAGGTAGTACTTGTGCATATAGCACCGTCGCTTCCAAGTTTGTTATGAACTACCGGGTTGATAAAAGTAAAGTAGGGAGCCCTAGGAGTTGCAGCATCATTGTTGCAATACTGGAGCTCACCACCTGCCAAAGTTAAGGCGGTAAGGAATCCTTAACAAAGGCATGAGGTATCATAGTAAAGTGACTAATGGACTAACACCAGGGATGTTGATGGAGGAAAAAATGATGAGTGGTGGACTGACGATTTCCCTTGTCAAAGCATGATATGACTTGGCATCGACCAAATCGATTCCAGAGGGCATGATCAATGACTCGAATGGGGGTTTGGAAAATATGGAGCAATAGAGATGGAGGCCAAATATGAATATAATGGGATGGATGTGACACAAATATGTATGGGATACTGTAACTATACTCAAGGGGACTCAAAACAAAGTCCATAGATATAAGGGTGACTCATCGCGGATGCTCTAAACAAGGGTGACTCAATGATGCTGCCATGCGGGGGAGGCCTGGAGGGGACCATAAAAACATGAGTAAATGATAGGTACTCATGACTAAAATCAACGCGTGAGTCAAACAGTGTAAAGGTAAAGTGGTACTAGAGTACGAGTGGATCAAATGAGGAAATTATATTTTAAGAGGCGACAAAGTGAGACTTCATGGAAAAAAATTGCTTCTTGGTGAAGTGTTAAATTACCAAAAAAAGGGATACCCATTATAAAACTCGATGGGAGCTTTCCAAGGTTGTTGACAATTTTTAAAACAAAGCTATGGTTTGGTCGCAATGGGCAATGAAAAAACTAGGGTTTTTCCTATACAAGGAATTTTTGCCTCCAAATCCAATTCATTTTCATAGTGAGCTGTGGAAAATTTGTAGAGGAGGAGAAAGCCCTAAATCTTGTTGAGATTGCAACAAACAAAATGACTTCCAGAATCAGGATCTGCGACTTTTAACTAGGTGGCCTTACTTGTCTAAGGATGGCCTTAATGCTTCTTGGAAGGATTGTTCCTGGTGAAGAATCAAGGTAATAAAGGAATACAAGAATGAACTAATAGAAGAGGTCTAGGATCATCCTCGCCCACCAAATCAAACATGGGGACCAAGTGGTAAGTGTGACATCACATATCATAAAATGGGTCAATGTATCTGTTATCACTCCTTTGGATCTCCAAGGTTGAGGAAGAGTCCATCTGAGTTAACCACAAACCAATATTTTGACTTGGTAGCTAGCCTTACCATGCCGGAGAGGTCTCTATCCAAAGGATCATGGCCCAAAAGTGCAATATGGATTGGGGTTTTAGGCTAGATATAATAGCTCAAGGTTTTGATTTGATTTGATTGGGGTAGTCACTGGATGAGTGGATTAGGTCAGAGAGTGAACTAGGTCAGGGCAAAAGAAAATTAGAATTGCAGACATCTGATGGGGCAAGGTAGGAAAATATTTTAACACTTTGTAGTATATTTATGAAATGTTTTAGACTAATGACGTGTTAAAAATAGCATGGAAATCATGAATTCTTTTTAAATTGTAGAAATGAAACACATTATGACGATTTTCCCAAAACAGAGCATAGAAGATGAATTTTTCTTATCACACCTTGAAAATCAAACATATTTAGAAGTAAAATGGATTGTGGAAGATACAAAACATTCACACACATGTAACTAAAGAAGAAAAAATATCAAAATACCATGCCATAGGAATCCCACCAAAATAGCTGCAACTCATCCAATATATTCAATGCCAAAGTCTGAATCACTAATACAATATCCAATGGAATCCAACCTATAGAATGGCTGAAAAAGTACATGATATAGGCCTCAAACAAACTCCTACCAACCTTAGCGGTCGAATTCGTGAGAGGAGGAGAAGTTCCACCAAAAACTAAACTCATAGCTAGAGTGTAGGGTGGTCAAAGTGACTCATCCCTCACTTTTTCGAAATTGATTCATTACATCACCAAAAGAGTTTTCACCTAATGTATTTACCCCAGGTAACAAAAAAAATATCATTATTACATTTACATCCATAAATTACATGGGTAAAAATATGATCTGCCAAGGTGAAACTGTTAAAACTAAGAAAATTTACAAAATGAAGAAACTCAGAAAATTTGTGTCAAAAGTGCAGCGCCACTATCCTAAGCGCAACGCCAACTTCAAATCCACCTTTGCAGGGGTTCCTGGTGTCCAAATTGAGCACAGGATAGTTCAATAGAAAGCCTGTCTTGTCTAGTTTCCAAATCTACCCTTATTTTATAAAATGGTAAAGTTTTGAGCATCCACAAGTAGATTCTCCCAAGACTAGTCAAAAGCGCAGCGCCAACGTCCAAAACAGGGCAAAAACATGACTTTTTGGGTGTTTTTTGACCTATTGACTGCCCAGTTGACCCAAAAAAACCTAGCAAAGTGGTTTTCCTAATTTTATTTGGCCTTCTGAATCTAATGGTGGTGTCCATTTTTCATTTCGAGGTCCCTTGGAAAAGTGAAGCGCCTATGGCATTGCGCTTTTGGCAGTGTGACTAGTGCACAAATTGCCAAAAATGCACAAAACTCCAAAATTTTCCAAAATTGCTCAAAATTATTCAAAATTTAGCTTGAGGAATGTTGATGAGGTGTGTTAGGCCATGATTGATGCCTCAACAAGGATTTCAAGTTTATCTTCCTCCTTTTTCTTGGTTAGGGCTTCAATTTTTTCCTTTACAGCTTTGAGTTTTGCCCTAGCAATCCTTTCTCTTTTGGCATAATGTTTTACCATCTTCTTCTAAATTTCATTTTGCTAGTTAGCTTTTTTTAGGAGCCTCTCTATATGCTGATTGACCTTATCAATCCAATGTTGTCGGTTTTCATTGACCAAGATGGAAAAATGCTCATTCAATGTGAGCTCATTAGCAAGCTTAGCTTCCTTTTTCTTCTCTAGTTCAAGAGCTCTTTTCAACCCTATAGTCATAGGTCTTTTTCTAATTAATTGCTCTTCTTCAGGCTCACCATACCTGTCATAGGGCTCTTCTATCAATGCCTTGACTTTCATTGCTTCCCTCTCTGCTTTGATGAGATTAATCTCCTTGACCTCATGTTTGGCCTCAAGCTGCTTATTTTCCTACTCATAATATGAGATGATGTATTTTTCCCTCTGTAGGTTGATCTGGAGCTCCCTGGTGAGTGCATATTTTTCTTTGATGACATGGATTTTTCTCTCACTGTCAACATGCTCACCTAGGTCAATCAAGTCAAAACCTTGTTCTGTCTCATGGAGGTCCTCCTCTTGTTGCTGGATCTCAACCTTTGTCATCTTTTCTTTACCTTTGTGTACCTGCTTTGTTGATGAAGAAGGCAATGCCCCTCCCACAATTTGTGGGGAACACACCTGCCTATGGCCTCTCCAATAAGTATGTGCCAATGTGCTCACATATGTACTCTTAGGCCTGATGACCTCGGCTTTGCTAGGTGACCCTACATGATCATGAAATGGTGATGATTGCGGTGATACTAAGGGTGGCTGATCAGATGGAGGAATAGAAGTAGTGGACTGAGATGGAGGAGGTATGGCTTCAGCATGATGATCAATGGGATGATATGAAGAAGGCATACCTTCAGCATATAGATCTTGTGAAGCAGTGAAAATGTCATTGGCAATGAAATTGTCCCATGAAATATGCAACTGATCAAGGTTATGAAGGACAATGATCTTGATAAATGAGTGATGAAAAACTTAAAAAGGCTATTCATATACCTATCATAATCTCTCTTATGCACAATGGAGGCCATTTTGTCTATACTTCTGAACAAATAGTATGGGATATTGAAGAATTTGACCCTTGTGAAGTGCATAAGCAATCTGATATGGTAGGTGTAGAGCCTAGAGAACCTTCCTTCACAAGAGAAGTACTTCATGATGATTTTCATCATGGGGGAGTACCTATTAATAAGGTAGATGAAAGGGAACACCCCCCTCCTCTCATTTCTGTATAGTGGTTTGATGAATGTTACATAATATAGATCCTCCAAATCTTTTGATTCAAACCACCTCTCACCCATGTTTGGAATCCTTGTGGCAGCAATGATGATGTAAGTAGACAAAGTAAACGTCACTCCTACTAGGGTCAGTTGATTATGTTTAAGGTTTGCAGCAAAAAGTCTAGTCAAAACAGGGTGATGCTGAGCTCCTTCAATCATTTTGCAAAAATCAAGGAAACCTACATACTGAAAACATGAGACTGCCATTGGTGAAGCCATGATTTCATTTGTGTTAGTGGGATCCAGCCTTGGGATATTGCCTCCTTTGTGTGGCCTCCTACATTTTCTGTCCTCTTCTTCTTGTGTATCCTCCTCTACCATATAGTCTCTGTCCTCCTCCGTAGTGTTTGTTCAAGAGACCCTAATGATAAGGTAGGTGGGAATGGGAAGTGGAATTAGGTCTAGGGAATAGGGATAGGGATAGGGATATAAAAATTTGCAGAGATGAGGTGGTGGATTATGGAACTATGGGAGGTGATAGGAGGTGAAAATGTGAAGGGATTTGGGAATGAAAATTGATTTACAGGTTTATGGTAGAGGCTGCCTAGGGATTTTGGAAACCTAGGCCTTAGGGGTTTATGGGAAAAGTGTTTAGGGACTAGGAAATGATAGTGTAAGGGTAGGGATGGGTTTATCAGTGATGTAGGAAGGTGTTTTAGGGTCTATGGGCAACAAATTTTAGGATAGGGATAAATTTAGGGTTTTGTCCCTTGCCCAAGGGCCAATTTTGCTTAGGAATCAAAAAACTAACAAGAAATGTTGTTTGGAAGTGCAAACGGGTGGAAAAAAAGGTTACTTACTTGGTAGGGAAGGAAACAAAGTGTTGTTGAGATTTTGAGAGGATTTGGAGGTGTTTTGGCACTTTGGAGGCTGACTGGGAAAAAGCGCAGTGCCTTACCCAAAAGTGTAGCGTCTGTGGTAAAAAACACGACGCCCAAAGCTCTAAGCACAATTCCTTCTTCTTAAGCGGAGTGCCAAGAAAAATTTCGCCTTTGAACTTACAAAATCGACTTTTTGAGTGAAGGGAGTGTGAGATCGACCTTTGATAGTGAAAATGGATTTGGTTTTGATGTCTTGGTGGCTTTTATACTTCATGAAATGTTGTTTTGGGCCTTGGGACCCACTTTCTTCCTTTTATCATTCACTTTACTCTTGGAACCTATACCTTTACACTTGACTTTTCTTTGACAAATTGATCACTTGATATACATTGGGAATACTTTGACCTTTGACTTTTGGTCCTTTGGCATTTTGGAACTAAGTTGACAGCTAGGGAAAAGTTACTTATTACATATAATGACATAAAATTACATAAATATAAAAATAAAATTACATCTCTATTTCTGGAATAAAATTACAAACTTGAATGAAATTATTACTTGAAATCAAAATCAAAACTTTGGCAACCATGGTTACATGCTTGCAACCTCTTTAACTAAAAAAGGGATATTAGTTTGTTCACTCTCATGCTTTTGCCGGCCTTATGTAGTGAAAGGGTGTTTTATTGGACCTTGGAAAAATGAAACTTAAAGACATAATGGGACCTAGAATAAGTAGACTCCATGTGGACTTGACTGACACAAAACATGATGAAATGAGCCTTTATAGTCAATATATGTTCAATATGACACATGAAGGTGGGCTAGCAAATATTGATTTGTTGAGAGAGAGTAGGGCTTTTGACATAGGACTACCATTAGTGAGTAAATTTTTAAACGAGGACCTAGGTGGAATGACAAAAATTTCAGAATGGGACCCTAATATGATATAAAAGAGGGGGTTTGATCGTTGATGGCAGTATGCAAATACTAACTCTAACATCGACCTTATTTGGGGATGACAAATCCTTGGAGGTGTCAAGAACATCGTAGACCAAGTGCCTAACCATGTGAGCCAATACAGTCAAAAAATTATACTGGAATGCATGACTGAATTCTGACGACTCGAATAACACAAACTGACTAAAAAATGACTTACTTAACTGATGACTGAGCATTAAAAATGATAGAAAATCAGTGAAGCTCCATGGCCTTCACTTCGGGCTCCGAACTCCAATGATTCTCTACTTCACACTTGCATAAAATTAAACTGTTATGTACAATGAAACCAGGAAAATTTAGAAAAGATAGTGCTTAAGGACCCTGCCATTGATTGGTCCTCCTAAGCATGGTTCTCCATTCATCTCATCCTACAAGAAAGTATTTTGTCCTCGAAAAGATGAAATTTGATTAGGGCCTTTCCATAGGTTTTCAAATTTACCATGCTTACCCTTGTCTTTGTTTTTGGCATCCCAACGAAGAACCACATCTCCAATTTTGAAGTCATCCTCCTTGGTTTTCCGGTCATAGATTTTCTTTATCCTCTCATGGAGCTTAGAGGTGTTCTGAAATACCTCTTCCCGTGTTTGCTATAGGTGAATCATCTGATTGATCTAGCGCTGTATAACATTCTCTTCACTTCCTGCTTCTTGTAACAATTTCATGACTGGGACAACTAATGATGAAGGAAAAACAGTATCTACTCCATACAAAATTTGAAAAGGAGAAAGTCCTAGGGATTTCTTACTACTCACCTAATCTTCCCACAATGCATTGATCAACTTTTTGTGTCAATTGTTTTTGTTGGCCTCCAACATTTTCTTGATGATGTTGATTAAGGATTTATTGGAGGACTCGGCCAAACCATTTCCTTGTGGATAGTATGTTGTAGAATGTCCCAACTTAATGTTGTATTTGTCACAAAACTTAGTCATATTTTTAGACTTGAATGATGCCGCATTGTCTATGATGATCTTATTAGGACAACCAAAATGGGACAAGATATTAGTTTCTAAAAACTGAATGATAACTGAATATGTTGCTTGCCTGGTTGGAATCACTTCAATCCACTTAGTAAAGTAGTCTGTAGCTGTCAATATCCACTTGTGTTGTGTAGATGATGATGGATTAATCTCGCCTATGAAATCTAGACCCCACTTCTAAAAAGGTGCATGAACTAAAATAGGTTGTAGAGGCAAAGGAAGAAGTTTTCTTTTACCTTGGGAAACTTGGCACTCGTGACAATGCATCATTGCCTTGTAGATATCTGCAAAAAGTGTAGGTCAATAGTAACCCGCTCTCAGTACTTTGTTGACTGTGGTGTTCCAGTACAAGTGGCCCCCATAGTCCCCTTTGTGGAAGTCATTTATTACTTCTTTAGACTCATCTTTAGTCAAACAGTTCAACAACACACCTCCAGGATCCTTGAAATATAGTGTGCTGTCCATAAAGCAATATTTAGAAGCCTTCAGCTTCAATGACCTGATCTTAGCCTCAGACATGCCTGAAGGGGGATTTAGATGTTGCAAAACATAAATAATATCAGAATATCACAGAGATGATAGAAAGATATCAGATACTTGAATGAGATCTATTTCTTCTTGGTTGTCGAACAATGCTGCTACAAGGTTGATATATAGAGCATGGAGATTTGACTCAGCCATGAGTTTGGCTAAGCCTTGACCCTTAATCAGCTTGGTAGGCTTGATCTCAAGATCATATTATTATAAGGTTGCTATCCATCTTCCTCTTCTACCTTACAGGTCATTCTGCACAAGAACTTCTTTTACCGCTGCATTAGGCACATAAGCAAGAGTATGCAAATGTAAAAATGTAAAATCTGAAGTATTTCACCACCTTTACCAAATCCAAGGCCTATTTCTCAATGATGTTGTACTTAAGGGATGCATTCCTGATATTTCAATTGAAAAATGCGATTGGAAGCTCGGTTTTATCCCTTTTCTGCATTAATATTGCTCCCACAGTATGTTCAGAAGCAAAAGAAAATATAATAAAATCATTGGAATAATTGGGACTGATTAAAATAGGGGTTGTGGTGAGGACAAGCTTCACTGCATGAAAGGACTTGCGGGATTCTTCAGACCACTTTACATCATTCTCTTTTTTCAACCTATTTGTCATCTCTCTAAGATGTTCAGCCAAATTAGGAATAAATTTGTGTAAGAAATTCATCTTACCATTGAATGCTTGGATTTCTTTCTTGTTGCGAGGGAAATCAATTTTCTGAATAGCTTCTACACTTGAAGGGTCTATGCAGATGCTGTCCTTTGAGATGATGTGGCCGAGAAGTTTGCCTTCCTCCATAACAAAAAAACTTTTCTTTGGATTGAGAGAGATCCCGAACTTTCTACATCTCTGAAAAATCACTCTTAAATGATGCAAATGTTCATCATCTGAATGTGAAAATACCATTACATCATTTAAACATACAACCAAGAAAACATTTTTTTCATTAGCAAAGGCTATGTCCATGGCAAGCTAAAAAGTGGCCCCTAAATTTTTGAGACCAAATGGCATTTTTGCATTTTTGAATGTGCCCTATGGTGATGTGAATGTTGTCTTGTCCTCATCTTCCTCATGCACTAAAATCTGATTGTAATCGGAATAGCCATCCAGTAGTGACATCTGGGAAGCACCAAAAACTCTCTGAAGGATTTGGTCTATTCTGGGAAGAGGATAATTATCTTTCAGAGATACTTTGTTTAAGTTTCTGAAGTCTACGCAGAGCTTAATTTCTCCAGACTTCTTTTTCATCGGGACTAGATTTGATATCCAATCAAAAAATCTGATGGGAACAATGATGCCTGCCTTGAAAAGTGTAGTAATTTCTTTCTCTATGGATGGAAACACGCTTGGTTTAATCCTTCTTAGCTTTGGTCTAAAGGGATTTTAATCGGGCTTAATCAGGATGGTATGATGAATTATTTTCTTGTCATACTCCTTTAAGTCTCCATAATCCCACGCAAAAACATCAAAAAATTCAGACAATAAATGAATATATTTTTCTTTTAGCTCAGGAGATATTGTTTTGGACTACTTGATCATTTTTGGTTTGTCTGCCGTTCCAATGTTCACGTCTTCCACACCTTTCTCAGTAGGTACTAATGTAGGCTTCCTTGCTACATAATCTTGACCAAACAATTCTTCCAAAGGTATAAGACCTTTCGGAATATTGTTGTCCTTCAGCTGTAATATATCAACTTGGGTCGACTTGATGACTTAATCATCTGTTATGCTCTTAACCTGCAAAATGATACCCAAATACAGAATATGCGAAGAAAAGATACCCAGAACACAGAATAGCAATGTTTTATTATTCAGAGAGTAATTTTCACTTGCCTCTTCGAGGGGGCAACCTCCAATAGAGCAGAGCTCGACTACAAAATAAGACATGATGCTCCTCGCAGGGAGTCTCTATCCTTTATATATGACTCATACATGCAATACCATGGGCCAATACCGTGGGTTTTATTAATACCATCTATCTAATACTACGGCCAATTTGCAACTAACTGTGGTCCCGTCATTAATTGCGGGTTAACCACTTACAAATATTAATATGGGCTTTATTGAATCTTGACTATGACGTGATCCCATGACATAAATAAGGGGGTTAGGGTGGGACCCTAACATGCCCCCCCCCTTAAGACTAGCCTTGTCCTCAAGGCTGAAGCTGCGGAAACTGCTGAAGAATAGTGGCTGGTTCCCAAGTTGCATCTTCTGGAGAGGTGTCTTTCCATTGGACGAGGACTTCCTTAATCATGCGGCCGCGCAGGTGCTTGTCTCGTGTGTCTAGAACCTGTTCGGGTTGAAGCCAGATTGACCCTTCTTCGTCCAATTCAGGTAGACTGGTTTGAACTCGGCAATTGTTCCCAATCACTTTCTTGAGGCACGATACATGGAAAACTGGATGGATTTTTGCAGTAGGTGGCAAAGCCAACTTGTAAGCCACTTCTCCAATGCGCTGAAGTACTTGGTATGGTCCGTAGAATTTTGGAGAGAGCTTTTGACAACCCTTGTCTTTGAGTGATGTTTGCTTATATGGTTGCAGCCTCAAAAAGACCTGATCCCCTTCTTGAAATTGGCGCTCTGAGCGATGCTGGTCGACCTGTTGCTTCATGCGGTTCTAAGCTTGATGAAGATTCTCTCTAAGATGGGCGAGCATGGTTGCGCGGTGTTGTAGGAGTTGATCCACTGCTTGTACTTGGGAGCACCCCTTGAGATAAGAAGTAGGGGAAGGCGGAAGTTGACCATATACTGCTTCATAGGGAGTCATTTTGGTGGTGGCATGATAGTTGGTGTTATACCACCATTCAGCCAAAGGTAACCACTGTACCCAAAGGTGTTGCTTTTCTGAAGTGAAACACCTAAGGTAGGTTTCTAGACATTTGTTGACAGCTTCAGTTTGACCATCCGTTTGCGGATGATAGGAAGTACTGACTTTTAGTCGAGTGCCTTGTATCCTGAAAAGTTCCTGCCAAAAATTACTGGTGAAGATCGGGTCGCAATCGGACACAATAGAAGTGGGCATGCCATGTAATTTGAAAATCTGATCCATGAAAGATTGAGCGACCAAAGTTGGTGTAAACGGATGGGGTAGGGCGCAGAAATGAGCATACTTCGATAGTCGGTCCACAACCACCATGATGACTGACTTGTTCCCGGACTTTGGAAGACCTGTAATGAAATCCATAGAAACCTCCATCTAAATTGATGTTGGAATGGGCAATGGTTGTAATGTGCCTGGTGCGTTGACGGTTTCCCCTTTGTGGCGTTGACAGACATCGCATTCTGCTACGAAAATAAGGATGTCCTTTTTCATGCCTGTCCAAAATAATGATCTTCTGGTGCGAGCATACGTCTTCTGAAAGCCCGAATGTCCTGCAATGGGAGATGAGTGCAGTTCTGCCAAAATGCGACTTTTGAGGGTGGATGTTGGTGCTATTACGACTCTGCCCCTGTAGCGAAGAATATCATCCTGCCACGAGTAGCCCTTGGTGGAATTTGGATCTACCTGCAATTGAGAAATGAGTTGGGATAGCCTGGGGTGTGAAAACCATTCCTTGCGAGCCTCTTCAATCCACTCTGGAATGGGGAGGGAAATTGCTAGCAGAGTACTTTCTTCCTCAAATTGGCGAGATAATGCATCTACTACACTATTGTCTTTCCCTTTCTTGGAAATGATCTCATAATCATATCCCAGCATTTTGGCGAGCCATTTATTTTGTTGTGGGGAGGATAGGTGTTGCTCCAAAAAATATTTAAGACTGTGATGATCTGTGCAGATTTGAAAACGTCGCCCCAATAAGTAAGGTTGCCAGGTCTCGACTGCATGTAAGATGGCCATCATTTCTTTTTCGTAGGTAGATTGGCACAGATTCCTCCCACTTAGTTGTTGGCTTGTGAAGGCCAAAGGTCGCCCTTCCTGCATTAAGACCGCCCCAATACCTGTCCCCGCAGCATCACATTCAATGACAAAGGATTTGGTGAAGTCAGGTAGTGCTAAGACTGGAGTGGAACACATGGCATTTTTGAGAGCGGTAAATGCCTGTTGTGCTTCCTCGTTCCAGAAGAAGGAATTTTTCTTTAAGAGTTGAGTGAGGGGCTTCGCTATGTGGCCATAGTTGCGGACAAATTTAGGATAATAGCTTGTGAGACCCAAAAATCCTCCCAAGCTCTTCAAGGTCTTAGGTTGAGGCCATTCTTGCATTGCCTGGATCTTTTTCGGGTCCACCTTGACACCTTCACGCCCCACAATGTGGCCCAAATACTCAACTTCTTCCATGCCAAATGAACACTTGGACATCTTGACAAATAATTTATGCTTGCAGAGCAGTTGCAAGAGTAGATCTACATGCTGAAGATGTGCAGCCCAAGTGCCACTATAGATGAGGATGTCATCGAAGAAGACAAGGACAAATTTCCTGAGATATGCTTTGAGAATGTGATTCATAAGGCTCTAAAAAGTAGAGGGGGCATTACAAAGACCAAATGGCATGACTAGGAACTCATAATGGCCTTCATGAGTTCTGAAAGCAGTCTTGGGAATGTTGACTTCCTTCATTTGAATTTGGTGGTAGCCTGAGCGAAGATCCAACTTAGTGAAGGATTGAGCCCCATTGAGTTCGTCCAGCAAATCGTCAACCACCGGGATGGGAAATTTATCTTTGACTGTCAACTTATTGAGGGCCCTGAAGTCGGGACACATCTGCCACTCCCCATCTTTCTTGAGCACCATGACCACTGGGGATGAATAAGGACTAATGCTGGGACGAATGACACCTGCTTCCAAAAGTTCCTTGATTAGTTTTTCTATTTCATTCTTTTCGGTGAACGGATATCTGTATGGCCGCACATTTGGGGGTTGGGCCCCTGGAACCAAGGTGATGTTATGATCATGTTCCCCTTGCGAGGGTGGAAGCTCATGAGGCTTGTCAAAGACCGACAGATGGTTATTTAAAATCTGTTGCATTTCAGGATGAATTGGCAGAGACTTGGTTTCGACTACCTGGATGGCATTAAATTGAGCTACCACTCCATGATGGCCCTTTTTTAACAATTTTTCCATCCTATGCGAGCTGATGATAGAGGGGGCTCCCGCCTGGAGTCCACGGAGGGTATGTGTGGAGTTGTTCTGCTTAAAACTCATATATAACTCCTGGAAATCCATTGTGATTGGCCCAAGAGTGCGGAGCCATTCAGCACTGAGGACAATGTCGCAACCCCCCATGTGTATGGCAAACATGTGGGTTTTCAACTGATAATCCCCCATTTGAAGTTTGACATTTTCACAACGGCCTTCACATTTCATTGTGCCCCCATCCGCAATTTGGACTTGGAAGTTAGAAACTGCTCGTACAAAACAATGCACTGCTTCTGCGACTTTTTGATGGATGAAATTATGTGTACTTCCACTATCAATCAAGACTACTACTGGGCGATGTTTAAGAAAACCTCTGATTTTGAGAGTTTGAGGGGAAGAAATCCCTGGCAATGCATGCAACAAAATAACTGGTTTGTCAGAGACATTGTCCTGTTGGTTGTCTTCTTCTAGCGCCTCATGTTCCTCAAGTGGTGGATCTTCCTCTGTTGAGCTGTAGTCAGTGGCATCTATTTCAAAAAATTTGGGCTCCTTGCATTTATGACCTGGGGAGTATTTTTCATGACAGTAGTAACATAGTCCTTGCTTTCTTCTTTCGGCCATTTCCGCAGGTGACACCTTTTGGACCTTAAGTGTTTGAGTCGTGTTGTGAGCTTGTGGGGGGCGACCTTTAGTGGAGAAATTTGGGCGAGTGTATTGGGCTGCTAATGCATGTTCCACGTTATGGGCTACCTTGCAAGCCTCTGTCCATGTGGGAGGGTGGTGCAGTAAGACTTGAGCTTTGATGGCTTCTTTAAGACCACTGATAAAACATTCCGTGTAGAACACATCTGAGAGACCCCAAGTGCGGAAGGCTAAGGCTTCAAAAGCTGTAATATATTCATCCAATGTACCCGTCTGTCGGAGCTTAGTAAGACGACCCAAAAAAGAGGTTTCCTGTTCAAAGCAGTCTTGAAGAGCTTTTGTAAATTGGGTCCAAGTCCTAAAAGGTCCATTGCAACGTTGATGCCATTCCCACCATTGCCACCTTTCATTGTCCAAGTACATGCTCCCCAACATAAGCTGAGTCGCATTATCTAAGATGTGATTCAGTTTGAAATACTGCTCCATTTGTGCTATCCATGCCGACGGGTGAGAACCATGAAATTTATGCATATCCAACTTGGGAGGTCGCTAACTGGGTGGTTGGTGGGTGTGCCAGATGTGAGGAGAGTGGCTAGACTCACCCTCATCGTATTCATTTCCATTATACGTCTCCTCGTGGGCTTGCTCATTGCCCTTCAGGATTAATTGATGGACCTGGAGACGTAGTCCGTTAAGCTGATTGGTGAGGGATTGCATGGATTCTTCAAGACTTGTGTACATCACATCTACATTGAGGAAAATTGTAAACCTATCAAACAACCTCAAAGAAGGATGGATCCAAATCTTAGGGAAATTGTGAAAGAGGAGTTGCAAAAATTGTTGAATGTAAACTTCATTTACCCAATTTCAGACAGCCAGTGGGTTTCTCCTCTAGTGATTGTGCCTAAAAAGAATGGTAAATTGAGGGTATGTATCAAATATCGAGAATTGAATAAAGCTACCCTAAAACATCATTTTCCTTTTCCTTTTATAGATCAAGTGTTAGATACATTAGCAGGTAAGAAGTATTTCTCATTTTTGGATGGTTTTAGTGGTTACAATCAAATTCATGTAGCACCTGAAGATCAAGATAAAACCACATTCACATGTACATGGGGAACTTATGCCTACCAAGTACTTCCTTTTGGATTGTGCAATGCAGCTTCAACATTCCAAATAGAAGTACTATGAATTTTTTCTGATCTAATACATGATTATGTAGAGGTGTATATGGATGACTTTATAGTTTATGGGAATACATTTGAAGAAGCTTTAGAAAATTTGGAAAAAGTTCTTAAAAGATGTAAGGAAGCAAACCTTTCATTAAGCCGTGAAAAATGTTTTATGATGTAACAGAAGGGATTGTTTTAGGACATCACATTTCAGGAGATGGAATTAAAGTTGATAAATATAAAGTTGAAGTAATCTCTAAACTATCAATTCCAAGTTGTCAAAAGGATGTTAGAAGTTTTCTAGGATTCACAAGATACTATAGAAGGTTTATAGAAAATTTCACTAAACTAGCATCCCCACTATTCAAATTACTCACCAAAGATTGTGAATTTAATTGGAATCCTGATTGTCAGTGGGCATTTGAGACTTTAAAAGAAAATTTTTCTTAAGCACCCATCTTAAGAGGCCCAAATTGGAAACTACCTTTTCACATTTCAACAGATGCTTCAGATACAACTCTGGGAGCTGTATTAGGACAAAAATATTTGATCCCTTATGCCTTCTATTACACAAGCAAGAATTTGACTCCCAATGAGTTAAATTACACTGTAACTGAAAATGAATTCTTAGATTTTGTTCATGCTATCAACAAGTTCAGACATTACATAACAGGCTATGAAACCTTTGTTCATACAAATCACTATTCAATTAGGTACTTAATTAATAAATCTATTACTAATGGCAAAGTTACAAGGTGGTTATTAATCCTGCAAGAATTCAACATCACTGTTATAGATAGACCTGGAAAACAAAACACAGTTGCTGATTTCTTGTCTAGAATTCAAAATATCAAAGATGACACTCCAGTTGAAGATAAATTTACTGGTGAATATCTTTTTGCAGTAACTAATCAGACCCCTTGGTTTGCAAATATTTCCAATTACTTAATCACAGGAAAATTACCTTCACATTTTTTTCCTAAGGAGAAAAGAAAAATCATTCAAACACGTGCAAGTTACTCATGGATTACTAATGAATTGTATAAAAGAGGTCCAAATCTCATGATCAGAAGATGTGTTCAAGAAGATGAAATGCCTGAAATTCTTAAGGCATGTCATGATGAACCTTGTGGTGGACACTTTGATGACAAGAGGATAGCCTATAAAATCCTTCATTTAGGATATTATTGGTCCTCCATCTTCAAATATGCCACAGTATATGTCAAAAGCTGTGATAACTGCCAAAGGGTAGGAAAACCTGCTCATTCAGATGAAATGCCACTACAAACTCAGGTACTTATTGAACCTTTTGAAAAATGGGCCTTGGAATCCTCCATATAAACAAAAGAAGTATATTTTGGTATGCACTGATTATGTCACTAAATGGGTAGAGGCTAAAGCAATACCTTTTTCTAATGAAAAATCTCTAGTTAATTTTCTTTTTGAGGACATCTTCACACATTTTGGTGTTCCAAGAGAAATTGTGACGGATCAGGGATCTTAATTTACATCTAAAATGGTGGAAAAGCTTGTGGAAGATTACAAGATAAAGCACAGAAAGTCTACTCCTTATCATCCACAAGCAAATGGTCAAGTTGAATCTACCAATAAGGTGATTGAAGGAATTCTCACTAAGACTATACATATACACAAAAGAGATTGGGAAAAAAGGCTTCCTGAAGCCTTATGGGCCTACAGAACTACATGGAGGAACACAATAGGACATACTCCCTATGAGCTTGCTTACGGGAAGTAAATCCTGTTCCCTATAGAGTTTCAAATCAGAATCTTCAAGATGGCAGTCCAATTGGGACTGGATTTATCAGAAGCACAGAAACATAGATTGGAGAAACTCAATGAGCTTGATGAAATCAGGTAAGATGCAATTCAAAGAACTAGTTTAGTCCAACAACAAAGGGCTAAATGGCATGATAAGTATATCAAGGAGAAAAAGTTTCAAGTAGGGGATTGGGCACTTTTGTTTGATTCAAAATTCAAAGATTTTCAAGGAAAGTTTCAGACTCATTGGCTTGGGCCATATGAGATTGAAGAAGTCTTTAATAATGGAGCAGTGAGAATAAGGACAATAGATGAAAGAAAGGTACCTCTTCTTGTGAATGGTCATCGATTGAAGATATATCATAAGCCAATTTCAAGAGAGGATTTTGTCAAGATTTTCCAAGATAACACTGAAATGAAGTTGGTGAAGAAGAATTCTTCTTCTCCACTAACTTAGCTTTTATTTTTCCTGTATATATATATATATATATATATATATATATATATATCATAAAGAAAAAACATTAAAAAAAAATATAATAAAAAGTATAAATATGAAAACCAATTATTATTTTGCATACTTATACATAAAATACAGGGTGAAAATCAGAGATTTCTGACATCCTATATTTTACATTTCCTTTCTGCAATAAGTAGTGACATAAAGCTACATTCATTTGCAGTTCACAATCTGCAAATTCATTTCATTTTACAGTTTCATTTCATCTCACTCTACTTTCATTCCATTCACTGTCATATTCCATTTCCATTTCATTTCACATTCATGTTCCATAGCCATGCTTCATTTTTATCATGTTTTGTAGCTGATTCCATTCTGCAGCTATATCTCCTTCAGCAGCTCTGGAATAATTATACAGCTTACAAACAAATGATTATTGCAGGAAATTGAAGAATCTTGTTTTGAAGACCAATATGATAAAAGGGTCCCTACGGATCAACGCCAAAGAAAAAAACAAACGAAAAGGTCAAGTTCTAAAAGGTAAAGTGAAAAAATTTATTTTAAATAGCAAGGTTGAAACATAAATCATATATAATATTGATATTCATATGTTTCCTTGACGAATCATCATTTTAGTTGATTGCAATCTCCATCATACTACATATCTGCCACATCCTCCATATTTTGTCACATAACGGTCCATAATTAACTCCCTCATTGTTATTAACGGTCATGACTACAACGTGAAATACTTGTCTATGTTTCTCCAAAACCCCTAACATTTATTTATTTCATACAAACCCACAATTCCTTTCACCATATTCGTATTCAATTCATTTCATAAAACTAGGAAGGGTAATTCTGAAGGTTGAGAACTCTGCGTAGTAGAAGGCATGGGGATAATTGTCAGATCAGAACCGGTAGGAGAAAAGTACATGGAAGGATACCCACAGCTCAAATAAATGTTGCAGAAAGCTGGATGGCTTAAATTCATCGAGAAATTTGATGGTTTTCATAAGGAGATTACAAAATCCTTTGCTCGATCTTTTGATGGCACAGAGGTAGAAATTGGAGATATCAAGTTTGCAGTGACTGATTCATTCATAACCGAGGCTACAGAACTTCCAAGGCATGGTGAAACATGGTTCAAGAACAAGGAGTTCCACAATGAATCATGGAAATTAATACTCAAAAACCCAGGTATGGATGTCTCTGTTTTTAGAAAAGGAATTCCCATTTCAGGTCTTAAAAGTAAGTGGAGGAACATGCTCTTGATATTACAGAAATTTATCACTTGTGAGGGGAGATTTGGTTGCATGTATGTCTACCATATCCATTTACTGATGAATTTATTAGAAAATGGAGAAACCAATATTCCTTTCTTCCTGCTAAATAGTTTAAGAAGGATGGGTTCAAATGTGCAAAAGAAAATAGAGTTCATAGATACAACCATGTATCATCATGGGTTGGTAAAGATATTGATTGAGCTTCATTTAAAAAGAATAGGAGATACCTGGGAGAATTTCCTTATTAGAAACCATTTCCAAGAAGTACCAGAGTCATCTAAAAAAGATAATGTCAGAACAAGTAGAAGAAAGAAGACTGCTATAACTATTGAAAGAAGACCTGAGTCTTCATTACAAAAAGATGATGAAAAGTTAATCTCTGAAGAATTGACAGTAATCAGGAAGAAAATCAAGGCAAGAGAGAAGATAAGAAAGGAGAAAAAGGTCACAAATGAGGAGAATGTAAATCCTCCACAAATTAGAAGAAGCTCTAGACTCCAAGGTTTGGTAAAGAAAACATCATCAAAAGGGACAGAGTTTATAAATTTAGATGAGGAAACCCCAAAAACATCTCATGTTAACATCTCTTTTGCACACAGTCCTCAAAATTCTCATGTTCATCATTTTGAAACTAGCCCAAGCAGAAGATCTACAGGCATAGACCTAGTGCAGCAACTTATATATGATTATATAGAATCAATGGAGAAGAGAAGTGCCTCAATGAACCCAGGACCTTCTATCAATCCACAAAAACCTCTAATCGATACTCTCAAAGAGGAAATTTATGAATTAGAGATATTGAACAGACATATCAAATAGGAGAATGAAACCTTGAAGGAACAAAATAAATTGGACAAGGCAATTCACGATAATACCATTCTACATCTAGGACTGTGGTATAAGAAAAAAAGGAAATTGAAAAGAAATAATAAGATTTTGAACAGAGCAGTCATTAACCTTAAGTACAAGCTTCTTATGAGAAAGCCCAGAATGACAATCACTTCAAAGAAGAGAAAAAGAAGGAAATTGGATGTACTGGAAGAGGTGTCTAAGCAAATGCATTAGGGGGGAATAACTCACATTTTTGGCAAATTGCATGAGGACATGCAATGATTTTGCAGTGGGGGTATGTTGAACCTCATAATTAACCTCTCCTTGACATTTTTTCCCACCTTTTTCTCTCACTTTCTCATAAGATTATGGGCCCAATCAATGATAAATGCTAGGTTTTGTCTTAGGGAAAGCATTAAAATGATTGACATATTATATTTTCATGTTCTTGCTATCTGAATAGATTTTTTCAAATTAGCTACAAACTGTAGCCTATTCTGTAGCTAACTATGGATTCTGTAGCTACTCTCATGGTTTGGCAGGTTCTATGTGTCAAATGAAGAATTGAGCCACATGGGTATTTCTATAATCATCTCCACATGGATTCTATCCTATTCACTCGATCCAGATTGATGGAAAAGCGAGCCTAAGGTCATGGTCAAAGATGGAGTCAAAATACGTTATCCGAAAGCAGTAGGACCTTGATTTTCTCTTTCATAGATAATCAAGAGTCTAACAGTTCTGTTGCAAATTTAATTTGAATTAGCCCCCTGTAGCTGATCAGAAGTTTAAACAGTCCTATTGCAATTCAAGTTAGCCACATGTAGCAAGTTTATCTCATAAACAATTATGTTATTTTGCTATAAATATCGGTTGCATGGAATCGAGAAGTAGTTATAAGTTATAAGGAATTACATTAATTTCAGGCTTCTTGTTGATACTCTGTATTCAGTCTTCGTTTTGTTCATAATACAAACTTCGTGTTGTCAATGATCATTTAAAGTGCATCCTTAACTAGCTAGTATTCCAGCCACATCAGTTGCAGAGGGCCCCTACACTGAAGGAGGTCTTTCATTTGTTGTTTTCAGTTTAATTTCTATTACTCTATTTTCAGCAAATCTATTTTCTAATTTAGAATGATATTTCATTTCAGTTTTTAACCAATAGCGTAAGGATAAAATCACAACTATGTAGCCTTGTTCTTCTAAGATATTTCGTGGAGAAAAATGACTTTTTTTTCCAAAATGAATTAAGATTAAAGTAATAAGAATACATAGTTGCTTAGTTTTCTTACTTTTTTGTCATTCATTCTCTTAGAACAGAATTGTCATTTAAATGTGTTAATGGATGTTTTCAAAAGCCAATTCAAGATGATGATGATCCTAAACTAAATGGTTAAATGTCTAATTCATATAGTGATTGAATTTACTCAGTACATTGTTAGTTTTACATGATTTTACCTTTTTTCTTTCAGATCCTTACTTAGTTGCATCACTGATATTCCAAAAAATCATTTCAAGGAGATTGATTTAATCATATTCCAAAATTGAATGGTTGAATGTTTAATGAATGCAATTACTGAGTTACCTTCTACATCAATTTCACTCTTGGTTTTAAGAATTAGATCCATGGATTAGGACTAATGATAAGATAAGATAGATGCTCTGTTTTCTTATTAGGTTCTAACTAGCCAATAGTTCTTGGTCCATTTTTAGGAAATTAGATTAACTTAGGAACATTTCCTTTCCTTTAAAATTCATTAGATCCACTTAAATTTTCTCATAGTTTCAGGTTGTACATTCTTAGACATCAAAGAATAGAAACCCCCCAAAAACAACATAAAATACAAAACAACGAAGTAAGAGAAAGGTTAACTAAGCACATATAGTGCACCACACTTCATCAGTTTACAAACCTCATTTGATAATTTATGCAAGCAATTTAGGACACTAAATTGACTAAACACTACCCATCCCAAGAAGAAGATTGAGATTAAGCCTCGCTCAAAATTATTCAATGAGGGAGTTGCGCAATCTCATGTGGATGTGGTCACTGTCTCGATTGACTCTCTGCCTTCCCCTCATTTAACAACTCCACCATTTCTGAGTGATGCTGAGGATCATGCTCACACACTTCTTCATCTTTCACATCCTCCCAACATCACTTCACTCAATTTTTGCACATATTTGGTTGTGAGTCCTTCGAGTTCTCATATCCATTCTATTCTACGACCTCCATCTTCGCACTCGGGTGTTCCTCCAGATGATACTGTCTTGTGTTCATCCATTGCGGACTCTTCACTTGTTGTGGATGAGGAGAAATCCACTTATGGAGTTGGTGTTGCACAACCAACATGCATTGTCATTCACGAAGAGTATGAGTAGGAGCTTGAGCATTAACTCTCGGCAAAGGATGACTCCTTCCATTCGATCCCCCTCCGTTCTTTCTCAACATTGTTGGTGAACCTACCATCCATGATTTCGCATGTGTGTCTTCATCCACGGATGCACCCATTGTTGATCACTCGCTGGACACGCCAGTTGTTGGTCCATCATTCGATAATGGAGAGGATAAGTTATTTGCTGAAAATCCACTTGATCTTTCATCTGTCCTTTTCGAAAACACAAAGGATGAGTTTGTTTGCTTTTCATCTACCCCTCTATTTGATTCATCTGATCATGAGGATGTCAATGCAATCATTGATTTTTCTGATCATGGTGGTTGTGGTCCATATTTTTCCATATTTGATCACGATCATGGCTCTATCAAAGTTGATCTTTCAAAGCCACTGATTTATGATGATCTATCTGATGAAGAAATTGAAACACCCAAGGCTATCGAGGCACTTCAACCCAAGCCAATGGTTATGTCAGGCCCTCGCTCTCTTGGGGTTAGTCTCACTTCTAATCATGAAACTTTTCAATCACCCAAGTCTCCTCATCACTCATCTGTATGAATTGAAGATCTACCTCACACACAGATCATACTTCCTCCACTCAAACTGCACAATCCCATTGCTCATGCATTGGAGGAATCTTACATTGCAAGTACTCATTCGCGACGCAAGTTGTCTTTGTTTCTTTTGTTTGCTTGCATGTCACAGTCAAGAGTGTGCTTATGTTTCAAAGTTTCACGTAGTGTCACACAACACTATGATAAGTCCATGAACTACTCATCATGTGCCTACACTCACTTATGTCTTGTGGGCACTTTGAAACATGAAGTGTGTTTGTCTTCATCGTTATATATTTCTTGTTTTCTAGTTCGCACAATTGGGTTCCTCACGGACCAAGCCTTCACCAACATAGGTTAACCAATGCACCGATGGTTGCATTGGAAATATCACTTCACGTGATTAGGCCCATGCACCATTAGTGTAGGATTAGTAGTGTTCGCTTTCAGTTGTTTTCTTGCATGCTTTGTTTGTTTTTTTATTTTCTTGCTTGTTTGCTTACTTACTTTGCTTTTAGTTTCACTTTTTCTCTTGCTTTGCTTGTTTCGTTTAGTTTGCTCGTTTCGTTCGTAGGTTAGTTTCGCATGAAACCATGTATGACTCTTGAAACGAGCTGGGTGAAGTACAAGAGGGCTTGTATAGCTGTCACTACTTGGTTATATGTCATCTTGCCTCTGTATGAAGAGCTTGTTACTTTTAGTCCATGATACATCAAAGGAAAGTACGTATTGTTCGAAGTGAACCTTGGTGAAAACATAACGCTTGCGCGCTAACTAGTGTCACATTCTCTAGTCGGTTGTTTTTGGGTTAACCATTGTCAGCTTAGTCAAGTAGAGTAAGGTGAGGGGGAAAACCTTAACAGGCACGTCAAAGATATAATAAATTACTTCTCTGCTGGAACAACCTCTTCTACTCTCAATAAGTTGGGATCCCTCTTCCGCCTCTGAAATGAATAAGTGCTATGCATAGTTGAAAAAATGAAGAATGAAAAAAATGAAAAAGTAAAAAAAAAGATCAAAATGGAAATGAATAAGGTGAAAGAAGAGAAAGGCTTCATGCAGAGGGAGGTGATGCAAGTAACTCCACCGGGGTACTGAATAGGCTTACTGGAAGTAGGGCCATGCTTGTGTTCCTATGTGACTCTGCCGGGGTATTGTCCATGCCTGCTGGCAGTGAAGCAACACCAGAGATGAAACTAAGACTCTGACAACTATACTGCTTGTGCACCAATATATCCCTCAATCCCAATCGAAACAACTTTGTTGACTTGGCTTGGAATGTGTGTCAATCGACCAAGATTTTGGTAGATGTTACATCTTACAATCAAGCTAGTGTGAAACCAAGATGAGCTGAGAACTGAACAATACTTCCGAAGGTGTCAGACTTTCTCTTCACGAACAAGCTCCATTCAGAGAGCTAGAGTTCTACCAGTGTGTCGCCAAGTGTTGTAGCGACTACAACCACCCTCCAAAATTTTGCCTTAGTTTCATTTTGGAGCCTCCCTACCAACCTTTCACAACACCTTCTCTTGCTTCGTCAAGTACACAAGCTTCAGTGTTTTGCTCACACAAAGGAAATTTGTTGATCAGAGCTTGATGCATTCCCCTCACAGGCTGATCACCTGGACTTGGTCAAGCTGCAGGCTGAGAAGCTCCCTAAGAAAATGCACATTTCTGGAAGGAAACTAGCCCTCCCTCCAGAAATTGCGCAATGCTTTCTGGCAGCCTGCTCAGCTCCAGAATTGCATAATTCTACCAGTCAACACTCCTAGTGAAAATTGCGCAATTTTCCCCAGAAGAGCTTCTCAGCCCAAAATTTGTGCAAATCTAGGTAGCAGTCAGCTGCTCTACCTATAAATTGCACAAATCTCCTGGGTAGCCAGCCCAAATCCCAGCTAGAAATGTGCATTTCTCATGCAATTGAGCAGCTTCATGCATGAGCAGTTCGGTTAACCACTTCCACTCGAGACCAAGGAAACTTGACTTGCATGCATAGCTTTCTTTTCCCAAAATAGAAAAAGGAAACATGCAAAAGGCATCCTATGATTTAGGGAGATATTTTTAACAGTTGGATGTTACATGCAAAGTTATTTTAGAAACTTTCCTCCAAGTGTTGTTTTTTCCTAGATTTGTGGCATGCGCGTCATGAGCCCAAAATTATTTATTGGACGCATCAGATCTCATTCTTTCACATCGATCTTGGAGCTTTGATATCCCACATCACATCCAAGACTCTTCGACTCAACCAGCACGACTATTCACGAGTAAGTGGCCTCAACTCGTCTTTTTCAAAATTTCTGTCGCTTTTTGTATATTCTCTTTTGTGAGTGTTGTTTGCTTGATTTCTTTGAATGCTTGTTGTCATTTACATGTGTGCTATCTTGTCCTAGCTCTGTTTCAATTTTCCTTGCTATCTCACTATTGTCGCATGCATGAAATTTTTTTACACGAACGTTCGCCGAATCGGCGAATCGCTTCACACACATGCATGTTGATATGTTCACTGAATATTTCATTCATGTTTGCATGCACTGTCAATCACTTCTACTTTCACTTAGTGTCACCATGCATTCACTGCCTTATTTTCTTTTAGTTTTCCATCGGCGAGTTGGGCGTACCTCAGCCCGGACTATGCCTTCACTAAGACAACATTGCGCAATCTAGGGAAGGAAGAGTCTGTCTTCCTCTCCAGAATGTGCATTTCTGCCCAGCACTATCCTCCAATATTGTTTTGTGCATTTCTAAGGGACAGTGACTGCTGGCCCAGAAAATTGCGCAATGCGCTCCCTGAGCCTGCAATCACTCCCAACTAGAATTGCACATTGCACAATCCCAGCAGCCAATCTGGATTGCGCATTGAGAAAGTACACCAACAAGTCTTACCTCCTAGATAGCCCAGACTTCCTTTTACATAGTTCTGTTAGCCAGTCACCTAGCTTCCCAAAAGAAATTGCACAATCTTGCCCATCAGTCTCCCAGGTATGTGTTGTGTCACTCACCGAATTTTCTTTGTTTTTCGCTAACATATTTCTTTCCATGCATGTTTCTTGTCTCCACATCTTTCATGTGTTCATCTATCTCAATGGCTTCCAAGAGAATAGGATAATAGGACACTGATGGAAATTCAGCTGGAGCAACAGTTGAGCGAGTGTCCTCCAGTCTTTTGATCTATGAAGATATAAAGTTTTATCTAGACATGGACATCAAACTGAAGTGGAAAGAGGTCAATGAAACATTTGCAGACACTTTTGGGGAATACCTCAAAGACTGTCAGGTGTACGTCAACATTCACAAGTTTGGGCTTGTACCAGATTTCATGAAGATATCCCGCATTCCCATGCATAGACATGATACACTGGATCATCTCTCACACTGATCCCAAGACTATGACCTTGAGCAATTCTAGTAGGATGAAGCTTGCGACCTTCTAGGCACGTGATTATGATGAGATGTATCAGATGTTAGAGCTCGTGACCGTCATGAAGACTCCATTCATCTTACCTAATAGTAGTGCTATCTCTAGAGAAATTCTGAGGAATTGGGTAAAGGAGCCAACTCGATTCAGGTTGACACCCAACCAGATCTACAAGAAAAAGATACTGATGAAGGCGTACCAATACTTGGTCATATTTTCCTGCCGACTATATGGCCATGCAAGCAAGGAAACCTTCCCACAGAGTTGGGTGGTTGCATAGGACCAATTGGCTAGAGAAGGAAAACCATGTAACTGATCCGGCATATTGTCTCATCAGCTGAAGGAAAAAGTAACGAAGGCTCGACAGTCACCCAGAGGTATGCTGATAGATATTTATATGTCTGCCAACATCTTAGATGCAGTCTATGCCTGACATGAGTTCCCGGGCTTGGAGTGGGCATGGTCAACGGTGGAGACTGTTGTGAACAAGTACTTGAATTTGTTGTCTAAATACAGCTTCAGAGTAATCACATGGATGTCTGATCAGTTTTTCACCCCTGTGTACAAGATGATATTCGAACTGGATCCATCGTGCATGTCAAATGAAGCAATGGAGGCATTGATAGGAATTGTAGATTGGTATGCCTCATCGTCCGAAACTTTCATCCGAATATTCAGTGCGGAGAAGCCTCTGCATGTTCTTCCGAAGTTTTCCTTGGATGTACTTGTCATGCAGGAAGTAGCATATCACATCTTGACAGGATTTACAGCTAGGCTGCATCAGAAGAAGAAGGCACCTTGGCCCATGTAGAGCTGTAACAAGGGTCTCTTTCACCTCTAGTTATGCCACATTAATAAGTCAATCCGGGAACGCTTTGTTATTGCAAAGAGTATCTCAATCCGAGGCTATTCGTCAGAGTAATGCTTAGTAGTACAGTGTTTAGAAAATACAAGAGTAAACGGATGCTAAACTTATGACTAAATTGCTCTAAAAGAATAAAATCACACAAAGCAGCTTATCAGTCAAGGGTACGGAAGCGATAACCCATCCCTCTAGAAACTGATGGAAAGGAAATTAGAGCATGGACCATAGGTCTGGGAGCTAGGCAGCGACTGCTGAGGCTCACTACAGCCTTAGACCTTCTCTCACACCAAGACAACAAATGCAAGTAAATGGAACGACAGAAAGTGAAATGGAACAGCAAACAGGAAATGGAACAGCAAATCTGAAATGGAACAACAGTAAATGGAACAGCAATAAATGGAACTAAACCTCGCGAGTCCGAACTAAACTTGTTCTATTGAACCAAACTCACACTTGTAATAGCAGTCTCCTCTCTTAAAGCAACTTCGATGGATTGTACTTTATGGAACAGTATTCACAAATGAATTATGGAACAGCAATCATCAACCATATATACACAACACGCTTAATATAGCAATCTGATGATTAAAGAAAATATGACTATGTTTCCAAATAGAATAACATTACTTCCGGACTCCAATAATTGAGATTTCAAATGAATCCAATACAACAATATTCAATATGAAGGCTCTGTAACAGAAACAGTTGGCTTAGATTGATAACATGCAATCAACTCTGAAAAGATTCACTCATACAATACAGAGTCACTACATAAATCTCTTGAAAAAAACCATTAATGAATTAATCGTAACAGAGCATGGAATAGCATATGAAAAACATGTCAGATTACCAAACTATAAAGATAAACAAACCACACAGGAACCAAATTATAATGATACAAAAGCAAGTGTCCTTCGGAGCCGGGCCCTTAGCTTCCAACGGTACACCGCCTTAGATTACTCCAGACGCAGAGATGAAATAAACACCAAGTCTTTTATATTAATGCATCAACAAATGTACAGCAAACCAAGTCTTAGTGAGAGTCGATGATCAAAGTTGAGTCTGAAATTCACAGTTACATATATAAAAAAAAGTCCCTTTGCTTAACGATGTTGTTCCTTTTTATAAAAGTAACGGCGGAGGTATCTAGGTAGCAAAAATAAGCAAAACAGCGATCCCTCAGGATCAAAGATCCTGAGGGATTCGCCAAGCCGTTAATCCTTTACTTTTCTTCCCCTGTTCCGCCGAATTGATAACCCTTCTTTCTTTCCTGGGTCGTTCTGCTTCGATCTATTCGATCTCGTTCGCATCCGGTTCCCTTCTAAAGGGACAACAGTTATTCCTCCTTTGTCTTTTCCTTTCAAACGACAGCCCTTCGTTTCCACCCTTTCCTGCATGGAAAAATAACAATTATCAGCGATTAAGCTTTCCATACTAATTCTCACACATTCTATTAAAATTCTTTATTTATTTAAGTTCATACGTAGAAAGGGTTACAATTGTTACTGAAAAGTCACTAAATTGTTCGTCAAAAACATACCTTTCCAGTGCTCCACACACCCCCCTGCTTACCCTGTTTCATGCCCTCATGAAAACATTATAGTTGACATGCAAGGCGGTAAGAGAATAGGCTGGAGAGGGAACCTCGTGTGGAGGCCTACAACTGTGATGAGCAACTAGATCATCAAAGAACTGATTTGTTTGACCTTCAGGCATTTCATACAAGGCCTGATATCCGGGTGCAGGGTGCCAAATAATTGGACTACGAAATCAATACCCTAACCAGGATGGCCCTGCTTGCAAAATACGCTCGCCATAAAGGTTCAATCGGCTGGCAGCTAGCTCAAAATTTTCATATCTGAATGGTTCCCTGAGCTGGATGTTTGGGTTCGAAGTCTGGTATCGGAATTTTGCAGCATCGATGGCGAGGTCTTTAATAGTCAGAAAATATTCCAGATTTTGTCGGATTAGGTCCTCGTGCATGGGTCCTAATGTCTCCATAACACCCGGGGTTCTCATAAGGTTCCTATGTGCTCTCCATAACAGTACTGGGTCTCTAGGCTCGGCTCTTACCCACAAGTCTAGGCTATTTTCCTGTCTCTGAAAAGTGTTATAAGCCCTGAGCCATTTTAGCTGATTAACCCTGAATGAAACGAAGGCTTGAAATTGTATGTCCCCAACAAAAGGGCTAGGATTTAAATCAGTTTCCTGGTCTAGCACGAGGTTATGCAAGTAAAATTTAGATAATAATCTTTGAACCTTAATTCCATAATGCTTGCAACAATCTATGAAATCATTAACAGTATTGATTTGTATAGGGGCACCTGCCCTGACAGCTTTTATCTTTAATCGTAAATATCATTTAAGCAAAAATAAAGCATAGTTTTTAGCAGGGGCCCTACAGGCCAGAACGTCATTATACAAAGAACACACAGTGTCCATCTGCCTAACAACAATATCTAATTATGAGTTACCTTTGCAACCTTTTCTTGCTCCTTTTGCCAGCCTTCGAAGGCCTGGCTCTCGGACTGACTAATATCCCGAAGTTGCTGTTGCAACTCTTCATATTTCTCCCGGGGGACTGTTTGTTCCTTCAACTGTTCAGCTTCTTGCTGAGCTTGCTTCATCATCTTGTGCAAGGTTCTTGTTTTTGGATCCTTTTTCCATAGGGCCGTAGAGGCCGGGAGTTTTACCTGAACCTTTTTGTTATACTGTTTGGAGTTCAGAACCCGGATCACCCCTGAGGGCGGTGCCTCTGTTTGGATCTCCTTATTCTCCTTTTCTTTCTTGACACGAATGAAAGGTTGCTGTGGTTCCTCTGTTAATGGAACATCATCCTGTCCCTCTGCCCCAATTGGAACGGCAGTCTGTTCTTCATTATCAATTGGAACAATAGTCTGTTCCTCATTGTCAATTGGAACAGCAGTCTGTTCCTCAACATCATTTGGGACAACAGTCTGTTCTTCAGTGACAATTGGAACAGCAGTTTGTTCCTCAGCGTCATTTGGAACAACAGTCTGTTCTTCAGTGACAATTGGAACAACAGCAGGTCTTCCAGCCGGGTTTCGACCAACAGGGCGACTATAAGTCCTTCGTCTTCTTGTTCTACGGGATTTTGCTGCAGTGGTCCTCTTTCTTTTCCTTGTGGTCCTTCGTATCCTCAGACTGGCTTTCAGAATCCGAATTTGCTGTCGGAGCCGGGCTATAGTGTTCAGCAGCCTCTGTTGTTTAGTCCTTAATTTCTTGATTTCCCTTGCCTCAGCAGAGGGTTTACGACTGGCCCTTAAATCTGCTCCTACTCTATCTAGAATTTCTTCTGGTGCCTTGGGAACAGATTGTTCCCGGTTGGTGTCCCTTATTTCTTCCTCATGAACGGGCGGGTTTTCTTCTCCTTCCTTTTCTGCATGTGAATTCTCAGGTATGTCTTCCTCTGGAGGTCCATCGGGAGGACCTGCTGGGCTGGAGGGTTGGCCATATTCCCCCATACTGGCCAGGATTGCGGCCAATTCTTCTTCGCCCACAGGGTCTCGCAGCGGGCTGCTTTCTGGCTGTACTACTTCCTCCTCCCGATTGTCCTGCTCAGTGACTGCCTTGGAGTGTTCAGCTTCTGTTTCTGTTTCGGAGTGCACTTCTCTCTCCTCACCTCCTTCTCCGGCTTGCTCAGCCTCGCCCCCAGATTGTCCAGCATTTTCTTCGGAAGGTCCTCCTTCTGGTTCTGGAGGTTCGTCTATAATCTCAATTGGTTGGCTGGTGCTTTCCCGAATCTTTTCCAGCCTCCCTCGTATTCGAGCTAGCCGGACTGATTTTCTTGGTTTCTCTGGTTGTTCAGGTGTACAAGCAACAGGTTTTTCTGCTATCACTTCTCCGCGTTTTTTTGGTCGCTCTGGTGTACTTGAAGAATGCTTACGTTTTGGAGCAACACGTTTTCCTGCTGCCACTTCTCTGCGTTTCTCTGATCGTTCCGGTGTGCTAGAGGAATGTTTAGGTTTTGGGGATGGTGCAGCCAATCTCCCCTCAATCAATGCAACGAGCTCCTCCCAGCTGCTCTGCTGTTGAGTGAGACTATGGCTCACTATCAATCGAATCAATCCATGGTGGCTAACAACTGCTTCTACGTGCTATGCCGTTTTCAGGCTTCGGGCCGCATCATGCCATAGTGAATTTAAAAGTGCAGGAAGATTTGCAGAACATTTTTCTTTCAAAACAGCTAAGAGTTTAAGATGACGTGGTCTTACCACGTCTTTCCTTCCTTCGCAAGTAATGTAGCTCTGTACTATCCTTGCTAGTTCGGTCCAGGGTTCTCCTAACGTTGCTGGCAGAACTCCCTTCCCCTTCACTGTCAAGCTTTGGCCTTCATCCTGAAAAATATCCATAATCTTTTGCAGTCTTTCTTTCCTCAGCGTCCATACAGGTCCGGTGGCTGGTAGTCCTGAGACTTCTGCAATTACATCGTCAGTGACCGCTATCCGCCTTTCTCTTACTATGGAGTAGTCCTCCTGCAAGTTTTGCAGAAATTCCAACGCCACTGTCTCGTTTGATTCTTGTAGGCGACTGAAATAATTCAGCCATCCAGCCTTTTCCAGGATCTCCCGGGCAGCAGCAGAGACTGTCAATTCCTGAGGTTCGCTTCGGACTACCTTTCCTCCCATGGTTCTACTAAGGATTTCCGATGGAACAGCAACTGCCTGTGCTGTTTTGAGACGCAGGGAAGGTAATCGTCGTGAAAAAAAACAGAGTATGCAACAAAAATGGATTGTGGATGGCAACTTTGCATAAAATAGAATTATCATACCGTTAAACCATGCCATACCTTCGTACACTATCTACCCCGAATGGTGTGCTGACATGTAACTCGTGGAGTAATGAGATTACCTTCCCCCCCGCGATGTGATAGGCTGCCCCAGCCGTCAAATAGAGGAGCAGCAGCCATCGTGTAACCAGTCATAAAGGAACAACATATAAAATTACGCCATGTTTTAGATGGACAACGAAATACCGAAATCGAGGCAAAAAGGTGGATCGCGTTTTACATAAGAGCCTGCGTAATATGATGCGAGGCCGGGGGATGGGACGTCTGTCAATCGTACGAAATCCCCAGAGGTCATTGTCAGTTCCTTTGCCATGATTGGTAGTAATGAGTGTTCGTGCGATATGTTCATCGGGAAATAAAATATGAATTATTCATAGGATAGAAGAGACAAAGAGGTATTAATATCATCCCTGTTGGTGTAACCATTATGACTTCGATACCATTAACAGAGCTCTGCTGCCGACAGGTGTTCATAACCTTGGCAGAGTTGTTTATTTCACCCCCGGAACCATGATCCTTTATGCGTATAAAAAGTATTTTGTCAAAACGCAGGCCATTATGCTGGCTTGGTAACCAGTTAGCCATAATGCCATTCACAAGGAAGGTGTGAAACGTGGACAGGCCGGCTCGTGATGAGACCCCCTGTTCCAAGGTCTGTTTATTTAGTGTACCTTTTGGACCATATCCCTGGTGTGGTGGCCATACTGGGAATGCCACTTCGCTTCCAACCTGATGATCATGGTAGGCTGGCTCTTGATGAGACCCCCTATCCTGCATTTGACAATTAATAGTCCATATTCATCATTTTTTCTTTGCAAAGCACTTTTTCTTATTTATTTACACATAAGGGTGGTTCAGCACTCCTTAAGAGTGGGAATGGTGGAAGAAGTCTTATCATCCCAACAGGAAGATATAAATCCTCTGTTCTTATTCCTGAGTAATAATCAGAGAAAATTTTTAGGGAAATCGCCATGATAAAGATAACCAACCAAAACAATGGGAATAAGTCAATGACAACGGAGATGAGAAGTAAGTATGTCCCTCCTCTTGTCCTCTTATCAATACTAGGCTCTATAAAGATAGCGATCTTATGATCTGCTGACTTCGGCATGTCGTAATTTATGTTCATTGCATAAGTGCATAGCTGTATCTTAAAGACTGGAGAGATCATGGGCGAAAAGCATCCTCAATATGAATCATCACAGAGAGCAAAAACATGGCTATGGTGTTTCTTTTGAAAGATAAAAATCCATGCAAACAAATAGTTGGGATGCCGTTCTTTGAGAAGGAACATCAAAAACTCACAAATGTTGTTCCTTTTGAAAAGGAACAGCAAAAACTCACAAATGTTGTTCCTTTTGAAAAGGAACAGCAAAAACCTAAAAATGATGTTCCTTTTGAAAGGGAACAGCAAAAACTCACAAATGTTGTTCCTTTTGAAAAGGAACAGCAAAAACTCACAAATGTTGTTCCTTTTGAAAAGGAACAGCAAAAACTCTAAAAAATGTTGTTCCTTTTGAAAAGGAACAACAAAAACTCACAAATGCTGTTCCTTTTGAAAAGGAACAGCAAAAACCCAAAAATGTTGTTCCTTTTGAAAAGGAACAACAAAAACTCACAAATGTTGTTCCTTTTGAAAAGGAACAGCAAAAACTCACAAATGTTGTTCCTTTTGAAAAGGAACAGCAAAAACCCAAAAATGTTGTTCCTTTTGAAAAGGAACAACAAAACTCACAAATGTTGTTCCTTTTGAAAAGGAACAGCAAAAACTCACAAATGCTGTTCCTTTTGAAAAGGAACAGCAAAAACTCAAAAATGTTGTTCCTTTTGAAAAAGGAACAGCAAAAACACGAAAACAAGCAACTGTTGTTCCTTTTGGAAAAGGAACAGCAAAGACACGCTGACTGTAAAAAGCAAACTTAAAAAAAAAATCAAAGAAATATTAAGAAAACGTATATACAAGAACTTATGTACAAGTAAAAAAAAATGCGTTCCTTACTGAATTATAGGTGAGGAAGATTTTACTTCCTCTCCTAAAATTTCCATGTCAGTGTCTTGACGTAGCTGCTCACAGAAGGATTCCCGAGTGAGTGGCCTGCGATAGAGACGAACTCGGTGGCCATTTACCTTGAATGCATATCCAGAACCATTGATTGTGATGAGAGTAATGGTCCCATTATCATGTACTTTCTGGATTTCGTATGGCCCCAACCAATGAGTCTGCAGTTTCCCAGGGAAATCCTGAAACCGAGAGTCATATAACAGAGCCCAGTCTCCTTCATGAAAGACTTTGTTCTTGATAAGTGCATCATGCCATTTAGCTCGCTGCTGTTGAATAAGTGCTGTATTTTGTAATGCAGAGAGCCTTATTTCGTCCAATTCATTAATCTGCTGTAGTCGATTGATTTGTGCCTCACTTAAATCTAGGCCAACTTCCTGTGCAGTTCGTAGTGTTTGGATTTCGAATTCTATGGGGAAAATAGGTTGTTTCCCAAACACTAATTGATAGGGTGAATAACCAGTGGTACTTCTCCAGGTGGTTCTATAAGCCCAGAGTGCTTCAGGTAGTCGGGCGGCCCAATCACGCCTATGTGAAGCAATGGTTTTTGTTAAAATTGATTCTATTACCTTATTGCTACTTTCTACTTGCCCATTCGCCTGCGGGTGATATGGGGTAGTAATTTTATGCTGGACGTGATAATTGTTAAGTGTTGCAGCTAATTTGTTTCCGGCAAATTGTGGTCCTCCATCTGTAATTATTTCTCTCGGAAGGCCATATCATACAAACAAATGGAACAAGAACTGTATTACCGAATCTTCTGTAGCTCTAGGCAACGCTTTAGCCTCAACCCATTTGGTAACATATTCTGTGGCTACCAAGATATATGTTCTCTGATTTGATGATGGGTTGATGGGTCCAATGAAATCAAGAGCCCATCGTTCAAATGGTTCAATGACCAATTGTGGCCTCAGAGGCATTTCGTCGGCTTGACCAGGTCGTCCTGCTCGCTGGCAGCTGTCACAGGCTTGAACAAATTTCTTCGAATCCTTAAAAATTGTAGGCCAGTAGTATCCCGTCTGCAATACTTTATGTGCTGTTCTTTTTTCGGTAAAGTGTCCCCCACATGGTCCGTTATGACAAGCTTTTAAGATGTCGAAAATTTCATCTTCTCGAATACACCTCCTAATTTGCATGTTTGCCCCTGTGTGGAACAAATAACCCCCGATCCACGAAAACCGAGTACTCTTCTGAACAATCTGCTTGCGTTCATTAGGGGTTAAGTGTTTTGGTAGCTTACCTACTGCAAGGTAATTGACAACATCAGCATACCAGGGTGTTTGAACAGTAACAGCAAACCGGTGCTCATCCGGAAATTGATCTTCCACTGCTGCTGCCTCAATTGATTTTGGTATTCGTGAGAGAAAATCAGCTACAGGGTTTTCCTTGCCGGGTCTATCCTTGATTGTGATATCGAATTCCTGCAATAAGATCAACCATCTCATTATTCTAGCATTCGTAACAGGCTTATTCGCTAAATATTTGATAGCAGAATAATCTGTATATAAAACAACGGGATAGCCTGCAATATAATGTCTAAACTTATTGACAGCATGTATTACAGCGAGGAATTCTTTTTCGGTGACAGTGTAATTTAATTCAGCAGGGGATAAATTTTTGCTGATATAATAAATAGCATATGGTTTTTTATCCTCCTCCTGCCCAAGGACTGCACCGATTGCTGTGTCTGAGGCATCAGATGAGATTTGGAATGGTAAATTCCAGTTTGGTCCTCGAAGGACTGGAGCTGTTGATACAAGCTTATTTAATTCCTGGAAAGCGCGGTCGCATTTCTCTGTCCACATGAAATCAACATTACCAGTTAATGCATATAGAGGTGCAGCAATGTGTGAATAATGTTCTATAAACCATCTATAATACCTAGAAAATCCAAGAAAGCTACGTACCTCTGTCTGAGTAGTGGGGGTGGGGATAAGAAAAAGTATTTGAATTTTGGCCGGATCTACCTGAATTCCAGCTGCTGAGACGAAATGTCCTAGAATGAGCCCTTCATTCATCATCATATAACATTTTTCGTGGCTTAAACAAAGCCTAGTAGCAATGCAACGCTGTAGGACTTTTTCTAGAGTGTCCAAAGCTGGATCAAAATCATCTCCATATGGTGTAAAGTCATCCATGTATACTTCAAGTCCATCATTTATTAAATCTGCAAAGATGCTAAGAATGGCCCTTTGGAATGCGGCAGGAGCATTACATAGGCCAAAGGGTAGAACTCTATAGGCGAACGTTCCCCAAGGACAAGTAAAGGTAGTTTTATCCTGGTCTTCAGGGGCAATCTGAATCTGATTGTATCCACTGAAGCCATCCAGGAAAGAAAAGAATTTCTTTCCTGCTAAAGTGTCCAATACTTGGTCTATGAATGGGAGGGGAAAATGGTCTTTTTGTGTGGCTTTGTTTAACTCTCTATAATCCACGCAAATCCTCCATTTCCCATTCTTCTTGGGTACAACCACAAGTGGAGAGACCCACTTACTATCAGAAATAGGATAGATAAAATTAACATCTAAAAGCTTCTGAAGTTCTGCTTTTACAAAATCTTTTAGATGAGAGTTGAGTCTTCTTTGCGGTTGACGGACAAGTCTTGCATCTTTTTCTATATAAATATGGTGGGTGCACAATTGGGGGTCAATCCCTTTCATATCAGGGTAATCCCACGCAAATGCTTCTTGATGTTTCCGTAACAGATGGATGAGTTTTATTTCTTGGTCCGGTGTAAGGTTGGCATTGATGTTTAGAGTTTTTCCTGGTTCAATTTCCACTACCTTACTATTGGCAACAGAAGTCACAGGTATCGTTTGGTCATGTGTATCTTTCAAGGGATCTTCTTCTAGTTCGCTATCGAATGCAGCTTCTATCATGAAACACTGTGCATGAGGTCTAGATTCAGTTTGACTAACGAAGTTATTGATGGCATCATCTTCTGTTTGGTCTTTAAAGTCTAGGGCCTTCTGTATAATCAATGGTGATCTGATATTGTCAGTAAGGTATGATACAGGGTGCTGGTTAGTTTTTATCATTGTAAGACTTGGCTGTGCTAGAGGGTATAGAACTAGATTTTTAATATCTGGTCCTCTGGTTATGGTCATATTCCCCTGCCGGCAACCAATGTAAGCATCGGCGGTAGCAAGCCAAGGTCTACCTAAAATTAACGGGTGTCCATCCAGTTGGGTTTTTGGATTAATTACCAGGAAATCAGTTGGGTATTCCCAAGAATCTATAGAGACCATGACATCGTATAGAGTTCCTTTCGGTCGAACTACAGATCGGTCAGCCAATTCTAACAAAGTAGAAGTGGGTTCTACCGATGTAATACCGAGCTTTTGGCAAGTAGAAGTTGTCAAAATATTAATTGCAGCTCCTAAATCAACTAAAGCATTAGTCAGAGTCTGACCATAGATTTGAACAGTTACGATTGGATTTCCTGGATCTTCATATTTAATGGGTGTTCCTGATAACAGGTCAGATAAAGTACCGACTACTTGGACTCTTGGGTTAGTGGTTACATTCCTCCTTGGTTTTTTTATGCACAATTATTTTATAGTTTTTGCATATATAGGGATGTCTTGTATGGCTTGGAGGAAAGGAATTCGTATGTACAGGTTTTGTAACTCTCCCAGAATGTCAAAGTCTGGATATTGTACATGTCGTGGTATGACTAATCTTTCTGGGAAGGGAGGAGAGGGTGTATTCGCTTGATGATGAGTCTGCTCCTTATTTGCACCCTCTTGTTGTAACGGCTGTTCTATTGGTAACTGATCTTCAATGTGAACTGTTTTATCTCCCTCTGTTTCTATTATATGTCCAGATCTTAACTGAAGATCATTGCACTCCCTCAGTTCAGGTCCGATTTCTGCTGATTCTATAATTTGGAGGGATTGGACCGGCCTATTATTAGGATTAGGATTGGGTTGGGCTGGGAGTTGCGGTCTCAGATTAGACTGGGGATTTTGTTGCAAAGCTGGCAGAGTCGGTTGAGGGAGCGGAATAGTTCCTGTTGGCTGATATGTCGATCTTGGCCAATTTGTCTGCCAGGGTGAACTTTGTGAAGTAGGGGGGGTCCATTGTGGAGGATATGAGCTATTCTGCCAATATGGTGGGGCGTAAGGAAAATTCGGCCAACCAAATTGGCTTGGCTGATTCATCCATGGATTTGGAGAAGGAAACGGTTGTGATGACCAGTTCGGAAATGGGGGTTGAGATTGGTTTTGCCACATACTATATTGCTGAGAATTACACTGTGGAGGCTGAAAAGAAGAAGTTGGGTCTGAAAACATACCCGATTGCCTTGCTTGCCATTGGCAACGCTAGTTAACAAAGTATGCTGATTCTGGCTCTTCTTCTGCTTCCTTATATACTGCCTTCAATCCAGGAAGTGAGGGGAAAATTTCAGTAAGGTGATCTTTTGTACAGATAGCACATGTTTGAACTGCATCCAGTGGACATTCCTTGTGGCTATGTTTTCTTCTACATCGGGGGCAGAAGATCACCAAATTCTGTTCTGCCTCTATCTGCTTCTGTTTAGCCTGCACAATATCAAGTTGTGTAGTCAATGTTCCCAGGATATCAGTTTTAAAATTTTCTAATAAATTTCCAAGTTCTACACGTGTTACTCCTTCTGTTGATATTTTGTTATCTCTGACAAACCAATCATATTCTGCTGGTTTTATCCTTGTGCTACCTCTCGAGCTCCTGATACATAAATCGATGATGTCAGCAAAATTTTCTTGATAAATATCCCCTTTTCCCATGATATTTAATGTTTCAATCCATTGTTCCTTCATGCCTCTAATCAATGATGTTTTTAACACATTATTAGGCAAAGGTAGTGATGCATATGGAGATCTTTGTAAATTATACTGAAAACATTCTACATATTCTTCTAGTGTTTCATTTGGTCTAGCTGTCATCTGAAATATTTCATCTTTCAGTTCTCTAGACCTACAATAATCTTGATATTTCTTTAGGAAAGATTCTTTCATTTGCTCCCAGTTATTTATAACCCCACCACCTAAACCCATAAACCATCTTAAAGCTGCTCCTTTCAAAGTGGAGGGGAACAACTTTAATTTCTGGGGGTCAGTGGTGTAATCATATCCCCTGCATAATACATCAAATTCAAATAAGAATGCATCGGGATCCTCTGATGTAAGTCCGTGAAATGTAGGAATGCGTTGAAGGGGAATTGTTTTCATAGGAGCATTTGCTGCGGAATCCACTATAGGATATTGTAATGTAGAAGTTTGAGTGTTTGGCTGATTCTGTGCCATGGGATCGAATATGTGTCAGTAACCTTCCGGGGTCTCTAAGAGGGTATGGCGGAGAATGAACGACCTTAACAGGGATTGTTTTAATAGCACTTCCTTCGTCTGGAATAACGAGAGTCCCTGTTGCTTGAGGAGATTGAATCCCTTCAACAATGATTTTTGCAGCGCTTCCTTTATCTGGGCTTTTTAATGGCTGAATTATCCTAGGAGGAGATCTTAGCTCCTCAACTTCTCCTGTTTCCCCTTCTCCTTCACAAAGATTCCTTAGATTCCCTTCCTGCAGTCGTTCTGGAATAGAATTTTCAATTTCTTGAAAGTCCTGTTCATCAGTCTGACTATGCACCTCAGCGAAGGCTACAGATGGTGATCCTGCGGCCTGAAGGGAGCTAGTAGGTTGTTTAGAATTGGTTTTCCTGAACCCTACTGATGGCTGAGATTCAGTTTTCTTATAGATTTCGTCTATGAAGGTTGTTCGGCCAAGGGTCACCGGCCCTTTGGCTTTTTTGGGTTTGAACGGAGGTTTGATAATTTTTTCTGGCTTTTTCTGCTTAGTCATGCACTCTATAAACTACCAAATTCTATTCAACCCACAATTCTGCCAGGAAAGCGGACGGTGGAGCAGGGCTTTTACATGCTCCGTACGCAGGTTCTTACCTTCCGTTTTTAAAATCCAACTCTCCCCTAGCAGACTCGTACACTACTCTGTAAAAGACAAATGGCTATACTCTTTCCCCGGCAACAGCGCCAAAATGTAGAGCTGTAACAAGGGTCTCTTTCACCTTTAGTTATGCCACATTAATAAGTCAATCCGGGAACGCTTTGTTATTGCAAAGAGTATCTCAATCCGAGGTTATTCGTCAGAGTAATGCTTAGTAGTACAGTGTTTAGAAAATACAAGAGTAAACGGATGCTAAACTTATGACTAAATTGCTCTAAAAGAATAAAATCACACAAAGCAGCTTATCAGTCAAGGGTACGGAAGCGATAACCCATCCCTCTAGAAACTGATGGAAAGGAAATTAGAGCATGGACTATAGGTTTGGGAGCTAGGCAGCGACTGCTGAGGCTCACTACAGCCTTAGACCTTCTCTCACACCAAGACAACAAATGCAAGTAAATGGAACGGCAGAAAGTGAAATGGAACAGCAAACAGGAAATGGAACAGCAAATCTGAAATGGAACAGCAATAAATGGAACTAAACCTCGCGAGTCCGAACTAAACTTGTTCTATTGAACCAAACTCACACTTGTAATAGCAGTCTCCTCTCTTAAAGCAACTTCGATGGATTGTACTTTATGGAACAGTATTCACAAATGAATTATGGAACAGCAATCATCAACCATATATACACAACACGCTTAATATAGCAATCTGATGATTAAAGAGAATATGACTATGTTTCCAAATAGAATAACATTACTTCCAGATTCCAATAATTGAGATTTCAAATGAATCCAATACAACAATATTCAATATGAAGGCTCTGTAACAGAAACAGTTGGCTTAGATTGATAACATGCAATCAACTCTGAAAAGATTCACTCATACAATACAGAGTCACTACATAAATCTCTTGAAAAAAACCATTAATGAATTAATCGTAACAGAGCATGGAATAGCATATGAAAAACATGTCATATTACCAAACTATAAAGATAAACAAACCACACAGGAACCAAATTATAATGATACAAAAGCAAGTGTCCTTCGGAGCCGGGCCCTTAGCTTCCAACGATACACCGCCTTAGATTACTCCAGATGCAGAGATGAGATAAACACCAAGTCTTTTATATTAATGCATCAACAAATGTACAACAAACCAAGTCTTAGTGAGAGTCGATGATCAAAGTTGAGTCTGAAATTCACAGTTACATATATAAAAAAAAGTCCCTTTGCTTAACGATGCTGTTCCTTTTTATAAAAGTAACAGCAGAGGTATCTAGGTAGCAAAAATAAGCAAAACAACGATCCCTCAGGATCAAAGATCCTGAGGGATTCGCCAAGCCGTTAATCCTTTACTTTTCTTCCCCTATTCCGCCGAATTGATAACCCTTCTTTCTTTCCTGGGTCGTTCTACTTCGATCTGTTCGATCTCGTTCGCATCCGGTTCCCTTCTAAAGGGACAATAGTTATTCCTCCTTTGTCTTTTCCTTTCGAACGACAGCCCTTCGTTTCCACCCTTTCCTGCATGGAAAAATAACAATTATCAGCGATTAAGCTTTCCATACTAATTCTCACACATTCTATTAAAATTCTTTATTTCTTTAAGTTCATTATGCAGAAAGGGTTACAATTGTTACTGAAAAGTCACTAAATTGTTCGCCAAAAACATACCTTTCCAGTGCTCCACAGCCCACTCTTCCATATGGATTGGGTTATATGAGATCCAAAGTATCAATCAATCAGATGTCGAAGTATAACTGATGAAGAATTACCAATTCGACCTTCAAAGCTACAATCCGTATGACCCACATTAACTGCATGAGAGTTCAGTTCAACTACATCCATGGAGCATGTCATTGGGCCGAGGAGGACCCATGGGTATATTGTTATAGTTTCTCTAGACCTAATGAACCATTTGGCTTTGCTATGAAGTGTTTATTGAAGCAACATGAAGCAGCATCACGAAGAGCAACAACAATAGTGGTAGCAGAGGCAAGCATACCAATGCCTGACAAAGGTAAGAGGAAGATTTTTGATCACATGGAGGAGGAACAAAACTACAAGTTTCAGGTAGATCCACTTGTAGAGAAAGCAGCTATGGCTATAGAGGTAAAGAGGTAGCATCGTGATAAGTGAATCGAATGAAGGCAGAGGGATAAGAAGAGAATGGAAGAAGCAGAGAATCAGTTTCATGAGCTGAGGGAGGAACTCTGAAACGAACAAGAGCTGCACAAATAGGAGAGGGAAGCACAGTAGTAGCAGATACAGCAGGGGGCACAACATGTGAAAATATATGACTTAGTGCTCGTACAAGTAGTTAATTCATCTGAACAGCTGTCATCAAGCAAATAGGGTGAACCATCATAGGGGCAAGACTTTGCTCATGAGATAGAAGAAGCACTTCAATAGTTGGATGCAGACATGGAGCAGCATGAGTTGGAACAGGACACTGACCTCATGCCTCACCACAAAGATGTCGACTCACCCACTTCAATGCACCCAGATGATGAGAAAGTCTCGAATGACCAAGGAGACACTGAGACCCTTGGTGATCAATCGAAAGAAGAGATGCACAACATCTCATTTGACAAATCCCAACATAGAGTTGTGCAGTCTCGCAGAGTGTCAACTCTAAAGGATCATATGTCTCCTGCACAAGTTCAGGAATGAGTGATCGTGACTAATGTGTGCAAACATCTAGATTCCTTGGCCGATGCAAATAGAGTGTATGCCGAAACCACCAGCTCAAGTGTTCGCTTCCTAATAGATGGGAATGAGTGAATGGAAAAGGAACTACAAACAGGCAAGCAAGGAGGAGACTTGGTGACAATGTCTGCCGAGCTGAACTGAAGAAGGAAATACTAGATGAAGTATTATCCCTTGACATAGTTATGTGAGCATTGTACTCCAAGTTTGGTACCATGCACAAGGCAGTGGTCCATCTCAACAGATGGCAGCAATGATGTGCTAGAAGAGCACATATCTTGATGAACTTGCATGCTGATGTTGATGACATGCAAACATGGAAGACGAAGTACAAGGGAGCCCCACTACACTTGCCTGAGATGATGAGGGCCAATGTGGTCGAGTTGAAGGCACGTATCCAGAGTCAAATCCAAAATTATGAAGAGCTCCCGCAATTTATCACTAGCATACAGGCCTCCCATGCACAAGCATTCAAGAGTATGGATGTTGTGGTGTGCACACATCTGACCCCATCACTTGGGACTCTCACCCAGGCAAATACAAAGAAATAGCTTTTACTAGAGCTTGACTCGTACTTCAATGAGTTGACACGCATAACCATTAGCCCAAACTTGCCCATTAGTGCAGAAATCATGCACAAGTATGTAGTTGGTCCGACCACATTGAAGACAATTATGTGCATGATTTCAGACGAGTTGGACATACGATCCCAAGCAGTATACCCATATGCTATGAAGGCAAGGGTTAGGTTTCAGACGAATGTCACTGCGGAACACAAGGACACCATCAAGGACTACAGATCTTGGCATCAATTTGTTATTGTTGATCAGCAAGAGGATGTTCAGGAGTTGAACTTCCATGGTTGTTTAAGTCAGAGTCATGTATAGCATGGCTTGCTCAAGCCATTGTGTTCACATGGGTACATGTGCATTGTAATGTTAAGTCATTTCAAGTGTAAGTTAAGTGTCAATAGAGAATTTAACAATCATAGAGTAGGTGAAGAGTCATGAGGGTAGTTGAACGGTCGCAAAGGGGAATGTCAAGGGCACCCCACCCTTTGCTATAAATAGTCTCTCATAACTCATTGTATAGGCTTTTGGTCAGCCAAGCTTTTGATAAGACTATCTTGGAGAGAGCTTGGACAATATTGTAACACACCTTGGCTTCTCCATTGCATGGAGCTAGTACATCTCTTTGGAGGAGCAGGTAGATGTGTCTGTAACGTTCCACTATTGGGGCCAGCGAGTGTACATGGATGTATTGTATGACTAGAACTTACACTTCTTTATATAATAAGAGCCAACACATTTCATGCATATGTTGTATTGTATTCCAGTTGTCTTCTTTACTATAAATGGCATATGTATTTTCTTTCTTATGCACACATGTATGGAATATTTTGTAAGAGCATGTATGAAACTTTTTGAAATGTGTTGATTAGTTTAACCATCACTTTGGATTGCTAGCTGACTTGCTTTCCAGGTTGTGATGCATCTTCGCTCGCGTGTTCCTTTTCCATTCGAGTATTATTACATGTTGCCAAGGGGCACACTCATCTCAACCCACATGTGTTAGAACCTCTCATGCACCTTATTTGACTCACCGCAGTGGTCACACCCTTACTACTAACAGAGTTATCTTACTTGCCTCTGTGGGAAATCGTGGTCAAGCCATTGCTATATGACCCACTACCGACTCCTACACCAAATGATCTGAGGTCTAATTGGGACTTCTTACCAGAGAGATCCCCTTGACATGTTGGCAGGTCCAACACCGTCAATAGAAATTTAAACTAAATTTTAGATAAAACTAAGAGTTTATAATATTTAAAAAATAAAATTTAAAACGAACGGGTGTCTCTTTATATGACATTTCCCATTTTGAAATGAGTATCTTTTTACAAACTATAAAAAGAGTCTGCCATCCACTATTCTTACAATTCACTACTAAGTTCAGAGACACAAAGATAGAGACATCAGGACAAAGATACATTAACTTGAATATATTTTTAGTGGTATTCATAGGCAAGGTCAATAGCTTGATCTCATATAGCATATGAAAGAGAAAAAACTTATTAATTTTATTAAATAAATAATGGTTTGAAAAAGAAGTAGTCTTAAAAAACAATGTTTTTGTTTTGAGTATAATGTTTTTGTTTGCAAGATAATGTTGGCTTTAGAAAAAAAATAAAAATTTATAGATTAGTTTTTAATCTTTAGTAAATTAACTTCTTTTATAAATTAGATTATAAACTTTAGTAAATTAACTTCTTAAATTTAGTTTTTGATCCTTAGTAAATTAGATTTTAAATTAGTTTTTAATCTTTTTTAAAATAATTTAATTATTTTTAGAAATATTTGATATCTAAAATAAATGCATTGATTTCATCATTATGTTGTTTTCTAAATCTTTTAGAAATATTTAACATCTAAATTAAATGCATTGATTTCAGCATTATGTTGTTTTCTAAATATTTTAGAAATATTTAACATCTAAATTAAATGCATTGATTTCAACATTATGTTGTTTTCTAAATCTTTTAAAAATATTTAACATCTAAATTAAATGCATTTATTTCAGCTTTATGTTTCTTTCTAAATCTTACAAAAATAATTAGCATCTAAATTAAATTCATTGATTTCAACATTATGATGATTTATAAATCTTTTAGAAATATTTAACACCTAAAATAAATGCATTGATTTCAGGGAAGTTATGGCTTTTGGGCATGTGGTATTGATAAGCCATGGTATTGATCCATGGCATTGTAACAGAATAATTAAAAGCCTAGATCCATAACATAATAATCAAAAGCATAAATGACCCATGGTATTATGATTTTATTTTCTCCTCTCCCTCTATTCCTCCCTCTCTATCTTTTTGTTTGTGGTTATTGGCTCATGGTATCGATGCTTCCTAAATCTTTTAGAAAATATTTAACATCTAAAATAAATGCATTGATTTTAGCATTATGTTGTTTTCTAAATCTTTTAGAAATATTTAAAATCTAAATTAATTGCATTGATTTCAATATTATGTTATTTTCTAAATCTTTAAGAAATATTTAACATCTAAATTAAATGCATTGATTTCAGCATTATGTTGTTTTCTAAATCTTTAAAAAATATTTAACATCTAAATTAAATGCATTGATTCCTGCATTATGATGATTTCTAAATCTTTTAGAAATATTTATCATCTTAATTAAATGCATTGATTTCAACATTATGTTGTTTCTAAATTAAATGTATGGATTTAAGAATTGATTTTAGTGGATATTAAAAAAATAATTATTTCTGACAATGCATTGATTTATATGTTACAATAATTGACTTTACCATACCCTCTCATAAAAATGAGATGGCTAATGTGCATGTTGATGATATAAGAAGACAGACACGTAAACGTGTTAGGCAACAACAACAATGACAAATGGAAAATTTAGAAGAAATGTATGATGAACAAAGAGAAGATAGAAGAAAAAATAAAATTGAAGAACAAAGAGAAAATAATCAAACATGTCAAAGAGAATATCAAGGAATATATGAACAAAGAAATGTGCAACTAGTGACAACTGAAGAACTTGAAGAACAAGTCAACACAAGTCGACAAAGAAAATCACCAGAAAGGACAGCTACACAAGAAGAAGATAGAAAAGAACGTCAAAGAGAATATCAAAGAGCATATCAACAAAGAAAGACACAACAAAGAATAGAAGAAAATGCACAACAAAGAATAGTGACAAGTGTACAAGAAGAAGAAGAGAGAAGAGAACGTCATAGACAACATCAAAGAGCATATAGAGAAAGAAAGGCGCAACAAAAAATAGAAGAAAATGCACAACAAAGAGAAAATCAACAAAAAAATCTAGAGGATATGACAAATGAAGAGCATGAAGACCAAATAAAGACACTAGAAATGACAAGTGTACAACAAGAATAAGAGAGAAGAGAACGTCATAGACAACATCAAAGAGCATATAGATAAAGAAAGGCGCAACAAAGAAGGGAAGAAAATGCACAAAAAAGAGAAAATCAACAAAAAAATCTAGAGGATATGAAAAATTAATGGCATGAAGACCAAATAAAGGCACTATAAATGACAAGTGTACAAGAAGAAGAAGAGAGAAGAGAACATCATAGACAACGTCAAAGAGCACATAGATAAATAAATACGTAACAAAGAATAGAAGAAAGTGCACAACAGAGAGAAAATCAACAAAAAAGTCTAGAGGATATAACAAATGAAGAGCATGAAGACCAAATAAAGGAACTAGAAATGACAAGTGTAAAAGAAGAAGAAGAGAGAAGAGAACGTCATAGACAACATCAAAGAGCATATAGAGAAAGAAGTAAACAAAAAAGAATAGAAGAATATGCACAATAAATAGGAAATCAATAGAAAAACCTGAGGAAGTGACAACTAAGGAGCATGAAGAACAGATAAAAACACTAGAAATGACAACTAAAGAATATGATGAGTAGAGAAAGGAACTAAAAATAACAAGTGCACAAGAAAACGAAGAAAGAAGAAAACATGAAATAGAATATCAAAGAGCATATCAACAAAGAAAGATAGAACAAAGAATAGAAGAAAATGCGCAAAAAAAGATAAAATCTAGAAGAAGGAAATCAACATTGCAATATGAGAAAATTAACTATATTTTCAACATATATTTTTGTCACCGCACACGACTGAAACGAGCCTAGATCCATATTAACTCCAGATCTATCAAGCATCGAGAGGGATCAAATATCTTGAGGTGCAAACCTTTTCTCAAGTTTTGCATTCAAAAAAATAGGTGTGCACCTCTAGAGATTTGATCCCTCTTGAAGCTTGATAGGCTTATCTACATAATTTCTTTATGAATTATAGAAAATGTTAAATATATTTATACATTCAAAAACATAATTTAAACAACAAAAACTTATATCTCCATATTTCAACTAATAAACCAAAATGTATAACAATTATATTGTACCCTTCTTATAATTTTAAACTTATTTTTTTGTAAGATGTCATTATGATATCATTGTGCATCTAAAGTAGATGTCATTATGACATGACTCTACATACAAAGCTCAAGAATCACCACAAGGAAAATTTCTATGCAGTGTTATTTTGGAAAATCCAAAAATAATTCCATATATTGACATTAGATTACATACTTGAATATTTCAACTAATAATTCCAAAGTAGATGTCATCATGATATGACTATGCATACAAAGCTCAAGAATCACCACAAGGAAAATTTCTACGCAGTGTTCTTTTGGACAATCCAAAAATAATTCCATATATTGACATTATATTACATACTTGAATATTTCAACTAATAATTGCAAAGTAGGTGTCATTATGATATGACTCTGCATACAAAGCTCAAGAATCACCATAAGGAAAATTTATATGCAATGTTCTTTTGGACAATCCAAAAATAATTCCATATATTGAGATGAGATTACATACTTGAATATTTCAACTAATAATTCCATATATTAACAATAGATTACATAATTAAATATTTCAACTGCCTTTAGACATCATTATTTTTTCCAAAGCAATTCAAGAGAGGCTAAAATGTAGAAGAGTTAGAATGTTTTTTCATTTTTCAAGTTGTTTTAGTTTGACTTTAGGCTTGAGAAACCGCGACCCAAAGGCATCTATGCCATCAAAATCACAAAGGGATCGCACCTCGCCTAGGCCACACCATCCCTTAACATGATTGGATTTTTGCCCATTGAGTTTTGAACCAGTGACCTACACATAACATAGTGACTTAATAGTACACCCCATCATCGTCTATTCTACCTCATGGGCAGAAATATTAGAATGTTAATTTTACATAAGGTGTGGTTTAAGTCTTCCTTTTTCTAAACATATTTTTTAGTCCAAATATTTGTTGGAATCATAATTTTAAACTATAAAATATTCATAATGCAAATTATGTTATATATGCTTTTCACAACTTTAAATATTAAAAATTACATTTTAAACGACCTAACACTACAATTCAGTAACAAAAAATTATTACCAAATTCATATAAATAAACAAAAAAAAAATTAAACCCTGCAACAACTTCACAACTCATAATCCCATTAACCTCTGTAGGAGGAGACGATGCAACATAGCAATCATTTATTCACAACATTCAATACAAGGAGCAAACCCATACAGTACATACACTCTAGTTATCTAGTACAACAACCAAATGTATCTGGTACAGATACTTCGAGAGCTCTTTAATTTGTCATTCAATTTTGGTAATGACCCCTAGTATCCAAATTTCCATGGTTCAGATTTTGTACACAAATTTTACTCACAAGACCTGCGTATGTACGTGACCTTTATTTACAGGAACCATGTATACTTTCTCAAACTTCATTTTTTCCATCCATTTGTAACTGAACTTCCATTCCTTTGTTCATTTCATCTGTAGAATCTGTAATAATATGCATGAGTTCAATAATCATCATATTGACATATTTATGATGTAGGCTGCCATCAAAGACAACATATTAGCATAATGCCAACAATATCCCCCTTTGGATTTGATGGCAACCACTTTGGTGTTTAGACACCATCTGTATACATATGCAAACACACTTACAAGCCCCAAGTCTTCTCTCCAAACATCTCTCCAAATGCCAAGTATTCTCTCCCCCTTTGACATAAAGGGAAGACAGTTGAACTAGGATGAACGAAGTACTTCCCTTGTAGTGTTGATCACTAAAGGTATGATATGCTAAATATGAATAATGAAATCTGCATACTAACCCTGATCCCCTTGAGCATATGTTGAATCTACTGAAGATATTTCAAAATATTACAAGATTTTATGACTCAAAAAAATATGACTTTGCTATCACCAATGAATCATGATTACATTAGACACCCAACATATTGGGTTTACATATTGGACCCAAAATTTAAATCAATTTCCCAACATAATGAGATTACATACATGACATGAATTGATCCCAATAACCCAATCATGATTGAATTTTACAAAGATTTACAACATGGGTCTTTTCATAACCTTTACATCTAGAGACATATATGTCATTTAGAACCAAAAGTGGGGACCTCAACAGTGAGGTAGCAAGACCATGATAGTCATCAATCATGCATTGTATAGGAATCAACAACATAATCATCTAATAGCAACAATATAAATTTCATAATGGAAACAACATGAACATCCTCATCATCAAGAAGTTGTGTAAGATAAGACAATGAAGAATCAATCTCTCCAATACCATCAATATGTGACCAAGTATGCAATGTATCCAAACATCACTATTCAACTATAGAAAAGTCATAAGATTGTTCAATTAAGCTCTGTCAACAATGCATCCCATTGACCTGATTTCATCAAGGTCAACACACTCTCTCCACATATGAGAAGAGCCAAAATCCTTAAGCAACAATATCAAACACTATAGGCAGCATGTACATGCATCAAAAACATATGTTCACACAAATAGAAACTTCAACATCACAAATCATATAACTAATCGACAACATCATCAACATCATCAACATCATCAAACCAACTTAACCAAGTGAAAGACATCATGCAACAAGAAGTGCTTAAGAAAACATAATGCCAACAATGCACTATTAGAAGCATAACAATTGCTCCCCCTGAACCTATGTCAACTTCTCACCATCTACTCTGATCACATCCATCTCATCAACCAACCAATGCACCAAAGAACCATTTCAACAAAAACAATATAAGATCAACTCATAACCTTATCATGAATCAATCATCATTTCTAAGTAGTTAATGGGAAGTATTAGCAGTCTGCAACAATTACTTATCAGAACCAAAATGTCAACTATGAACTGACGCAAGCATATAATAAGCTCCCCCTGAGTTTGTGTCATTCATTTATGACCATGAGAAGCCATACGTGACTGTCTAAGTCAAAAACCGCATATACACACGACTGTCCTTCATGAGAAACGTGTACATAATGTAAAATGTTGATTTTTCATGACCACAACTCCCCTTGAACATGACATGTTTGTTCCTATTCATTGTTACTTCATCGGATACAATACAATGCCAGTAATATATTCATCAAAATAGTATAGGGAATCATTATTAAGATACATATGCATTTCTCCCCCTGAGATCATACACCATTGATCCTGTGGACCTGATAATAATCACATGTTCTTCATGAGGTTATGTACCTCACATTCACCTTTGCAGTAATTGTTAGAATTATACTTTTAGGAAAAATGGACCATAGTAGGGACATTCTTCCCTACATCTCTGACTGATGTTCATTCTTCCTCCAAATTTGCTTTCAATTTCTAATCATGTGCTCAAACTTGTGGAACTTATCCCATATTTTGCTTCCATTCCAAATGCTTGACTTGAAATTAGTGACCTTATGCCCAAATGAGTTACAAGAAAAACAATATCCTTGAAACCTTCCTTTATTCCTAGGGATAGGTCTTGACTTTGATCTGGGAGATTGCTTTTCAGATGTGTGATTTGATTTAGTTTTGTTTTGAAAAACATTACATTGTGTATATGAAGCCATGTGATTGTATCGAATGCTTGTTTTGATTAGAGGAGAGCATTTTTCATTGACAATATTCTCTAGTGATTGAGATGCCTTTACCCATTTGTTGATTTTCTCATAATATTTCCTTAAAATTACAACTTTTGATTCTAATTTTTCACAACGTTTCTCCTTTTATTGAATTTGTTCTGTTAAGACCTTTGTTCTTCTATTGGTTTCTTATAAATGCATCCTTAACATGCTTATTTTCTTGACCATACTACTTTCTTTTATTTCCAATTCTTTGTTTGCATTTTCGAGTCTCTCAATTTCATTTAATGTTTCCATTAAGTCATCTTCTTTACAACTATCTAATTCACTAGTTGATTGATCTTCAAGAGCCATAAGTGTATGGTAACAACTGTTAAAATATGAATTTGAACCTTCTTGATCATCAGATGTGATTTGACTATCTTCATTAGAATAAAAAAAACTCTTGGCAAAAAGCTTCTTTTTGGCATTTTTCTTGTCAACATCCTTCCCTTTTTCATGATTTTCTTTATATTGACATTTGGATGCATAGTGACCTACACTTCCACAAGAAAAACATTTAAAGGGAAATTTACCTTTGAATTTAACAGATCTCACTCGCTACTTTCTCATGAAATTCACTTCTTCCTCATCTGAAATGTAGTTTGTATATTGAGGCTTTTCCTTTTCTTTCCCTTTGTGTGTAGCTTTGAATGCTACTTCTTTGACACAATGTATCCCCTTTTCTCATCTCAAAAGTTGTCAAGATTCCATGGAGATGTTCTATAGTGAGATTCTTCAAATTTTGTGTTTCTTCAATGGTAGAGACTCTGGAATCGAACTTTGGGGTTATTGGTCTAAAAACCTTTTCAACAACAATAGCATCATTTATTTCATCACCAAGAAATTTTCATTGAGTTGAAAATCTCGTCTGCTCTGAGGAAAAAGCTTGCAATACTTTCATCGTCGTGCATTCTAAGAGTCTAATATTGAATTCTATATGTTTGAAGTTTAGCACTTTTTACCTTAGTGTCACCTTCATAACTTTGGAGAAGCTTATCCCATATTTACTTTGCGATGTTTAGCTGCATGACTTTCACAAACTCATATTCAACCAAACTTACTAAGATAACATTTACAACCTTTACATTGATCTCATACTATTTCTTCCCTACATTATCTGTGGGAATGGAGGATGGGTATTGATATCCACCTCCGAGAATTGCTCATACATCATCTCCTAGTGCTTACAAATATGCTCTCGTTCATACTTTCCAAAATATAAGGTTATTTCCAATAAAAAAGGGTGACTTGATAGAAGATACTCCCTCTTGACTGCTCATATTGATGGATCTCCCTTTAAGCAATCAAGCTTCTTTTGAGGGACTTGCTCTGATACCAATTGTTAGTAAAATTACTTAAAGGGGGTGAGGGGGTGAATCAATACTTTTAATTCACTTTAAAATTTCAATTCCATGTTCTGAATTTTGTACACTATTGTTATTCAACCAATGTACGTATGCAACTGTACTGGATGAAAACAACGTATATCCAGTTTACTTAATTTGGTATATCTTTCATCAGTGAGTTATCGTAACCACTGCATTATTAATTCATTGACCATCCAAAATGCAGTAAATAACAAATAAATCAAATCACAAAAGCAACATACATAGAACACTAGGATTTTAGGTGGAAACCCAACGTGGGATAAAACCACCGTTGTCGTCATCTCTATATTCTTCTTTTATTATAAAGGAAAACTTCATTACATCTTGTATTGGTGCAAACTTTTATTAGCACGCAGACACCCACCTTCGGGAGGCTACAACCTCCACTCATTCTCCAACACCCATTGGAAGGGAGCTACAACCCCCAAATCTTATTTACTGGCTCCTACCAGAAGGGAGCACCTATCCCTTAAACAAGTTTACCAACTACCACTGGAAGGAAGCTCTGAATCCCTCAGTGAAGGTTGCAACCCTCAACACCTCTCGTGGACCACGTTTCAAAATATTTCATACTGGATCCACGTATAAATCATCAAACAATGTGTAGGAAACCTTTCATCATATTTTCATACTGAACCCACATCAACACTAAGCCCAAACCAAATTGAATATTGAATCAGAAATATGATCACTGAAGCATTGTAACATCATCCCAGTAAACACTAAATCAACCAATGCAAACCACAACAGATATAAACCATCTAGATCGAGACATCATTGACAAACAACAACAAATATAACAAAACTCATCATCAAATAGCTTTGCAAACCCTGGCAAGATCTAACTTAGAATATATACATGACTGTTATTAAGTAGACCAGTGTATATACACGCTTATTATGTGTAACACCCATCTACAAATCTCAACATACTAAAAAACATATCTCAGAATATATACACGACTACCCAGAAACAGATCTGTGTATATACGTAACTATTTAGAAATAAACCTGCATACAGATCTGAAATTACTGAAACATACTTTCATTGCAACCGCAACACATACCGCACAAACTTCACTATCACACATTCATATCAGAGCATCATTATCACCACAGATCTATCATCATTATCTACAAGCATAAAAAAATAAAAAATATATATTAATTAATCTTCACTGCACTATTATATCTATCATATTTGAGTCATCTCCTTTCTCCTTGGTACACACCTATTCCATATTGGATTACACATAAACAACCCATTACTTGCACCAATGTCATCTTGATCTCCATCTCCTTATATAGTTTTTTCCTTAACCAATACCTTAGGTAAATCCTTTGGTAAATACATTAGTATTTGTTGATAGGATCAAATGAACATTGCCAATCCAATTACTACAGGCCAATACCATTGTAATGACCCCTGGTATCCATATTTCCATGGTTCAGATTTTGTACGCGACTTTTAGTCACAAGACCTGCTTATGTACCTGACCTTTCTTCACAACCACATATACTTTCTCAAACTTAACTTTTGTCATCCATATGTAACTGAACTACCATTCCTCTATTCATATCATCTATAATATCTGTACCAATCTGCATGAGTTCCATAATCATCATGTTGACATCTTTATCAAGCAGGTTTCCATCAAGAACTACATATTAGCCATAATGCCAACATAAAGATCAATGATAAGGATTCAACAATGACAATAACGAAAATTAGCGACAAAAAGTATACCCATCAGCTTGACCACTCAGACAATGAGAAAGAAATAATAGTTAGAGAAGGGTCATCAACTTTTGAACTTTCTCAAAATATTGTGGAAACAACTCCACCTTTAGTTATGTCTAATAGCTCTGGAGGCTGGACTCATGTAAGAAAGAGAAAGGGTAAAAGGGAAAACCCATGGGTCAATTTGGTATGTAACACCGAAAATGTAAAGAGTCTTAATACTAAAATGCTATCTTGAGATAGTTGGTTAGAGCTTTGCACTCCTAGATTAGTTTTTTTGATAAACATGCTATCAACTAGCTTACAAGAAAAAATAATTTACAATATGGTAAGTTTTTTCAATAATATATGAAGTTTTTTATTCTTATTATACGTGTGGCAAGCATGGTATTACGCATTTAGTTTTTCTTTGACTACGTATCAGTTTGTCTTTGACCAAAAAGTTATGCTACTTATCCATAGTTTAACATTGAAAATTTTTATTTTTTGTTATTTTTTATTAGTAGTTAAATTTATTTATTTGTAAAGTGATTGGTTGAGTTCTTATTATGGGCTCTTTAGTAACTTTCATTTCTATTAATTACTAATTTTTTGTTTTTAGTTTTATTTCCTTTTTATTTAAATTTAAATTTTTTATTTTATTTTTCCTTATTCTAATATTTCCATTTTTATGAATTATAGTTTTTTCTTCATATTTTCAATTTCACATGACTTATTATTATATTAAAAACATATTTTAATATTAATAAAAATAAACATTCTTAATTTTTGGTGATGACATTTAACAATACATCATTTTATTAGTTGTTTTATTTTTGTGATGAAATCTTTATCTTTATTATTTTTTAATTTAATTAATTTATATTTAACTTAAACCAAAAGTTGAATCGATGAATATCAACATTTCACAACTATTTATATAACTAAATAGTTACTTATCAAAAAAATCCACCTTTAACCCAAATGTTTATTAATTTTTTTTTAATAATTACTTACATTTGCTCTTCACGACTTCAACGCACTGTGCACTGCCGTTAAAACTAGTCAACGAGTTTCTACAATATTTATCGACGCATCAATACAAACAATAATGATTCTCTTTCGTTTTTAAGTTCCATAATTGTTGTGTTTCCTATTATTTAATCTATTTAATTTTTTATCCCACTCTCTCATCTGTATTGGTAAAAAATAAAAATCTGTATTGTTGTGTTTCCTATGTTCTTAAGTATATATTCGACCAAAGCAAGAGATAAACCACAAAGTGGGGAGTTGTGTGCGTGATGGTCTACAAATTTGTCATTTCTCTTTGTTCAGATCCGAGGGAATATATGATTACGTGGACCAGGCCCTTTAATATTAATAATAATGGCTTCGACCATGTTCATATGTCATTAAAGCAACTAATACGGGCTTCTTTGATTGGTTTATGCTTTCCAAATCCAACTATGAAACCACTGAAGAAAGGAAGGTATTTGTGTTTAAATTCATTGAACTGATTTAGACATGAGCTTTCCTATTTTTTCTATCTCATGATGTTGACGACAACATATATAGAATCTGTGCATGCAATGATCAACAAGCAACACAAACTATTGGATGAGGCACTGTAGACAACAACAGGCCAAAATGGGCTCTCCAAAGTCACATGTATATTGAAAAGGTCAAGACCGAAGAGTTCACAAACTCTGTTACGTTTTACCACACCAACAACAAAGGAATTGCTTCAGAGATTTGTTCCTTCTGGATCGGATTGCGCCATCTAAAATGCCCATCAATCTATCATATGTTTGTTGTACCCGTTGAAAATAGAAAGGGGGATTTATTTCAATTCTGAACGTTAGACTTAATTGAGTAGCATATGATTTCACAAACACAGTTTCAATAAGATAAAAAATATATATCCATAAAGGCGGGGAGACGGGACCAGGGATCAAAATTGAACACGTCAGAGCCCTTCAAAGGGTCTCTGGCAAGTCAGAGAAGTAAGAAGAAAATTTTACCAGTCAAAAAAAATTTAAAAATTGATTTTTGTCATTTAAAAAAAAAATTGGAATAATATCTTAAAAATTTTTAAGAAGTGCTGTCAAATTGTCAATTTTTTTTTAAATTTCATTTTTCCTGAAATTAGAATTTTAGGAATGAAAAAATTAGAATTTTAGAAATGTTGAATTTGTAAATTTCTTTTCATGTTAAAACTTAAGTCCCATTTTAGAAACTCCCATTTGAAAAACAACAGTTTCCTTTTGAGTTGTTTTTTCTAATTGTGCATATAATGCAAGTTCTTATTACGCCGTAAGGCGTTTCCCTCTGAAATCAACTCCCCTCTCTGCTTACCTGTCATCGTGTAAGCCACACGATTATATGTTAGACGATTGCAACAATTTCAGCCGTTGATCGTTGATTCAAAAGGGTTGCCCAAACGGTTTGGGCGTTTCATTTGGCGGATCGAATAGTTTCATCAGGGCAGCTGAACCGGGCTCTCTAGTGCTACATGCGTCCCACTAACCCTGTTGGCGGGTTTTCTTGTACTATCTGTGGGTGGAGTTGATTGATCCCAAGGCTGTACTGAGCAGGGAGCACATTCTCACAAATCCCGGTGTTCTCAAATCCATCGTTGAGAAAGCGGACATGAGAGAAAGCGATACCGTCCTGGAAATCGGCCCGGGTACTGGAAATCTAACCCTAGAGTTGCTGCAGGCCGCCCACAGAGTCATCGCAGTCGAGATCGATCCCCGGATGATCGAAGTAGTTCACAAACGCATAAAGGGGACCGAAATGGCTCAGAGATTGGAGGTGAGTTCCAATTTCCTTTGCATCTTGTTTTTACATTCATTCACCTTATTTACCTCATTAACAATATGTCAATTCCACATGGATTGTGACTCTTCATGCCCACCCCAAGTTTCAAATCCTCAGAGACATGTTTTCCCTTCATAAGCTGTTGCTTCTATGCACCTGTGTAAGCAGCGGCTCAGGCTCCGGCTCCATGTGGATGGGGCAAGGTGTAGGTCTTCTGCCACAATCACTGAGACATATGTTTTCGAATATCTGTTGTCAGCCTGCTATAGTTCGTTGTGATATTCACATAATGGAAATGGGCATGCTTTCTGCATGACCTGACTTCAGTTCATCATGATAATCCCATAATGGAGAAGGGTGCGCTTGCTGCATTTGTAAACTGGAAACATCAACCAAAAAAAAATCCTACATTGACAACAATACTGAAGAAGGTTTATTTGTGAAATACCACATACATTAAAACTTTTTCAAATCTTTGCCAATCTGAAAACTGGGTTTAGGGTGAATTTCTCATGCCTATGCGATGAAAACTGGCTATGGGGTGAAGTCCTCATGCTTATGTGATAGCAGCCTTCTTTTCTTCAGTTACTACCTTTCTCCAATCTAATGATGCTTAGAAGTACCTGTGTGCTTTGGGAAGCCATAATCTTGTAACGTACTGCACTTTCTGTCTGGCAATGAAAAATGCCAATTTTGGCAATAAAACACTTCTTCTTTTTGCAAATTTGATGTTGCAGATGGATTCCCTACCCCCTTATGTCCAATTGGGCACCTCAGTATTAAATTTATGCAATTCAAACCTGTAATTCCAAGATTCTGGCAAAATTTCTGCCAGATTTACAAGGAAAATGCACTGGAAAGAGATTCTGTTTACTGCAAGGTTAGCCTATGTTATGTGCTTTGCAGGTTCCCTTGTGATGTCTTCGTAATTGTCTCTTGCAATTCCTTTTTTGTTCCTTGTGATTGCTGTCTTTGGTGATACCTTATTAATTTTTGGGATTACGATAAATCAAAGTTGCTCTTCTCTAATATGACTATCTCATTTTTCTTTTCTGTTATGGACAGTTGGTGCGAGGGGACATACTACGAACAGACTTGCCAACTTTTGACATATGTGTAGCCAATATACCTTACCAGATATCATCTCCGCTCATCTTCAAGCTTTTGTCCACCATGCCCAAGTTTCGAAGTGCCACCCTCATGCTTCAGAAGGAATTTGGCCACCGCCTCGTGGCAAAGCCTGGTGATTCCCTTTTCAATCGCCTGGCTGTCAATGTGGATCTTCTGGCCAGTACCAAGCTCCTTATGGATGTGAGCAAGAGGCATTTTACACCATGCCCTAAAGTGGATTCCTCTGTTGTGAGAATCGAACCAAGGGCATGGCCTCCTCCAGTCGACTTGAGTGAATGGAATAGATTCACTCTGATGTGTTTCACCAGAAAGAATAAGACTCTCGGTGCAATCTTCCTGTTCATCAATTTTAATCTTGAAGGCATATATCCCTGCTATTGTTTATTTGCTCCCCAAGATTATCTTCTTTAAAGGCATTTAGAGCTTGGATGGCAGCAATTTCTCAACAAACAGTATAGGTACATTTGCATTGTATGAGCAAATGGAGGAATTTTTCCTTTTTAGTTAAAAGGACGAATCATCTTCGGTTTTTCTTTGCAAGCAATACTTTAAGCAGACAGGCGTTTCAATATGAATTAGTTATGTTTTTTCGATCTCTTCATATTTATTTTCTTCAACATGTTTGAAACCTTTTCTTCTGGGAACTATTGTTTTTGCAAATATTTTACCTTGAATCAATTCGTCTCAGCATGCATTCAAGTTAGTTAGAATGGAATCACATAGGTTTCAGCAGTTTAGCCTAGTCGGTTGTCTCATTAGTCAGGACTTATGAGATGTATGTTAAAAGACTGAAACCTGCTTATGTTAAGGTGAATTTGTGCTGAAAACAGTTTTCAATACTCACGGATCAGACCTTGATCCGAAGAAACTTGTGGGTTAATGGAAACTCATGATCACAGATATAACTGAAAAAGGGAAAAGGAAACCCTCCTATTGAACCATTTCCTCTGCAAAGTTTTTCTCAAGCTCTTGTCAAATACAAGGCAAACTCTTACATTCCAGCTTAACAGAGTTCTTCGCAGAACTGAGGTTTTAAACATTTTGTTCGTAACTGACAGGAAAAATATCTTGAAGATGGATCACTTTCAGCTGCATAATTTTTTTAGTGTCTTGTACTCTAAAGTTGGAGTACGAGGGAAAATATTCCTTGCTCATTAAATAAAGCCTCATCTGTGACTCCATCGGTAACAACCACTCTTTAGAAGGTAGGCCCCGATATAAATACCAACATTTTGAAAGAGAGTCTAAAATCCTGAAAGGCTCTAAAGGATCATAGTGTACAACGGTGACTTCCCCACAAAGATTAGTCTTGCACATTACACAAGACTTGATCGAAGGATTTTCTGCGTAATGAAAAAGGCAATATGGGAGATTCCAATCACGTTCCAAGGCATTTTTTAAAATGTGGATGTGACAAAAGGTTGTTGTGGAACGTGCTGTTTGTATATTTTAACACACTAACACTTTACAACAATGAACTAACAATATTCATGATGAAAATAACAATAGGGAAGATTTATCTGCATAATGAAAAAGACAATATGGGAGATTCCAATCATGTTCCAAGGCATTTTTTAAAATGTGGACGTGACAAAAGGTTGTTGTGGAAGGTGTTGTTTGTATATGGGAAATTTCTTGATCATTGTGTATAATCCTAATGTTGATAGATATGTCTACTAAGTGGTTCTAGTTAATGGGGCATTGATTTGAGTGGTCAATATATTTTTATTATTTATCAAAGTAATCTTGTGTTGTATTTGTGTTCTTCAATTTATGCCTTACGGCGTTTCCTTTGCAACATCTGATGCAAATGCTAGTTAATTATTATGTCACAATTACCTTTTGATACCATTACATTTGGCAGTTGTTCCCATTTCAAAAACAACAGTTTCTTTTCGAGTTGTTTTTTTTAATTGTGCATATGATAAAAGTTCTTATTAATTATTATGTCACAACTACCCCTTGATACCATTACATTTGGTAGTTTCAATTGAGAGCGACTAGATGTCAATATGGGCCATGTATTAGGTTTGTAATTTCATTGGGTTGTGCTTGAAGGTTGCCTAAAGCAAGGTTTGATGACGATTTAAGTTGGAGAGGAGCATAGATTCATCATTCAACAAACGACTTTCAAGCAAGGTTTAAGCACGATTTATGCTTGGAGAGGAGCGCATTCAACAAGCTTCCTAACATACTGGATTTGATTTGTTTGCGGATTCCCAATTCCTTGTATGTTTTCATATTAAAAAAGGAGATACCAAAAACATATACACATTTGTACATTCGTTTGTTGAATCCTAAACCTGTTTAGAATTTTACTAAATTTTTTCGTTCATGCAATAAACTTAAATTTGATTGAGCTACTTGTATATTGGCTTGAACGTTTTGGTCACAAAAATTTCCTACAAAATTAATCCTTATCTAAACTGGAGCAGGAATATAGGTCTCCTTTTTATCCATTAATGGTAAATGCATTCGATATATTAGTTGTGGCTCATATCAGACCTGCCTTATATACAACATCCATGGGGTTGTTGTTCCACCATTTTCCTGTGAAAAAATAAAAAGAAATTTGAAAATAATTTACTGTTGTCAATTGAATTGCTCTTTTTTTTATGCTTTTCATTATAGAAGTGCGACCTGAATATGTGCCCTTCTAAATGAAATTAAGACCTGCCCTTCAAATTTGATCACTGGTGGGACCTCGCATGAAAGACAAGTTCTTGAGCATTCCATTATCAGCACGCCATGCATCCATCCTAAATATCTGGCCTCTCTAAGCTCCGACCTTACCTGGAAGGTCTAAAAGGTGTTGTCCTTACCTAATTTGTTTGCGGCTCTCATTCAATCAAAGTGAGGATTTCCTTGTTTTCCCTATTTTGAAACAAGAGTCTATTGGTTAAGGAAGTGCTATGCCTACTGCATTGGAAAGAAGAATCCATGAGGTTGGGATCCAAACCAGCCCATCATCTCGGAAAGGGATGTTGTTCCAACCTTCCCCTCTATCCCTAAGATGTTAAGATTGCGTGGGATAGTGAAGGAACCGAGCAATTTCGTTCATGCATGCTTTGCATACCTATGTTCAACAACATCTGTTCATTCTAGCGATGCTCACCCATAGTACTTTGCAGGCCGATTAGCTCTCACCCTGCAAATAACCCATGATTAAGAGTGCCTCATATAGTGAAATGAAATGAGAAATAATGTGATTTTTTGTTCATAAATTGAATGATGAGAAATAATGTGATTTTTTTTCATAAATTGAATGGGCATGGTTTTTCATTTCCTTAATAATTGACTTAATTAGAATTGAGCATGGGTGAATTCTTATTCATTCATTTGGTTAGCCTGGAATGTAGAAAATGGTGCCTACTGCACCATTGTGGTGGCACGATTAGAAACCCAATGTTTTCTCTACAAATCATCAACATCATGTCCACCTGTTTTTGGTTGTTGAAGAGTGAAGGTCATTCACTTAATAGGGAGATGGCTTTGCTTCTTAGGAGCAAGGAGCTAAGGTATGGATATCACTACCTAGTTGGACTTCTACATTATACGAAAGAAAAGCACAATCCGAAAATGGCCTCAAGCACAAATGATGCACCTTGAACTCTGCCTAGACGATGGGTTGAGGAACCAACCAATTGCAACAAACAATACTTTGTAGCAAAAGGGTTTTCTCTCATATTGCTCTCATATATCCATACATAGCTCATAAAAGATTGAATTGTATGCTAGGTGTGATACTTAGCAAGGTTGGATAAGACTTTTACAATGGTGTAACATATTTATAAATGCCTAAGGATTTACTACCGAAGTACAAGTTAGGATTTATTAGTTAAGGTGAGGGCTAGTGGTATTTCTTATTTTCTTGTTCGTCTTTCTCAGTTTTGGTTTTTTGGTTTGTCTCCTTTCTTTCATGTTTTTATGGGTCCTTGTCGTGCTTGTTATACTCAATAAAATATTTGCTAAACACAAACTCAATCATAAACTCGCATGCATAAACCATCTTGAAATAGGGATCTTCACATTCATCTGCCATACCTTCACACTCATCTGCCATATCAAATAAATGTGTACTCCATTAAATGCAACATACAACATTATGCAATTAAATATGACCACCAATCTAGTCCCATTTGATGCTTTTTCACAGGAAAAGAAACAACAACAAACAACTAGAATCATAAACATATACCTCAATATTGTTCTGAAGCATTGTCATAGGCTCAACAATAATGTCTGGAAGTGTCACTAAGGAGGATCCTACATGGAACAAAACAAAAGAAGAATACGGAGCTGGTGTGAAAGAAATATTGAGGACTACAAAGTATCCCTCATAGATAATTTCACGACATCCCTCATAGAAAATTTCACTGCATACTAATGACTCACAATGGATCAATTGATGGTGGTGCAAAAAATACCAAAACACCGACATTTGCATGGTAGTGTAAGTGGCAGAAGATGGTATAGGTGGTAGAAATGGTGTAGGTGAGGAGAACATAAATTGTGGAGTATGTAGCAAATCTAAGAATGATGCATCCTTTCATTCAGATTAGATTCCATATCTAAGTTCCAAAGATGATTTATAATATCATGGGAATGCATGTGAATATTATGATTATCAACCACTTTCGACATAGAAGTGGTGCCTCATGAGTGATCTCATGGGTGACCCTACCATGGGATCTCAATTTGAAGATTCACCTCATGCTCTCACAACTACAAAACTAGTTATGCCCATGCATCGATACATGGTTCTAACATCTAACCCTCAAACTTATGAAGAAGTTGCAAAGAATCCTTTCTGAGAAGCAAATATGGATGAGGAGTACAACTCCCTCATTAAGAACCGAACTTGGGACTTGTGATCCAAATGGATCCTAGAACACTCTCTAAGTTTTCATGAACTCTTTAAAAATTATGCCAAAGATTAAAAGTCTTATAAAGATTAAGCTATCAGAGGGAATCCTTAGACAGTTGCAATGGCGATCAACGCGGATCAACAAGGGCCGTCGATCTAGTGCGCAGAGCAGCGGACCATGGTAACGCACGCTGACACCAACCAGCAAATGCAGGGACAAATTTAAGCAGTAGATGTAGTTTCTAATATGCGATTAGCTACAAGTCGTTAATTCCATATCACAGGTCAAACCTCTCATTGAAGAGAAGCCCCAAGCGCACGGATCCAAAATAACTATAAAACGCAGAAAATATTGCTTCCGTTCCGACGGCACGGGATTCCACAAAAATGACAGGATATCAGATGGGCTTCGAGAGGTAAGCGGTTTTGACCAAGTTCCGCCTGATACTACACAGTGATCGCCACACGTCCCAACAAGGAGAGAGAAAACTGCTCACATCAGATGGGTAAACGTCATGCTACTTAGCCGCCCGATATGATCGACAACCATAGGATCTGGGGCTCCCAGATCAACGACGGAGACACGTTTCATGGATGGAGACCAAATTTGACAAGAGTATGAAGTAAGGTCACATAGGATTTGAAGTCCGATATGGACGATGCGTTGGCAGAAGGTCGTGTTTCGTAGGTATTCTTGGAGTTAACGGAAAAAATGGTCGTTTCAGACATGTCCAAGAGAACTGACACTCATCTGTTATGAAATAGGTGGCCACCTCCTTGTGAGGCGTTATGTAGTGACTGATTACGTAGGATAGAGGGATTCAAATGGATAGAGGCAGGGGAACCAGAAATCCAGGAAGCGGAAACGAATAGTCGGGAAGCAGATTGGCTTTAAAGCCACAAACTGACAGAGAGAGAAGTAAGCTAAGAGCAAAGAGCAGTAGGAAGTAAGCCGAAAGCAGAGAGAAGAAGCCGAGCTGACCTACAGAAGCAAAGGCAGCATCGAGCCAGGATTAAGTTAGAGACAGAGAGAGTTAGAGAGTCTGTGCACTCCAGAGAAGGCTTGAGAGGTTCAAGCGCACTCCTCTGTAATACCTGTCATGTATGAGTCTCAGATTGGGCTCATACTACTGTGACCAATAGAGGTTGAGAGTCAGTAAGGAGAGTCTGTGTACTCCAGAGACTTGGGGGATCCAAGTACAGTCCTGTTGGTTTATATCTGTTGTGTGAGACTCAAATTAATCTCACTGTTGTAAAAACTCTGCTTGAAAACATAATAGAGAGGCCACCACTGAAGGCTGGACCAGGAGACGTAGCCCAGGAGTATTGGGTGAACTCCTTATTAAACTTGTTGTGTTTATATGTTTGCCTGTTATGTTTTCTTTAACTGCTTCATTGCCTGTGTATTTCGCAATCTTATCGATTCGTTGCATAAAATAACATAGGCACATCCATGCACATGAGTCTGTAATACCTTATTAATTGTCTTAGATCAATTCCAGATCAAGTGGTATCAGAGCTTTAGGTTGCTAAGGTTAGACAAACTTGTGTTGGACTGTTTGTGAATGATAACTAGATCAAAGCTTAAATTAGGAGAAGGAGAGTTGGTTGAAGCTAACCCAGAAATTGGAAGAGTCTATCCTAAGAGGAAAATGTCAGAAGAAAGTCCCTTGGAATCAGACTCCCAGTTCATGGACAGTTTCATGACCATGAGAGCCATGGTAGAAGAAATGTATAGAGAATTTAAGAGAGGTAGAGGTGAAGAGTCATCAACCTCCAAACAAGATAAAGGAGTAGAAGAACCTCTTCTAGATGCCCACCCAAAAGGCAAAGGAAAAGAAGAGAAGCCCTCTCCACCATCCCCTCCATCATCACTTTCATCATAATCTTCTTCACACAAAGAAAGCCCTGAAAAGAAAAAGAAGAAACATTCTTTGATTAAATTAGATGTGAAGTTCGATTTGCCAGTTTATGACGGAGAATTGAATGCAGAAAAGCTAGATAATTGGATTAGATAGATTGATGTATATTGCAGAGTGTAGAACATCGATTCAGAAAGGAGAAAGATTCAACTGGCTAGCCTACGCCTTGGAGGCACCGCCCTGGTATGGTGGGAAGGCAAGACACAAGCTGATTTGAAGAAGCATGGTAAAATTCTTTCTACCTGGAATGAATTTGTTTCTACAATTAAAAAACAATTCTATCCACTAGCTTATATGCAGCAAGCTATGATGAGTTGGCAAACTCTTCGCCAATTGAAAGGGCAAAGTGTACAAAGTTACACCCAAGAATTTAGAAAAAGAGCTTTGATTCTAGGCATTTCTTTAGACTCACCTAAAACTTTGCTGAAGTATATAGGTGGTCTACATATTTATTTGAAACATACCATTCTCATGTTTAATCCCACTAGCATAGATGAGGTACCTGTTCAGGCTACACATCTAGAGGCTAGAGGCAAGAATGTGAACCCAGAAGTTGGGGGATCATTAAAACCCACTGAAAACAAGAACAAGCAAAAGAGAAAGCAAAAATGGAAAGAGAGGAAGGAAAATGCTATACAAAAGACAAAACCTTCATGCACTCACTGCAAGAAGGATGGGCATGTTGATGAACACTGTTGGATTCTGCATCCGGAGCTGAAACCCAAGAAGTACGAGGGCAAAAAGAAGAAGATTGCTGCAGCTATTCAGAAGGATTTGGGGTCAGACTCATGGGATGAAACAACAATCACAGCCATAGGTATAAAAGGTAAAAATTCTGAAGCATCTATTAGTAATTCTGCACAATCTACTGATAATGAAGAAAATGAGAGGAAAAGACATGAGATTTTTCATATTAGAGTTATTTCCAAGCACCAAAAGATTGGTACTTTGTTTGATAGTGGCTCACAAGTAAACTTAATTTCTGAAGCAATTGTAAAGGAATTGGGATTACTAACCACACCTCACAAGAAGCCATATCCATTGGGTTGGTTATGTGATAAATCAAAGCTACAAGTGACTAGACAATGTAAACTTAGGTTTTCTTTTGGGTCAGCATTTGCAGATGAGGTTGAGTTGGATATTGTTCCCTTGGATATATGTGGAATTGTTTTAGGAAGTCTTTACTTGTATGATAGAAAAGCCATTTTCTATAGAGCTGAAAACAAGTATCAAATCGTTAAAGATGGAATTGAATATATTGTAAGAGCTCATATACTCAAGAATAATTATACTCTCATAAACTCAGGGCAGATGAAAAGAATTGTAAATTCATGCAAACAATTTTTATTGATGGTTGTAAAGGAAAAGAAACCTAATAAAACCAATGTATTTGAGGGCTGTGATGCTAAACAACAAGCTGGTTTAGAAAAAGTTGTTTCAGAATATGATATGCGAACCTAAAGGTCTGCCACCAAAAAAGGAAATAATACATGATATTAATTTGCAGCAAGATGCTCCATTGCCTAACATCGAAATGTACAGGTTGTCCACTTTAGAGAATGAAAAAATCAAGAAGCAGGTACAGGAGATGTTCAAGAAAGGGTTCATAAGACCTAGCACATCACCATGTGGATCTCCAATTGTCTTGATGAGAAAGAAAGATGGCTCATGGAGAATGTGCATTGATTATCGAGCACTAAATAAGATAACAATAAAAAACCATTATCCCCTTCCTCGCATAGATGATCTATTAGATCAGTTGAAAGAAGTTGTTTACTTTTCCAAGTTGGACTTGCATAGTGGCTACCATCAGGTTTGAGTTGCAAAGAAAGATGCATGGAAGACTGCTGTCAAAACAAAGCAGGGATTGTATGAGTGGTTGGTTATGCCTTTTGGCTTAACTAATGCTCCGGCTACTTTCATGAGAGTAATGAATGATGTACTCAAGCCTTTTATTGATGATTTTGTCATTGTATATCTAGATGACATTCTTGTATTTGGTAAAACATGGGAAGAACATTTGAAGCATGTAAAGCAGACTCTAGATGTTTTGAAAAGAGAAAATCTTTATGTTAAGCTATCAAAATGTGAATTTGGCAAAACATCTTTGAATTATTTGGGTCATATTATAGGGGGTGGTGAATTGAACATAGATCCCTCTAAGGTTGCAATCATTGTAAACTGGCCTAAACCCAAATCTGCTACAGAAGTTAGAAGCTTACTAGGAGCAGCACGGTATTGGAGAAAGTTTATTGCTAACTTTTCCTTGATTGCAGCTCCCTTACATGCTTTAACAAGATTGAACAAGGTGTTTTAATGGGGAGGCAAACAGCAGAAAGCCTTCGACACCTTAAAATAAAAGATTAGTACAGCACCAATACTAGCACTGCCTGATCTTCAAAGGCCTTTGAGATTGAAACAGATGCCAGTGATTATGCCATGGGAGCAGTGTTGATGCAGCACGATAAACCCATATGTTATCATTCTGAGACATTTAATTCTGCAGTAGTTAATTATCCCACATATGATAAAGAATTGTATGCATTAGTACAGAGTGTGAAAAAGTGGAAACATTATTTAATGGGCAAAGAGATAGTTATACATACTGATCATCAACCACTTCAATATTTACACTCACAAATGAAGTTGTACCAATCAAGACACTATAGGTGGATGGGTTTTCTACAATAGTTTCATCTTTCCATCAGATATAAAAAGGGCATACACAATAAAGTTGCAGATATGTTGTCCAGACCAATCATAAATGCATCCACTATACTTGAGCATAATTCAGTATTGCATGAAAGCTACATTGAACAATATGCTCAAGATATAGATTTTAAAGATGTATATGCAACTTTAAGTCATGGAAAACAAATAGAAGAATTGGATTATCATGTTAAGGACCAACTCTTATATCATTTTGGAAAGTTATGCATTCTTCAAACTGAAAGAGTAAAGATAATTCGAGAAGCACACACTTCTCTAATATCAGGTCACTTAGGTGTAAGTAAAACAGTTGCATAGTTGCAAAGATTTTGTTATTGGCCCAAAATGAATGAGAAAGTTTCTAGATATGTAAGAGGGTGTACTATTTGTGCTAAAAGAAAGCCCGGCAATAGAAAACTAGGCTTGTACACTCCACTACCAATTCCTTCTCATCCTTGGGAAAGTGTTTCCATGGACTTTATTGGGGGACTGCCTAAATCGAGAAAAGGTCATGACTATTTATATGTTATTGTGGATAGGTTCAGCAAAATGTGTATTTTAATACCTTGTAACAAACAGATTACAGTTGAACAAACATCAAAGTTGTTATTTCATCATGTATGGGTTCATTTTGGATTATCTACTTCCATTGTATTTGATCGAGATTCCCGATTTTTTGGGAAGTTTTGGTCAAGTTTGTGGGAATTGATGGACACCAGACTGAAGAAGAGCATAGCCTTTCATCCACAAACAGATGGCCAAACAGAGGTGGTCAACAGGATAGTGATCCAGTTTCTCAGAGGCTATTGCAGCAAGCATCCCAAGCTTTGGGATGAACATTTGTGTTATGTGCAACATGCTTACAACCGGGCTAAACATTCTTCTACACAGAGATCTCCTTTTGAGACCTGTTTTGGTTTCACACCAAGGTCTCCCTTGGATTTTTTCTTTGGTAAAGACATAGCGGTTGATGGACATAGTGATGTGGACAAGGCAACCAAGTTCATTGAACAAATCCAAGAGATTCATCAAGCAGTATAGGAACAGCTGGAAAAGAGCCAAGCCAAGTACAAGGCAAGGCATGATAAGCATTAGATTGAGCATAGTTTCCAAGTTGGTGATCAAGTCTGGCTATATATCAGCAAAGACAGAATGCAAGGTGAAGGTAAGAAGCTGAAGCCGATAAGGTATGGACCTTTCAAGATACTTGAGAAAATCAGTGAGAATGCTTTTCGCCTTGATTTTCCAGCGTACATGCACATCTATTCAGTAGTTAATGCATAAATCTTGAGACTATTTGAACCTTCATTGATTGAAGATCCTGAAGAGCAAAGTCAATTGCCTTCTATTGATGATCCGTTTCCTGAATATCTCAATGAATTGTAGGAAGATAAAATTCTGGACAAGAAGGTGGGAACTACGTGCGGAGGGGATGTTGAGTACCTCAAGATTGGGATCAAAGGTTCAAAACCAAGTAGTGCAAGATGGATAGAAGTTGGGCAAGCGAGGAATCTATATCCTCACTTGATTGATGCTTAAAAACTAACTTTTGGTGGTCCAAAAGCGTTTTCAGTGGGGAGGCGTGATCCAAATGGATCCTAGAACACTCTCTGAGTTTTCATGAACTCTTTAAAAATTATGCCAAAGATTAAAAGTCTTATAAAGATCAAGCTATCGGAGTGAATCCTTAGACAGTTGCAATGGCAATCAGCGTGAGTCAACGAGGGTCGTCGATCTAGTGCGTAGAGCGGCGGACCATGGTAACATGCGCTGACACCAACCAGCAAATGCAGGGACAAATTTGAGTAGCGGAGGTAGTTTCTGATATGCAATTAGTGACAAGTCTCTAATCGCATATTGCAAGGCAAACCTCTCAGTGAAGAGAAGCCCTGAGCGCCCGGACCCGAAATAACTATAAAACGCTGAAAATATTGCTTCAGTGCTGACAGCACGAGATTCCACACAACTGACAAGATATCGGATGGGCTTCGAGCAGTAAGAGGTTTCGACCAAGTTCCACTCGATGCCACACCGCGATCACCGCGCGTCCCGACGGGGAGAGAGAAAACCGCTCACATCAGACGGGTAAACATCATGCTACTTAGCCGCCCGATATGAATGAAAACTGTAGGATCTGGGGCCCCCAGATCAATGGCGGAGTCGTGTTCCAATTGAGGACTGTATTTGACAAGACTATGAAGTAAGGTCACATAGGATTTGAAGTCCGATATGGACGATGCATTGGCAGAAGGTTGTGTTTTGCGGGTATTCTTGGAGTTAACGGAGAAAACGGTCATTTCAAACATGTCCAAGGGAACTAACACTCATCCGTTATGAAATAGGTGGCCACCTCCCTATGAGGCGTTATACAGTGACTGATTATGCAGGACAGAGGGATTCAAATGGACAGAGGTAGGGGAACCAGAAAGCCGAGAAGCGAAAATGAATAGTCGGGAAGCAGATTGGCTTTAAAGCCACAAACTGACAGAGAGAGAAGTAAGCTAAGAGCAGAGAGTAGTAGGCAGTAAGCCGAAAGTAGAGAGAAGAAGCTGAGCTGACCTACAGAAGCAAAGGTAGCATTGAGCCAGGATTAAGACAGAGACAAAGAGAGTCAAAGAGTCTGTGCACTCCAGAGAAGGCTTGAGAGGTTCAAGCGCACTTCTCTATAATACCTATCATGTATGAGTCTCAGATTGGGCTCATACTACTGTGACCAATAGAGGTTGAGAGTCAGTAAGGAGAGTCTGTGTACTCCAAAGACTTGGGGGATCCAAGTACAGTATTGCTGATTTATATCTGTTGTGTGAGACTCAAATTGAGCTCACTGTTGTAAAAACTCTGCTTGAAAACATAATAGAGAGGCCACCACTAAAGGTTGGACCGGGAGACATAGCCCAGGAGTATTGGGTGAACTCCTTATTAAACTTGTTGTGTTTATATGTTTTCCTGTTATGTTTTCTTTAACTGCTTCATTTCCTGTGTATTTTGCAATCTTATTGATCCGTTGCATAAAATAACATAGGCACATCCATGCACATGAGTCTGTAATACCTTATTAATTGTCTTAGATCAATTCCAGATCAACTTGTTTCCACTTCCTTTAGATATTAAGCTTTTCAAATGCAAGTGGGTCTATAGGACAAAGAAAGAAGTGAATGGACTTGTGAGCATAGCCAAAGCATGATTGGTGGAAGTAATGGATGGAATTGTGAGAAAAATATAAAGCACGGTTGGTGGAAAAAGGATTTCAATAGGTTCATGGCATCAATTATGATGAAACTTTTGCTCCAGTTGATCTGAAAATGGGGCACTTAGGCTTCTTGTCCAACTTACAAGAACCTCTCCCATTTCCAAAGCTTAAATATTCCCAAGTCTTAGTGATTAAGCAATGCGGAATTAAGAAATGCTTGAAACTATAGGTGTAGGCTGGTATTTGTTTTTAACTGATTATATGTGTTGTAAATTAATGTGCTGAAACTGATGTATAAATACATGTAACAGAAAATAAAGCAGCAATAAACAATCACATAGAAACAAAAATTTAATTAGGAGTTCACCCACAACTCTTGGGCTACATCTCCGTGAGCTCTAGTCAATTCAACTAGGCTCTCTGGGATTATGGTATAAGTCCTTTTTACAAGCTCTTGGCTCAACTCCTGTTGTTCTACACAGAAACAATGGGTTCAGACACCATTTTATCCCTGGATCTTGAAGCTCTGGCTCTTGGCTCTAGCTCTTGGCTCCTGGTTTTGGCTATTTAGCTCTGACTCTGTCTCTTTGGCTCTGGCTATAGCTCTTCAGCTCTGGCTTCTTTCTACCTTATATCAATTCACAACCTTCTTGGCTTTTCACTTGGCTTCCAAGTAACTCCCTCGGTTGCCTTTTTTCTTCTGCGCTGCCTCCTTCACCTCATCCTCTTGCTTTGGCTTCACTTTCAGCAACAAAAACCCCAACAATAGCCTCAGCAAGCAACAGTAAAAAACCAATCTCCTGTTTCTGTTGTTTTGTGGCTTTTTCAAGCCAAATCGGCACTGTTTGTTCATTTTCCCTCTCAAGCTCTCTGTCTTCATGCTTTTTTCCACTGAAATCCCCTCTCTGAGTGTTAGCAATCATTGCTAAACGCCCTCAATGATGGATGCCACCTATACTGTAACAAAATGGGTCGTCAGTGCTTCAAATCCCTAAATATAGCCATTCTCGGCTTACATAGGAAAACATACCAAACACAGGAAAAATCCACAAAGAACACTGTCCACTGGACTTCAAATTTCCATAATAGTGCACTATATTCCTATCAGGTCCACCCATAAGTCACCATTGCATGTCACAAGGGCTTTCCCCTTTGTATTTTAGAATTGCATTAAAAACGGTGAAAATACGCCATATCAGACTTGAAATAGTGTTCAACAACGTTAATAAACCCTTTCGGGTCCATAATCTCGCATTGGACGCATTTCCTTCGCAATCCATTCATTTGGCGAATTTACGAAATACAAAGGAAATTGACATTTCCTGGATTTCAAAATATATCAAACACCATTTATGATTGTTATCGGGTCCGACTAATCACATCGCATATATGTATATGTATAAGCCCACTCCTTTGTGTAGCTCTGATTGCGATATCGCAATGCGATTGATCGCAATCACATATCGCGATAACCCCAGGCCGTTGTAAGCACTTTATTATGGTCACCGATTGCGATATCGCTCCGTTGCAATCGCCGATTGCGATGTCGCGATCACAATAACCATATATTATGCTCGATATCCTCCGATAGCCACTACCGATTGTGATTGCTGATCGGATCTAGACCGTTGATCAGCCAGGTTTGATGGTTCCTGTTCATTATTGGTTTAAGCCTCCAATTGGCTTCGTTTCCACCATTTCTTCATATTTTTTGGTCCCGATAGTGTAATCCGACTTTTTTAGAGGTCCTCCTTTTGTGCTAGTTTTTAATATTTTCACGGATTTGAAGACTTAGAGGGTTTTTAGGACCCAGTTTTGGATCACCAATGGCCAAAATGGACTATATTCAATTAACTCTTTCCATTGAAATAAAAGGAAGGTGGGAGGTTCAACACATGGATGTGAAGAATGCATTTTTTCATGGTGATCAAAAGAGGAAATTTACATGGAGGAAACACATGGGTATGCCAAAAAATCACTTATTTTTTTTACTCAAGAAGTCTTTTTTATAGCCTTGGGGAGACACCTAGAGAATGGTATGCTAAAATGGATTCCTATTTACTATCTCAACATTCCATTATATGTAAATTTGATCCAAATATTGAAATGCTAAGAATGTCTGACTCTTTGTTGCTCATAATGCTCTATGTAGATGATCTACTATTCAAAGGTGCTTCAACCTCATCCATTACTACGACCAAAACCGATTTGTATGCAAGTTTTCCATGACATATTAGGTCTGTTACACTTCTTTGTTGGATTAGAAATAAACTAGACTGATTCAGGAATCAAAATTTGTCAGTCCAAGTATGTGAGAGATCTCTTAATTCACTTTTACATGGCCAACAATAAGCTAGCAGCTACACCTTTCTTATCGAGGGCACACCTTGAGGATGGAAAGGATACACCATTAGTTGATCACATCATGTACAAATAGATTGTGAAGAGTCTCCTCTATCTCCTTCACTCTCATCTAGATCTCTCATATGCAATAGGCGTAGTTTCGAGATGCATGTACGATCCACATGAGCTGCATTGGAAAGCTGCCAAGCACATACTCAAATATTTCTAGCGAACCATCAACTATGGGATTCATTATGCAACAAGTTGTACTTTGGATCTCATTGGCCACACTCATTTATATTGGGTTAGCGATAACATTGATCGCAAGTCCACTTTAGGATATGTTGTCGATTTGGGTTCTAACCTCATTTGTTGGTCCAACAAAAATCAATCTATGATTTCTTTATCATCGATATATTCCAAACATAGAGGTGCAAGCAATATTTCCATTCATGCCATTTCTTTGTAGAACTGCATCATTAAGCTTGGTATCAAATTTCATCACCTGATTGTCATTTGGTGCAACAATCAAAGAACTCTAAAATTTTGCAGATATCTAGTGCAATGGAAACAAACAAAACACATCGAGATCCAAAATCACTACATTCTAGAATTGGTACATGATGGGTCCACTGAATATTAGTATTGTCCCACTTCTAAATAAATTGATGATGTCTTCATGAAGACTTTCATCGGGTAGAAATTTCACTCTATGTGAAATTGCCTTGGGGTGAAGGACATAATTTCCTAGTAGTTGTATTTCTTTTTCAATATTGTATTTTGAGGGGGAGAGGGGGAGGGGTTTGTTCCCATGTGATTTTCCATTTTTCCCCTCCTTGCAGTTGTTTTATGTTACTTAGATGCATGATAAAATGGCTTTTTGTCAAAACCCATTCATCATGTTCTCTCTAGTAGTGCTTCAAGGGGTAATGGAGATAACATACACTTGAATGTACTTCAATTAAACTAACAAGTGAAATCATGAAATAAAATCTTGTTATTATCACCAAGAAGGAACTACACAAGTGCATGCATGAGTTTTAATAATCTCCACTGGCATGAGACAATTTACTAATGAATGCATGACCAATTAACTTGGATTATGTGTGCATGTTCATATCTCTCTAAATTCACTACTAGACTCACTAATATATTATCTTAGCCATGTAGAATATATTGTATTAAATTGTATTATCTCATAATTCTCTTTTTTGTGCATGAATAGATTTAATTAATTCTTTTCTCTATCAATTTTATTTCTTCTTTCCTTGTAATTTTTGTTCATTGTTTTCTAGCTAGATCCAGCTTGTGTAAGTTCAACTACAATTTGACATCTTTAACCCTTGTAAATTTATCTTTTCTTTTTTTATGTCTTGATTGTTTTTTAAATAATTTTTAGTAAATTTTCTTAAAAATTTGGTGAATACTGTTAAAATTGTAAGTTTAAATTGTGTAATCGTGTTGAGAGGCGCTCTACAACCCAGTTTAGGGTGGATGTGAGAGCGTTAGATGTGTGAGCGTTAGATGAGTAAGCATGAGCTTTAGATGGGTGAGTGTTAGATGTGTGAGTGGGGTGAGCGTTAGATGTGATATGTTATATGTGTAAGTGTTAGATGAATGAGTGTTAGATGGGTGAGTGTAGTGAAAATAATAATATTAATACAACAAAAATAATAGTTAAACTATATTTAATTGAGCTCATACGTATATGATATTTACCAAATTACCCAAAAAATATCCCATTTTAACTCCACAAAATTTTTGGTAAATTGAATTTTTGGTAAAAATAACTCCACGATAAATTGAATTTTTCAATGAATAGCTAGGGAGAAATTCAAATGGATATAAATAATTGTATTGTGTGTACCTATGTGTGTCATAGTTGTTTGGTCTTTGAAATATCCAATTTATTTTCTTTATAAACTAGTGATCTTATTCGACTATAAATTTTTGCATATGTATCTTTCTATGTAAACTAGTAATCTCATTATAAACTAGTGATTTGATATTTACCAAATTACCAAAAAAAACTCAATTTAACTCCACATAATTTTTGGTAAATTAAATTTTTCATAAAAATAACTCCGCGGTAAATTGAATTTTTGAATGAATAGCTAAGGGGAAATTGAAATGGATATAAATAATTATTATACTATGCGTACATATGTGCGTTATAATGTTAAAGTTTAAGACTGTAATATATTTAAAAATAGTGGAGAATGATAAATAAAAACATAATTTTTATTTAATTTATTAGTGATTTTTTCTATTATAACAATTTTAATTGAAAAGATAAGATATGACCTTATTAAAAAGTGAATTTGGAAAGATGAATTATTATTTTGTTCACTTTTTGGTTGGGGAAAGTGTTGTTATTGATTTTCAAATTTTAATTAATTTTAACAATAAAAGTTGAGATATAAGTTTTAAATAATTTTATTTTAATATAAATTAATATTAGCTACACTTTACAAATTTGGAAATTGTTGTAGTGGCTACAACCACCCTCCAAAATGTTTCCTTAGGTTCGTATTGGAGCCTCACAGCTCCTTGTCTTTCTTTTTCAAGTACACAAGCTTCAGTGTTTTTCTCGCACAATGGCAGCCTGTCGATCACAGTTTGATGAATTCCCCTCACAAGGTGTTCACCCGGACTTGGTCCAGCTGCAGCCTGAGCAACTCCCCCAAGAAATTATGTATTTCTGGAGGGAAACTAGCCTTCCATCTAGAAATTGCGCAATCTTGTCTGGCAACCTGCTCGTCTCTAGAATTGTGCAATTCTTCCAGTCAACACTCCCAGTGAAAATTTCTCAATTTTGCTAAGCATAACTGCTCAACACAGAATTTGTGCAAATCTGGGAAGAAGTCAGGCACTCTGCCTAGAAACTGGACAAATATCCTGGGTAGCCAGCCCAGCTCCCAGCCAAAAATGCGCATTTTTCTCAAGCAGTTGAGCAGCTTCATGCATAAGTAGTTCAGTTGACCAGTTCCACCCAGGACCATGGAAACTTGACTTGCAAAGCATAGCTTGCTTTTCCCAGAATAGAAAAAGGAAACATGCAAAAGGAATACCATGATTTAGGGAGCCATTTTTAGCAGCTAGAGGTTACTGTAGAGCCTTGAACCTGTACCTCCTTACACACCCTCTCAGCCTTCTTTTCCCATTCATTTCCTTCTTTTCCCACTCATTTCATCCACCAAGTTGATTAAATCATTGTATTTTAGGACTTTTTACATGGTTTTCTAACTATGCTAAGTGACTGTTGTTTGGTTTAGAATTTTGGTTCAGAGTGCTGCGTTTCCGCAGCCAACACAGGTTTCCGTAGCTGATCCAGGTTTCTGCAGCCAGCATAGGATTCCGCAGCTGTTTTATTAAACGATATGTTACAGGTGTCCTCTGAGAAGATGAGCCACATGGGCAAGTTCCAAGGGTCAAGGACATGGCACATGTCCCTCCAGATCACCCAGAACAGCCATAAAAGCCCGCGGTCAACGAGGAGGCAAATACCGGTCAACAGAAGTGTTCAGCGGTGGCACGGCTCTGCGTTGCTCTGTTTTTGGGCACGTGAAGCTAGGTGGCATCATCCTCAGCCACAGAGACAATCTAGAAGCACGAATCCAATAGCCATACTCTCCAGATTGAATGAACACGATGACAGTTACCTAGATCCGGGGACGCAGAGGATTCACGTGTTTTTAAACAGCCAGTTGAATAGCATAGATCTCGTTAAAGTAGTTTGCTTTCTCCTTATAAATAAAGCGTCCTTGAACGCTGTAGAGTTAATCGTTTGGTAATCATTTTTGTATGTAATTTTGAACTCCCCACTGTACTTTTACATTTGCTGTCAATACATGAGAAGATTGTTTTGCATTTAAGCGTATAACTGCTCCTTGAACCAGCTGAAGTAGGCAGAGGGCCCCTGTTTGCTGAAGCCCTGTACAGTAACCTTTAATTTCCTACATTTCTTTTTCTTGTTTCATGTATATTAGCTGTACAGATGTATTTTAAATTGCTGCGTTTTTATTTCTTTTCAACATGTATATTAGCTGTACATAAACTTTAAGTTTCTGTTGATTTACATTTCTGCACTTTTATGTTCATGACTGATCAGTGTGTTATGCAAGTTTCTTAGGCAAGCCCGGGACAATTTTCCTTCTTTTCTTTTCATAACTAGTGGCATGCGTGATCATCTTGTCTATGTTGTTGACCTTCATTGTTTTGCAGTTTTGATTTTCCTTACTGTCATTTCTTTAACTTACATATTTACTTTCTGCTCTTAGATATCAAGTTGTTCATCTATTGATGGTTCCTTTTCCATAATCAAATAACTTTATTGGGAGCCAAAATATCACTTAGTATAGCTTGATTTAGTTTTCTTTAGAACTCACATTACTTGACTTATTCATAACTGTTTCTTACATGATAAATTCAGCTGAAAGGCAAAAGGTTAAGAGAAAGTTAAAGTATTGTGACTAGTCTCTTTTATGTAGTTTCACTTAGATTTCACATTGCTTAACATTTCATGATATTTTTTCATAGAGAATATTAAGTTGAAGAGTTGAAATAGTGTGAGATAGTTGTTCTTACTTTTAGTTGGATTTAATATAGATTTCATTTTCATTTTCATTCAGTAGCAGAGATACTGGGCCGATGTCATTAGTCTTTTATTTGATGTCTTTATTTTCCTTTAAGAGTTGATTTTATTTCAGTTGTTGTTCAAGCTTTCTTGTAGAATACTTTTTAAGTTTTGAGAAATCATTTAGAGATCACCACAGTCATCCACATTTCACTTGCTTTATTACATTTTCATCACATCACAGTAGGAAAGATACATTCGAAAACAAACTTAAAAAAGCTAAAAACGACAAAAGACTAAGAAAACGGTTATCTAAGTACATATAGTACACCTCACTTCATCAGCTTGCGAGCCCCGGGTTGACATTTAAAAGTTGCAATTTAGACATCACTAAATTGACCAAACATTTTGGCGTCGTTGCCGGGGAAGTGAAATTAGGTAGCTAATTTCTAAAAAAAAAACAAGAAAATTTCAAGGAAGGAAAATTGATAACATCTCAAAGTATGCTCTCCTCTTGCACTTAATGTGATCTGGAGGATCAGAAAAGAGAAAGTTATTGGTTTAATAGTCTCTTGAGTATGCTCTCTTCTTGCACCTAGAGTGACCTGGAAGATCAGAAAGAGAATTATTAGCCTGACTTGAAGAAAAAAAAAAAATGACATGCATAGAGCAAGAGATTCTAGGGGAAGGTTTTTAGCTAGAGCCAAAAGTTTGATTTTTACAACTCCATCTACTTCAAGGAATAGACAAGAGACACCTCCATCATCTCCAACTTACACTCCTAGCCCTAGGATTCCTGGAATTCAAGAGGCAGGAGTCGACTCTCCCACACCTTCCATCGAATCTGAACTAGAAAGAGATCCTTTCCTTCCTTCTACAGAGAGACAAATTGTAATTGAAGAAGTAGAATCATCTGAAGAAGAGGGAGAAATTCCTTCTCATACACCCTTAGTAGAAGAACCAGAAGACTCTGAAGTCTCCAGGGAAACTACCATGACAGAGGAAGGAGCAACTGGATTTGGTAGAGGTAGAGGTAGAGGAGGAGGAGGAAACAATGGAGGAGGTAGAGGTAACATTGGGGGAAATAGGGATGGGGATAAATCATTCGGGTTTCCTATAGTCGATGAGGACTCCCGAGCCACAATGAAAAACATTTCACCATCTGTCCTCCCAAACTTCCATGGGTTCAGGAATGAGGACCCTGAAACATTTCTATTTGAGTTTGAGGTAGTGTGTCGAACTTATGATTATTTGGAAGACTCTCAAAAACTCAAATTGTTTCCTTCAACATTGAAAGGAGTAGCCTTGAAATGGTTCATGGGATTACTCACTCAATCCATTAGGTCTTGGAATGATATGAAACAAGCATTTTTGGATAGGTACCTGGACTATTGTATGCCCACCAATCACAAGGATGAGGTATTCAAAATGATGCAAAAAGAAGATGAAAACTTGGAGGAGTTACTTGAAAGATTTCAATATAATCTGAAAAGAGAAAAAATGAGTAACTTGGATGAGGAGACCTTGAAAGCCCTTTTATTAAAAGCCATTAGAGATGAATGGATAGATATTTTGAACATGATGGGAAAAGGAGATATATCTCAACTTCCACTTTTTGATATAGCAGAATTATGTGTCCATCTCTCAAGGGGGAAATCTAAAACTCAAAAAGGGCCTAGAGATCCTTCTCTCATCAGAGCAAATAAATCTGCAACTGGATCGGTAAGTAGGGCTGAGATTGGCAACATGCTTGATGAATTCAAAACTGATATCTTAGGGAGTCTTAGTGAGCAACTAGACACCCTTAAGATTCACAATAAGCAGAAAGCAGAAGCTGAGGCTTTGGCCATCTTTTGCCCAAAGTGTAGGAAGAAACATGCTCTAAGGGAATGTCCCTTGGATGCAAAAGTTGTAGAAACATGTGTAATTTGTTCAGAGAATCATGAGACCAAGGATTGTCCTTCAATTCCTGGGCTCAAAGCTGTCTTTCAAGAAGATCCAAATACAATCGAATCTCTCTGTTTTGTTGCAAGGAGACCTTGGCAGGGGCAACAAAATCAAGGGTTTAGCAACTCTATGAATTTTCAACCCCCACCAAATTGGAATCCTTGGCAACAACCTTGGTCCCAACCTCAAAATCCTTTTCAATCATGGGTACAAGGTATGCAAAATCCTTATGGGAGATTTGCTCAATTTTACCAATATCCTCCATCTTTTCAAAACCAACAAGCTCCACAACTTCCAAATCAAAATCCACAACTATCATTGCCATTTCCACAACAACAACAACAACAACCTTCTCAACAGAATCCAAATTCTCAACTCTTGCTTCCATTCCAACAGAAGTCAAATCAACTTCCTTCTCAGCCATTGCCAAACCCCAATAATAAAAACCCTCAAAATGCTTACATCATGGAAGGTCAACAATTTCCTACCTATATGATTGTTCCTCTCAATGAAGTACAACTCAGATCAGGTAGAGTCCTAGATAAACCTTCTATAAATGCTCAAAAGCAAAGCATTTTTGAGGAAGAGTCTCTTGAAGCCAATAAGGGTTCTGAAGCATCTCTTCAAAACCCAAACACTCAAAAAGAAAAAGAAAAAGAGTTAACCCCCAGAACTCCCATAGTTGAGCAACCTGCATCTTTATCCACACCTCCTTTTCCTGAAAGATTACAAATTGACAAAGGAGTGGAAAAACAAATTTGGTTGCCTGACTATAATTTTCTAGATGAATTGAAGAATGTCTGTATCAAGATTCCCTTGTTACAAGCCATTAAAGAGATTCCTATTCTAGCAAAAACAATAAAGGAGTCGAGTCTTAAAAGACCAGGAAGGAAACCAAGAGATACCAGAAGGATCCACCTGGTAGGAAAAATTGCAGATATCATGATGGGAAAAATTACTATGCAGAAATATGTAGATCCCGGTAGCCCAATTGTCAAAACACATATCAATGGGGTAGAAATACCAAATACTTTGATTGATTTAGGGGCTGCTATCAACATCATGAGTAGACAGACTATGGAACAGCTAAAACTTCCTAACCTTCTTTTTACACCTACTTTATTGCAACTTGCAGATCGATCAATTATTAAACCAAATGGTGTATTAGAAGATATTCCAGTCTCCTTAGACTCTTGGGAATATCCAGTGGATTTCATGATTTTAACTCCCAAGAGTAATCTAGGAGGACATCCTCTTATTTTAGGAAGACCTTGGCTAGCCATAGCTGATGCTTTCATAAGTTGTAGGTCTGGGGATATGTATATTTCTGATGGTAATTCGACAAAGAAGTTCAATCTGTATCCTCCAGCAAAAGCAATTACAGAAATAGGAGATAATGAGTGGGTTGATGATGAAGATACTATACAACCTGTCTTTACCATTTCTGAGATTAGTGAAGATAGTCAAATTCTAAACACATTAGAAAACTTTGAACCATCTTCAAAATATGACCACACACAATTTCAGTTGGATTCTGACATTGAGTGTCTATCATCTAGACAAATGTCTCTTTTCTCTATGGAAGAGTTTGGTAGTTCTGCCATTGAGATTTTTCCAGGAAAAACATTGAATATCAATAGAAACTTGGAAAAATCACAACAGGGGGAGCTAACCAAAATCTTGCAAAAACATTCTACTGCATTTGCATGGGAGTACACTGATATGAAAGGTATTGACCCTAAGACTTGCATTCATCACATCTACATTGAGGAAAACAGTAGACCAATCAGACAACCTCAAAGAAGGATGAATCCAAACATTAGGGAGATAGTGAAAGAAGAGCTCCAAAAGTTACTTAATGTAAACTTCATTTACCCCATTTCAGATAGCCGGTGGGTTTCTCCTTTGGTTATAGTACCTAAAAAGAATGGTAAATGGAGGGTTTGCATTGATTACAGGGAATTGAACAAGGCAACTTTGAAGGATCACTTTCCTTTACCCTTTATTGATCAAGTATTAGATACTTTAGCAGGCAAAAAGTATTTCTCATTTTTGGATGGTTTTAGTGGTTACAATCAGATTCAGGTAGCACCTGAAGATCAGGACAAGACCACATTTACCTGTCCATGGGGAACTTTTGCTTACCGAGTACTTCCTTTTGGATTATGTAATGCACCCGCAACATTTCAAAGGGCAGTACTAGGAATCTTTTCTGATCTAATTCATGATTGTGTAGAGGTCTATATGGATGATTTTACAGTTTATGGTAATTCATTTGAAGAGGCATTAGAAAATTTGGAAAAAGTCCTTATAAGATGTAAAGAAACAAATCTTTCATTAAGTCATGAAAAATGTTTTATGATGTTTACTGAAGGGATTGTTTTAGGACATCATATTTCAGGAGATGGAATTAAAGTTGATAGATCAAAAGTTGAAGTCATCTCCAAGTTACCTATTCCAAATTGTCAAAAAGATGTTAGAAGTTTTCTTGGATTTACTGGATATTATAGAAGATTTATTGAAAACTTCACCAAGATAGCATCTCCGCTCTTCAAATTACTTACAAAAAACTGTGAATTCAATTGGGATCCTGACTGTCAATCTGCATTTGAAACTTTAAAAACAAGAATATCTGAAGCACCCATTTTGAGAGGGCCAAATTGGAAACTTCCTTTCCATATTTCTACAGATGCTTCAGATACAGCTCTAGGAGCTGTGTTGGGTCAAAAGGATTTAGTTCCTTATGCCATTTACTACACCAGTAAAAATTTGACTCCCACTGAGTTAAATTATATTGTGACTGAAAAAGAGTTATTAGCTGTTGTGCATGCAATTAACAAGTTTAGACATTATATAACAGGCTATGAAACTTTTGTCCATACTGATCATTCTGCAATTAGATATCTCATGAACAAACCTGTTACTAATGGCAGAGTTACAAGATGGCTTTTACTTTTACAAGAATTCAATATTACTGTATTAGATAGACCAGGGAAACAAAATACAATAGCTGATTTCTTGTCTAGAATCCAAAATACTAACGAAGATTCTCCTGTAGAGGATAAGTTTCCAGATGAATATTTGTTTGCAGTAACTACTAAAACTCCTTGGTATGCAGATATTGCTAACTATTTGGTTACAGGGAAGCTACCTCCACACTTATTTCCTAATGAGAAAAGGAAAATCATTCAGGAGAGTTCAAAGTATTCATGGATTTCTAATGAATTGTTCAAAACAGAGCTAGATTGTGTGATCAGAAGATGTGTTCGGGAAGATGAAATGCCTGACATCCTTAAGGCATGTCATGATGAACCGTGCGGTGGACACTTTGCTGACAAGAGGACGGCCTATAAAATCCTTTCTTTAGGATATTATTGGCCTTCTCTCTTCAAAGATGCAAAACAATATGTTAGAAGGTGTGACAGCTGCCAAAGAGTTGGGAGACCAACTCTTTCAAATGAAATGCCATTACAGCCACAGGTACTCATCGAACCCTTTGAAAAATGGGCTTTAGATTTCATTGGACCTATTAATCCACCATCTAGACAAAAGAAGTATATATTGGTTTGCACTGATTATGTTACTAAATGGGTAGAAGCCAAGGCATTGCCTTCTGCCACTGAAAATTCAGTTGTTCAATTTCTTTTTGAGGATATTTTTACTCGTTTTGGTGTCCCAAGAGAAATTGTGACAGATCAGGGAAGTCAATTTACATCTAACTTGATGGAGAAGCTGATGGAAGAATACAAAATCAAGCACAGAAAATCTACTCCATACCATCCGCAAGCAAATGGTCAAGTGGAATCCACAAACAAAGTTCTTGAGAGCATCATCACCAAAACTGTTCATCTCCACATAAGAGATTGGGCAAAAAGGCTTCCTGAAGCCTTATGGGCCTATAGAACTACATGGAGGAACACAACAGGACATTCTCCCTATGAACTTGTTTATGTGAAAGAAGTCCTGCTCCCCATTGAGTTTCAAGTCAAGACCTTCAAGATGGCAGTTCAGTTGGGGATGAATCTATCAGAAGCCCAAAAGCACAGAATGGAGCAGCTGAATGAGCTAGATGAAATAAGACAAGTGCAATTTTAAGGACTGATCTAGTTCAGCACCAAAGAACTAAGTGGCATGACAGATATATCAAAGAGAAAAAGTTTCAAAAGGGAGATTGGGCGTTACTGTTTGATTCCAAGTTTAAAGACTTCAAAGGGAAATTTCAGACTCATTGGCTTGGACCATATGAGATTGATGAAGTCTTTAGCAATGGAGCAGTTCGAGTCAAAACTATTGATGAGTTTCAAACTCCTCTTATTGTGAATGGCCACCTATTGAAAATTTATCATAAGCCACTCTCAAAAGAGGACTTTGTCAAAATGTTTCAAGAAAATTCTGCAATAAGGCTGGTGGAGAAGAATTCTTCTCCTCCATCAGCCTAGTCTTTGTTCCTTTCAGTTGAAAAAAAATAAAAAATAAAAAATAAAATAAATAAATAAATAAATAAAAAATCTTTTGTATAAGCCTAAAAACCAATCATAGATTGGCAGTCTTATATAGAAAATGTAGAGTGAAAATCAGGGACACCTGACACTCTATATTTTCCAAAAAAAAAATCTCTCTTCCTTTCCATCTTCACTCCACCTCACTTGTCATTTCCATCTTCACCTCCATCTCATCTTCATCTCCATTCCACTTCACTCCACTTCATTTCCATCTCATTCCACTCATTTCATTCCATTCCATCAATAAAAGTCCCTCTCAGGACTATTTCATTCAGTTAGTTCTTTTTCTAACTATATTTGTGCAGTTAAAGGGGTGTTGTCTCAGTTTCCGCAGCTGGGAACCGTTTCCGCAGCTAGCACCAGTTTCCGCAGCTCGAAACGATTTCCGCAGCCAGCATCACTCTGTCTCTACAGCCAGCAGCACTCTGTTTTCAAAAAATCACAGTCAAAGGTTAGCATCATCATCACCAAAGGCAGCAAAGATATGAGGCATCTGCAAGATCAAAAAGCAATAATGGGTCAGAAGCCTTAATCAACAAATGGCAAACTTCCAAAGGTATGATCAAAATCTCTACCAAATAACAATTTAATGTCATTGTATGCATAGTTATTAGATCATGGAAATTCCACTAAATACAATGATTTGATACGGCAAGATCCATATCACTCCTCTTCCACGATGATAATCCATCCACCTCATTCCTTTCTAACGGTCCCATAATCACTATTAATTCAAACTCGAAATGGGGCTGCTCTTTCATTTATTGGCCGTACGTGGAAGAAGTGACCTACTGTACTACGGCTCTCCTCCACCATAATTTCCGCAGCCAACATTGAGACGTGGCGTAAGCCAACCGATTCAAAAGGACTCAGCCGTTATACTGCCCATTTATCACTCCACTCCCGCATGCATTTGATGCTAAACCCGTGACTGTTGTTTACCTCGTGCTCATACCATTCTCTGCTCTCCATTTCCACTGCAACCTCCATAGCTTTGCTCTAAACCCTGATTACAGTCACTTCATACGCTTTGCATTTCGATTATGGCCACTCCACTTACCTTAAGAATCCCGTAATCAGCTCGTTTTTCCCTTGAACTTCCTCACACAGTAAAATTTTCAGCCGGGGTTGAAAGCCGAGAATGGGAAAGTTACTCAGAGCCGAACCTGAGGGCCCAAAATACCTGGAGGGGTATCTGCAGACAAAGGAGTTATTGAAGAAAGCAAAGTGGCTGAAATTTATTCAGAAGTTCAGAGGTTATAATAAGGAAGTCACTAAAGCTTTTGCTCGGTCCTTTAATGGACACATAGTGGAGGTAGGGGACTTGAAATTTACAATAACAGAGGCCACAATAGCAGCAGCAACTAGTTTACCACAAGAGGGAGACAGATGGTTTAAAAACAGAGGTCTGGATGATCAAGGATGGAAAGTCATGCTCAAAAACCCAGGTATGGATACTTCTATATTTACTAAAGGAATTCCTGTGCATGTAATCAAAGAGGAATGGTCTGTGCTGTTATTACTTGTTCAGAAGTTTATTACATGAGAGGGTCATTTTGGCACCATGTACATGTATCATGCAAGGATTATGATGAATTTTATGGAAGGCCATGCCCTTAATTTACCTTACTTTCTGTTAGCAAGTCTGAAGAAAATGAGCTCTACTGTTCAGAAACATGTATATTGAATCCCACCTTTACCATCACAGGCTCATCAGAATTCTCATTGAAGATCAATTGAAAAATAATAATGATACTTGGGAAAAGTTTTTGATCAAAAATCACTTCCAAGAAGTGACTGAAGCCTCTGCCAGCAGTTTCCCAAAAATCCCAAAAAGAAGTAGGAGGAAAGAAAGAAATGTTACAGCCCAGGAGCTTCCTACAGTGGACACTCAGGAAACTGTTCATGAGGAAGAAGAAGAGGGAGCTAGAAATAAGAAGCAGAAAAAGGACAAAGGTAAAATAACTATTCAAGAGACATATCCATCCCCTGAACCATCCATAGATGAAGAATCTCAAACTTTAGCAGAAAGGTTAGCACATCTTCAAGCTGCTGCCTCAGTAAAGAAACAAAAAGAAAAACAGAGTGCACAGAAAAAGAGCACTAGTCCACATGTGAGGAGGAGCAGTAGGCTCAAAGGAAAGAAAAGTGTAACCCAAGAAAAACAATCACACTTTATTGATTTAGGTGAAGGAACACCTGAAAAAGGTCCAGCTCAGCAAGACATTGAGGCAAGTCCTCCACGCGAGGAAAGTCCTTTTCAGCTGGAAAGAGAAAACAGTCCTCCTTTACTAGAATTTGAGTTCAGGCCGAGAAAAACACCTGAGGTAGATTCCACCCAGCAAGAAGCATATAACTACTTAGAGTCCTTGGAACAATCAGCTGCAGGACCAAGCACTACCTTGCCACTTGATGCACAAGTGCAGTCTTTAAAACAGGAAGTGTTTGAGCTAGAAGTCTTAAACAGGCACATTAAACAAGAAAATGAAGCATTAAAAGAGCAAAGTAAAGTGGACAAGATTGTCCATGACAATACCATGCTTCACTTAGGACTGTGGCAGAAGAAAAATAGAAAGTTGAAGAAAAAGTGTAAGAAGCTGAGCAGGTCATTGATTAATTTGAAGTTCAGGTGTCTAGTCAAGAAACCAAGGACCATTTTGGCATCAAGGAGAAAGAGAAGAAGGCTGGATGTTCTTGCAGAAGCATCAGAGCACATGGATTGAGGAAAAGAACTAAGTTTTGGTTGCATGAGGACATGCAACACCTTCACAGTGGGGATATGTAGAGCCTTGAACCTGTACCTCCTTACACACCCTCTCAACCTTCTTTTCCCATTCATTTCCTTCTTTTCCCACTCATTTCATCCACCAAGTTGATTAAATCATTGTATTTTAGGACTTTTTACATGGTTTTCTAACTATGCTAAGTGACTGTTGTTTGGTTTAGAATTTTGGTTCAGAGTGCTGCGTTTCCACATCCAACACAGGTTTCCGCAACTGATCCAGGTTTCTACAGCCAGCATAGGATTCCGCAGCTGTTTTATTAAACGATATGTTACAGGTGTCCTCTGAGAAGATGAGCCACATGGGCAAGTTCCAGGGGTCAAGGACATGGCACGTGTCCCTCCAGATCACCCAGAACAGCCGTAAAAGCCCGCGGTCAACGAGGAGGAAAATACCGGTCAACAGAAGTGTTCAGCAGTGGCACGGCTCTGCGTTGCTCTGTTTTTGGGCACGTGAAGCTAGGTGGCATCATCCTCAGCCACGGAGACAATCTAGAAGCACGAATCCAACAGCCATACTCTCCAGATTGAATGAACACGATGACAGTTACCTAGATCCGGGGACGCAGAGGATTCACGTGTTTTTAAACAGCTGGTTGAATAGCATAGATCTCGTTAAAGTAGTTTGCTTTCTCCTTATAAATAAAGCGTCCTTGAACGCTGTAGAGTTAATCGTTTGGTAATCATTTTTGTATGTAATTTTGAACTCCCCACTGTACTTTTACATTTGCTGTCAATACATGAGAAGACTGTTTTGCATTTAAGCGTATAACTGCTCCTTGAACTGGCTGAAGTAGGCAGAGGGCCCCTGTTTGCTGAAGCCCTGTACAGTAACCTTTAATTTCCTGCATTTCTTTTTCTTGTTTCATGTATATTAGTTGTACATATGTCTTTTAAATTGCTGCGTTTTTATTTCTTTTCAACATGTATATTAGTTGTACATAAACTTTAAGTTTCTGTTGATTTACATTTCTGCACTTTTATGTTCATGACTGATCAGTGTGTTATGCAGGTTTCTTAGGCAAGCCCGGGACAGTTTTCCTTCTTTTCTTTTCATAACTAGTGGCATGCGTGATCATCTTGTTTATGTTGCTAACCTTCATTGTTTTGCAGTTTTGATTTTCCTTACTGTCATTTCTTTAACTTACATATTTACTTTCTGCTCTTAGATATCAAGTTGTTCATCTATTGATGGTTCTTTTTCCATAATCAAATAACTTTATTGGGAGCCAAAATATCACTTAGTATAGATTTATTTAGTTTGCTTTAGAACTCACATTACTTGACTTATTCATAACTGTTTCTTACATGATAAATTCAGCTAAAAGGCAAAAGGTTAAGAGAAAGTTAAAGTATTGTGACTAGTCTCTTTTATGTAGTTTCACTTAGATTTCACATTGCTTAACATTTCATGATATCTTTTCATAGAGAAGATTAAGTTGAAGAGTTGAAATAGTGTGAGATAGTTGTTCTTACTTTTAGTTGGATTTAATATAGATTTCATTTTCATTTTCATTCAGCAGCAGAGATACTGGGCCGATGTCATTAGTCTTTTATTTGATGTCTTTATTTTCCTTTAAGAGTTGATTTTATTGCAGTTGTTGTTCAAGCTTTCTTGTAGAATACTTTTTAAGTTTTGAGAAATCATTTAGAGATCACCACAGTCATCCACATTTCACTTGCTTTATTACATTTTCATCACATCACAGTAGGAAAGATACATTCGAAAAAAAACTTAAAAAAGCTAAAAACGACAAAAGACTAAGAAAACGGTTATCTAAGTACATATAGTACACCTCACTTCATCAGCTTACGAGCCCCGGGTTGATATTTAAAAGTTGCAATTTAGACATCACTAAATTGACCAAACAGTTACATGCAAAGTTGTTTTAGAAACTTTTCTCCAAGTGTCACTCTTTTCTAGATTTCGGGCATGCACGTCATGAGCCCAAACTTATTTATTTGACGCATCATAGCTCATTATTTCACATAGATCATGGAGCTTTGGTATCCCACAGCACATCCAGGACTCTTCAACACATCCAGCTCAGCTATTCACAGGTAAGTGGCTTCAACTCGTCCTTTTCAACATTTATGTCGCTTTTTGTGTATTCGCTTGTGTGGGTGTTGTTTGATTGATTTCATTGAATGCTTTCTGTCGTTTACATGTATACTAGCTTTTCCTTGCCATGCTTAATTTTTCATTGCTATCTCACTACTGTCGCAGGAATGAAACGCTTCACCCACATGCATGTTGATCTATTTTTTGAATCTTTCATTCATGTTTGCATGCACTGTCAATCACTTCTGCTTTCACTTAGTGTCACGTGCATTCACTGTCTTATTTTCTTTCAGTTTCCCATCGGCGATTTGGGCCAACCTCGGCTCGGACTCTACCTTCACTAAGACAACATTGCACAATCTGGGGAAGGAAGGCTCTTTCTTCCTCTCCAGAAATGTGCATTTCTAAGGGACAATGACTGTTTGCCCAGAAAATTATGCAATGCAGTCCCTAAGCCTGCAATCACTCCCAGCTAGAATTGTGGATTGCACAATCCCAGCAACCAGTAGTTAGTCTAGATTGTTCATTGCGCAAGTCTAGCAGCCAGTCTTGCCTATCAGATAGCCCAAACTACCTTTTACGTAGTTCTGTCAGCTAGTCACCTAGCCTCCCAGAAGAAATTGTGCAATCTTGCCCATCAGTCTCCCAGGTATGTGTTGTGTCACTCCCCAAATTTGCTTTGTTTTTCGCTAATAGATTTCTTGCCATGCATGTTGCTTGTCTCCAGATCTTTTAGATGTTCATCTGTCTCAATGGCTTCCAAGAGAATAGGATCACAAGACACTGATGGAAATTCAGCTGGAGTAGCAATTGATTGAGTGCCCTCCAGTTTTCCGATCTATGAAGATACAAAGTTGTATCTAGACAAGGACATCAAAATGAACTAGCAAGTGATCAATGAAACATTTGCAGGCACTTTTAGGGAAGACCTTGAAGACCATCAGGTGTACGTGAACATTCGCAAGTCTGTCTTGTACTAGATTGCATGCAGATATCATGTGTTCCCATGCACAAACATGATATAATGGATCATCTCTCACACTGATCTTGATACAATGACCTTGAGCAGTGTCAGTAGGATGAAGCTTGCGACCTTCTACGCATGAGATTATGATGAGATGTATTAGATGTTAGAGACTGTGACTGTCATGAAGACTCCATTCAACTTACCCAACAACAGTGCTAACTCCAGAGACATTATGAAGAATTGGGTAAAGGAGCCAGCTCGATTCAGGCTGAAACCTAACCAGATCTACAAGACAAAGATACTCAGGAAGGCGTATCAATGCTTGGTCATATTCTCATTTTGACTGTATGGCCAAGAAAGCACGGAAACCTTCCCACAGAGTTGGGTGGTTGCAATGGACCAATTGGCTAGAGAAGGAAAACCATGTAATTGGTCTGACATATTGGCTCAAGTTGAAGGAACAAGTAAAAAAGGCTCAATAGTCACCTGAAGGTATGCATGCAGAGATTTACATTTCCACCTAAATCTTAGATGCAGTCTGTGCCTGACAGGAGTTCCCGGGCTTGGAGTGTGCATGGTCATCGACAGAGACTGTTGTGAACATGTATTTGAAGTTGTTGTCTGAATGCAGCTTCAAAGGAGTAATCACATAGTTATCGGATCATTTGTCCCCCTTGTGTACAAGATGATATTTGAACAGGATCTGCCCTGCATGTCAAAGGAAGAAATGGAGGCATTGATAAGCATTACAGATTGGTATGCCTCACCATTTGACACTTTCATCCGAATTGTTGGGTTGTGCTATATTCTTTCCACAACTAGCCCACAAAGTTAACTAGGAGGTTAGAGGGGGGGAAGAGCCCCCCCTTCGTTGCTTCAATTGCATAGTGGGGGGGTCACAGGGGGTTTGAAGGGTGCAGGTAACCCCCCTCTATGGGCTCTAGAGTAGTGCCCCGAAAATTTTGGTTTTGGACCCTATGTTAGGTTGGGTGGACCTACCTATGGTTTTGTGCATGATTTTCGCACATGGTTTTGGACGCGATGGTTTTCGGTCCATGGTTTTGGACGTGATGGTTTTTGGTCCATGGTATTGGATGCTTCGGCATGTATAAATATGTATTGTAACATTGAAAGGAATATAATGAAAAATCAAGTTGGTAGTCCCGATTTTGGGATCCATGGGAAAATATCTGTGTATATGTGTTTTATGTGTTATGCTCTCGCAATGTTTATTTTCTGTGTTTTAGAATCCGTATGCAGGTAATTTCTGTATAGGGTTAAAACCTACATTTGGTATCAGAGCTATTTTGGCTTCAAGGAAACACCTTTGTTACTGAAGCATTTCACTCGGGCCTGTGGTAGACCCTGTTCAGTGGGAGATCTGCAAGATCGATTCTCGTGGTGAAAGAAGATGGCGAGCAGTGGAAAGATAGAGATCGAGAAATTTAATGGCTAGAGTTTTGAGTTGTGGAAACTCAAGATGGAGGATCTGTTGGTGGATAAAGATCAGTGGATTGCAGTAGATTCGGGTACTAAACCAACAAGAGTGTCCAATGAAGAATGGAAGAAGTTGGATCTGAAGGCATAGATCACAATACAATTGTGTGTCTCAGATTCAGTATTGTTGAATGTATCAGGGGAAGATACGATGAAGGCTTTGTGGGACAAGTTAGGGACTATGTACCAATCTATGTCTCTGGTGAATAAATTGTTCCTACGAAAAAATCTGTATAACATGAGGATGAAAGATGGAGACTCGGTGACAGAGCATCTAAATGAATTTAATCAGTTATTATCTATTAATATTAAAATTTCAAAGGAAGATAAGTGCATCAGTTTGTTGTGTTCTCTACCAGATTCGTGGGATAGTCTAGTTATTGTAACAGGTAGCAATGCAACTGCCTTGCAAATTGATGAAATAGTCTCATCCTTATTGGTGGAGGAAATGAGTCGGAAAAATATGGAGAGCCAGAATGGTGATGCCTTGTCTGTACGAGGACGGTCCCAGAACAGAAACAAAAATAAGTCATCGAGTGGGAGGTCTAAATCTAGAGGGAGATCTAAATCTCCAGGAAAACCTGTAAAGGTGGTGTGCTGGAAATGCAGAAAGGAAGGGCACTACAAAAGGGAATGTAAATCTAAAGCTCCTGATAAAGTAAAGGGATCTGATGATGCTCCTTCTGCAGAGGCTAAAACCACCTCAGATGAAGGTGGGGATGTGTACTTGGTTTTTTCAAGTACACGTGCAGATCATGAGGCATGGTTGATTGACTCGGATGCATTCTTTCACCTCACTCCCCATAGAGAGTGGTTCTACGAGTATGAGAAATATGATGATGGTAATGTCTTCTTGGGGGATGACAGGAAGGCTAGAATCATTGGTCGTGGAAAAGTAAAGTTGAAATTGCAAGGTGGAAGGATTATAACACTTCTGGGTGTTCTGCATATGACTGCAATAGCCAGAAATCTGATTTCCGTAGCCAAGCTAGATGATTCAGGTGTAAAAATAGTGTTCGAGAAGGATACCTGCAAGATGGTTCAGGGAGCACTGGTATTGATGCGGGGAGTTCGGATTGGAACTCTGTACAAGCTGCAAGGTAGCATTGTTGTTGATGGGTGTAATAGCTTGTGGTTCCTGAAAGTGGAGCAAAAAATCTAGTGGTCTCTGGAGAGAAGACCATGATGTGGCATCAAAGGCTTGGACATGTTGGGGAGAAGGGCCTGCAAATACTTCATGGTAAAGGTATGGTAGAAGGTATGAGTAATAGCTCTCTGGATTTTCATTTATGTGAAAATTGTGTATATGGGAAGCATAAGCAGGTGAGTTTCCCCTCTGGTGGTAAGAGGGCGAAACAGATATTAGAACTTGTGCACAATGATGTGTTTGGACTTATGAAGGTTCCATCACTATGTAAGTCTACATACTATGTATTATTTATAGATGACTTCTCAAGGAATACATGGATATATTTCCTTAAGAAGAAATCTAAAGTCTTTGACAAGTTTAAAGAATTTAAGGCTTTGGTGGAAAACCAGACAGAGAATAAGATAAAGGTGTTGAAGACAGATAACGGTGGAGAGTTTTACAGTAAGGAATTTGAAGAATTCTGTAAGAAGTGTGGTATAGCACAACAGAAGACTACTCCATACACACATGAGCAAAATGGAGTTGCAGAAAGAATGAACAAGATGTTAATGGAAAGGGAAAGAAGCATGCTCAGTGGTGCCAAGTAAGGACAAGAATTCTTGGCAGAGGTGGTGGAGACAACATGTTACCTGGCCAACAGATCATCTTCATCAACGTTGGAGGATAATACTCCACAAGAGGTATGGATTGGTAAGAAACCCTCTCTTTCACATCTGAGGGTATTTGGATGTGATGCATATTTACATGTTCCAAAAGAGAAATGAACCAAGTTGGATAGTAAATATGAAAAGTGCATCTTTATTGGGTATAAGGATGGTTTAAAGGTTTATAAGCTTTGGAACCCAGTAACAAGGAAGGTTGTGTACAGCCAAGATGTGGTATTCAGAGAGGTAAAAGATGTTATTAAACATGAAGTCCAACCATAGGAACCTAAGAAGATAGAGTTTCAACTTAAGGAGGAAGAATCAGACTCTACAACAGAGGAGGAATCAGAAGATGAAGAGCCACAAACTTCGGGTGTGAGAAGATCACTTCAAGAAAGAAGGCAACCAGAAAGGTATAGTCCATCTTCTTTTTGTTCAAACTTTGCTTTATCTATTACTGATGATGATCCCAGAACTATGAAGGAAGCAGTAGATTCAGAGGATGGAAAACTCTGGAAAGAGGCCATGGTTCATGAAATGGCATCTTTGCACAAAAATGAGGCTTGGGATCTGGTGGAGTTGTCGGCTGGAAGGAAACCCATTGGCAGCAAATGGGTGTTCAAGAAGAAGACAAATGCAGAAGGAAAGGTGGAGAAATACAAAGCTCGGTTGGTAGTAAAAGGTTATTCCCAGGTACCGGGAATTGATTTTGGTGATATTTTTTCTCCTGTTACCAAGGTAACTTCTATTAGATTACTTTTATCTGTTGTTGTTGTTTTTAATTTTAAGGTAGAACAGATCGATGTGAAGACAACATTTCTTCACGGGGATCTCGAAGAGGAAATCTACATGAAGAAACCTAAAGGCTTTACGGTGAAGGGTAAGAAAGAACTGGTATGCAAGTTAAAGAAGTCTTTGTATGGGTTAAAATAGTCACCAAGGATGTGGTATCAGAAATTTGATACATTTATACGGGGACTTGGCTTCACCAGAAGCAAAGCAAATCACTGTGTGTATTTTAAATTAATTGGTGACCATGTTATTTATCTGGTCTTATATGTGGATGATATGTTGTTGGTTGGAAATGACAAAGGAATTATCCAGTATTTGAAGACCCAATTGTCCTCCAAATTCGACATGAAAGATATTGGTGCTGCAAAATATATTTTGGGCATGGAAATTAAAAGAGATCGCGAAAAGAGGAAGATTTGTTTAAACCAGAGGAAGTATGTCGAGACAATACTGGAGAGGTTTAATATGCAGGATAGTAAACCGGTGAAGGTTCCTATTCCTGTAGGTGTGAAGTTATTTATTGAACAGTGTCCCAAGACACAAGAAGAGGAAGATGACATGTCTCGTGTTCCATATGCAAGTGAAGTCGGTAGCCTGATGTATGCAATGGTCTGTACTAGACCAGACATTGCACATGCAGTGGGAGTATTGAGTAGGTTTAAGTCAAACCAGGGAAGGAGCACTAGACAACAGTGAGGCGAGTTTTTAGGTATTTGCGTGGCACTAGTGATTATGGTTTGTGCTACCAAGGAAGACCAGGATTGGACAGAGTGTTAGATATTCGTGGTTTTGCTGATGCACACTGGGCTGGAGATCTGGATCAGAGAAGATATACAAGTGGGTATGTGTTTAACCTATTTGGAGGTGCAGTCAGTTAGATGAGTAAGAAACAATCTGTAGTGGCACTATCAACTACAGAGGGAGAATACATGACAGCCACTCATGCAAGCAAGGAAGAAGTTTGGTTGCAGAGATTGTGTTCAAGTATAGGGTTAGTACAGGGAGCTATAAACATAGACTGTGACAGCCAAAGTGCAATTTTCTTGACAAAGAACCCTGCATATCATTCAAAGATAAAGACATTGATGTGCAGTATTACTTTGTGAGGGATATGATAGAAGACAAAAAGGTGTTGTTGATAAAGGCGGACACTTTGAAGAATACTGCATATGCATCAACAAAATCTATGAGCTCTGAGAAGTTCTCTTGGTGTAGAGAAACAATGGGCGTTGCAAGGTTGGATAAATGACTAAGCTCTCTTGTGGCCCCCTGTGGAAAGAAAACAATAAGTGGGAGAATGTTGGGTTGTGTTATATTCTTTCCACGACTAGCCCACATAGTTAATCGGGGGGCTGAAGCCCCCCCTTCATTGTGTCGATTGCATAGCGGGGGGGTCACAGGGGGTTTGAGGGGTGCAGGTAACCCCCCTCTATGGGGTCTGAGGTAGCACCCCGGAAAATTTTGGTTTTGGACCCTATGTTAGGTTGGGCGGACCTACCTAAGGCTTTGTGCATGATTTTCGCACATGGTTTTGGACACGATGGTTTTTGGTCCATGGTTTTGGACGCGATGGTTTTCGGTCCATGGTGTTGGATGCTTCGGCATGTATAAATATGTATTGTAACATTGAAAGGAATATAATGAAAAATCAAGCTGGTAGTCCCAGTTTTGGGATCCAGGGGAAAATCTCTATGTATATGTTTTTTATGTGTTATGCTCTCGCATTGTTTATTTTCTGTGTTTAGAATTCTTATGCAGGTAATTCCTATACAAGGCTAAAACCTACATGAATGTTCACTGCGGAGAAGCCTCTGCATGTTCTCCCAAAGTTTGTATTGAATGTACTTGTCATGTAGGAACTAGCATATCACATCTCGGCAGGATTGACAACTAGACTGCATCGAAAGAAGAAGGCACCTTGGCCCTCTCTTCCATTGCGGATTGGGTTATATGAGATCCAAAGTATCAAAAAAGTGGATGCTGAAGCAAAACCAATGAAGAAGTACCCATCAATCTTTGAAGCTACAATCCGTATGACCCACATTGCATTGTGAAAGATCATTACATTAGAGTTCAGTTCAAGTGGATCCACGGGGCATGTCATTAGGCCAAGGAGGACCCGTGGAGATATTGCTACAGTTTCTCTAGACCCAATGAACCAGTTAGCCTCACTGTGGAGTGGTTATCAAAGCAACATGAAGTAGCATCACAAAGAGCACCAACAACAGCAATAGAAGCAGTGGCTGCAAAGGCAAGCATACTAGTGCACGATAAAGGTAAGAGTAAAATTCACGATCACATGGAGGAGGAGCAAAGCTGCAAGTTTCGAGCAAATCCACTTGTAGAGAAATAAGTTATGGCTATAGAGGCAAAGGAGCAGCAACGCGACAAGCGAATTTCACGAAGGCAAAGGGGTAAGAAGAGAATGGAAGAAGCAGAGAAGGAGTTACATGAGTTGAGATAGAAACTTCGAAAGGAACAAGAGCTGCACAAATAGGAGAGGGAAGCACAATAGCAGCAGATACAAAAGGGGGTGCAACATGTGAAAATAGACGAAGCAGCACCCATACAAGTAGTTGATTCATCTGAATAGCTAGCATCAAATGAACAGGGTGAAGCAAGACTTTGCTCATGAGATAGAACAAGCACTTCAACAGTTGGATGTAGGCATGGAGCAATAGGAGTTGGAACAGGACACCGACCTCATGCCTCACTACAAAGAGGTCAACTCACCTGCTCCAATGCATCTAGATGATGAGCAAGTCTCGAATGACCATGGAGGCCCTGAGACCCTTGGTGATCAGTAGGAAGAAGATATGCACAACATCTCGTCCGACGAATCCCAACATAGAGTTGTGCAGTCTCGCAGAGTGTCAACTCTGGAGTGATCATAATTGATGTGCACAAACATCGAGGTGCCTTGGCTAATGCAACTAGAGTGTATACCTAAGCCACCAGCTAAATTTTTCACTTCCTAATAGTTGAGAATGAGCAAATGGAAAAGGAACTACAAATGACCAAGCAAGGAGGAGACTTGGTGACAATGTCTACCCGAGCTAAACTAAAGAAGGAAATACTAGATGAAGTATTGTCCCTTGACACAGTTATGCGAGAATTGTACTCAAAGTTTGGTACCGTGCACAAGGCAGTCGTCCATCTCAATGGATGGCAACAGTGATGTGCTAGAAGAGCACGTATCTTGATGAACTTGCATGCTGTTATTGATGACATGCAAAAATGGACAATGAAGTATAAGGGATCCCCACTTCGCTTACCTAAGATGATGAGGGTCGATGCGGTCGAGCTGAAGCCACATATCTGGTGTCAAATCCATAATTATGAAGAGCTCCCGTAGTTCATCACTAGCATACATGCCTCCCATGCACGAGTATTCAAGAGTATGGATGTTGTGGTGTGCACACATGCGATCCCATCACTTGGGACTCTGACCCAGGCAAAGACAATGAAATAAGTCCGACTAGAGTTTGAATCGTAATTCAACGAGTTGATGCGCATTGCCACCAGCCCAGACTTGCCCAACAGTGCAGACATCATGCACAAGTATGTAGCTGGTCCGACCACATTGAAGACAATGTTGTGCATGCTTTCAAACGAGTTGGATAGAGGAGCCTGAGTAGTGTACCCAAATGTTATGGAGGCAAGGGTTAGGTTTCAGACGGATTTTACTGCGGAGCACACGAACACCATCAAGGACTACAAATCTTGGCATCAATATGTTACCGTTGATCAACATAAGGATGTTGACGAGTTGGAATTCCATGGTTGTCTAAGTCAGAGTGATGTCTAGCATGGCTTGCTCAAGCCATTATGTTCACATGGGTACATGTTCATTGTAATGTTAAGTCATGTCAAGTGTAAGTCAAGTGTCAATAGTGAATGTAATAGTCATAGAGTAGGTGAAGAGTCATGAGGGTAGTTGAACGGTCATAAAGGGGAATGTCAACAGTGCCCCACCCTTTGCTATAAATAGTCCCTCATAACTCATTGTATAGGCTTTTGGTTAGCCAAGCTTCCGATAAGACTATCTTGGAGAGAGCTTGGATAGTATTGTAACATGCCTTGGATTCTCCACTACACAGAGCTAGTACATCTCTTTGGAGGAGTAGGCAGATGTGGCTGTAACATTCCACTGTTGGGGCTAGCGAGTGTACATGGATGTATTGTATGACTGGAACTTACACTTCTTTATATAATAAGAGCCAACACATTTCATGCATATGTTGCATTGTATTCTAGTTGACTTGTTTACTCTAAATGGCATATGTATTTGTTTTTTTATGGACACATGTATGGATTGTTCTATATGAGCATGTATGAATATTTATGAAATGTGTTGATTGTTTTAACCATCACTTTGGATTTCCAGTTGACTTTTTTTCCATCTTGTGATGCATCCTTGCTCGTGTGTTCCCTTTCCATCCGAGTATTGTCACAAGTTGCCAAGGGGTGCACTCATCTCAAGCGACATGTGTTAGAACCTCTCATGCACCTTCTTTGACTCACCGCAACAGTCACACCCTTGCTACTAACAGAGTTACCTTAATTTCCTCTGTTCGAAATCGCGATCAAGGCATTGCTATATGACCCACTGCTGGGACCCCTACACCAAATACTCTAAGGTCTAATTGGGACTTCTTATCGGGGATATCCCCTTGACATGTTAGTGGGTCCAACACCGTCAACATTTCTGGCGCTAGAAGGAGGGCCTAATGACAAGTTGTGTCATCTCATCTAGTTTTGAACCTTTTCATATCTTTCATGGATTCTTGCACTCTTCTCCCTCCACGATGTTTCTCGAATCGTGAAGATGTCTCCATCATGGGGGAGTTTTTCGATCTCTTGTCCACTTAGATGTATGACAGTGAAGGCGAAGTGGCCTGGCCTGAGTACTTACTTGGATTTCTTTCCATGCTTCATGAGGAAGATGGGTGTTCTAATGAACAAGCTAGCTTGCTGCTTCCACACACACTTCACGAATCTCCACGTCGATGGCTGCTCAGCGTACCGACTAACAGTGTGCACTCACTTGAGCACTTTTGTGATGCCATTGAAGACACTTTCTATCATTTTGATCCATACCATCTTGACCAAAAACTGTTACAGCAACGGAAGGCTCCACAAGAATCGGTTATGGATGTTTGGTAGCACTTCCAAGACTTATTGTTTCAAGCTTCGAGGAACCAAATGAAATTCACCCATCTTTGGGACCGGTTGGAGTATTGCCTTAAGAAATTTGCTTGTTGAACCTCAGAATTACCCTCTCCTAGACATTTTTTCTCACCTTTTTCTCTCACTTTCTCATAAGATTACAGAGCCAATCAATGATAAATTCTAGGTTTTGTCTTAGGGAAAGCATTAAAATTTCACCATATTATATTTTCATGTTCTTTCTATTTGAATATATTTTTTCAAATTAGCTACAGAATGCAGCCTATTCTGCAACTAACTGTGGATTCCATAGCTACTCTCACGGTTTGGCAGGTTCCAGGTGTCAAATGAAGAATTGGGCCACATGGGCATTTCTATAATCATATCCACATGCATTCTATCCTATTCACTCGGTCCAAATTGATGGAAAGAAAGCCTAAGGTCATGGTAAAAGATGGAGTCAAAATACGTTATCCAGAAGCAGTAGGACTCTTGATTTTCTCTTTCGTAGCTAATCAAGATTCTAACAATTCTATTGCAAATTTAATTCGAATTAGCCACCTGTAGCAAGTTTATCTCATAAACAATTATGTTATTTTCCTATAAATATCGATTGCATGGAACCGAGAAGTAGTTAGAAGTTAGAAGGAATTATGTTAAGTTCAGGGTTTTTACTGATACTCTGTATTCAGACTTTGTTTTGTTCATAATACAAACTTTGTGTTGTCAATGATCATCTAAAGTGCATCCTTAACTAGCTAGCATTCCAACCACATTAGTTGCAGAGGGCCCCTGCACTGAAGGAGGTTTTTCATTTGTTGTTCTCAGTTTAATTTCCATTACTATGTTTTCAACAAATTTGTTTTCTAATTTAGAATGATATTTCATTTCAATTTTTAACCAATAGCGTAAGGGTAAAATCACAACTATGCAACCTTGTTCTTCTAAGATATTTCATGGAGAAAAATGACTTTGTTTCCAAACTGAATTAAGATTAAAGTAATAAGAATACACAATTGCTTAGTTTTCTTACTATTTTGTCATTCATTCTCTTAGAACAGAATTGTCAATTAACTATGTTAATGGATGTATTCAAAAGCCAGTTCAAGATGATGATGATCCTAAACTAAATGGTTAAATGTCTAATTCATATAGTGATTGAATTTAGTTAGTACATTGTTAGTTTTACTTGATTTTACCTTTTTGCTTTCAGATCCTTACTTAGTTGCATCACTGATATTCCCAAAAATCATTTCAAGGAGATTAATTTAATCATATTCCAAAATTGAATGGCTGAATATTTAATCAATGGAATTACTGAGTTACCTTTTGCATCAAATTCACTCTTGGTTTTAAGAATTAGATCCATGGATTAGGATTAATGATAAGATAGATGCTCTATTTTCTTATTAGGTTCTAACTAGCCAATAGTTCTTGGTCCATTTTTAGGAAATTAGATTAACTTAGGAACATTTCATTTCCTTTAAAATTCACTATATCCACTTAAATTTTATCATAGTTTCAGGTTGTACATTCTTAGACATCAAAGAATAGAAACCCCCCAGAAACAACATAAAATACAAAACAACGAAGTAAGAGAAAGGTTAGATAAGCATATATGGTGCACCACACTTCATCAGTTTACAAACCTCGGTTGATAATTTATGCAAGCAATTTAGGACACTAAATTGACTAAACATTTTGGCGCCGTTGCCAGGGAAGTGTAATTAGGTAACCTCATCTCTTACATCTAAAAAATGATATGCATAGAGAAAGAGACTCTAGGGGTATATTCTTAGCTAGAGGCGGGAGTTTAATTCCTACAACACGACTTACTCCACCAAGACTAAGAAGAGATACACCTCCATCTCAAACTCATATTCCTAGCCATAGACTTCCTGAAGTTCTAAGGTCAGAAATCCAATTAAGAGGATCTCCTACTTCATCTACTGAGGCAGTCCTAGAGGAAGAAAATCTTGGATCTCCAACAAAAGGAGTAGCCTTTTTCACCTCTACAGGGGAACATATTTTAGTTGAATAATTAAGAATTCCTAGTGGAGAGGGAGAAGTAGAACCTTTCTTTCACATACCATTGATAGAGGAACCAAAGGAAGAGAAATTAGCCTTGCAAGTTGAATCTTATATTAACTCTAAAGAAACTATAATGGCAAGAAGAGAAGAAGAAGGAGAGGATTGAGAATTTACACTATTTGGAGGAGGAAGAGGTAGAGGAAATAATGGAGAAGGTAGAGGAAATATGGAAGTTGATAATTCTTTTGGATTCCCTATAGTTGATGAAGAAACAGATGCCACAATGAAAAATATCTCACCTTCTGTCCTCCCAAATTTTCATGGATTAAAATGTGAAGATCCTGAAACCTTTTTATTTGAATTTGAAGTCTTGTGCAGAACTTGTGATTATTTACAAGACTCTCAAAAACTCAAATTGTTTCCTTCAACATTGAAAGGAGCTGCTTTAAAATGGTTCATGGGATTGGTCACTCAGTCTATTAGAACATGGAATGACATGAAGAAAGTGTTTTTAGATAGGTATTTGGATTATTTCATGCCTATCAATCAAAAATATGAAGCGTTTAAAATGATGCAAAGAGAGGACGAAAATTTTGAGGATTTAATTGAAAGATTCAACTATAACTTAAAAAGAGAAAAAATGGATAACTTAGATCAAGATACTTTAAAAGATATTTTATTAAAAGCCATTTGAGATGAGTGGATAGACATCCTTAACATGATGGGGAAGGGAGATATCTCTCAACTCCCATTAAGTGACATTGTAGAATTATGTGTTTATCTCTCAAGAGGAAAATCCAAAACTGGGAAAGGTCCAAGAGATCCTTCTCTTATTAGAGTGAATAAATCTGCAACTGGATCAGTGAGTAGGGCAGAAATTGGAAACATGCTTGGTGAATTTAAAACAGATATTCTAGGGAGCCTTAGTGAACAGATAAACACCCTTAAGTTACAAAACAAGCAGAAAGCCGAGACTAATTCTTTAGCTATTTTCTATCCCAAATGCAGAAAGAAGCATGCTTTAAGAGAATGCCCTTTGGTTGCAAAAATCATAGAGACATGTGTGATTTGCTCAGAAAACCATGAGACCAAGATTTGTCCTTCAATTCCTAGTCTTAAGGTTGTTTTTCAAGAGGAAACAATTTAAAATCCAACAAAATCTCTATTCTTTGTCTCCAGAAGACCTTGGCAGGGGCCACACAACCAGGGTTTTAACAACCAAATGTATATTTAGCCCCCACCAAATTGGAATTCTTGGCAGCAACCTTGGCTTGAATCTCAATCTCAATCTCAACCTTGGGCTCAAGGAATGAAAAATCCCTATGGAATATTCTCTCAATACTATCAATATCCTCCATCATATCCAAACTATCCTCCCCAACAAATTCCTCAACAAAATCAACAACCCCAACTTCAAAACCAAAATCCTCAACTTTCACTGCCATTCCCACAGAGACCAAATCAGTTACTTGCCCAACCATTACCAAACCCCAACAATAAAAATCCTCAGAATACCTATATGGTGGAAGGACAACAATTTCCAACTTATATGATCACTCCTTTAGATCTCAATGATGTCCAACTGAGATTTGGTAGGATATTAGAAAAGAAAAAGCCTTCTGTAGTTATTCAAGAACAAGACAATTCTGAGGAAGATTCTCTACAACCAAATAAAAGTTTTGAAGGAACTTCTCTTCAAAATCAGAATACTAAAAATTAAAAACAGAAAGAACCAATAAACTCAACTCCTATCATAGAGAAACCACCAGTATCCACTTCTACACCTCCTTTTCCTAAAAGATTACAAGTTGATAGAGGGGTAGAAAATCATATTATGTTGCCTAATTATGATTTTCTAGATGAATTGAAAAATGTCTGTATCAAAATCCCCTTGTTACAAGGCATTAAGGAGATTCCAATTCTAGCTAAAATAATAAAGGAATTGAGCATGAAGAAACCAAAAAGAAAAACAAAAGAAGTAAAAGGAATTTAGTTGATAGGAAAAATAGCAGACATAATGATGGAAAAAATTTCCATACAAAAATATGTAGATCCAGGAAGTCCAATTGTAAAAACACATATCAATCGAGTTGAAATTCTGAATACATCGATTGATTTAGGAGCAGTAATAAGCATCATGAGCAAACAGACTATGGAACAGCTCAAGCTTCCCAATCTTCTTTATACACCTACATTACTGCAATTGGTAGATAGATCTGTAATCAAACCAGATGGTGTGTTAGAAGATATTTCAGTGTCCTTAGACTCTTGGGATTACCCTGTTCATTTTATGATCTTAACCCTGAAGAACAATCTAGGAGAACATTCACTTATATTAGGAAGACCTTAGCTGACTACAACTGATGTTTTCATTAGCTGTAGATCTGGTGATATGTATATCTCTGATGGTAATTCAACTAAGAAATTCACTCTATATCCTCTAGCAAGAACAAGCATAGAGATAGATGACAAAGAATGCATTGATGATGAAAATGCTATTCAGCCTCTCTTTACTATTTCAACCATTAGTGAAGATAGTCAAACCTTAAATATAATGGAAAATTTTGAATCGTCTCCAAAATATGAACATGATCAATTTCAAGAAAAATCCAATATTCAATATTTGTCATCTAGGAAGATGTATCTTTATTCTATGGAAGAATTTGGTAGCTTTACACTTGAAATCTTTCCAGGAAAAACATTGAACATAAACAATAACTTGGAAAAATTACAACAAGAAAAGCTAATCAAAACATTACAACAACATTCCTCTGCATATGCATGGGAATACACTGACATGAAAGGAATTAGTCCTAAGACTTGTGTACATCACATCTACATTGAGGAAAATTGTAAACCTATCAGACAACCTCAAAGAAGGATGGATCCAAATCTTAGGGAAATTGTGAAAGAGGAGTTGCAAAAATTGTTGAATGTAAACTTCATTTAGCCAATTTCAGACAGCCAGTGGGTTTCTCCTCTAGTGATTGTGCCTAAAAAGAATGGTAAATTGAGGGTATGTATCGATTATCGAGAATTGAATAAAGCTACCCTAAAATATCATTTTCCTCTTCCTTTTATAGATCAAGTGTTAGATACATTAGCAGGTAAGAAGTATTTCTCATTTTTGGATGGTTTTAGTGGTTACAATCAAATTCATGTAGCACCTGAAGTTCAAGATAAAACCACATTCACCTGTACATGGGGAACTTATGCCTATCAAGTACTTCTTTTTGGATTGTGCAATGCAGCTTCAACATTCCAAACGGCAGTACTAGGAATTTTTTCTGATCTAATACATGATTGTGTAGAGGTGTATATGGATGACTTTATAGTTTATGGGAATACATTTGAAGAAGCTTTAGAAAATTTGGAAAAAGTTCTTAAAAGATGTAAGGAAACAAACCTTTCATTAAGCCGTGAAAAATGTTTTATGATGTAACAGAAGGGATTGTTTTAGGACATCACATTTCAGGAGATGGAATTAAAGTTGATAAATATAAAGTTGAAGTAATCTCTAAACTATCAATTCCAAGTTGTCAAAAGGGTGTTAGAAGTTTTCTAGGATTCACAAGATACTATAGAAGGTTTATAGAAAATTTCACTAAACTAGCATCCCCACTATTCAAATTACTCACCAAAGATTGTGAATTTAATTGGAATCCTGATTGTCAGTTGGCATTTGAGACTTTAAAAGAAAAATTTTCTGAAGCACCCATCTTAAGAGGCCCAAATTGGAAACTACCTTTTCACATTTCAACAGATGCTTCAGATACAACTCTGGGAGCTGTATTAGGAAAAAAATATTTGATCCCTTATGCCTTCTATTACACAAGCAAGAATTTGACTCCCAATGAGTTAAATTACACTGTAACTGAAAATGAATTCTTAGATTTTGTTCATGCTATCAACAAGTTCAGACATTACATAATAGGCTATGAAACCTTTTTTCATACAGATCACTCTTCAATTAGGTACTTAATGAATAAACATATTACTAATGGCAAAGTTACAAGGTGGTTATTAATCCTGCAAGAATTCAACATCATTGTTCTAGATAGACCTGGAAAACAAAACACAGTTGCTAATTTCTTGTCTAGAATTCAAAATATCAAAGATGACACTCCAGTTGAAGATAAATTTACTGGTGAATATCTTTTTGCAGTAACTAATCAAACCCCTTGGTTTGCAAATATTGCCAATTACTTAATCACAGGAAAATTACCTTCACATTTTTTTCCTAAGGAGAAAAGAAAAATCATTCAAACACGTGCAAGTTACTCATGGATTACTAATGAATTGTATAAAAGTGGTCCAGATCTCATGATCAGAAGATGTGTTCGAGAAGATGAAATGCCTCAAATTCTTAAGGCATGTCATGATGAACCTTGTGGTGGACACTTTGCTAACAAGAGGATAGCCTATAAAATCCTTCATTTAGGATATTATTGGTCCTCCATCTTCAGATATGCCAAAGTATATGTCAAAAGCTATGATAACTGCCAAAGGGTAGGAAAACCTACTCATTCAGATGAAATGCCACTACAAACTCAGGTACTCATTGAACCTTTTGAAAAATGGGCCTTGGAATTTGTTGGACCAATTGATCCTCCATATAAACAAAAGAAGTATATTTTGGTATGCACTAATTATGTCACTAAATGGGTAGAGGCTAAAGCAATACCTTTTCCTAATGAAAAATCTCTAGTTAATTTTCATTTTGAGGACATCTTCACGCATTTTGGTGTTCCAAGAGAAATTGTGACAGATCAGGGATCTCAATTTACATCTAAAATGGTGGAAAAGCTTGTGGAAGATTACAAGATAAAACACAGAAAGTCTACTTCTTATAATCCACAAGCAAATGGTCAAGTTGAATCTACCAATAAGGTGATTGAAGGAATTCTCACTAAGACTGTACATACACACAAAAGAGATTGGGAAAAAAAGCTTCCTGAAGCCTTATGGGCCTACAGAACTACATGGAGGAACACAACAGGACATACTCCCTATGAGCTTGCTTATGGGAGGCAAATCCTGTTCCCTATAGAGCTTCAAATCAGAATCTTCAAGATGGCAGTCCAATTGGGACTAGATTTATCAGAAGCACAGAAACATAGATTGGAGCAACTCAATGAGCTTGATGAAATCAGGTAAGATGCAATTCAAAGAACTAGTTTAGTCCAACAACAAAGGGCTAAATGGCATGATAAATATATCAAGGAGAAAAAGTTTCAAGTAGGGGATTGGGCGGTTTTGTTTGATTCAAAATTCAAAGATTTTCAAGGAAAGTTTCAGACTCATTGGCTTGGGCCATATGAGATTGAAGAAGTATTTAATAATGGAGCAGTGAGAATAAGGACAATAGATGAAAGAAAGGTACCTCTTCTTGTGAATGGTCATCGATTGAAGATATATCATAACCCAATTTCAAGAGAGGATTTTGTCAAGATTTTCCAAGATAACACTGAAATGAAGTTGGTGAAGAACAATTCTTCTTCTCCACTAACTTAGCTTTTATTTTTCCTGTATATATATATATATATATATATATATCATCATAAAGAAAAAACATTAAAAAAAATATAATAAAATGTATAAATATGAAAACCAATTATTATTTGGCATACTTATACATAAAATACAGGGTGAAAATCAGAGATTTCTGACATCCTATATTTTACATTTCCTTTCTGCAATAAGTAGTGACATAAAGCTACATTCATTTGCAGTTCACAATCTACAAATTCATTTCATTTTACAGTTTCATTTCATCTCACTCCACTTTCATTCCATTTCACTGTCATATTCCATTTCCATTTCATTTCACATTCATGTTCCATAGCCATGCTTCATTTTTATCATGTTTTGTAGCTGATTCCATTCTGCAGCTAATTTAATTCTACAGCTATATCTCCTTCAGCAGCTCTGGCATAATTATACAGCTTACAAACAAATGATTATTGCAGGAAATTGAAGAATCTTGTTTTGAAGACCAATATGATAAAAGGGTCCCTACGGATCAACGCCAAAGAAAAAAACAAATGAAAAGGTCAAGTTCTAAAAGGTAAAGTGAAAAAATTTATTTTAAATAGCAAGGTTGAAACATAAATAATATATAATATGGATATTCATATGTTTCCTTGACGAATCATCATTTGATTTGATTGCAATCTCCATCATACTACATATCCGCCACATCCTCCATATTTTGTCACATAACGGTCCATAATTAACTCCCTCATTGTTATTAACAGTCATGACTACAACGTGACATACTTGTCTATGTTTCTCCAAAACCCCTAACATCTACTTATTTAATACAAACCCACAATTCCTTTCACCGTATTCGTAGTCAATTCATTTCATAAAACCAGGAAGGGTAATTCTGAAGGTTGAGAACTCTGCATAGTAGAAGGCATGGGGATAATTGTCAAATCAAAACTAGTAGGAGAAAAGTACATGGAAGGATACCCACAACTCAAATAAATGTTGTAGAAAGATGGATGGCTTAAATTCATCGAGAAATTTGATGGTTTTCATAAGGAGATTACAAAATCCTTTGCTCGATCTTTTGATGGCACAGGGGTAGAAATTGGAGATATCAAGTTTGTAGTGACTGAGTCATTCATAACCGAGCCTACAGAACTTCCAAGGCATGGTGAAAGATGGTTCAAGAACAAGGAGTTCCACAATGAATCATGGAAATTAATACTCAAAAACCCAGGTATGCATGTCTCTGTTTTTAGAAAAGGAATTCCCATTTTAGGTCTTAAAAGTAAGTGGAGGAACATGCTCTTGATATTACAGAAATTTATCACTTGTGAGGGGAGATTTGGTTGCATGTATGTCTACCATATCCATTTACTGATGAATTTATTAGAAAATGGAGAAACCAATATTCCTTTCTTCTTGCTAAATAGTTTAAGAAGGATGGCTTAAAATGTGCAAAAGAAAATAGAGTTCATAGATACAACCATGTATCATCATGGGCTGATAAAGATATTGATTGAGCTTCATTTAAAAAGAATAGGAGATACCTGGGAGAATTTCCTTATTAGAAACCATTTCCAAGAAGTACCAGAATCACCTAAAAAAGATAATGTCAGAACAAGTAGAAGAAAGAAGACTGCTATAACTATTGAAAGAAGACCTGAGTCTTCATTACAGAAAGATGATGAAAAGTTAATCTCTGAAGAATTGACAGAAATCAGGAAGAAAATCAAGGCAAGAGAGAAGATAAGAAAGGAGAAAAAGGTCACAAATGAGGAGAATGTAAATCCTCCACAAATTAGAAGAAGCTCTAGACTCCAAGGTTTGGTAAAGAAAACATCATCAAAAGGGATAGAGTTTATAAATTTAGATGAGGAAACCCCAAAAACATCTCATGTTAACATCTCTTTTGCACACATTCCTCAAAATTCTCCTGTTCATCATTTTGAAGCTAGCCCAAGCAGAAGATCTACAGGCATAGACCTAGTGCAGCAACTTATATATGATTATATAGAATCAATGGAGAAGATAAGTGCCTCAATGAACCCAAAACCTTCTATCAATCCACAAAAACCTCTAATCGATACTCTCAAAGAGGAAATTTATGAATTAGAGATATTGAACAGACATATCAAATAGGAGAATGAAACCTTGAAGGAACAAAATAAATTGGACAAGGCAATTCGCGATAATACCATTCTACATCTAGGACTGTGGTATAAGAAAAAAAGGAAAGTGAAAAGAAATAATAAGATTTTGAACAGAGCAGTCATTAACCTTAAGTACAAGCTTCTTATGAGAAAGCCCAAAATGACAGTCACTTCAAAGAAGAGAAAAAGAAGGAAATTGGATGTACTGGAAGAGGTGTCTAAGCAAATGCATTAGGGAGGAATAACTCACATTTTTGGCAAATTACATGAGGACATGCAATGATTTTGCAGTGGGGGTATGTTGAACCTCAGAATTACCCTCTCCTTGACATTTTTTCTCACCTTTTTCTCTCACTTTCTCATAAGATTATGGACCCAATCAATGATAAATGCTAGGTTTTGTCTTAGGGAAAGCATTAAAATGATCACCATATTATATTTTCATGTTCTTTCTATCTGAATAGATTTTTGCAAATTAGCTACAAACTGCAGCCTATTCTGCAGCTAACTGTGGATTTTGTAGCTACTCTCATGGTTTGGAAGGTTCTATGTGTCAAATGAAGAATTGAGCCACATGGGTATTTCTATAATTATCTCCACATGGATTCTATCCTATTCACTCGATCTAGATTGATGGAAAAGAAAGCCTAAGGTCATGGTCAAAGATGGAGTCAAAATACGTTATCCAGAAGTAGTAGGACCTTGATTTTCTCTTTCATAGATAATCAAGAGTCTAACAGTTATGTTGCAAATTTAATTTGAATTAGCCCCCTGTAGCTGATCAGAAGTTTAAACAGTCCTATTGCAATTCAAATTAGCCACATGTAGCAAGTTTATCTCATAAACAGTTATGTTATTTTGCTATAAATATCGGTTGCATGGAACCAAGAAGTAGTTATAAGTTAGAAGGAATTACGTTAAGTTCAGGCTTTTTGCTGATACTCTGTATTCAGACTTCGTTTTGTTCATAATACAAACTTCGTGTTGTCAATGATCATTTAAAGTGCATCCTTAACTAGCTAGCATTCCAGCCACATCAGTTGCAGAGGGCCCCTACACTGAAGGAGGTTTTTCATTTGTTGTTTTCAGTTTAATTTCCATTACTCTATTTTCAGCAAATCTATTTCCTAATTTAGAATGATATTTCATTTCAGTTTTTAACCAATAGCGTAAGGATAAAATCACAACTATGCAGCCTTGTTCTTCTAAGATATTTCGTGGAGAAAAATGACTTTTTATCCAAAATGAATTAAGATTAAAGTAATAAGAATAAATAGTTGCTTAGTTTTCTTACTTTTTTGTCATTCATTCTCTTAGAACAAAATTGTCATTTAAATGTGTTAATGGATGTTTTCAAAAGCCATTTCAAGATGATGATGATCCTAAACTAAATGGTTAAATGTCTAATTCATATAGTGATTGAATTTACTCAGTACATTATTAGTTTTACATGATTTTACCTTTTTGATTTCAGATCCTTAGTTGCATCATTGATATTCCCAAAAATCATTTCAAGGAGATTGATTTAATCATATTCCAAAATTGAATGGTTGAATGTTTAATGAATGCAATTACTGAGTTACCTTCAGCATCAAATTCACTCTTGGTTTTAAGAATTAGATCCATGGATTAGGACTAATGATAAGATAAGATAGATGCTCTGTTTTCTTATTAGGTTCTAACTAGCCAATAGTTCTTGGTCCATTTTTAGGAAATTAGATTAACATAGGAACATTTCTTTTCCTTTAAAATTCATTAGATCCACTTAAATTTTCTCATATTTTTAGATTGTACATTCTTAGACATCAAAGAATAGAAACCCCCCAAAAATAACATAAAATACAAAACAACAAAGTAAGAGAAAGGTTAACTAAGCACATATAGTGCACCACACTTCATCAGTTTACAAACCTCATTTGATAATTTATGCAAGCAATTTAGGACACTAAATTGACTAAACACTGCCCATCCCAAGAAGAAGATTGAGATTAAGCCTCGCTCAAAATTCTTCAATGAGGGAGTTGCGCAATCTCATGTGGATGTGGTCACTGTCTCGATTCACTGTCTGCCTTCACCTCATTTAACAGCTCCACCATTGCTGAGTGATGCTGAGGATCATGCTCACACACTTGTTCATCTTTCACATCCTCCCAACATCACTTCACTCAATTTTTGCACATATTTGGTTGTGATTCCTTCAAGTTATCATATGCATTCTATTCTATGACCTCCATCTTCGCACTCGGGTGTTCCTCCAGATGATATTGTCTTGTGTTCATCCATTGCGAACTCTTCACTTGTTGAGGATGAGGAACAATCCACTTATGGAGTTGGTGTTACACAACCAGCATGTGTTGTCATTCATGAAGAGTATGAGTAGGATCTTGAGCATCAACTCTCGGCAAAGGATGACTCCCTTCCATCCGATCCCCCTCTGTTCTTTCTTAACATCGTTGGTGAACCTACCATCCATGATTTCACATGTGTGTCTTCATCCACGGATGCACCCATTGTTGATCACTCGCTGGACATGCCAGATGTTGGTCCATCATTCGATAATGGAGAGGATAAGTTATTTGCTGAAAATCCACTTGATCTTTCATCTGTCCTTTTTGAAAACACAAAGGATGAGTTTGTTCGCTTTTCATCTACCCCTCTGTTTGATTCATCTGATCATGAGGATGTCAATGCAATCATTGATTTTTCTGATCATGGTGGTTGTGGTCCATTTTTTTCCATATTTGATCACGATCATGGCTCTATCAAAGTTGATCTTTCGAAGCCACTAATTTATGATGATCTATCTGATGAAGAAATTGAAACACCCAAGACTATTGAGGCACTTCAACCCAAGCCAATGGTTATGTCAGGCCCTCGCTCTCTTGGGGTTAGTCTCACTTCTAATCATGAAACTGTTCAATCACCCAAGGCTCCTCATCACTCATATGTATGCATTGAAGATCCACCTCACACACAGATCATACTTCCTCCACTCGAACTGCACGATCCCATCGCTCATGCATTGGAGGAATCTTACATTGCAAGCACTCATTCGTGACGCAAGTTGTCTTTGTTTCTTTTGTTTGCTTGCATGTCACAGTCAAGAGTGTGCTTATGTTTCAAAGTTTCACGCAGTGTCACACAACACTATGATAAGTCCACGGACTACTCATCATGTGCCTACACTCACTTATGTCCTATGGGCACTTTGAAACATGAAGTGTGTTTGTCTTCATCGTTATATATTTCTTGTTCACTCGTTCGCACAATTGGGTTCCTCACGGACCAAGCCTTCACCAACATAGGTTAACCAATGCACAGATGGTTGCATTGGAAATATCACTTCATGTGATTAGGCCCATGCACCGTTAGTGTAGTATTAGTAGTGTTCGGTTTCAATTGTTTGCTTGCATGCTTTGTTTGTTTTTTTATTTTCTTGCTTGTTTGCTTACTTACTTTACTTTTAGTTTCACTTCTTCTCTTGCTTTGCTTGTTTCGTTTAGTTTTCTCGTTTCGTTTGTAGGTTAGTTTCGCATGAAACCATGTATGACTCTTGAAACGAGCTGGGTGAAGTACAAGAGGGCTTGTATAGCTGTCACTACTTGGTTATATGTCATCTTGCCTCTGTATGAAGAGCTTGTTACTTTTAGTCCATGATACATCAAAGGAAAGTACGTATTGTTCGAAGTGAACCTTGGTGAAAACATAACGCTTGCACTCTAACTAGTGTCACATTCTCTAGTCGGTTGTTTTTTGGTTAACCCTTGTCAGCTTAGTCAAGTAGAGTAAGGTGAGGGGGAAAACCTTAACAGGCACGTCAAAGATATAATAAATTACTTCTCTACTGGAACAACCTCTTCTACTCTCAATAAGTTGGGATCCCTCTTCCGCCTCTGAAATGAATAAGTGCTATGCACAGTTGAAAAAATGAAAAAGTAAAAAAAAAGATCAAAATGAAAATGAATAAGGTGAAAGAAGAGAAAGGCTTCATGCAGAGGGAGGTGATGCAAGTAACTCCACCAGGGTACTGACTAGGCTCGCTGTAAGTAGGGCCATGCTTGTGTTCCTATGTGACTCCGCCGGGGTATTTTCCAGGCCTGTTGGCAGTGAAGCAACACCAGAGATGAAACTAAGACTCTGACAACTATACTACTTGTGCACCAATATATCCCTCAACCCTAATCAAAACAACTTTGTTGAATTGGCTTGGAATGTGTGTCAATCGACCAAGATTTTGGCAGATGTTACATCTTACAATCAAGCTAGTGTGAAACCAAGATGAGATGAGAACTGAACAATACTTCCGAAGGTGTTAGACTTTCTCTTCACGAACAAGCTCCATTCATAGAGCTAAAGTTCTACCAGTGTGTTGCCAAGTGTTGTAGCGACTACAACCACCCTCCAAAATTTTGCCTTAGCTTCATTTTGGAGCCTCCCTACCAACCTTTCACAACACCTTCTCTTGCTTCGTCAAGTACACAAGCTTCAGTGCTTTGGTCACACAAAGGAAGCTTGTTGATCACAGCTTGATGCATTCCCCTCACAGGCTGATCACCTGGACTTGGTCGAGCTACAGGCTAAGAAGCTCCCCCAAGAAATTGCACATTTCTAGAAGGAAACTAGCCCTCCCTCCAAAAATTGCGCAATGCTTTCTGGCAGCCTGCTCAGCTCCAGAATTGCGTAATTCTACCAGTCAACACTCCTAGTGAAAATTGCGCAATTTTCCCCAGCAGAGCTTCTCAGCCCAAAATTTGTGCAAATCTAGGTAGCAGTCAGCTGCTCTGCCTAGAAATTGCACAAATCTCCTGGGTAGCTAGCCCAACTCCCAGCTAGAAATGTGCATTTCTCATGCAATTGAGCAGCTTCATGCATGAGCAGTTCGGTTGACCACTTCCACCTGAGATCAAGGAAACTTGACTTGCATGCATAGCTTCATTTTCCCATAATAGAAAAAGGAAACATGCAAAAGGCATCCTATGATTTAGGGAGATATTTTTAACAGCTGGATGTTACATGAAAAGTTGTTTTAGAAACTTTCCTCCAAGTGTTGTTTTTTCCTAGATTTGTGGCATGCGCGTCATGAGCCCAAAATTATTTATTGGATGCATCAGATCTCATTCTTTCACATCGATCTTGGAGCTTTGACATCCCACATCACATCCAGGACTCTTCGACTCATCCGGCTTGACTATTCACGGGTAAGTGGCCTCAACTCGTCTTTTTCAACATTTCTGTCGCTTTTTGTATATTCTCTTTTGTGAGTGTTGTTTGCTTGATTTCTTTGAATTCTTGTTGTCATTTACATGTGTGCTATCTTGTCCTAGCTCTGTTTCAATTTTCCTTGCTATCTCACTGTTGTCGCATGCATGAAATTGTTTTACACGAACGTATGCCGAATCGGCGAATCGCTTCACACACATGCATGTTGATATGTTCACTGAATATTTAATTCATGTTTGCATGCACTGTCAATCACTTCTACTTTCACTTAGTGTCACCATGCATTCACTGCCTTATTTTCTTTTAGTTTTCCATCGGCGAGTTGGGCATACCTCAGCCCAGACTATGCCTTCACTAAGACAACATTGCGCAATCTAGGGAAGGAAGAGTCTGTCTTCCTCTCCGGAATGTGCATTTCTACCCAGCACTATCCTCCAAGATTGTTTTGTGCATTTCTAAGGGAGAGTGACTGCTGGCCCAGAAAATTGCGCAATGCGCTCCCTGAGCCTGCAATCACTCCCAACTAGAATTGCACATTGCACAATCCCAACAGCCAATCTGGATTGCACATTGCGAAAGTACAACAACAAGTCTTACCTCCTAGATAGCCCAAACTTCCTTTTACGTAGTTTTGTCAGCCAGTCACCTAGCTTCCCAGAAGAAATTGCAGAATCTTGCCCATCAGTCTCCCAGGTATGTGTTGTGTCACTCACCGAATTTTCTTTGTTTTTCGCTAACATATTTCTTTCCATGCATGTTTATTTTCTCCAGATCTTTCATGTGTTCATCTATCTCAATGGCTTCCAAGAGAATAGGATCACAGGACACTGATGGAAATTTAGCTGGAGCAACAGTTGAGCGAGTGTCCTCCAGTCTTTCGATCTATGAGGATATAGAGTTTTATCTAGACAAGGACATCAAACTGAAGTGGAAAGAGGTCAATGAAACATTTTCAGACACTTTTGGGGAAGACCTCAAAGACTGTCAGGTGTACGTCAACATTCACAAGTTTGGCTTGTACCAGATTTCATGAAGATATCCCGCATTCCCATGCATAGACATGATACACTGGATCATCTCTCACACTGATCCTGAGATTATGACCTTGAGTAATTCTAGTAGGATGAAGCTTGCGACCTTCTAGGCACGCGATTATGATGAGATGTATTAGATGTTAGAGCTCATGACCGTCATGAAGACTCCATTCAACTTACCCAACAATAGTGCTATCTATAGAGACATTCTGAGGAATTGGGTAAAGGAGCCAACTCGATTCAGGTTGAAACCCAACCAGATCTACAAGAAAAAGACATTGACGAAGGCGTACCAATACTTGGTCATATTTGCATGCTGACTATATGGCCATGCAAGCAAGGAAACCTTCCCACAGAGTTGGGTGGTTGCATAGGACCAATTGGCTAGAGAAGGAAAACCATGTAACTGATCCGGCATATTGTCTCATCAGCTGAAGGAAAAAGTAACAAAGTCTTGACAGTCACCCGGAGGTATGCCCGTAGAGATTTATATGTCTGCCAACATCTTAGATGCAGTCTATGCCCGACATGATTTCCCGGGCTTGGACTGGGTATGGTCAACGGCGGAGACTGTTGTGAACAAGTATTTGAATTTGTTGTCTGAATGCAGCTTCAAAGGAGTAATCACATGGATGCCTGATCAGTTTTTCACCCCTGTGTACAAGATGATATTCGAACTGGATCCATCGTGCATGTCAAATGAAGCAATGGAGGCATTGATAGGAATTGTAGATTGGTATGCCTCATCGTCCGACACTTTCATCCGAATATTCAGTGCGGAGAAGCCTCTGCATGTTCTTCCGAAGTTTTCCTTGGATATACTTGTCATACAGGAAGTAGCATATCACATCTTGACAGGATTTACAGCTAGACTGCATCGAAAGAAGAAGGCACCTTGGCCCGCTCTTCCATTACGGATTGGGTTATATGAGATCCAAAGTATCAAGCAATTAGATGTCGAAGTATAATTGATGAAGAATTACCAATTCAACCTTCAAAGCTACAATCCGTATGACCCACATTTCATTGTGAAAGATCACTGCATGAGATTTCAGTTCAACTGCATCCACGGAGCATGGCATTGGGCCAAGGAGGACGCATGGATATATTGCTATAGTTTCTCTAGACCCAATTAACCATTTGGCTTCGCTGTGAAGTGTTTATTGAAGAAACATGAAGCATCATCACAAAGAGCAACATCAGCAGTGGCAGCAAAGGCAAGCATACTAATGCCTGACAAAGGTAAGAGGAAGATTTTTGATCGCATGGAGGAGGAACAAAACTGAAAGTTTCAAGTATATCCACTTGTAGAGAAAGCAGCTATGGCTATAGAGGTAAAGAGGTAACATCGCGACAAGCGAATCGAACAAAGGCATAGGGATAAGAAGAGAATGGAAGAAGCAGAGAATGAGTTTCATGAGCTGAGGGAGGAACTCTGAAAGGAACAAGAGTTGCACAAATAGGAGAGGGAAGCATAGAAGTAGCAAATACAGCAGGGGGCACAACATGTGAAAATATATGACTTAGTGCTCGTACAAGTAGTTAATTCATCTGAACAGCTGTCATCAAGCAAATAGGGTGAACCATCATAGGTTCAAGACTTCAATCATGAGATAGAACAAGCACTTCAACAGTTGGATGCAGACATGGAGCAGCAGGAGTTCGAACAGGACACCGACCTCATGCCTCACCACAAAGATGTTGACTCACCCACTTCAATGCACCCAGATGATGAGAAAGTCTCGAATGACCAAGGAGACACTGAGACCCTTGGTGATCAATCGAAAGAAGATATGCACAACATCTCATTTGACAAATCCCAACATAGATTTGTGCAGTCTCGCAGAGTGTCAACTCTAGAGGATCATATGTCTCCTGCACAAGTTCAGGAATGAGTGATCGTGACTAATGTGTGCAAACATCTAGATTCCTTGGCTGATACAACTAGAGTGTATGCCGAAACCACCAGCTCAAGTGTTTGCTTCCTAATAGATGAGAATGAGTGAAGGGAAAAGGAACTACAAACAGCCAAGCAAGGAGGAGACTTGGTGACAATGTCTGCCGAGCTGAACTGAAGAAGGAAATACTAGATGAAGTATTTTCCCTTGACGCAGTTATGTGAGCATTGTACTCCAAGTTTGGTACCATGCACAAGGCAGTGGTCCATCTCAACAGATGGCAACAATGATGTGCTAGAAGAGCACATATCTTGATGAACGTGCATGCTGATGTTGATGACATGCAAACATGGATGATGAAGTACAAGGGAGCCCCACTACACTTGCCTGAGATGATGAGGGCAAATGTGGTCGAGTTGAAGGCACTTATCCAGAGTCAAATCCAGAATTATGAAGAGATCCCGCAATTTATCACTAGCATATAGGCCTCCCATGCACAAGCATTCAAGAGTATGGATGTTGTGGTGTGCACACATCCGACCCCATCACTTGGGACTCTCACCCAGGCAAATACAAAGAAATAACTTTGACTAGAGCTTGACTCGTACTTCAATGAGTTGACGCACATAACCATCAGCCCAAACTTGCCCATTAGTGCAGAAATCATGTACAAGTATGTAGTTGGTCCGACCACATTGAAGACAATTATGCGCATGATTTCAAACGAGTTGAACATACAATCCCAAGCAGTATACCCATATGCTATGGAGGAAAGGGTTGGGTTTCAGATGAATGTCACTGCGGAACACAAGGACACCATCAAGGACTACAGATCTTGGCATCAATATGTTATTGTTGATTAGCAAGAGGATATTGAGGAGTTGAACTTCCATGGTTGTTTAAGTCAGAGTGATGTATAGCATGGCTTGCTCAAGCCATTGTGTTCACATGGGTACATGTGCATTATAATGTTAAGTCATTTCAAGTGTAAGTTAAGTGCCAATAGAGAATGTAACAATCATAGAGTAGGTGAAGAGTCATGAGGGTAGTTGAACGGTCGCAAAGGGGAATGTCAAGGGCACCCCACCCTTTGCTATAAATAGTCCCTCATAACTCATTGTATAGGATTTTGGTCAGCCAAGCTTCTGATAAGACTATCTTGGAGAGAGCTTGGACAATATTGTAACACACCTTGGCTTCTCCATTGCATGGAGCTAGTACATCTCTTTGGAGGAGCAGGTAGATGTGTCTGTAACGTTCCACTGTTGGGGCCAGCGGGTGTACATGGATGTATTGTATGACTGGAACTTACACTTCTTTATATAATAAGAGCCAACACATTTCATGCATATGTTGTATTGTATTCCAGTTGTCTTCTTTACTCTAAATGGCATATGTATTTGCTTTCTTACGCATGCATGTATGGACTATTTTGTATGAGCATGTATGAAACTTTCTGAAATGTGTTGATTGGTTTAACCATCACTTTGGATTGCTAGCTGACTTGCTTTCCAGGTTGTGATGCATCTTCGCTCGCGTGTTCCTTTTCCATTCGAGTATTGTTACATATTGCCAAGGGGCACACTCATCTCAACCCACATGTGTTAGAACCTCTCATGCACCTTCTTTGACTCACCGCAGTGGTCACACCCTTGCTACTAACAGAGTTATCTTACTTGCCTCTGTGCGAAATCATGGTCAAGCCATTGCTATATGACCCACTACCAGGACTCCTACACCAAATGATCTGAGGTCTAATTGGGACTTCTTACCAGGGAGATCCCCTTGACATGTTGGCAGGTCCAGCACTATCAACAGAAATTTAAACTAAATTTTAGATAAAGCTAAGAATTTATAATATTTAAATAATGAAATGTAAAACGAACGGGTGTCTCTTTATATGACATTTCCCATTTTGAAATGAGTATCTTTTTACAAACTATAAAAAGAGTCTGCCATCCACTATTCTTACAATTCACCACTAAGTTCAGAGAGACAAAGATAGAGATAGGAGGACAAAGATACATTAACTTGAATATATTTTTAGTGGTATTCATAGGCAAGGTCAATAGCTTGATCTCATATAGCATATGAAAGAGAAAAATCTTATTAATTTTATTAAATAAATAATGGTTTGAAAAAGAAGCAGTCTAAAAAAACAATGTTTTTGTTTTGAGTATAACGTTTTTGTTTGCAATATAATGTTGGCTTTAGAAAAAAAAAATTATAGATTAGTTTTTAATCTTTAGCAAATTAACTTCTTTTATAAATTAGTTATAATCTTTAGTAAATTAACTTCTTAAATTTAGTTTTTTATCCTTAATAAATTAGATTTTAAATTAGTTTTTAATCTTTTTTAAAATAATTTAATTATTTTTAGGAATATTTGATATCTAAAATAAATGCATTGATTTCATCATTATGTTGTTTTCTAAATCTCTTAGAAATGTTTAACATCTAAATTAAATGCATTGATTTCAGGATTATGTTGTTTTCTAAATATTTTAGAAATATTTAACATCTAAATTAAATGCATTGATTTCAACATTATGTTGTTTTCTAAATCTTTTAAAAATATTTAACATCTAAATTAAATGCATTTATTTCAGCTTTATGTTTCTTTCTAAATCTTACAAAAATATTTAGCATCTAAATTAAATTCATTGATTTCAACATTATGATGATTTATAAATCTTTTAGAAATATTTAACACCTAAAATAAATGCATTGATTTTAGGGAAGTTATGGTTTTTGGGCATGTGGTATTGATAAGCCATGGTATTGATCCATGGCATTGTAACAGAATAATTAAAAGCCTAGATCCATAACATAATAATCAAAAGCATAAATGACCCATGGTATTATGATTTTATTTTCTCCTCTCCCTCTCTCTATCTTTTTCTTTGTTGTTATTGGCTCATGGTATCAATGCTTCCTAAATCTTTTATAAATATTTAACATCTAAAATAAATGCATTGATTTTAGCATTATGTTGTTTTCAAAATCTTTTAGAAATATTTAAAATCTAAATTAATTGCATTGATTTCAATAATGTTATTTTCTAAATCTTTAAGAAATATTTAACATCTAAATTAAATGCATTGATTTCAACATTATGTTGTTTTCTAAATCTTTAAAAAATATTTAACATCTAAATTAAATGCATTGATTCCTGCATTATGATGATTTCTAAATCTTTTAGAAATATTTATCATCTTAATTAAATGCATTGATTTCAACATTATGTTGTTTCTAAATTAAATGTATGGATTTAAGAATTGATTTTAATGGATATTAAAAAAATAATTATTTGTGACAATGCATTGATTTATATGTTACAATAATTGACTTTACCATACCCTCTCATAAAAAATGAGATGGATAATGTGCATGTTGATGATATAAGAAGACAGACACGTAAACGTGTTAGGCAACAACAACAATGACAAATGGAAAATTTAGAAGAAATGTATGATGAACAAAGAGAAGATAGAAGAAAAAATATAAGTGAAGAACAAAGAAAAAATAATCAAACATGTCAAAGAGAATATCAAGGAATATATGAACAAAGAAATGTGCAACTAGTGACAACTGAAGAACTTGAAGAACAAGTCAGCACAAGTCGACAAAGAAAATCACCAGAAAGGACAACTACACAAGAAGAAGATAGAAAAGAACGTCAAAGAGAATATCAAAGAGCATATCAACAAAGAAAGACACAAAAAAGAATAGAAGAAAATACACAACAACGAATAGTGACAAGTGTACAAGAAGAAGAAGAGAGAAGAGAAAGTCATAGACAACATCAAAGAGCATATAGAGAAAGAAAGGCGTGACAAAAAATAGAAGAAAATTCACAAGAAAGAGAAAATCAACAAAAAAATCTAGAGGATATGACAAACGAAGAGCATGAAGACCAAATAAAGACACTAGAAATAACAAGTGTACAACAAGAAGAAGAGAGAAGAGAACATCATAGACAACATCAAGGAGCATATAGAGAAAGAAAGGCACAACAAAGAAGAGAAGAAAATTCACAACAAAGAGAAAATCAACAAAAAAATCTGGAGGATATGATAAATTAAGAGCATGAAGACCAAATAAAGGCACTATAAATGACAAGTGTACAAGAAGAAGAAGAGAGAAGAGAACGTCATAGACAACATCAAAGAGCATATAGATAAAGAAAGACGTAGAAAAGAATAGAAGAAAGTGCACAACAGAGAGAAAATAAAAAAAAATATCTAGAGGATATGACAAATGAAGAGCATGAAGACCAAATAAAGGCACTAGAAATGACAAGTGTACAAGAAGAAGAAGAGAGAAGAGAACGTCATAGACAACATCAAAGAGCATATAGAGAAAGAAGTAAATAACAAAGAATAGAAGAAGATGCACAATAAATAGGAAATCAATAGAAAAAACCTGAGGAAATGACAACTAAGGAGCATGAAGAACAGATAAAAACACTAGAAATGACAACAAAAGAATATGATGAGTAGAGAAAGGAACTAAAAATTACAAGTGCACAAGAAAAAGAAGAAAGAAGAAAATGTCAAATAGAATATCAAAGATCATATCAACAAAGAAAGATAGAACAAAGAATAGAAGAAAATGCACAACAAAGAGAAAATCTAGAAGAAGGAAGTCAACATTGCAATATGAGCAAATTAACTATATTTTCAACATATACTTTTGTTGTCACCGCACACAACTAAAACCAACCTAGATGCATCTTAACTCCAGATCTATCAAGTGTCGAGAGGGATCAAATCTCTCGAGGTGCAAACCTTTTCTCAAGTTTTGCACTCAAAAAAATAGGTTTGCACCTCTAGAGATTTGATCCCTCTCGACGCTTGATAGATCCAAAGTTAAGATTGATCTACGTAATTGCTTTATGAATTATTAAAAATGTTAAATATATTTTTACATTGAAAAACATAATTTAAACAACAAAAAATTATATCTCCATATTTCAACTAATAAACCAAAATGTAAAACAATTATATTGTACCCTTGTTATAATTTTAAACTTAATTTTTTGTAAGATCCACATTATGATATCATTGTGCATCCAAAGTAGCTGTCATTATGATATGACTCTGCATACAAAGCTCAAGAATCACCACAAGGAAAATTTCTATGCAATGTTCTTTTGGAAAATCCAAAAATAATTCCATATATTGACATTAGATTACATACTTGAATATTTCAACTAATAATTCCAAAGTAGATGTCATTATGATATGACTATGCATACAAAGCTCAAGAATCACCACAAGGAAAATTTCTATGCAATGTTCTTTTGGACAATCCAAAAATAATTCCATATATTGACATTAGATTACATACTTGAATATTTCAACTAATAATTCCAAAGTAGGTGTCATTATGATATAACTATGCATACAAAGCTCAAGAATCACCACAAGGAAAATTTCTATGCAATGTTCTTTTGGACAATCCAAAAATAATTCCATATATTGACATTAGATTACGTACTTGAATATTTCAACTAATAATTCCATATATTGACATTAGATTACATAATTAAATATTTCAACTGCCTTTAGACATCATTATTTTTTCCAAAGCAATTCAAGAGAGGTTAAAACATAGAAGAGTTAGAAAGCTTTTTTATTTGTCAAGTTGTTTTAGTTTGACTTTAGCCTTGGCCTGTGGCTTGAGAAACCGCAACCCAAAGGCATCTATGCCATCAAAATCACAAAGGGATCACACCCCGCCTAGGCCACACCATCCCTTAACATGATTGGATTTTTGTCCATTGAGTTTTGAACCAGTGACCTACACATAACAGAGTGACTTAATAGTAAACCCCATCGTCGTCTATTCTACCTCATGGGCGGAAATATTAGAATGTTAATTTTACATAAGGTGTGGTTTAAATCTTCCTTTTTCTAAACATATTTTTTAGTCCAAATATTTGTTGGAATCATAAGTTTAACTTATAAAATATACATAATGCAAATGTTATATATGTTTTTCACAACTTCAAATATTCAAAAATACATTTTAAACAACCTAACACTACAATTCAGTAACAAAACTTTATTACCAAATTCATATAAACAAACAAAAAAAACTTTAAACCCAGCAACAAATTCACAACTCATAAGCCCATTAACCTCTGCAGGAGTAGACGATGCAACATAGCAATCATTTATTCACAACATTCAATATAAGGAGCAAACCCATACAGTACATACACTCTAGTTATCTAGTACAACAGCAGATGTATCTGGTACAACTACTCCAAGACCTATTTTATTTGTCATTCAATTTTGGTAATGACCCATAGTATCCAAATTTCCATGGTTCAAATTTTTTACACAAATTTTACTCACAAGACCTGCGTATGTATGTGACCTTTATTTACAAGAATCGTGTATACTTTCTCGAACTTCATTTTTTCCATCCATCTGTAATTGAACTTCCATTCCTCTGTTCATTTCATCTGTAGCATCTGTAACAATATGAATGAGTTCAATGATCATCATATTGACATATTTATGATGCAGGTTGCCATCAAAGACAACATGTTAGCATAATGCCAACAATATCCCCCTTTGTGTTTAATGGCAACCACTTTGGTGTTTGGACACCACCCGTATACATATGCAAACACACTTACAAATGCCAAGCCTTCTCTCCAAACACCAAGTATTCTCTCCCCCTTTGACATAAAGGGAATACAGTTGAACTAGGCTGAACGAAGTACTTCCCTTGTAGTGTTGATCGCTAAAGGTATGATATGCTAAATGTGAATCATGAAATTTGCATATTGACCATGATCCCCTTGAGAATATGTTGAACCTACTGAAGATATTTCAAAATATTACAAGATTTTATGACTCAACGAAATATGAATTTTTCTATCTCCAATGAATCATGATTACATTAGACACCCAACATATTGGGTTTACATATTGGACCCAAAATTTACATCAATTTCCCAACATAATGAGATTACATACATGACATGAATTGATCCCAATAGCCCAATCATGATTGAATTTTACAATGATTTATAACATGGGTCTTTTCATAACCTTTACATCAAGAGACATATATGTGATTTAGAACCAAAAGTGGGGACCTCAACAATGAGGTAGTAAGACCATGATAGTCGTCAATCATGCATTGTATAGGAATCAACAACATAATCATCTAATAGCAGCAATATAAATGTCATAATGGAAGCAACATGAATATCCTCATCATCAAGAAGTTGTGTAAGATAAGACAATGAAGAATCAATCTCTCCAATACCGTCAATATGTGACCAAGTATGAAATGTATCCAAACATCACTATTCAACTGTAGAAAAGGCATAAGATGGTTCAATTAAGATCTGTCAACAACGCATCCCATTGACTTGATTTCATCAAGGTCAACACACTCTGTCCACATATGGGAAGAGCCAAAATCCTTAAGCAACAATATCAAACACTATAGGTAGCATGTACATGCATCAATAACATTTGTTCACATAAATAGAAACATCAACATCACAAATCATATAACTTATCGACAACATCTTCAAACCAACTTAACCAAGTGAGAGACATCATGCAACAAGAAGTGCTTAAGAAAACATAATGCCAACAATGCACTATTAGAAGCATAAAAAATGCTCCCCCTGAACCTATGCCAACTTCTCACCATCTACTATGATCACATCCATCTCATCAACCGACCAATGCACCAAAGAACCATTTCAACAACAACGATATAATATCAAATCATAACCTTATCATGAATCAATGATCATTTCTAAGTAGTTTATGGGAAGTATTAATAGTCTGCAACAAGTCAATATCAGAACCAAAATGTCAACTATGAACTGATGGAAGCATATAATAAGCCCCCCCTCAGTTTGTGTCATTCATTTATGACCATGAGAAACCATACGTGACTGTCAAAGTCAAAAACCTCATATACATCTGATTGTCCTTCATGAGAAATGCGTACATAATGTAAAATGTTGATTTTTAATAACCACAACTCCCCTTGAACATGACATGGTTGTTTCTATTCATTGTTACTTCATCAGATACAATGCTAGTAATATACTCATCAAAACAATATAGAGAATCATTACTAAGATACATATGCATTTCTCCCCCCTGAGCTCATAAACCATTGATCCTGTGGATTTGATAATCATCACATGTTCTCCATGAGGTTATGTACCTCACATTCACCTTTGTAGTAATTGTTAGAATTATACTTTTAGGAAAAATGGACTACAGTAGGGACATTCTTCCCTATGTCTTTGACTGATATTCCTTCTTCCTCCAAATTTGCTTTCAATTTCTAATCATATGCTCGAACTTGTGGAACTTATCCCATATTCACTACAACAAAACCCTGTGATTAGCATCCCTTTTTGCTTCCTTTTTTGCATATAGAGTCCATTTTTGGTGCTATTTGTGTCCATTTATCAAATATGGTACAAAACTTGATGCAAATTTTGCACCAAGTCTTACATCAAGTTTAGCACCAGGTATTGTAATAGGTTTTGCACCAAAATTTACACCAGGTTTTACGCCAGTTTTTGTGCCATCCTTTGCACCGTGTTTTGCATCAAGTTTGGCACCTAATTTTGTTTCACCAACTTTTTCATCCTCTATTGCATCCACTTTTTGCACCTACACTTGCATCAACTTTTTCATCATCTCTTGCATCCTCTTTTGCATCATTTTTTGCATCCATTTTTGCATCATTTTTTGCATCCCCTTTGTGCCAAGTTTTGCATCAAGGTTTGGGTCTAGTTTTTCATCTAATTTTGTATCCACTTTTACATCTTGTTTTTCATCCATATTTACATCCTCTTTTTCATCTGTTATTGTGTCCACTATTGCATCCATTTTTCTTGTGCCATTTTTTGCACCTAGTTTGACACCTCCCTTTGCACCCTTTTTTGCTTCTAAATTTGCATCCACGATTGCATCCTCATATGCATCTAGGTTTTCATAGACTTTTACATCTATTTTTGCATCCATTTTTGTATCCACTTTTGCGTCAAGATTTGTGTCAGGTTTTGTGTCTCATATTGCATATACTTTTGCATCGAATTTGTTGCATCAACTTTTGCATCCATTGTTGCATCCACATTGACGCCCACTTTTGCATCCCTTTTTGCATCTTATTTTGCATCTTCAATTGCTTATTTTTTTGCATCTATCCTTACATCCACTTTTTTTGTGACACAATTTGTAACATGTTTTGTACGTATTGTTGTACCCATGTTTGCTTCCAATTTTGCATCCATCTTCACATCCTCTTTTGCATAAAATACTGCATCTATTTTTACATCCACTTTGTGTTGGGTTTTGTGACTCATTTTGTATCTTATTTTTCATGTACTTCCATTTTATCCATATTTTGCATCCAATTTTGTTTTTCCTATTGCACCCGTGTTTGCATCCACTTTTACATCCCTTATATCATATTGTCTTGCATCTAAGTTTGCATCTTTTTTTGTGTCTGTTATTACATCCACTTTCTCATCCACTTTTGTTGTGCTATGATTTGTGCCATATCTTATACCTATCTTTGCAAACCACATTTTCTTCCATTTTTGCATCCACATTTGCATCCTCTTTTGTGTCCAAGTTTGCATCAAATATTGTTTATGTTTTTTGCATCCCATTTTGAATCTACTTTTACATCCACTTTTGATTCGTCCAATTTTGTAACTAATTTTGCGTCTTGCACTAATGCACCCATGTTTGGTCCATGTTTACATCCCTTTTAGTATCCAATTTTTCCTCCTTTTTGCATTTAAGTTTGTGCCTCTTTTTACATTCATTGTTGTATCCACATTTGTTTCACCACAATTCATGCTAAGTTTTATGCTACTATTGCTCCCATGTTTTCTTCCACTTTTTTATCCAAATTGCCATCCTATTTTGTGTCCAAGTTTGCATCAACTATTGCATCTACTTTTTCATCCACTTTTGTGTCAATTTTTCTATCTTGTTTTACATCTACTTATGTTCTGTCCACTCTTCATCCAATTTTATGTCTATTTTTGCCCCCATTTTTTTGTTCACTTTGGCATCTCTTTTCCAACACACATCATATTTTTTGCATTGATCATATTTCTTAGGACATTGAAAATTATGAACAACTGATGACAATGTCAATAATTATAACGATGAGGATAATGAAGATGATGACAATGACATGAATTGCGATTGTTATGATAATGACAATGATGATAAAGAAAATGGGGGTTACAATGACAACGATGATGACGATGCTAATGACCTTGGCAATTCTTCCCAATTTTTAAATGTTGTCATGGTCATAATCATAATCATTGTATTTTGCGTCGTCTTCCAAGTCATCATAATATGAGAATCATTATTATTATTTTCATCTTGGTCATCATCAACAAAAATAATAACATGATAATGATTATGATGTTCATGATGAAGATGACAACAATTATGATAGAAATTATATTTATTATGATGATGGGGATGATGACAATTATAATGACGATGATAATGGTAGTGATGATGATGATCATCGATCATCTCTAAAAAATAAAGTTGTTATTTCTCTTGCATATATCATGTGTCCTAACAACCCTTTTTGAGCACTTGTAACATTTTTTGGGTTGGTGATATTTCTTACGATACCTATAATTATGAACAATTGACAACAATGTTCATAATAATGATGATGATGATGATGAGGATTATGACGATAATGAAGATGATGACACTCCCTCTAAACTAGGGAGGTACTCATAATGAGACAAAAACGTACTCTCATGTTGAAATATTCATATAAGAAGGGATCTGGATTGATAAGCATCAATGATGATTTACATCATCATAGCCAACATTGTCAAAATAGCAAGGCCTTGACAAGCAAGTTCTATCTCTCCATTAGATCAGAGCACAAAGTTGGGAGGCATAAATTTGGACAACAATACCTCTCTAGGCACTTACCTCTCCAGGATATTCACTAGGTATGTTCTCACATGATCATTTCCTAATCCACTATCATAATATTTGACAATGGGAAATTTCAATCCTCATGACTATTCTTATCTTGGATGAATGTACTTAACTTATGGTGGTTATTCCTAGTCATAGTACAAATTCTCAAAGAATATTGGTCCCAGATGTTTATCCAATCCACCATTCTCCCTATTGGTGTCTTTACTAGGCTTACAACTATTATTCCTGGCCATAGTACATGACATATGGATAATATGGTGTCTACCCTCACTCCCTCTCAACCAGAGAAGAGACATCCACAAGCATAAGCTTTTCTCAAGAATACTCATCATTTTCATAGAGAATAACATCATTAATTTGTTTTCATCGCATGACACATTTATGATTAATAATTCATAGATTTGTGGAAAAATATTTGCCCTTTTTTCATTTGTGATGAAATAAAATCAAAAAGTGAAAGCCAAAATCATTAAATATACACTATAATGATTTATCTAAGTCTAAACTATAAGGTTGAAGTGAAAATTCATGTAAATGTTATACCTATGAGTTGTGCCAAACTTATGAAAACCTTATTCCCTAAGTCTTATATATAAGAAAAAGAAAAAGAAAGAAAAATAAGGCCCAATGAATAGTAACTCATGTATTCACTCCCTCTTTGGAAAACATATGAATATATACACTCCTAGTCACACTTGATCACATGTTTGTGATGGTTAAATCATGAAGTCCTCTTTTACCCTTGTATTTTCACTTCATCATTTAAGCACCTAATTGAGGATCTAGGGAATTTTTTTTGCCTAAGGGTTTCATGTCTACTCTTGGTTTACTTATGTCACACCACTGTCAATTTATGTGACAGAGTGAAATACATAAGTTTGTGGAGTTATTAGAACAATGTATTAAGTTAGTCACCACACACACATGTATTATATCTCATTGATCCACATGTGTGGGTTGGAGACTCATTACTTGACAACTTTAACGGAGACTACTTTAGGGCTTTAATGGTACAACTTACAAATATATTGTTAAACATTGTGATTAATCCTTTCTTTTCCTCGAGACACTTGATAACATTGAAGTCACTCCCAATAATCCATGGAGATGGGGAGTATAAATTACTTGTGCTGTAAAATAGAATTGAGAAATAAATATTTTCCATTTGCGATAGTGGAGTCATAGAAATTGGATACATGGTAGTAGTCCTCGATGTCAATTAACTAAAATTGTATTGTCATAATGCAAAAATAGGTAAACATTTTGGTAATCTTGATGTCCTGATCATTCCAAATAATAACCATTCCACCCTAGTATCTCTAAGCATCAATCACTACTACTTGGAAATTCCTCCCCCATTTGCTAATTATATGAGGTAGAACCTCACTTAATATTTGTGTTTCTTATATCAACATTATTGATGGGTGCTTTGTGTACCATTTTTATTTTAGGAGTCTTTGTTTTCCTTTACTATTGGGGCCCCTCATGTTCCATGAGACTATTTTCATCAAGTATTTACACAGAAGGAAGTATAATGTGACTAAAATAACATGTTTCAAGATATAAGTGCTTGGACAATTCCACTTCATGACTCCTATATTTACTTAACCTAGGACCGAATGGTGAACTTGATGGCCTTAAGGGAAATTGACCAATGAAAATCTAAAAAAGAGGTGACTTTTGATTTTATCACATACAAGTTAATATACTAAAAAAAATTATCCATAACAATTTCATCAATCAATGAATCATTAAAAAAAATATATCCAAAACAATTTCATCAAGCAATGAATCATTACATTATAAAATACAATCTATAAACCTTTTGGGAACGTTTTGCTAAACCATGCTAAAAACCCAACATATTTAATATTAATATTTAACAATAATATGGACAAAAACACATTTTGATAAATTAAATAACATGTTATCAAGCCTAAGAAATTTCACTAACAGAAAACTAAAAATCATGCAACTAATGGATGTGACCACTCAAGGCCACCATAAGACAATTAATCTATTAAGACCAAGATTGATGGGGACAAAGATCTCCAAAGGACAAAGGCAAACCTATTTTAACTTTATTGTTTTATTAGGTTCAAGTTGAACATCTCAAGATATAATGAAGAGCATAATTAGTTTTATTGCATTAAGAAAACCCAAGCACATTCTATAACTTATCAAGAAAGAGATGTATAATACCCATCTCAACGACACAACACATGGCATTAAGTTACTTTCTATATATAATTTAAACTCCTATCATAAAATCACAAATTTAGCATGAATGGAATGTTTAAAACCCATTTTTATAAAAACAAAATATGAGTTTTCCTATAGAAAAAAATACCAAAAACTAAATATATATTTTTTAGAAAATAAAAAAAATACTAAAACTAAATATATATTAAAAAAAAAAACCATAAGCAAACTAGAATTTGAATTTGACACTTGTTCACTTTTGGAAACTCATATGGTGGAATGCGATCTCTTTATCCTCATCTTTAGCTTTTTCCTAAAAAATAAAACCATACAAAAGCGGGAAAGAGCCATAAAGCATGGGAAAGCTTTTCCTAAGCACAAAAGCATCTAAAAAGTGGAGAAGGCCATTTTTATATGAGGAAACATTATTCACCCAAAAGATTTTGCCCAAATTGAACTAATGAGGAATTTAGGAAATCTTCATAGCCTTCACTTTCCTATATATTGGAGGCTTGGCCATTGAGAAAATGATGAGAATTCTTGTATTGTCGCGTTGTTGAGATCTATCTTGAGAGGGAGAGTTTTGGAGATAGGAGTTGGGGGAGGTGCTGCTGCAACTACATCTGATGGTTGTAACTTTCCTCAAACTCTTTTATTAATATAGATCAGTTGTTCTTCCTTCCGTATGTTTATATTCATTCTTTACTTATTCTATTTAACTAATGAATGTATGGGATTTTGTTTTATATTTATTTATTCAACAATATTTATATGTTTTTGATAGTTCTGATTTTCAAGATATTATGGTGTGAAGGTTGCTTTATTCTCTCTCTTATGTGTAGGACCAAGCTTTGGAGCTAGCTAGGAGCGCTTTCTAGCTACACTAAAAAATCAAAGAAGACCTGCATGCGATGACTCACAGGAATTCCTTCTCTTTTTCTTAATCTATACTCTACATCTACTAAGAATCCTGAACCTTAGAACAACCTTTCTCTTAATCGGTCTGTCCTAGGTTTCCGGGATAAACTGAGAGGGTTTTATGTTCATGTAATCGTGCATTAAATCCTACAGCAAAATGATATTTAGAAACTGTAATATATTTCACTATGTAAATGAAATTAGTAAAATGAACCCATAGAGGGGGTCATAAATGGAAATGAAAGTAAAACTCTAAACAAGAAGCCAAAAGTGGATGTAACCATGGATGTAAAATTGGGAGTAGAATTGGATGTTAAACTAGCCATCAAAACAAGATGCAAACAATGACACAAAAATGGTTTTAAAGTAAAATTAAAAAAGGGTGCAACACTAGACACAAAGAAGGGAACAAAATAGGGCATACAAAAGGATACCAAATTGGGTGCAAACAAGGATGAAAAAATGGACACCAAAATGAGGATGCAAAGAATGGTGTAAAATTAGGATGCAAAATTGGGTGCAAAAAGGATGTAAGAAAAGATACAAAACAAGATGCAAAATGGGACTAAAAAAGGGTGAAACCAAGGATGCCAAAAATTATGCATAACTAGATGAAAATTCAAACTAAAATCTAGGTGCAAAATGAGATGCAAATATGGACACAAAATGTGGCAGAAAAAAGGATGCAAATTTGGATGCCAAAAAGGATGCAAAATTAGATACCGAAAAGGATGAAAATTTGGACATAAAAAATGGTGCAAAATTGGACACAAAAGAAGAAAAATGGTGCAAAAATAGACATAAAAATGGATCAATTTTGGATGCAAATTGATATGCAACATTGGATGTAAAATGAGGTGCAACAAATGATTCAAAACTTGGTGCAAAAACAAATGCAAAAGTAGACCAAAAAAATGGCTCAAAATTGAACGTAACAATAGACACAAAATGGGATGCAAAGGTGGATGCAACACATGGTTCAACATAGGATGCAAATTTAGATGCTCAAAAGGATGAAAAATTGGATGCAAGAAATGGTGTTAAAAATGATGCTAAATTGGATGCAACAAATGATGCAAAATATGGTGCAAAATAGGATGAAAAAAAGGGAGACAAATAAAACGAAAAAGTGGATGCAAAAAATGGTGCAAAAATGCATGCAAAATTTGGCACTAAATCAGATTCAACATATGGTGCAAAATTGGATGGAAAAAATGGTGTAAAAAAAGGCAGAAAAACTGGCGCAAAAATAGATGTAAAAATAAGTACAAAATTAGAAGCAAAAAATGGCATAAGACTAGATGCAAAAACTGGCACAAACTAGATGTAAAAAAAGGCACCAAATCAGATGCCAAAGATGGTGTGAAACTTGATGAAAATTACGACACAAAACTAGAAGAAAAACCCGTTGTAAAACCAAATGAAAATCTTGGTGCAAAATATGATGCAAAAAATGATGAAAATTTTGGCATAAAAAATGATGCAAAATTTGGTGCAAAAAAGGATGCTTTAAAAATTGTACAATAGAGCCAGATTTAGCGCCAGGTTGCTCATCCCAATTGAGAAAAAAAATTCATTAAAATATGGTGTTAAATCTGGCGCAAATTGCTTGTTTTGTTGTAGTGATTTTTCTTCCATTTAAAATGTTTGACCTGAAATTAGTGACCTTATGCTCAAATGAGTTACAAGAAAAACAATATCCATGAAACCATCCTTTATTCCTAGGGATAGGTCTCGACTTTGATCTGGGAGATTGCCTTTCAGATGTGTGACTTGATTTAGTTTTGTTTTGAAAAACATTACATTATGTATATGAAGCCATGTGATTGTATCCAATGCTTATTTTGATTAGAGGAGAGTGTTTTTCATTGATAATATTCTCTAGTGATTGAGATGCCTTTACTCATTTGTTGATTTTCTCATAATATTTCCTTAAAATTACAACTTTTGATTCTAATTTTTCACATGTTTCTCCTTTTCTTGAAGTTGTTTGTTTAAGACCTTTGTTCTTCTACTGGTTTCTTATAAATGCATCCTTAACATGCTTATTTTCTTAAACATACTACTTTATTTTATTTCCAATTCTTTGTTTGCATTTCCAAGCCTCTCAATTTCATTTAATGTTTCCATTACGTCATCTTATTTACAACTATCTAATTCACTAGTTGATTGTTCTTCAAGAGCCATAAGTATATGGTAACAACTGTTAAAATATGAATTTGAACCTTCATGATCATCAGATGTGCTTTGACTATCTTCATTAGAAGAAAAAAAACTCTTTGCAAAAAACTTCATTTTGGCATTTTTCTTGTCAACATCCTTCCCTTTTTCATGATTTTCTTTATATGGACATTTGGATGCATAGTGACCTACACTTCCACAAGTAAAACATTTAAAGGGAAATTTACCTTTGAATTTACAAGATTCCACTTTCAACTTTCTCGTGAAATTCACTTCTTCCTCATCTGAAATGTATCTTGTATCTTTAGGCTTTTCCTTTTCTTTCCCTTTGTGTGTAGCATTGAATGCTGCTTCTTTGACACAATGTATCCCCTTTTCTCATCTCAAAATTTGTCAAGATTCCATGGAGATGTTCTATAGTGAGATTCTTCAAATTTTGTGTTTCTTCAGTGGCAGAGACTCTGGAATCGAACTTTGGGGTTATTGATCTCAAAATCTTTTCAAAAATAGTAGCATCCTTTATTTCATCGCCAAGAAATTTTCATTGAGTTGACAAGCTTGTCTACTCTAATGAAAAAGCTTACAATACTTTCATCATCGTGCATTCTAAGAGTCTCATATTGAATTCTATATGTTTGAAGTTTAGCACTTTTTACCTTAGTGTCACCTTCATAGCTTTGGACAAGCTTATCCCATATTTCCTTTGCGATGTTTAGCTGTATGACTTTCACAAACCCATATTCAACCAAACTTCCTAAGATAGCATTTACAACCTTTGCATTGATCTCATACTATTTCTTTCCTACATTATCTGTGGGAATGGAGGATGGGTATCGATATCCACCTTCGACAATTACCCATACATCATATCCTAGTGCTTACAGATATGCACTCATTCAGACTTTCCAAAATATAAGGTTAGTTCCAATAAAAAAGGGTGGCTTTATAGAAGATACTCCCTCTTGACTGCTCATATTGATGGATCTCCCTTTAAGCAATCAATCTTCTTTTGAGGGACTTGCTATGATACCAATTGTTAGTAAAATTACTTAAAGGGGGTGGGGGAGTGAATGAGTACTTTTAGTTCACTTTAAAATTTCAACTCCATGTTCTGAATTTTATACACTATTGTTATTCATGCAACCAATGTACGTATGCGACTGTAGTGAATGAAAACAGCGTATATCCAATTTACTTAATTTGGTATATCTTTTATCAGTGTGTTATCTTAACCATTGTATATTAATTCATTCACCATCTAGAATGTAGTAAAGAACAAAAAAATCAAATCACATAAGAAACATACATAGAACGCCAGGATTTTAGGTGGAAACCTAATGTGGGATAAAACCATTGTTGTCGTCATCTCTATCTTCTTCTTTATTATAAAGGAAAACTTCATTACATCTTATATTGATGCAAACTCTTACCAACATGTAGGCACTCACCTATGGGAGGCTACAACCTCCACTCATTCTCCAACACCCACTGGAAGGGAGCTACAACCCCCAAATCTCGTTTATTGGCTCCTACAGGAAGGGAGCACCTACCCCCTGAACAAGTTTACCAACTACCACTAGAAGGAAGCTCTAACTCCCTCACTGAAGGTTGCAACCCTCAACACTTCTTGTGGACCATGTTTCAAAATATTTCATACTGGATCGACCTATCAATCATCAAATGACGTGTACGAAACCTTTCATCATATTTTCACACTGGGCCCACATCAACAATAAGCCCAATCCAAACTGAATATTGAATCTAAAATACGATCACTGAAGCATTGTAACATCATCCCACTAAACACTAAATCAACCACTGCAAATCACAACAGACATAAACCATATAGATCGAGACATCATTGAAAAACAACAACAAATATAACAAAACTCATCATCAAACAGCATTGCAAACCCTGGCCAGATCTAACTCAGAATATATACACGACTATTATTAAGCAGACCAGTGTATATACACACTTATTATGTGCAAAACCCTGTTGCGGGCACCAACAACCCCCCTCCTTATTTAGTATTAGCAATAAGACTATGTAAGTGGGAACCCTTAGTCAAAAAATTCAAAAAAATCAATTAGTGCTCATATATGTTACTCCTTAAGAAACATCGCATCGCACAAAGAAGGATAGGACATTTCCTTATGAGTAAAAATGATAAACTGCGAGATTGCGACGCGAACTCCATCGCATCGCATGCATTAATAAAAACTCACATTGGAAAACCTTAAAAAATCGTCGATATGCGATATCGCATATCGCAAAATTGCATGAAAAACACATAACGATTTAACGATTACAGCGATCTGTGATTTTGCGATACTGCGATACTGCTGCGATCTTGCGATCCACGATCTTGCGATAGCGCGATCAAGCAATCTTGCGATAGCATAACACGACGAAATTGTGATAATGCGACCCTGCGAAATGCGATACTGCGATGCAGATCGCAGAAACATTCCATCGCAAATTTTCCTGGCTCAATATTCAAGAAAATTTTTCCATAAACCAAGAAATAGATACGCGCTTTAATGATAATTAATGAATTATATGCCAGTTGTTAATGAAAGATGGTTTTGTTTTGTTCGAAGAGTCAGTTCACGTCAGGTGGCGTGTTTTTGCATGTCCATAATGTTTAAAGCTTTCCTGTCGTTATTTATTGTCATTACTCTCTCCTCACTTGTGAACTGCAGGAAAGAAAAACAAAAGTTACATAAAGCAATGTGCAGGAAGCTATGAGGAAAAAGACTAAAACTCCAATGTTCAAAGACAGAGAAAAGACGCCCGCATGCAGCAGAGCCGCAGATTCACAGAACGCTGCTGAGCCATCCATTACAGATCTTTCATTTACAGCCATGGTTGAATGAGTATTAAACGATGCTGATATCAATAGGAAGTTTAATGCTCAAGGTTAAGAGCTCACGAAAGCATTATTTTTACAAATTTTGAAGCTTTATACCCAGTAAAGAAAAAGGCGCAAAAGGAGAAAAACGCATCAGAGAAGCCCGGATCAAAGAATGGAGGCAGTTTCCAATGCACGATTAGCGCCTAGTGCTAATCGCGCATCGCTGAGAAAATTACTCAAAAAGCAAAGCCTCTAACTGCTCAGTCACCTGTAAGCCTGAAAAATGCAAGAAAACAATGGTAAAGAACAAAATGGAAATAGAAAGCTAAAGAAAAGGCAGAAGCAATTCAAGGGTTAACCAAGTTGAACTTGGATTATTACTGGGCATACGCGGTGAAGCCACATAGTCAGAAGATGACTCTCGAGTATATAATCAATTTTGCTGAAAATATGGTGCCATCTCTTACCATTTCTGTTTGCTTAGCTCAACCAAAAGCGGAAGACAGTCAGCCGACTCTACCCAGGAAAATACTGAATGCTTGCAACATTAAGGAGCAAATGCAGAAATAGTTAGATATTAGATTTAATTTTTAGAAATAGTTTTGTTTTATTTTTTGCTTAAGAAAAGGGCGGTCATTTAAACCGTATCCTGAATCTGTGTAATTAAGTTATTTAGTTAGTAGTATTTAAACCCTTCTCATGCATTTAGAGAAGGGTCAAAAATTTATCAAAAACTTGTCCTCAGAACGTGCACTTTTGCACCCTCAGAGGAGGTTTTGGTGAATGAATGGATCAATATTTGTTGATGTTTGCATTTGATATCTGCTACTGATGTTGCACTTCTGTACTCTTAGTGGATGTTAGAGCAAGGAGAGATAAATCATTGTCGCTTGAAGCTCATGAGTAGGACTAGTCATAAATGGTACTTTTATCTCTTGACCATTGCTGCTTATGTGTTAAAGTGATATACAATTTTTAGTTGTTTATGTATTATTGCATGAATTCCTGAGTTATCATTTGGCACTTTTGTACGGTGATAGGTATTTATTTATGCTTAATGTATGAATAGCTCATTATGCGATATGTTTTTCACAACTGTTTCGTCTAACTTTTTATGCGAAGTGGCTCATCTTTATTGATTTCCTTTCTTATAATCGCTGAATGATCTTTATTACTAGTTGTTATTTGAAATCTCTTTAGATCACATAATAGAAGAATTACATCCCGGGTTAGTATAGACTTAGATGTGCTGTTTATTTAGAATACAATATCATAAAATTATATTAAAGTTAGAATTAGAATATCTTAAATAGGAACTATTAGATCAACAACATCAAATTCTACACACACACACACTCATAGATTGGGAAACTGGTCCCATTATCCCTAGTCGGACCCGCTATACCAAACGGATAAGGAGCTGCCAACCAAGGTCCGGACCGGGCAGGTATCCCCCTTGTTGTCGACCCGATTTTCGGGGCTTCAACATATTTGGTGCTAGAAGGAGGGCCTGAACTATGAATGGCAAGTAGATCTAAATCTGAATACCATTCTGAGAGTAAATCGCCCTTACTATCTCCCCCCACCTCTCCATTACACTTAAATCTAGAGTTAGAAGTCGCTCGAGTATCAACCGCTGCTACAAACCCTAACATTTCAGAACAATCTACAGTTGAACTTCCTGAAGTCGAATCTCTAATTCACAAACTTCAGCGATTTTCCATTTCTCCTCAAAGGTTTGATAAATCTCAAGGCAGCGTGACTTCGCATTACAACCCTGCTCATCCCTTGACCAAGCTAAAGAGTGAAAAGTTTGGCGTTCAGCCAACCGAATTACCTCTTCCCACCAAGAAAAAAGCAAGGAAATCACCTAAAGAGTCCGATAGCGAGACTCTTTCGTCAACATCATCCATCTCAACTTCTTCACCGCGAAGTCAACCATCCACGCCACCACTCCAGATCATCGTCCATCCGTCCACTGGAACCCCCACAACTCTTCCTCAATCATCTACAATCATAATATCCTCATCTTCCCAGCCATAGGGATCATCTTCTGCACTTTCCTCTGTTAGCAGTTCAACAATGGCCCAGTCTCCATGGAATAACCCTGGGCAGTCTTAATGACTGCACCCTTGAGTCAAATACTAGCCCATCCTGAGAAATGGCTGCCTAAATTTAATCCCAAGGTAGGCATGCTAGCAGAAGAGCACATAAACAACTTCATGCTATCCATTAATCTCAATGGGGTTACTAATGAAGATGTTGTTGTTCGGCTTTTTCCTTATACTCTGCAAGGAACAGCCGGGTCATGGTATTTTTCATTACCCTCCAAATCTATCACTAGTTGGGACATCTTCCAGGAGAAATTCCTGACCAAGTTTGGTGATGACAGGTCTACGACAACGTTAATCAACGACCTATCCAACCTTAGGGACGAATCTAGAGAGCCTATCAAAGATTTCAATTTATGTTTCAATAAAATCTTCAACAAAATTCCTACTGCTTCCCAGCCCAGCGAAGAAGTACGATGTGAATGGTATATCACCGCTCTACCATCAAACATAGCAATCTTCGTGGACAGGGCCAATAAAACAACCTTAGCTGATAACATGAAAGAAGCAATAGCAGTAGAGAAACGTATAATAGCCCTGGAAAAGAAATCCATGATAGAGGAACATAAATCCAAAAAAGTCACCTTCAAGGAAGACTCCAAGAAGAAACAAGTAAAAGATCCATTCGATTTAGAAGAATTGCAGAAAGTTCTAAAGACCATGTCCAATGAAATGGTCGACATCAAAAAGCAAGTAACAGAAACTTCTTCAAAAAAGCCCTACAGAGCTTTTAAAAGAGGCCCTTCAACGGATTCAAAGCCACCCAATGCTATTTCAAATGCTAAATCCGAGGAAGAGGAAGAGGAAATTGCCACTGAAGGGCAGACTGATGAAGAAGAAGTTGTGGAATTACAAGGAATGTGGGATTTCATCCTCCCACAAGAAGAAAATCAAGAAGTATTCCCAGTTAGCACACGAAGTAAAAGTCAGCTTGATCCTCCCCAGACTATCCCTAAGCCAAAGAGCGCAAGCTCTGCAATAAAGTATAAAGTCACAGCAAAGAAAACGACATCTAAAGCGACTCAAACCAGCCCAGTCCAAACAGATGAAACAACTCCATCTAAAACACTGATTGTGTCGGATGAAATGGAGTACAATATTATAGAAGACATGAAAAAGACTAGGGCCAACATCACCCTTTACGAACTGAGCAAGTTAAAGCATCAACAGAAGATAATGATGAAAGAATTACATGTTGTGCCAGTTGCACCTTTGCCTGCCGTTGTACTTTCTCAAGCTTCCCATAACATGGGAAGACCTCCAACTAGTGCGATCAATAAGATTGATCCAAATGACATCGCTCTAATTGGAGGAAGATCAAGATCTCACACTCCCCCGTTTCTCCTTACTTATGAAATCTTCAATAAAAATGTGCACAATTGTTTGGTAGATTCTGGTGCTTCATCGAATATTTTACCCAAATCCATATGTGCCAAGTTAAACGTTCAACCACAGAAATCTGTTGTGCACATAGTTTAGCTAGATCGATCTCAAGTTGAAGTGATTGGCGAACTAAATCAAGTAACCATAAGGTTGTCATCCAACCCAAAGGTATGTCAAGTTATTGACATTTTAGTTGCTGACATTCCTGAATTCTATGGCTTAATTCTTAGCAGGGATTGGTCAGAAAAACTTCATGGATACTTCGCAACTGACTGGTCGCACATGTGGCTACCCTACAACGGTAAAACGAATCAAATAAAAGTTGAACGAGAGCTACACCAGAAATACATAGTAACGAAGCTAGAGGGGGAAAATGAACCAGTAGCGTATAACAGCAGCATTATTGGCAATTACTCGGTAGATTCTTTCCTCGGCAATTTCAATGCTCATGCATCACCCTATTTAGAACACTCTGTTTTGTCCCAAGTCGAAAATTTTTCTCGAACCGATAGTTCGAAATGTATCAATTTTTTAGATAAACCTGTAAATAAATCTTTGTTTTGGAAATTATTTTTTGATGGTTCTAGATCTAACGAAGGAGCAGGAGCAGGATGCGTTCTGATTAGTCCAGAAGGAGATAAAATCATGCTCACATGAAGACTCGAATTTGATTGCACCAACAATACAACAGAATATGAGGCTTTGGTCCAAGGCTTGTACAAAGCAATCGGGTTAGACGTCAAGTACCTTCAAGTTTTTGGAGATTCTGAGATTGTGGTTAAACAGGTACGTAACACTATACATTGCTTATCAGGTCATTTAAAACATTATCAATCCTTAGTTCAAGATCTGACTGAGCATTTCATAGCATTTAATATCTCTTCAATCCCTAGACTCCAAAACGCAAGTGCAGACCTTTTGGCTAACGTAGCTTCTAAGCTTATTCCTTCAGAAGATTTTAGTCCAGATAGATTCTCAATAGAATTAATCTTTAGACCATCCATTCCTGATAACATCACAAATTGGAGAGTATTCAATGATGATCCTGATATTGTAAATTTCCTCACATTTGAAGGATCCTACTCCAATCAAATAATTGACGAAGACCAACATGATCGACAATTGCAACAAGATAGCACTAACAATGCTATACCTAAGTCGATGGTCAAGTTAGAAGACTTGTACGATTTGAAGGATCGGTTTAAAAGGTCTACCAATTCAAAACTCCAAAGTTCAACCTTGAACTACGAATTAGTAAACCTAGGAACCGATGCTAAACTACAAAACATTAATCTAGGCCTCGGCCTAACCCCTAAAGAAAAACTAGCGTATATTCGTCTTTTGAGACAATATAAAAATGTTTTTGCCTGGAATTATGACGAACTGAAAACATACGACACTTCCATCATCCAACATACTATTCCCATGATCGATAATGAAAAACCTATCCAACAAAAGCTGAGAAATATCCATCCCAATTTAGAAAACCGGATAAAAACTGAGGTTAATAAGTTATTGAAAGCCAGAATAATTTTTCCCGTCAGACATTCTAAATGGGTCTCCAATATGGTACCTGTTAGAAAGAAAAATAGAGATATTAGGATTTGCATTGACTTTCGAAATCTTAACAAGGCCTGTCAAAAAGATAATTTTCCTTTACCACCTATGGAACAGATATTGCAGGCAGTGGCGGGCTCAGAATTAATGTCTTTCTTGGATGGATTTTTAGGATATAATCAAGTGTTGGTACATCCTGATGATCAATTGAAAACCACATTCAGAACTAAATGGGACACATACGCATATCGAAAGATGCCATTTGGTTTGATTAATGTTGCTGCCACATTTCAGAAAACCATGGACATCGCATTCAAAGGTTTAGTCAATAAATCTGTAGTAATTTATTTGGATGATATAATAGTGTATTCGAAGAAGCGAAGCGACCATCTTAAAGACTTGAAACAAATATTTCAACGGTGTTTAAGGTATGGAATTTCACTTAATCCAAAGAAATATTTTTTCACATTAAGTGAAGGGAAACTTCTAGGATTCATAGTGTCAAAATCTGGTATTCACATTGATCCCGACAGAATCAAAGAAATTTCTGAAATATCCCTACCTCACAACAAAAAAGCCATGCAATCTTTCCTTGGTCAGATCAACTTTGTAAAGAGATTCGTTCCAGATTTTTCACGAATCGTTTCTCCTTTGCAAACCATGATTAAAAAGAACTCAGATTTTAAATGGGGCCAAGATGAACATGAAGCATTCAACCTTATCAAACAAGCTATTATTAATGCTCCATCTTTAGAAACTCTGAATTTTTCAGAGCCTTTTATTTTATACACATTTGCCTCAGATAAGTCATATGCTGCGATACTAACTCAAGCAAATCAAGAAAAAGCAGAAGCCCCAATTGTGTTTTTTAGTTCAAATTTACAGGGTGCTGAATTAAATTATTCAGACGTGGAGAAACAGGCTTATGCTGTTTTCAAAGCGGTCAAATACTTCAGACCTTTCTTACTCAAAACCCATACTAAGATTATAGTACCATTTCCAGTGGTAAGGAACCTTCTAGTACATAAGGATGTGGGTGAGAAAAGGGCCAATTGGGTTACTGCCTTACAGGAATATGACATTGACATTAAAACAGCAAACATTGTAAAAGGTCAAGGCTTCTGCAAAATGCTAGCTGGAGCATCGCAAATTTCTGAAATTCCATATGAAGAAGTACAAATGTGCGAGGTAAGCCTAAACGATGCAGAGTCATTATACGCTGATATCATTTACTATCTTAAGAACGGGTATGCTCCCTCACACCTCGATCATACTAAGAAAAGAGCTCTAAGATTGAAAGCCAAACAATATCAGCTCATAAATGATATTCTTTTTAGAATAAATTATGATTCTGTTCTTCTTAGGTGTCTTGAGAAATCTGAAGTAGAAAAAGTTTTGCAGGAACTACACGATGGGCCAACAGGCGGACACTATGCTGGAGATGCTACTGCACATAAAATCTTGCGCGCAGGATATTACTGGCCCACGTTATTTAAAGACTCGCACAGTTACGTGAGGAGATGTCAAGTCTGCCAAACTACTGCTGGAAGACAAAAGAAGCCATCCTTGCCACTACAGCTGGTTAACGTTGAGCAACCTTTCAACTAGTGGGGATTGGACATAATAGGTGAGATCATTCCTCACCCTTCTAAGCAGCATAGATACATCCTCATAGTAGCAGATTATTTTACTAAGTGGGTAGAAGCAATTCCACTCAAGACGGATAATGCTGAAAATATCATTGAGTTCATAGATCAATTTATAATCACCAGGTTTGGATTGCCATCCACTTTAATGTTTGATAATGCATCATACTTTTCTGGAAATGCAATGACTGAATTTGCACTTAAAAGAGGATTCAAACTTCAATATTCAGCCAGTTATTACCCACAAGGCAATGGGTTAGCTGAGTCCACAAATAAAAACCTAATTAGGATTATCAAAAGAAAAGTTGACCAAAATCATAAGAATTGGCACAAGGCTTTGATATATGCTTTATGGGCAGACCGAATAACGCAAAAAGCTTCTATCGGCACTTCTCCCTTTAATTTAGTTTATGGGAAAGAAGTGGTTCTTCCAACTCATTTATCAATTCCCTCTTTGTCTCTAGTTCAATACATTGATGAAGTACCCACTTCCTCCTTACAGCTAAGACAAATGGAAATAATCAAATTAGAAGAACAACGAGAACATGCTAAGAAAACACATGCTCATCATCAAGCACTAGTAAAATACTCTTTTGATTCAAACATAATGACCAGAAAAGATTTTCAGATGGGAGATTTAGTTTTAAAGTGGGACAAGGCTCATGAAGAAAAGGGCAAACATACAAAATTTCAAAGAATGTGGCTTGGTCCTTTTCAAATTGTAGAAGTCATAGGTCCATCAACGTTTGTGTTACAGGATTTAGCAGGTAAGAGAGATCCTTTGCCTGTTAATGGACAAATTCTCAAGAAATATTTTCCATAGAAGATTATTCTTCTATTTTTGTAGAGTAGTTGTTTTTCTTTTTCATAATAAAACCAGTTGTGAGTGGTTACATTAGGCATTTACGAAAAAGACACCAATTCTCTTTCAGATTTTGAACTTTTCGCTTGTATAAATAGCAAATCTTTTGGAAAACTGATCTTTATTATTGATAGATACAGTTAAAAACTCTAGCCTAGATATGATACTAGTTTCAACTTCAAAAAGTTTGATGAAAACAACCTTTAGTGAAGAAATTGTTTTATCTCAGTACAATGAAAGGTATCAATAACAAAATAAAGATTCTTTGTAGAACAGTTGTTTCCAAAAACTCTATTATTGTCGCCCAGAGTTATCTTAAGGAAACAATGACTTCCTCCCTGCTAAGGAAATCACAACTTTCAGAGGAACAACCCAAGGATACACTTTATCTTGAAGAATAAGAGGTCTCATCACGAGCTGGCTTATCATAATCACAGATATTATAACTTGCTGACTTTGCCAATACTGTACACCACAACAGGGAAATGACTCAAGATTGTTGCAATCAAAAGACAAGGGGTTTCATCATGAGCCAGCTTGTTTAGCAAAGTTATAAATCAAGTGAATGATTGTGTCATAATTTGGCTACCAAACCAAGACATTGTTCTTTAAGAATAAAAAGAAAATCAAAGCAATAAGTGTGGATATGGATTTTTCTTTAAAAGTTGTAGGCTGCCTTAAGTAGGATACAGGATCATTGTTGGGTAACAGGTAACCCTGTCGAGGCTATAAACGCCTGCTGGCAGCAGAGGCTCTACCTATGACAAATGAGCATATTTAAAACTGGTTTACAGAGGAGACTTTGTTTTATCTTTACAAGACCAAGTAATGACTGATGTAAATACAAGGACTAGCCTAAGGAAGCAAATAATCAAAGGGGAAAATGGTTGAAACAAAATATCATTGACAGTTTAGAGCATAATGTACTTTATCTTTCCATAATAAAGTTTAATTTTCTGAAAATTTTCTGTTTTGGAAGTTTAGAAAATTCAATAGAAAAATAGAGATAACTGGTTCTTCCAAGTGAATCGCCAATTGTTGTGGCCACCAACAACCCCCCTCCTTATTTAGTATTAGCAATAAGACTATGTAAGTGGGGACTCTTAGTCAAAAAATTCAAAAAAATCAATTAGTGCTCATATATGTTACTCCTTAAGAAACATCGCATCGCACAAAGAAGGATAGGACATTTCCTTATGAATAAAAATGATAAACTGCGAGATTGCGACGTGAACTCCATCGCATTGCATGCATTAATAAAAAACTCACATTGGAAAACCTTAAAAAATCGCCGATATGCGATATCGCATATCACAAAATTGCATGAAAAACACATAACGATTTAACGATTACAGTGATATGCGATTTTGCGATATTGCGATACTGCGTTCTGCGATCATGCGATACTGCGATCCGCGATCTTGCGATAGCGTGATCAAGCAATCTTGCGACAGCACAGCACGACGAAATTGTGATAATGCGACCCTACGAAATGCGATACTGCAATGCAGATCGCAGAAACATTCCATCGCAAATTTTCCTAGCTCAATATTCAAGAAAAGTTTTCCATAAACCAAGAACTGGATACGCGCTTTAATGATAATTAATGAATTATATGCCAGTTGTTAATGAAAGATGGTTTTGTGTTGTTCGAAGAGTCAGTTCACGTCAGGTGGCGTGTTTTTGCATGTCCGTAACATTTAAAGCTTTCCTGTCGTTATTTATTGTCATTACTCTCTCCTCACTTGTGAACTGCAGGAACGAAAAACAAAAGTTACACAAAGAAATGTGCAGGAAGCTATGAGGAAAAAGACTAAAACTCCAATGTTCAAAGACAGAGAAAAGACGTCCGCATGCAGCAGAGCCGCAGATTCACAGAACGCTGTTGAGCCATCCATTACAGATCTTTCATTTACAGCCATGGTTGAATGAGTATTGAACGATGTTGATATCAATAGGAAGAGCTCACGAAAGCATTATTTTTACAAATTTTGAAGCTTTATACCCAGTAAAGAAAGAGGTGCAAAAGGAGAAAAACGCATCAGAGAAGCCCAGATCAAAGAACGGAGGCAGTTTCAGATGCGCTAATCGCGCATCACTGAGAAAATTGCTCAAAAAACAAAGCCTCTAACTGCTCAGTCACCTGTAAGCCCGAAAAATGCAAGAAAGCAATGGTAAAGAACAAACTGGAAATAGAAAGCTAAAGAAAAGGCAGAAGCAATTCAAGGGTTAACCAAGTTGAACTTGGATTATTATTGAGCATACGCGGTGAAGCCACATAGTCAAAAGATGACTCTCTAGTATATCATCAATTTTGCTGAAAAGATGATGCCAACTCTTACCATTTTTGTTTGCTTAGCTCAACCAAAAGCGGAAGACAGTCAGCCGACTCTACCCACGCAAATACTGAATTCTTGCAACATTAAGGAGAAAATGCAGAAATAGTTAGATATTAGATTTAATTTTTGGAAATAGTTTTGTTTTATTTTTTTCTTAAGAAAAGGGCGGTCATTTAAACCGTATCTTGAATCTGTGTAATTAAGTCATTTAGTTAGTAGTATTTAAACCCTTCTCATACATTTAGAGAAGGGTCCAAAAATTTATCAAAAACTTATCCTCAGAACATGCACTTTTGCACCCTCAGAGGAGGTTTTGGTGAATGAATGGATCAAGATTTGTTGATGTTTGCATTTGATATCTGCTACTGATGTTGCACTTCTGTACTCTTAGTGGATGTTAGAGCAAGGAGAGATAAATCATTGTCGCTTGAAGCTCATGAGTAGGACTAGTCATAAATGGTACTTTTATCTCTTGACCATTGCTGCTTATGTGTTAAAGTGATATACAATTTTTAGTTGTTTATGTATTATTGCATGAATGCCTGAGTTATCATTTGGCACTTTTGTATGGTGATAGCTATTTATTTATGCTTAATGTATGAATAGCTCATTATGCGATATGTTTTTCACAACTGTTTAGTCTAACTTTTTATGCGAAGTGGTTCATCTTTATTGATTTCCTTTCTTATAATCGTTGAATGATCTTTATTACCAGTTGTTATTTGAAATCTCTTTCGATTGCATAATAGAAGAATTACATCTCGAGTTAATATAGACTTAGATGTGCTGTTTATTAGAATACAATATCATAGAATTAGATTAAAGTTAGAATTAGAATATCTTAAATAGGAACTGTTAGATCAGCAACATCAAATTCTACACACACACACACACTCATAGATTGGGAAACTGGTCCCATTATCCCTAGTCGAACCCGCTATACCAAACGGATAAGGAGCTGCCAACCAAGGTCCGGACCGGGGGAGTATCCCCTTTGTTGTCGACCCGATTTTCGGGGCTTCAACACACCCACATACAAATCTCAACATAATGAAAAACATATCTCAAAATATATACACGACTACCTAGAAACAGATCCGCATATGTACACAACTATTTAGAAATAAACTTGCATACAAATATGAAATTACTAAAACATACTTTCGTTGCAACCACAACACATACTGCACAAACTTCACTATCACACATTCATATCAGAGCGTCATTATCACCACAGATCTATCATTGTTATCTACAAGCATAAATAGATAAAAAAATATATTAATTAATCTTCATTGCACTGTTATATCTATCATTTTTTATTCATCTCCTTTCTCCTTGGTGTACACCTATTCCAGATTAGATTACACTGAACCGGGGGAGTATCCCCTTTGTTGTCGACCCGATTTTCGGGGCTTCAACACACCCACATACAAATCTCAACATAATGAAAAACATATCTCAAAATATATACACGACTACCTAGAAACAGATCCGCATATGTACACAACTATTTAGAAATAAACTTGCATACAAATATGAAATTACTAAAACATACTTTCGTTGCAACCACAACACATACTGCACAAACTTCACTATCACACATTCATATCAGAGCGTCATTATCACCACAGATCTATCATTGTTATCTACAAGCATAAATAGATAAAAAAATATATTAATTAATCTTCATTGCACTGTTATATCTATCATTTTTTATTCATCTCCTTTCTCCTTGGTGTACACCTATTCCAGATTAGATTACACATAAACAGTCCATTACTTGCACAAATGGCACCTTGATCTCCATCTTCTTGTATAGTTTTCGCCTTAGCCAATACCTTAGGCAAATCCTTTGGTAAAGACATTAGTGTTTGTTGATGGGATCAAATGAACATTTCTGCTTTAATTACTATGGGCCAATACCATGGTAATGACCCCTGGTATCTAGATTTCCATGGTTTGGATTTTGTATGTGACTTTTACTCACAATACCTGCGTATGTATGTGACCTTTCTTCACAGAAGCCACATATACTTTCTCAAACTTAACTTTTGTCATCCATTTGTAACTGAACTTCCATTCCTCTGTTCATATCATCTGTAGCATCTATACCAATTTGCATGAATTCCATAATCATCATGTTGACATCTTTATGAAGCAGGTTTCCATCAAGAACTACATATTAGCCATAATGCCAACATAAAGATCAATGATAAGGATTCAACGATGACAATAACGAAAATTAGTGGGAAAAAGTATACCCATCAACTCGATCCATGAGTCAATCTTGTATGTAACACTAGAAATATAAAGAGTCATAATGTTGAAATGCTACACTCCTAGATTAGTTTTTTTGATAGGCATGTTATCAACTAGCTTACAAAAAAAAAAGATATACACTATGGTAGGTTTTTTGAATAATATAGGAAGCTTTATATTCTTATTATACCTGTGGCAAGCATGGTATTAAGAATTCAATAAAGATGTACACTATGGTAAGTTTTTTGAATAATATAAGAAGCTTTATATTCTTATTATATCTATGACAAGCATGGTATTAAGCATTCAGTTTTTCTTTTACTGTGTATCAGTTTGTCTTTGACCAAAAATTTATGCCACTTATCCATAGTTTAACATTGAGAATTCAATTTTTGTTATTTTTTTAATATTAGTTAAATTTATTTATTTGTAAAGTGATTGGTTGAGCTCTTATTATGGACCTTTTAGTAACTTTCATTTCTATTGATTACTAATATTTTGTTTTTAGTTTTATTTCCTTTTTTATTTAAATTTTAAATTTTTATTTTATTTTTCCTTATTCTAATATTTCCATTTTTATGAATTATAGTTTTTTTCTATATTTTCAATTTCAAATGACTTATTATTATATTAAAAATATATTTCAATATTAATAAAAATAAAAATATATATTAAAATGTATATATATGTTAATATAAACAATATTAGTTAATCATATTTCTTAATTTTTGGTAATGACATTAAGTAATACATCATTTTATTTGTTGTTTTATTTTTGTAATGAAATCTTTATCTTTAATATTTTTTAATTTAATTAAGTTATATTTAACCTAAACTACATGTTGAATTGATGCATATGAACATTTATCAACTATTTATATAATTATAATACTTATAAAAAAAATCCACTTTTATCCAAAATGTTTATTAAATTCCTTTTTAATAATTACTTACATTTACTCTTTACCACTTCAACACATTAATTGTTTAAATCTACATTTCGAGCCATCCACCATAGCTCATTATCAAGATAGATCAGGGTGCGAGAACTCCAGAAAAAAACTACACACAAAGCACTAATCGCAAAAGCCTCAAAACAATAACTTCAATACAGTGCCGTTAAAACTAGTCCATGAGTTTCTACAATATTTATAGACGTCTCAATACAAACAATACTGATCCTCCTTCGTTTTTAAGTGCTATAATTGCTGTGTTTCGTATTATATAATCTGTTTAATTTTTTCCACTCTCTCATATGTATCGGTAAAAAATAAAACATAAATCAACATTTACTACCCTTTCTTAATGTATTAACATTTCAAGAACCTTTGGACAAATAAATGAAGTCAATAAAGAATATGTTGCTATCAAAACTACTAAATAATAATCTTCTAATGCCACTGACATTCCGTTCCAGTGTTTCATTCAACGTCTATATATAATTTTTACAAAAACACATGGAATAAATTAGCTAAGCTATTCCCCGGAGTGGTGGCTTTCACCCTGTGTTAATCCTTTAAGCCTCCACTTTATGTCGCGCTACTAAAATCAAAGCCACTGCAACTAAAAGCAAAGTAATATAGGCTTCTAGAAAAATAGTTCAATACAAAATACTAAGATTGCATATGCCTTTACAAGCATAATTGAATACATGCAACCTCAACATTTGATGCATCATCACGTATCACCCATCACAATTACCATAATGGGTATTCACTTTGATGCGTAATCATAGGATTTCAGAAATGGATAGCCTAATAAAAATGGCTTGATGGGGAAATGGTTTTGAAACAATCATTTGAACTTCTATAACCCATCATAAATCCCCACCCATCAATGGAGTTGTTTCCAAGTATGGGATGTTGAGATCAAATCATCATCTTCCCCTACTCAAACTAGAGGATGTGTGGATTGCCGGGTTTGAGTGCATGTATGGTTAGATAAACCACGTGTATGATCTTTATAAGTTTCCCATTTTCAAAATAAAACAATAACTAGCCAGAATGAAGTGGGTTAGAATCCCCTAGTCTTATTAAGCCCCCAGCTTATAAAGTTTCACAGGTTGAAGTGGGAGCTTTCAAAGGTTACATCTATGTGAGAAGTAGATATATGAGTTATAGCATCCATCGAAAAGAGTTATGTGGGGTTTTAAAGAAGGAAAAAACCACAGACTATATCACAACTTTGTCATAAACCACCCTCCAACATATATTAATATTGACAAGCAGGTTATACAATATTTCTCTAACTTTTTGTTTCACTTTTAGTCATGCAGGTATGCAGGTTATTACAACTATGTCATAAACCACACTCCAACATATACTAATATTGTCAAGCAGGTTATACAATATTTCTCTAATTTATTGTTTCAATTTCAGTCATGCAGGTTTGGAATCTTTGTTAGCCATTCATGTTAATGACATGATTATTATTTTTGAAAATATGATATAGTTTAATTTGCATTATGCACAAGCTGCATGTTAGCATGCTTTTGAACCATTGAAAACTTTGATAAACACAAGTTTCCAATGCCACTTTATCTGATGAGTGCATTTCTTAAAGAAGCAGCCCAATACTACACCTCTTTTCCACTTACTGATGCTAACTTCTTAAGAAATTGCTTTGATGCTATGGTGTTATAGTAGATAGTTGTCTACAGGTTGATGCCAACTTCTTAAGCAATTTCTCTAATTCTTTGATGTTACAGTAGATAGTAGGATTCAATTCAGTGGAAATTTCATTTTTGTCATATATTTTGATATCTAACTAGGACACTGACAATAGTAATTCCAAAAGATTTTCATGCTTTATAATTCTTTCCAAAAGATTTTCATGCTTTATAATTCTTCCTTGTTACATCTGAGATTAAATGTCTACTGAATTTCTCATAAGGTCCATTTGCTTATCAAGTAAGAAGCTATAAATCCAACTACAATCATAGTAAGAAGCTATAAATCCAACTACAACCATAGTAAGAAGCTATAAATCCAACTACAACCATGTGTAAGATAGTGTTGCCATCATGTAGAAGAGCTGGAAAGGATAATGAAAATTTCTAAACAATGACAAGGTGACCATTGTAAGTTGCCACATTTATCATTGTGTTTGCATGATAAATTGTAGACTATATAGTATCTAGAGATTCTAGAGGTAGCTCCTACACCCCCTGCACTACAAAAAGATGCATGCATCATGAACTGAATAGTAAAACCAAAAGAGTATCATGAATTGGTTGGTTGAAAATTTATAAGGACGTAATGAAGATTCCTAGAACAGGGTTGAGCTTTTCTAGTTTAAAAGAAAATTTATAGTAAGTTTTAATGCTTCATCTAAGTAATCCATGAAATATGTACATGCAACATTTCTTAATGCTTTTGCAGTGATGCCTACTATTGAATATTACATGGAAAAGAAAACATTGTAATTGATAATGAAAAATATAGGCTACACTTATCCAGATCCATTCCAATTTCCTGTTGATTCCATAACCCAAATCCATTCCTGCCAATGCTAAAAAAGCATGTGCTTGGATGTAAGAAAGACCTAATGACAGCTCTATCAAAGAAAATGAAAAATAGCATATGAATTGAAGCAACAACTCTAATAACCTGCATTTAAGCTATTCTCCCATATCACATTGTTCAATGTCAATCATTAACTACATTCCCGCAAAGGGAAAAGATTGAGAAAGATGGTTATGATATAGAAAACAACAAGGCCATTATACTAGAAAATATGAAACATTTTAGGTAAAAAATGTAACAATGTCATGATAATGTATCAACTGTATAATGTATCAACGGTATAATGTATGCTCTTCATTATATATTCGAGTGGGGAGTTGTGTGCCTAATAGTCTACAAATTTGTCATTTCTCTTTGTTCAGATCCGAGGGAATATATTATTATGTGGACCAGACCGTTTAATATTAATAGTAATGGCTTCGACCATGCTCATATGTCATTAAAGGAACTAATACATGCTTCTTTGATTGGTTGATGCTTTCCCAATCCAACTAGGAAACCACTCAAGGAAGGAAGGTATTTGTGTTTGAATTCATTGAACTGATTTAGACATGAGCTTCCCTATTTTTTCTATCTCATGATGTTGACGACAACATATATAGAATCTGTGCATGGAATGATCACCAAGAAACACAAACTTTTGGATGAGGAAATGTAAACAACAATAGGCCAAAGTGGGCTCTCCAAAATAAGTGGATATTGAAAAGGTCTATACCGAAGAGTTCACAAACTCTGTTACGTTTTACCACAACGAAGGAATTGCTTCAGATATTTGTTTCTTTTGGATCAGATTGCGCCATTTAAAAATGCCCATCGAATAGGATTTCGGATCAATCTGTCATATGTTTGTTGTACCCGTTGAAAATAGAAAGGGGGATTTATTTCAATTCTGAACGTTAGACTTAATTGAGTAGTAACTAAACAGAGATGTACTAAATAATCAACAAGGTAGGTGTACTGATAGACTCAATGTTTCAAGTAATTATCAAAATAACACATGATAACTGGCAAATATTCATACACTGAATTATCAAGTCATTTTGGACGATTTGCAGGTAAGAATGACATCTGGTTTACCTATCAAACCACACATTCTTTTATTTTTATTTATTTTAAATTCAAACTTGACAACGTTTGATGGGTACGTGCGTGGGGACAAGTTCTTGAGCATTCCATTATCAGCACGCCATGCATCCATCCTAAATATGTGGCCTGTCTAAGCTCCGACCTTACCTGGAAGGTCTGAAAGGTGTTGTCCTCACCTAATTTGTTTGCGGCTCTCATTCAATCAAAGTGAGGTTTTCCTTGTTTTCCCTATTTATTGGTTAAGGAAGTGCTATGCATACTGCATTGGAAAGAAGAATCCATGAGATTGGGATCCAAACCAGCCATCATCTCAGAAAGGGATGTTGTTCCAACCTTCCCCATCTATCCCTGAGATGCTAAGATTACGTGGGATAGTGAAAGAACCGAGCCCTTTTGTTCCCTACTTCCACTCGCATTCCAACTTCTGAGATGCATGCTTTGCATACCTATGTTCAACAACATCTGTTCATTCTAGCGATGCTCACCCATAGTACTTTGCAGGCCGGTTAGCTCTCGCCCTGCAAATAACCCATGATTAAGAGTGCCTCATATAGTGAAATGAGAAATAATGTGATTTTTTTGTTCATAAATTGAATGGGCATGGTTCTTCATTTCCTTAATAATTGACTTAATTAGAATTGAGCATGGAGTGAATTCTTATTCATTCATTTGGTTAGCCCGGAATGTAGAAAATGGCCCCTACTGCACTGCTGTGGTGGCACGATTAGAAACCCAATTTTTTCCCTACAAATCATCAACATCATGTCCATCCATTTTTGGTGGTTGAAGAGTGAAGGTCATTCACTTAACAGGAAGATGGCTTTGCTTCTCAGTAGTAAGGAGCAAAGGTATGGATATGACAACCTAGTTGGACTTCTAAATTATACAAAAGAAAAGCACAGTCCGAGAATGGCCTCAAGCACAAATGATGCGCCTTGAACTCTGCCTAGACGATGGGTTGAGGAACCAACCAGTTGCAACAAATAATACTTTGTAGCAAAAGGGTTTTCTCTCATATTGCTCTCATATATCCATACATAGCTCATAAAAGATTGAATTGTATGCTAGGTGTGGTACTTAGCAAGGTTGGACCAGACTTTTACAATGGTGTAACATATTTATAGATGCACAAGGATTTATTACCGAAGTACAAGTTAGGCTCCTCAATTCATCGATCCATCTTTATTAGTTAAGGTGAGGGCTCGTGGCATTTCTTATTTTCTTGCTCATCTTTCTCAGTTTTGGTTGGTTGGTTTGTCTCTTTCTTTCATGTCTTTATGGGTCCCCGTCGTGCTGGTTATACTGAATAAAATCTTTTCTAAACACAAACTCAATCCTAAACTCACCTGCATGAACCATCTTGAGATAGGGATCTTCACACTCATCTGCAATATCTTCACACTCATTTGCCCTATCAAAAAATGTCTACTCCATTAGTTAATTGCAACATACAACATTGTGCAATTAAATATGACCACCAATCTAGTCCCATCTAATGCTTTTTCAAAGGAAAGAAACAACATCAAATAACTAGAATCATAAACATATACCCAAAACTCTTATGAAGCATCGTAATAGGCTCAACAATAATGACGGAAGTGTCACCAAAGAGGATTCTGCATGGAACAAAACAAAAGTATCCCTCACAGACAATTTCACGGCATCCCTCACAGACAATTTTGTTGCATACTAACGGAAATTTCGCGGCATACTAATGATAGCCAATTTTGCTGCATACTAATTACTAACATTGCATCAATTGATGGCGGTGCAGAAAAGACCACAACACGGACATGTGCATGGCAATGTAGGTGGCAAAAGATGGTATAGGTGGCAGAAAATGGTGTAGGTGAGGAGAACATAGATTGTGGAGCATGATGTTATTTTGTTTAAAAATATTTAAGTATTTAATGTTAATTGACTAATGTTAAAGTAGTTGATCAAAAATATTCTTGACATAGGCTTTTTACGTTTTTTATATTAAGATTTTGATATAATATGTGTTTTTCCATCCAGAGAAGAAGCTAAATAAGATGTCAAAGTCTTGGTAAACAAAAATCCGTGTCAATATTTAATAAGGTAAAGGAAAAGTGTTCAACTTAAAACTTTAAGTTTGGTATGTTAATTTATGTACATGGACTATAAAGAGACACGTCGATTACTATAATCCTTGTTGCCTTTGCACTCTGCGATTTTGAATGTATATCAGTAACCAATTAACCAATAAATCACAAACTCATGAATGCTTGGTTATATATAGATATATATAAATTTTATTAATAATGATAGTTTGAAAATAAAAATAAAAATAACAACGCTTGGAGAGAGCTCTGCTCGTGAACGAGCAACCGGGCTAGGGCTTCTGAGCATTCGCACGCCCCTTGGGCCGCCGCGCCTTGCCCCTGATCTGCAGCTGAACCGCGCAGCCATGGAGCCCTCTGGGGGCTCGGATCCGCCTCCCCCCCGGAGGTTTCAACCTTCAAGGAAATGATTGCTCAATGCAATAAGCGCCCTTCTTCGGTGAGCCAGCAGAAATTTGTGAAGAAGATGGACACCATCCCCTCTATCGCCCTCCCAGAGGAAGAAACTTGTAAAGCTGCTCTAAATCTGGCTGAGCGTGGCCTCATTGGCCAGTTCACGGGCCTCTGGCCCTCTCCCAAATCGGTGGAGGAGTGGACTCAAAGGAACTGGAAGCCGCTTATCAAAGAGGGAGTCAAAAGCTATTTCGTGGGCAAAGGTTTCTTCGTCTTTGTCTTCGAAAGTGCAGAGGACAGAAACTTGATTTTCAGGAACGGCCCTTACTTCATGGGGCTGCAAGGCCTTTACCTCAACAAATGGTCGCCCGACTTTGATCCAACTCAGGATGTTCCTACGACCGTCCCGGTCTGGGTTCGCCTTCCCCACCTCCCTCTCCATTGCTAGAACTCCAAGTCCCTCCAGATCATCAGGAATGCCTTAGGCAATTACATCGACCAAGCCCCGAGGAAAGATCAATACTCCTGTGCCCGCATTTGCGTCGAAGTAGACCTAGAGGAGGGCTTACCGGAAGCCATCAAACTCACAGTAGCAGGATGGACCCATGTCCAAGAGCTCGATTACGAACATATCCCATTCAAATGCAGACACTGTCATGGCTACGGGCACTTTGCCAAACACTGCAAGAAAAGGACAAAAGATCTCCCAGAGAACCAAAACGGAGAGCAGTGGACCCTAATTCAAAAACCCAATAGGAAGGGCAACGGGAAAGGCCCTCTGAAGGAGGTTCCAAGCAGTTCCAACCACAGCCAAGGCAATAACCCAAATGTTAAAGACAACAGCCAGAAAACGGCAGCTACAACAAATCAGGAAAACCTGGAACAGCCTGGATCTCCCACCAATATACAAGATGGATGGGAAAAGACTATGCCTGAGGCCACCCAAGGTAGCCCTTCAAATCCCACATATGCAGATGTCACAAGGAAAAAGCCTATTGATAGCTCAAGGTCCTCGGAGGACGAGACCTTCGAGCAACCCATCAAAAAAGTAGGCAGGAAATCTCGCAGAGAAGAAAGGGAAGAGGAGGCCGAAAGGCTAAAAACTCAAGGAAGCCAGCCTACTATTGAGATGTCTATTGGAAGAAATACAAGGAACGGGTCTCCTAAGGGAGGCTCCCTCCACTTCCCAGGTAAATAATGCGCCTTGTCTCTTGGAACTGCAGAGGATTGGGTAATCCCGCGAAAGCTGAAGCGATCAAAGATCTTCTCAAGATGGAGCCCTCAGACATCCTCTTGCTCCAAGAGACAAAGATAGAGGGGAAAGCCCTCCTGGACATCAGCCAAAAGAAATGGAATAAAAATGTAGGAAAAGCAGTCAGCTCAAGAGGCTCTTCTGGAGGCCTTGCAACTCTCTGGTCAGAGGATCTCTTCCAGCTGAAAAATTCTCAAGAAACTCAACACTGGATCTACACGGAGTTAATGCACAATCCAAGTAAGTTATCCTTCTCCCTTTTCAACCTTTATGTCCCTGTGTTATACTCAGAAAAAAGAGATTGCTGGACCTCCCTCATAGCCTTCCTGGAGCACCACTCTCCCAAAAATATCATTTTGGCAGGGGATTTAAACATCGTTTTAAAACATAAGGAAAAAAGGGGAGGCACTCACAGCAGAGATCCCTTCCTTCCTATGGTCGAAGGACTCATTCAGGATTGGGACCTCATCGATTTCATTCCAGCGAAAGGGCTCTTCACCTGGACCAATAACAGGGTAGGAGTGGACCATATCTCTGCTCGTCTGGATCGATTCTTGGTCCAGGGTGCTCTGATGGCAACTAAAAAGATCATCACTACCAAAATCCTCCCCAAACTTACTTCAGATCATAAGCCCATCCAGCTCTCTCTAGAAGACAAAGAAGACTTGGGCCCCATCCCTTTTCGCTTTAGCCCTCTATGGACGGAAAGACAAGGCTTTTTTGACACAGTGAAAGCAGCTTGGAGCAAACCCTTCTCAGGGTCCCCCAGCTACGTGTGGGAGCAAAAACTCAAAGCCACAAAGCACGCTCTGAAGGAGTGGATCAAAAAACCTGCTCCAAACCCAACTAGTATCCGAAAAGAAATGGTGCAGACCCTCGAGGAGTTGCAAACAGATATGGAAAACAGAGATGTCACTCCAGCACTGTTGGATAAAGAAGTCAAAATCCAACGCTCGACCTTTCAATCCTTTCGGCTAGAGGAGGAGTACTGGAGAATCAAATCTAGAAGCCTCTGGTTGAAGGGCGGTGATAGGAACACCACCTTCTTTCACCGCCAATATCGGGCAAGACTCTGCAGGAACCACATCTCTGAAATAACAACAGCAGAAGGGCAGACCTGCAAAGGTTTCAATCAGATCAAAGAGGTATCTGTAAACCATTATAGCCAGCTTTACACTGCTGGAATCCAAGGTAATGAGGAGGACATGGCAGAATTCCTCTCCAATATTCCCCCTCTGGTCAGAGCTGAAGACAACACCAATCTCAACAGGCCCTTTACGGAGGAAGAAGTCATAAAAGTGATCTGGTCTATGGACCCGGACAAGGCCTCTGGGCCAGATGGATTTACCATCCACTTCTACAAAATGTGCTGGGACATTATTAAAGCAGAGCTTCTAAAGATGATTAAAGGATTCAGGAATAAAGCCAAAGTAGGGGGAGGAACCAACTCCACATATCTGGCCCTCATCCCAAAAGAATCAAATCCTGAAACCTTTGCCTGATTCAGGCCAATCTCGTTGTGCAATGCCTCTTATAAAATCCTTGCAAAGCTCCTTGCAAACAGGATCAAGCCTCTCCTAAATAGACTCATCTCCAGCAATCAAGGCGGATTCATTGAAGGTAGGCACATTCTGGACAATGTCATATAAGTTCAAGAGATCATTCATTCAAGCCAGAAACGAAAAGAAAAGGGGATGCTAATCAAACTTGATATGGCCAACGCCTTTGACCGTGTTAACCGGGCCTTCCTTTACAAAGCTCTCCTTGCCTATGGCTTCTCCCCTCTCTTTGTTGCTCTCATCAAAGCCTGCACTGACTCCCCTTGGATTGCCACTCTTGTCAATGGCCGCCCCACCTCCTTTTTCCGAGCCCAGAGAGGTCTTAGGCAGGGATGCCCTCTCTCTCCCTTCCTCTACATTCTGATGGCGGACTCCCTCAGCAGAAAGCTCTCAGCAGAAAAAGAGGCAGGCTCTCTCCCAGGCCTCAAACCTTCCATTTCCTCTCCTGCCCTGAATCATGCCCTCTTTGCAGACGACTCTCTCCTGCTCGGAGGTGCTTCTCCTAGAATTGCTAAAGCTTTTGATGAAGTCCTAAAAAGTTACTGCAGGGCCACGGGAGCCTCCATAAATGAAAGGAAAAGTGAGGTCTTTGGATGGAACATCGATCATCAGGAACTCGCAAATATCTCTGCTATCCTAGGCTTCAAGAGCCAAGCCCAATGGGAGACGATAAAATACCTTGGACTCCCTATCATTAATGGCTGCAATAAGAGAGCCCTGTGGGCTGAAGTCATCAGCAAAATTAAGACAAAGATCACAAGTTGGGGAGGATACTGGCTCACTCCTGGAGGCAAGGTCATCTTGATCAAGTCTGTTCTCTCAGCACTACCAATTTACCAAGCTGCCTTCCTACTAGCACCAAAGCAGGTAACAGATCACATCTCCAAACTGATTCGCGATTTCCTTTGGCAAGGAGGGAAAGGGAACATTCATAAAATGCATCTGGTGAAATGGGAGCAGGTGAAACGGCCTTTCGCAGAAAGAGGCCTGCAAATCAGGGATCCATCCATGGTCAACCTCGCATTGGGTGGAAAAATTCTATGGAATTTATACGAGAATCCCAAGCTTCCAGTCAGCGAAACTCTGAAAGCAAAGTATGCGCATAAGGTTCCGCTCCGAAACCTCCAGGCTTCCCAAATAACCAACGCCTCCCAGGTATGGAAACTCTGTAATAAAAGTCTGAATTTCTTCAAAGATAGAGTCTATAAAATCCCCGGCAATGGTAAACATACAAAACTGTGGCAAGATCGCATTATGGACAACGCCCCTCTGTCAGAAAATGAGGAAATCGATGAAATTAGGCAATGGCTGGAACGCGCTGGAATTAACAGCGTTTACGATCTCTCCAAATGGGATAGTCGTGGCGCATGGTCTGGATGGGACTTCCACGGGATACCAAGTCGCTTAAATCAGCAGATGACAGTGCTCGAAGAGATGCTGGAGGAAGCAGCTCCAGTGAGCAGATGGTCGAAGGACAGATGGGGTTGGGGGCGCACAGGGACCTACTCATCAGCGGCAGCCTACAACGTTCTCCAACCCATAAAGAACAGCAGCAGAAATCTGGAATTCTGGAAGAAGGTATGGGAGCCCCTCGCTCTACCAAAAGTCAACTTCTTTTTTTGGACCATGGCTCACAATAAATTGCTCACCGGAGAAAATCTGATGAAGAGAGGCATAACTGGGCCTCACAGATGTGTGCTGTGCAGCAACAGTGAAGAAACAGCCAAGCACCTCTTCATGGACTGCAAGTTTGTCAAAGAGGTGTGGCGCCTTATCCTTCATGAGTTCCAAATCACTGTTCCCTCATATAATTCTGTAGCAGACCTCTTCGATGCCTGGAATCATTGCTACCCCCACAAAATCCCCAGCAAATCTTTTTGGAGGAAAATCTAGATTGCCATCCCCAAATTCACTTGCTGGCAGACCTGGCTGGCCCGGAATGACCTGATCTTCAACGGAAAAGAACAAACTCCTCTAGCTGTAGCTGCAAAAGCGAAATCCCTCCTCTTGGAAGCTGCCCAACAACAATACTCTTCTGCAGATCCATTGCTGCTTCCCGAAGAAGAAAGGTGGCTGAATTATCTCTCCCCCCATCCCCGGAGGTTGCTTCCTGCGCCTCAAGCAATGAATCCAATCTAGAGAATAAGAGAAACGGAAGAAAATTTTCAGACATGGTGGAAAAAACAAAAAACATCCACGATCTTTTTTGATGGCGCCTCCAAAGCCAATCCCGGGGCTGCTGGGGCAGGTGGGGTCATTTATGACCCAGCGGGAGTCAAAAGAGACAATTTCTCCTGGTGCATTGGGCAGAAATCTAACAACCAAGCCGAGATTCTAAGCCTTCTTAAAGCCTGCCAAATTGCTAGAGACAGAGGGGACAAAGAAATTCAAGTTTTCGGAGACTCCGAGCTCATAATTAAAAAGTTGAATTCAGAGAACTTGTTCATCAATGTAAGCCTCAACAAAACTCTGAGCAGACTGAAGGAAGTCCTCCTCGATTTTGAATCCTACAAATGCTTTCATATACTCAGAAATCTGAACAGCGAAGCTGATTTGTTGGCAAACAAGGGCTGTACTCTAGGGAAAGGCCAAATTCTCATAAATGGGGAAAGTTCTATCCACCCATGTAATCCATGAGGATTAAGCAGCATGCACCATGGAATAGTATTAGATGCAGTGTAATAAGGGCAGCATTGGCGTAAGACCAAATTTCTTCCAATATAAAAAAAATAAATAAATATAAATAAAATATAAATTTATTTTGTTTCGTATTTTGGTTATATTAAGTGGGTAAATTAATTTCATGGTGGGAGAGTGTTGAGAAGAGCAAGAATGAGCGGTTACCAAGTCTTTAACCAATAAATTATGAATCATAAATGTTTAATTAAAAGTATATTAATATTAATGATTTTTATTAATAATTTTAAGAGTTTATTGATAAAGTGACCAGATAATTTGAAAAATAAAAATAAATAAATAAGCATATAAGTTATTTTTGCTTTATGATGTTGTAAAGTGATATTATATTTTTTGGTTACATTAAATAGTTAAATTAGTTGGATGGTTTGAGTTGAAATACGTAGAGGAGGTTGTATTTAAATACAAGGGAAGTGGTAAAAGGATTATAAAAAGATTATTAATATATTTTTTTTTTTAATAGGATAGTTTATAAATTATATTTATTAAGGTTAGTTAAGATTTGAATAATGAGTTTTAAATATTTTATTTTGTTTGGTTTTTTTAATGAATCTTATAATTTATAATTAATATTGAGTAAAAATAGTTAAGATTTGAATAATAGTTTTAACTATTAAGAGCTATCACTCACAACCTCATTGACTATTAATAAAATTTGTCATTTTTATAATACTTAAATTAGTACAACCACATTAAAAATATTAATGTGGTTGATAAGGCTGAAGGTTTCATAAATATAACCAAAAAGACTATTGCAATACAAGTATATCTTACTAATGCACATATTTATATGATTAACCATGTATAAAAAGGTTATGAGTAACTTTAACTTAAGAAGAAAAAAAATTACACATCTTATTATAAAATGGACCATTTTGCTAAATAAAATTTGTTTATATATAAATGAATGTTATAAATAATAACGAAGAACTTATAAGAATTTGAATAATCTCAAATCCCTAGAAAATTGGTGGGTGAGGAGCCACCTCACATAAATCTAATTTTTTAAATTTATTAAAAATAATGGACTATTTTGCTAAATAAAATTTGATTATACATAAATGAATGTTATAAATAATAATGAGAAACTTATCATGGAGGAACTTATTAGAATTGGAATAATCTCAAATCTCTAGGAAATTGGTGAGCAAGGCATGAATCTGATTTTTTAAATTTATTAAAAATGATTGCAACCTAACAAATTATGTAATACACTACCCATTCATAAACATTAAGACTAAGCATATTCCCTTGAAAATTAATCTAGACCTTTAATTAAAAAAATAAAAATCAACCAATCTTCATCCACCTTAAATTAAAATAATAAAAATTAAAATTAAAATAATAAAAGCTTTCCATTAAAAATATTTTTTTCCCTTTAAATTATTTTAATTTACTTCCATAAAAACATAATAGTTAAACGCAAAATATCATAATTATTTCTCATTAAACACCAGCGTCAGCGCAAACAAATATAAAATATAAAACACTATCCGAACAAACAATGTAAAATAATATCATACATCATATATGTTGGATACGCATCGTTTTCAACTAAATGGTAATTAATTTTAGGTTACATGCTGCGGTTTTGAAGGTAAAAATACGTTTAGTTTAGTATGAATTACAGAAGCAATGAACTTCAGAAACATGGTAAAACATGAAAAATACAACATGTACCATCGGAAAGCAATGAACTTCAGAAACATAGTAAAACATGAAAGATTAGAATATGTGTCATCGGAAAGGCTGTGATGAGGGAGTACTTCACATGGGTTATGAAAATATATCAAGTAAAGAGAATATTTAAATATAATTAAAGTTATAATATTATAGATTTCATTGTATTTTAGGTAGATTAGTGAGTGGAATTATGTATGGTAATTTTGTTATTATTATCAAGAAGGAATTCTACAAGTACATGTACTATTCTTATTAATCTTTATTCACATGAGATAGTTAATTGATGATTATATGATTAGTGGAGTAGTCTTTAACGCGACTTTTTGAAAGCCTTTCCGGCGATTTTTTCCGGTGAAAATCCGGCAGTAATTTATTGGAATCCAAGTTTGATAGCTAATTTCTGCACAATGAAACCGTCCCAGGGGTTTTTCAGGGTGCTGAATCCGAATATGCAGTTAAAAAACCATTTTAATTGCAACAAATCATGATTTCATCTCAATTTCTTCCGCCGGATTCCGTCACCGGAATCTCAAAAAGTCGCATTATAGACAACTCCTATGATTAGTTAACTAGGATTATGTGTCAATTTTCTTTATATTTATAGACTCACTACTATTTTATTTCAGCTATGTAGAATATATTGTATTGAATTGTATTTTTTACTTTTTTTACGCCGTAGTTTACGGACACTGGGTGGGGGTTACATTTACGGGAAAATATATCAAAACTGCCTTTTCCTTAGCAACTTTTCTCCTCCCTTTTTTTTGTTTTTCCATGAAGAAAATGCATCCCTATCATCCATAACCAGTAAACATTGCCTTAAGGAGAACATTTTAGTGATTTGCATGTTATACTTTTATGTTTGCTGTTCGAATAAGATTTTGTCCTTTAGCTACGGAACACAGCGTATTCTACAGCTAATCGGTTGTTCCGCAGCTTCTTCCACGCTTTTACAGGTTCCAGGTGTCAGAAGGAGGAAATAACTACATGGGCAGCTTGGAAAACATCATGACATGGATCGTGTCCTATTCACCTAGTCCAGGTCGACAAGGAAGATGGTACAAGACTCTTGTCAAAGGAGAAGTCAAACGTAGAGACCTAAGGCAAACAGGACTCTGTTTTGTACACGTTTCACAGTGATGGGATCGAAAACAACTCACTGAGGCCACGGACTTCGACAGCCATCTGTGCAACCGAATCCAACAGCCATCACCTTAGATTTATGTCTCCAGCAACCAAGGAAGAGAATTCCATGTGCCTATCTGCTACATGTTTTTGGCTGTAGCTTATTTTTCTCCATAGACAGTTGTATAATTTCTTTATAAATACCTGTGTGAAGAATGCAGAACAAGTTCGAATTTGCTCATGTATTAAGCTCAAACTACTGTTCTGTAATTTTGAAAACTCATTTCCTGTGTTTTTAATATGAAGACCGTGTGTTTCATGGATACCTGAAAGCGTTTATTGGAGTTTTGATTGAGTACGCATAACCTGAGCAGTTGCAGAGGGCCCCTGCACTGACTGAGGTTTCATTTCATTTTGTTTTGTCTTTTATAGTTGCAATTGTAAATTTATCATTTCTTCCATAGTGTTCATAACCATTTTTCATACTAACCCTGTTTATAATGCATCATTTCTTCACTAATGCAGAATAGCTTCTTTCATTACAAAATAGCTTTCTCTTTGCTTAATTTCTTTCTAGTTTTATCAGTAGTTAGAAGTTGAATTCAGTAGTGTAGAGTAGTTTATTTCATTTACTGTTTCACTAGTTTTTAATAGACTGATCAGTGCCATTACTGTTCTTGCCATTTTATTACTAGTTTAGTGACTCATGGTGTAGATGAATGTTTCTAAAAAGCCCTTCTAGTTGATAACTCATCTCAAACTAAGTGGTTGAATACTTCATTCATGCAATGAGTCTTTTCTGCATTTTTGCATTTATTTTCTCTTAGAATAATGAAGTACATAATTCCTCAAAATGTCATCCCAAGGAAGTTTGTCTTCCAAAATTGAGAGGCAGAGTAACTAAGTATTTCATTTAGTTTTGTTGCAATTTCACTTCTAGTTTTTCATTAAGTTTTGTTTCTGCAATAGACTAAACAGTAGTTGTAATCTCATTTTCAGTTTCAGCATTTCATTTTAGTTTTGTTTCCATAACAGATAGTTGCAATTTCACTTTCAGTTTTAGTATTTCATTTAGTCTTGTTTCTGTAATTGAATAGACAGTAGTTGCAATTTTACTTTTTAGTTCATAGCTCATGATTTGGAAATAATGATATGATTAAAGATAGAAACTCTGTTTTTATTTCTTGATTAAACTTTGTTTCCAAATCTTACTTAAGCTCTTTTAGTCCTCATCTTTTTAGATTCTTAATAGTCTTTACAAAAGTTAAAATTAAGATTTTGACAGTTACATTGTCAATCATTAGGGACTAAAGGACCAAAAACCCCCAAAACAACTTAAAACTCAAAAACAGTGAAGTAAGAAGGGTCATCTAGCACATATAGTGCACTACACTTCATCAGTTTACGATACTCGGATTGATAATTTATGTATAGAAATTTAGGACACTAAATTGACCAAACATTTTGGCACCGCTGCCAGGGAAGTGTAACTAGGTAGCCTTATCTCTTACATTCATTAAAAAAAAAAAAAAACAATGACATGCATAGAGAAAGAGACTCTAGGGGTAGATTTATAACTAGGGGCAGAAGTTCAATTCCTACAACTCCACCTACTACACCAAGAGTTAGAAAAGACACACCTCCATCCCAGAATCATACTCCCAACCATAGGATTCCTGGAATTCAAGGGGCAGAAACTCAATCAAAAGATTCTCCTACATCATCTACCAAAACAATCCTAAGAGAGAAAAATTTTGAAACTCCAACAACAGGGATAATCTTTTTCACCTCCACAGGAGAGCCTATTGCAATTGAAGAACTAGGAATACCTAGTGAGGAAGAAAAAGTAGAAACTCTCTCTCATAGTCCATTAATAGAAGAACTAGAGGAAGAGGGAATAACCTTGCAGGTTGAGCCCTATAATGACTCTAAAGAAACTATAATGACAGAAGAAGAACAAGATGGAGAATTCTCACTGTTTGGAGGAGGGGGTAGAGGGAGAGGTAGAGGAAACAATGGAGGAGGTAGAGGTAATAATGTAGGAGGCAGAGGAAATAGGAAAGTAGATAAATCATTTGGATTCCCTATAGTGGATGAGGAAACACATACAAAAATGAAAAATATCTCACCATCTGTCCTCCCAAACTTCTATGGGTTGATAAGTGAGGACCCTAAAACATTTTTGTTTGAGTTTGAAGTCTTGTACAAAACTTATGACTATTTAGAAGACTCTCAAAAACTCAAATTGTTTCCCTCAACACTAAAAGGGGCTGCTTTAAAATGGTTCATGGGGTTAGTCACTCAATCCATTAGAACATGGAATGACATGAAACAGGAATTTTTGGATAGATACTTGGATTATTGTATGCCTACCAATCATAAAGATGAGGTGTTCAAAATGATGCAAAAAGAAGATGAAAACTTAGAGGATTTGCTTGAGAGATTCAACTATAATTTGAAAAGAGCAAAGATGAACAATTTAGATGAAGAAACTTTGAAAGCTCTTTTGTTAAAGGCCATTAGAGATGAGTGGATAGATATCCTTAACATGATGGGGAAGGGAGATATCTCTCAACTTCCATTAAGTGACATAGCAGAACTATGTGTTCATCTCTCAAGAGGGAAATCTAAAACAGGAAAAGGGTCGAGAGATCCTTCTCTTGTTAGAGCAAACAAATCTGCAACTGGATCTGTAAGTAGGGCAGAAATTAGCAATATGCTTGATGAGTTTAAAACTGACATTTTAGGGAGCCTTAGTTAGCAACTAGACACCCTTAAAATTCAAAATAAGCAGAAAATAGAGGCTGATGCTTTAGCCAGTTTTTGTCCAAAATGTAGAAAGAAACATGCTCTAAGGGAATGCCCTTTAGATGCAAAAATTGTAGAAACTTGTATGATTTGTTCAAAAAGTCATGAGACCAAGGGTTGTCCTTCAATCCTAGGTCTTAACGCTGTCTTTCAAGAGGAAATAGTCCCAAATTTTGTAGAATCTCTTTGTTTTGTTGCAAGAAGACCTTGGCAGGGGTCACAAAATCAAGGATTTAACAATCCAATGTATCTTTAGGCCCCACAAAATTGGAATTCTTGGCAGCAAACTTGGCCTCAACCTCATTCACAGTATCAATCACAACCGTGGGCACAAGGGATACAAATCCTTATGGAAGATTTGCTCAATATTATCAATATCCTCCATCCTATCAGAATTATCCTCCCCCACAAAATCAACAACCAAAACTTCAAAATCTGACCCTCAACTTTCATTGCCATTTCCACAACAACCTCCACAACAAAGTCAAAATCCTCAACTCTTACTGTCATTTCAGCAGAAACCAAATCAGCGACCTGCCCAACCATTACCAAACCCCAATAATAAAAACCCTCAGAATGCTTACATGGTAGAAGGACAACAATTTCCAACTTACATGATTACTCCACTAGATCTTAATGATGTTCAACTAAGATCTGGTAGGATATTAGAAAATGAAAAACCTTCTGTAGTTATTCAAGAACAAGACACTTCTGAGGAAGATTCTCTAAAAGTCAATAAAAGTTTTGAGGGAACATCCCTCCAAAACCAAAACATTGAAAAAGAAAAACAAAAAGAATCAATAAACACAACTCCTATCATTGAGCAACTAGCATCTACTTCTACGCCTCCTTTTCTTGAGAGATTACAAATTGATAGAGGGGTAGAAAAACATATCTTGTTGCCCAATTATGATTTTCTAGATGAATTGAAGAATGTTTGTATCAAAATACCTTTGTTACAAGCCATTAGAGAAATTCTTATTCTAGCCAAGACAATAAAGGAGTTAAGCATCAAAAGACCAGGAAGAAAACCAAGAGAAACAAAAAGAATTCACCTGGTAGGAAAGATAGCAGACATAATGATGGGAAAGATTGCCATGTAGAAATATGTGGATCTAGGAAGTCCAATTGTCAAGGCACATATAAATGGAATTGAAATTCCAAATACATTGATTGACTTAGGGGCAGCAATAAACATTATGAGTAGACAAACTATGGAGCAGCTTAAACTTCCTAACCTTCTTTACACACCTACTTTACTGCAACTTGCAGATAGATTAGTAATCAAACCAGATGGTGTACTAGAAGATATTTTAGTCTCCTTAGATTCTTTGGAATATCCTGTTGATTTCATGATTTTAACTCCCAAGAATAATCTAGGAGGATACCCACTCATATTAGGAAGACCTTAGCTGGCCACATCTGATGCTTTTATTAGTTGTAGATCTGGTGACATGCATATTTCTGATGGTAATTCAACAAAGAAATTTACTTTGTATCCTCCAGGAAAAGCAATAACAGAAATAGATGATAAGGAATGGATTGATGATGAAAATGATATTCAGCCTCTCTTTACTATGTCAGAAATTAGTGAAGATAGTCAAATTTTCAATACATTCGAAAATTTTAAAACATCTCCAGAATATGATCCTGCACAATTTCAAGAAAAATCTAATGTTGAATACTTGTATTCTAGGCAGATGTCTCTCTATTCTATGGAAGAGTTTGGTAGATCTACAATTGAAATTTTTCCAGGCAGGACATTGAACATAAACAAAAACTTGGAGAAAATACAACAAGAAGAGCTAACCAACATATTACAAAAACATTATGCTGCATTTGCATGGGAATACACTGACATGAAAGGCATTGATCCTAAGACTTGTATCCATCATATCTATATTGAGGAAAATAGTAGACCAATCAGACAACCTCAGAGAAGAATGAATCCAAATCTTAGGGAAATTGTGAAAGAAGAGCTCCAAAAATTACTCAATGTAAACTTCATTTACCCAATTTCAGATAGCCAATGGGTTTCTCCTTTGGTAATTGTGCCTAAAAAGAATGGTAAATGGAGGGTGTGCATTGATTACCGAGAATTGAATAAAGCAACCCTCAAAGATCATTTTCCATTGCCCTTTATAGATCAAGTGTTAGATACATTAGTAGGTAAGAAGTATTTCTCATTTTTGGATGGTTTTAGTGGTTATAATCAAATTCAAGTAGCACTTGAGGATCATGATAAAACCACATTTACTTGTCCATGGGGAACTTTTGCCTACCAAGTGCTTCCTTTTAGGTTATGTAATGCACCTGCAACATTCCAAAGAGCAGTACTAGGAATTTTTTTTGATCTAATACATGATTGTGTAGAGGTATATATGGATGATTTTACAGTCTATGGAAACACATTTGAAGAAGCTTTGGAAAATTTGGAAAAAGTTCTTAAAAGATGTAAAGAAACAAACCTTTCATTAAGCCATGAAAAATGTTTTATGATGTTTACAGAAGGTATTGTTTTAGGACATCACATTTCAGGAGATGGGATTAAAGTTGACAATTCTAAGGTTGAATTCATCTCTAATTTACCAATTCCAAATTGCCAAAAAGATGTTAGAAGTTTTCTAGGATTTACAGGATACTATAGAATATTTATAGAAAACTTCACTAAAATAGCATCTCCACTCTTCAAATTGCTTACAAAAGATTGTGAATTCAGTTGGAATCTTGATTGCCAACTAGCATTTGAAACCTTGAAAGCAAAAATTTCTGAAGCACCTATTTTAAGAGGTCCAAATTGGAAACTTCCTTTCCATATTTCTACAGATGCTTCAGATACAACTCTGGGAGTTGTATTGAGACAAAAAGATTTGATTCCTTATGCCATTTACTTTGCAAGTAACAATTAGACTCCCACTGAGTTGAGTTATACTGTGACTGAAAAAGAATTCTTAGCTGTTGTTCATGCAATTAACAAGTTCAGACACTATATAACAGGCTATGAAACCTTTGTTCATACAGATCACTCTGCAATTAGATATTTGATGAATAAACCTATTACTAATGGCAGAGTTACAAGATGGATTTTACTTTTGCAAGAATTCAACATTACTGTGCTAGATAGACCTGGAAAACAAAACACAGTTGTTGATTTCTTGTCCAGGATTTAGAATATCAAAGAAGACTCTCCGATTGAAGATAAGTTTCCTGATGAATATCTCTTTGCAGTAACCACTCAAACTCCATGGTTTTCATATGTTGCTAATTACTTGGTTACAGGGAAGTTACCTTCACATTTGTTTCCTAGAAAGAAAAGAAAGATTATTCAAGAAAGTGAAAGATATACATGGATCACTAATGAATTGTATAAAATAGGGCCAGATCTTATGATCAGAAGGTGTGTCAGGGAAGATGAGATGCCTGATATTCTCAAAGCATGTCATGATGAGCCGTGTGGTGGACACTTTGCTGACAAGAGGACAGCCTATAAAATCCTTTCTTTAGGATATTATTTGCCATCCATCTTCAAAGATGCTAAAGAATATGTTAGAAGGTGCAGCAGCTTCCAAAGGATAGGGAAACCTACTCCCTCAAATGAAATGCCATTACAAACTCAGGTACTTATCGAACCCTTTGAAAAGTGAGATTTAGACTTTATTGGACAAAGTAATCCTCCATCTAAGTAGAAAAAGTATATATTGGTATGCACTGATTATGTCACCAAATGTGTAGAAGCTAAAGCATTACTTTTTGCTAACAAAAAATCTGTAGTTAATTTTCTTTTTGAGGGCATCTTCACTCGTTTTGGTGCTCCAAGAGAAATTGTGATAGATCAGGGATCTCAATTCACATCCAACATGATGGAAAGGCTTATGGAGGAGTACAAGATCAAGCATAGGAAATCTACTCCCTATCATCCACAAGCAAATGGTCAAGTGGAGTCTACAAATAAAGTGATTGAAGGAATCCTCACCAAGATTGTGCATCTACATAGAAGAGATTGGGCAGAAAGGCTTCCTGAAGCCTTATGGGCCTATAGAATTACATGGAGGAACACAACGGGACATACACCCTATGAACTTGTTTATGGGAAACAAGTCCTGTTCCCTATAGAGTTCTAAGTCAAAAATTTCAAGATGGAAATCCAGTTGGGGATGGATTTATCAGAAGCTCAAAGACATAGACTGGAGCAATTAAATGAACTTGATGAAATTAGACAAGAGGCTATTCAAATGACTGGTCTAATCCAACAACAAAGGGCTAAATGGAATGACAACTACATCAAGGAAAAGAGGTTTCAAGAGGGAGATTGGGCATTGTTATTTGATTCAAAGTTTAAAGATTTTCAAGGGAAGTTTCAAACTCATTGGATTGGGCCATATGAGATTGAAAAAGTCTTCAGTAATGGAGCAGTGAGGATCAGAACAATAGATGAAAGTCAAACTCCTCTCCTTGTGAATGGTCATATTTTTTTTATGCTGTGGTTCACGGACACTGGCTGGCCGTCACATCCACGGGAAAATCTGGGCATATTTTAAATCCCATCGGCCAAACTAGCAGAGCCTAACCCCAAGGGCATCGAGGAGAATTGACCCTGTGACCTCCTAGTCAGTGAGGCACTTAATAGCGGGGACTCGACCAGTTGAGCTAACCCTTGGGGCTTGTATTGAATTGTATTATTTCATAATTCTATTTTTTTGTGTGTGAATAGAATTCATTAATTCCTTTCTTTATTAATTTTCTTTCTTCTTTCCTTACAAGTTTTGTTCATTGCTTTCTAGCTAGATCCAACTTGTGTATGTTCAACTACAATTTCACATTGTATCAAAGCTCACCAGAGCTAGGAAGAAGGAGCATAAACAATCCATTTGCATGTACTAAAGATGCTCTCTCATCTTTAAAACCATATGTTGGTCCTTCTATTCTCGTGAGAGATGATTCTTTAGTAGAGGCAAATGGACAAGGGAGGGAAGATTCTTCCTAGCATGAGAGATGATTCTTCAGTGGAGGAAAATGGAAAAGGGATGGTTATTACACATGGTTTCTGGCCAAAGGCTTTCAACGGGTTCATGGCGTCAATTATGATGAAACATTTGCTCCAATGGCCAAAATGGACTATATTCAGTTAACTCTTTCCATTGCAGCAACAAGAAGGTGGGAGGTTCAACACATGGATGTGAAGAATGCATTTCTTCACCGTGATCCCAAGAGAAAATTTACATGGACGAACTACAAGGGTATGCAAAAAAATCACTTAGTTTTTTGAATCAAGAAATCTCTATAGAGTTGGGGAGACACCTAGAGAATGGTATGATAAAATGGATTCCTATTTACTATCTCAACATTCCATTATATGTAAATTTGATCCAAATATTTATATGCTACAAATGTACAACTCTTTGTTGCTCATAATGCTTTATGTAGATGATCTACTAATCACAAGTACTTCAGCCTCATCCATTGCTACAACCAAAAACTGCTTTTCACGCAAGTTTTCCATGACAAATTAGGTCCATTACACTTCTTTGTTGGATTAGAAATCAACTATATTGATTCAGGAATCAAAATTTCTCAGTCCAAGTATGTGAGAGATCTCCTAGTTCGCTTTCACATGACCAACAAAAAGCTAGCAGCTACACCTTTCTTATCGAGGGCACACCTTGAGGAAGGAAAGGATACACCATTGATTGATTGCACCATGTATACATGGTTTTTGGTGAGTATCCTCTATCTCCTTCATTCTCATCTAGATCTCTCATATGCAATAGGCGCAGTTTCTAGATGCATGTAGGATCCACATGAGCTGCATTGGAAAGTTGTCAAGCACATACTCAAATATGTCCAGTGAACCATCAACTATGGGATTCATTATGCATCAAGTTGTACTTTGGATCTCATTTGACACACTCATTTATATTAGGATAGAAATAACATTGATCACAAGTTCAATTCAGGATATGTTGTCAATTTGGGTTCTTACCCCATTTGTTGTTCCAACAAAAATCAATATATGGTTGCTCTATGATCGAAATATTCTAAACACAGAGGTGCAATCAATTTTTCCATTCAGACCATTTGGTTTTAGAACTACATCATTAAGCTAGGTATCAAATTTCATTGTCTAATTGTCATTTGGTGCAAAAATCAAAGCACTCTAAAATTTTACAGAGATCTAGTGCAATGAAAACAAACAAAACAAATCGAGATCGACAATCACTACATTCAAGAATGGATACATGGTGGGACCATTGACTTGTAGTATCGTCCCACTTCTAATAAATTGTTCACATCTTCACGAAGACTTTCACTGGGAAGAAATTTCACTTTATGTGAAATTACCTTGGGATGAAGGACATAATTTCCTAGTAGTTGTATTTCTTTTTCAATATTATATTTTGAGGGGGGGAGGGGCAGGGGTTTGTTCCCATGTGATTTTCCATTTTTCCTCTTCTTACAGTTGTTTTATGTTACTTAGATTCATGGTAAAATGGGTAAATTACATGGATTTTTGTCAAAACCCATTCATTATGTTCTTTCTAGTTGATCCAGGTGGCTCTAGAGAGGATCATAAATCAAAGAGGGCTCAGGAAAGACTCAAAAATCAAAATTGTTGGATTGTAGTGAAACTAGCGCCAGATCGAAGAGCTTGTTGGAAGTTTTACAATGGCGTAAACAACACCTCAATCCAACATCGTATGCAAAAGTTATGGCAAGTCAAAGTTTTGTTCAACTTGACCCATCAGCTAAAGTTAGCAGAGCGCAAACTAAATTTGGATCCCGACTAAATCTGGTGGAGCCGCTAAATTTGGAGCGAGGCAACAATTTGGAACTTTGCGGCGACAGTTTCCAGTGGCTGGAATTGGCGAAATCATCGTCTACTTAAATAAATGGTGACCCCAAAAATATGGTTAGAATTTTTTGACTAAATTGATTATAAATATATATATGTGTGTGTGTGTGTGGCTCTTATATATATACTAACATTTGCATCGAGAGGTGCGAAGGAACGTCGATAGGAGGATTGGGGAATGTTGAAGGTATAGTTCGTACACTATTTTGTGTAATATTTTGGGGTTGTACGAATTTCTATAATTTGAATGACCGCAATTAGTGCATCATAGGATTAATATTTAGTTGCCAGACTGCAACGAAGAGGGAGGAAAATATTTTTTAGATAAGAGTAAAAGAACGTAAATCTATCAAGTAAATCTGGTGTCATTCTAGTCAAAATAGACATCTTTATCATATTGACTAGAGCTTTGTACAAGCAAAAAAATTACATCATCAATTTTGCATGGTTTATCTGTAAAGCTCATACATATTACAAGTAATTGAAGATTTGTTTAAGGATGAGTAAAGTTAGATAACACCTCAATATATTGCAAACCAAAGTCTAACTACAAATCATCCAAAAAAGTTCAAAGAACAAATAATCATTGATGAGATGTGTACAAAAGCATAATATTTGGGCATAATATTAATGTATAATACCAACATCTACCCATAGCATAACTAAGCACCAGAAGGCTTGCATATCCTCTAGGCCATTATCTAATTTAGTCCAATGTTTCCAACTTAAGTTAATTTTTCTGTTTCAATTTGAAAATATAACCTAATAGTAAAGATATAAGAAAAAGCCATGATCAATATTAATGAAAAAATAGTATTATCACCACTATATCTAACACTGTGACACTGATAAAAGGTTAATTACATTCAACTAAACATTTTACAGGTCAATATAACGTTAAAGAAAATTATGTAATTACTTCAACATAGACAAATGACTCATGGATAAGTGTAACACATCACACATAATTTGGAATTTAGCCCCAACTAGCCTTTTATGTATTGGTATCTATGTATACCAACATGTTTAGAAATCTAAGGGAAGATAAAAGCCAAAAGTAGTAGTCTAGATGGCCTTCATTGAGATTGCTAGGTATCCATCCTTGTTTTCATCCTTTAGTGGTGACAAAAGTGACCATGGTAACAATTAAGGTGCTCAAATAACATTTTAGTGTTTTTGGAAGAAGAGAAATGTCACTGCACAAACTGTGCACTACATCAAGAGACTGATCATAGAAAAAATCCAGTTTCCGTATAAAGAAAAAAAACTTTTGAAGCACCAAATAAGAAATACTAGGGAATTTGAAAAAAAATGGATGGGAATGGGTGTGATTGTATCATGGACCAAAGCAAGAGTTCCAACAATATCGAAGAACTTGATTTCAACCAAGGCATGTTCTTCCATAGAAATTTTTTTGATATGACCAGCCTAATACCCTTTCATTGCAACGCAGTAAACCTCCTCTCTATTCCAGTGTAATTGCTAGCAACATGCACAATTATGCGATCATAAACTGGAACCCATATAGTGACACTCAGTATATCAAATATATATAATGATGCTACAGGAATTTCGAAGGAACCAATGGTGGTTTCTGTTAGTGTCAGTCTTTCCAGCCTGCCTACAGTGATCAAATGTGCTCTTACAACGTGATTTTGAAGTGTCAAGGTCAAATTTTGTCATTTCAGTGAGTCTTCAAGCAAAATTTGGTCACTAGGCATTAGGCCTAGGGTTTGCCCAAATGTTAGTCCATGTCATCATTCAGCTGAGCCTATCATCATTCATAGGTTTGTCATCGTCATTTCAGTGTCTAATGGGTCATTTTACACCGTGTTCATGCTTCAGTTGTGCCTAGGCAAGCTCATTTCCCTCTCCTAGGGTTTTGAAGGTAATTTTTCTTGGACGGTCAAATCATTGGCAAAACTTGTTTCCTGATGTTCATACACCTTCCCTTATCCTTAAAGTGCCTTACCAAACACTTCCCATCCCTTAGATCCGCCAAATTTCTCATTTTTCCACAAACCCTAGTTTCTAGCTACAACCTGGCAATTTTCTAGGTTGGGCCTGTGTTTTGCCCTTTTGGACCCCTTCCCCTCACTCAATCTCTGAGATTCCACTTTCCCCTGCTTCCTAACATCCTCCCCACTCCCAAAAATTTCCCCAAGAATTTAGAAGCCCTCTATCCCCTTCATTCCGCTTCATTTCGACAAAATTCCTCGTTTCACACATCGGGACAAGTTTCACTCAAAAGCTGTTTCTGAGCAATCAAAGATGAATTTTTCAAAACTGAGAGAGGTTTTTGTCCACAACATGCCAAGGAAGAAAAACCTCCTTCACTTTTTACACAGGTGTCATGGTTTGAGAAAAATGTCAAAAATACCGGCGAGAACGAAGGTGCTCCAAGGACGGTTGGCCAAAGCACAAAAACGAAGGAAAACGCCCGATCCACTCCAAATTTTGGCCAAAGCCTCTTTGACTGAGCATGGTACTTGATTGGGGACTCCCAGCCCAAATTTCAAGAAATTTGGAGAAAATTTTGTCATTTGTGAATTTTTTGGGAAATTGACAGGGTTTGGCCTTTTAACATGCAGCGCCCCGTGCGCTACGCTACATGGGGGCAACTCAGAATGGGAAAAACTCAGAATTTTTGGAATTTTCATGCAAAGTTACACCTACCTATGGATGGACTTCAGTTTTTATGGAGATTTGGGCCTCCAAAAGGTCAAAACACATGCAAATTTTGACTTTCTGCCCTTATTTTGAGTTTCAGAAAGCTGTCTTGGGAGAATTGAGTTTTGAGGGGTCAAATGAACTCCAAATTCAAAATTTCCAGTGGGGTTGGAAAGAAGACTCGCAGACCTTTCCAATGAGCTAGCTTGCACCTGATTTGGACACCGGGAAGGCCCTCAAACAGGCCTCTCAATGTGCGCTACGTGTCAGGCACATGTGCGCTGCATGTCAGGGAATTTTGCCTATTTTGACCAGTTCGGCCAGAAAAACACTGTTTTCACTTGGTTTAATGTTTTGGGCATGTAAATCATGGATTTTTATGTAACTTTCATGGCTCTAAGATACTTTTACTCTCCTTGATCACTTCTAGAAGTTTCTTGAATGTAAATGGTAAATATTTAATGCATGGATAGGTTTCCTAAGTTTTAGAGGCAAGTTGTTTTGACTGCCTATTATCTAGTGCTTAGTTTGGAATTAGTTGAAACAGCTCCTAGGAAGCTGAGCTCGACCCCTAGAGGTGGGGAAAGGAGTTAGATCATCTATATTATGCCTTCTCTTGCTCATTTTCATGGTTGGAGAGGTTGGACTCTTGAGGGAGAAGCTCCTATTGTATATTTTACTTGTATCTCTGCAATTTGAGGAAAGGGAAGACCAGGGTTTTGCAGACATCATTGGGATTCTTGTGGACTCTTGTGTTGATGGTGTGTTCTCTTATTGTAATTGTAAGTGTGTTTATGTGTTCCATCTCTTTCTTTACTGCATCTTATTAAACAAATGAAGTGATAAAGTTTGAATTCATGCTTGCCATGCTCAGCTTTCAAATTTGTTTAATGTTTATGTTTTCCACTGTCTAGAGAGGATTCAAAGTCATTGTTTGCCCTCTTTAGCTTCTCTTTTTCTTCCTTGATCATCCATCTCAGCTAAAGGCATTAGCACAAACTCCTACCTTGCCCCAAAGACCCACCTGCAAAAACTGAGCTCAATCCCCGCACCCTGAATCGCACTCCCTCCAATTGCCACCAAAAACACCAAAAGCTTTAAATCAACCCCCCTTATCAGTTTACTAGCCTAATATCAGTGTTCCTAATTGGGTCAGCTCATCCTATTGAAAGATCTACCGAGTTTGACCGGAGAGAGCCTTCTCATACCCCGTAGGGCTAGCTACGAGGTGAAATGGTTTGATGTTGCCTTGAAGGTTTACCTTCCTCAGCCTAGGGTGAAATCTCAAGCGCTAACAGTTTCCATGGTCATTCCCTGTTTGACAAACATTGTTGACATTTGAGCATAAACAATAGAAAATGCAATGTCACTCACCCATATGTGAAACATACAAACCAAAATCTTCAACTCCTCCACTTGGGTCATAATACAGAGTTTCCAAGGATTGGAAAATCCACTGTCGTGAATATCATCAACTGTTATTAATTAGCTTCTTATAGATTTATCAAATGGTATGAGATACAAGGTAGCATCATGGTTACAATAAATGGTTAGTTGTGAAATTATTGTTATTTACTAGGTATTATGGTTTATGAAATACATCGTAAGTATATAATTCTAATTTTTTAATAGTATGGAATTACTATTGTATTATCTATCTTTGTTTTATTGTTTTGTTTTTAGGTTCAACGTTGGTGAGGCTACATCATGATTATATCCAAGAATCACCCCCGACTAGGGTGGGGAATTGAATCGGTGACTTAACATCTAGGAGTCCCTTAGCAACGCACCCAATCTTAGTCTATTATCAAATAAAAATAACATCATGGTTTAATAGATCGTGAATAAATGAACTTAATTCATGAAGAAAAATAAATACATCGTTGCTTTAAAAAAAATGGCGAGTCGTGAGCGCTGAAGTTTTCTACACTTCCATAAGTGAGGCGTTCATTGGCTAGTTATTAAGTGGTTGTGCTAGTTGATCAATTGGTTATGCAGTCTGACTATGGTCAAATTACTTTTTGAACAAATGTGGAATGCAATGTACCGATATTGCGTATGATATATGTCTGATATTTTTATTGTTGTACTTTTTGAAGTTCCCAGTTTTTGTTTGATATGTTTATTGTTGTATTGTTTGAATTTTCTTGATTTTGCCTAGGGTTCCTTTACAACTTTGAAATAACACTTTATTTATCAAATTTTATTTGTATAATTCCATTGTCTTGTCTAATAGATAACACATAGATAGACAATTTTTTTTAATATTTAGTTATCGGTTCAAACACGGGAAGCATATGTGAATGAAAAATTTAATTTATTAAAATTATTGATTTTTATATGGTATGGCATACAAAATACATTATTTTTATCGATTTATAAAATTTATTAAATATTTTATAAATTTAATATTTTATATTGTAATGATGATATTTATGGATTTTGTGTTACTATTTTTTTTTAATAAATTTCTTTACCTAAAATATTTGAATTGACCGTTAATTATCAAAACCTTACAATTATATAAAATTTCATTGTCGTGCTCTATTGCTAATACCCTAAGGGAGAAGGAAAATGAGGAGTGGAATCCTAACACAAGGGAATATGTAAGGAATCTAAAAGATTCCCTCAGGGCCAAATTTCCATAGTGACAGAATTATGTTGAGTTTATACTCAACTTATTCAGAATTTTGTCAAGAGTCTGATGGTTCCGAATGATTTTCTAATTTGAGCAATGGATTTTCCAATGACAGAATGTTAAGGTGGAACCATGAGGCAAGAATTTGCATGGAATTTAAAAAATTCCCTAGAGGCCAATTTGCGAAGGTGATAGAAGTATGCCGACTTTATACTAATTTTCCCTAGTTTTTCACAAGGCGTCTGATGGTGTAATCAATTTCCTCATCTGAGAAGCAAAATCTAAGTCAACCTGCAGAGAAGAATATTTATGGAATCTTACGGAATCTTTAAAATTCCTCACAGGCCCAAAATTTACAGTTTTAGAACCATACCGACTTGATACTCATTTTTCTCATTTTTTTTCGCCAGGAACACGATGATGTGGTAAAATTAGTCATCTAATTAGTTGAATTCCGGTCAACCTGTGAGAATGAGTCTTTAGGGAATCTTTGAGATTCCCAGGGGTCCAGATTTTAACCGAAGTAGAAAGGGTCCAATTTATAGTCATTTTTTTACGATTTTTTCCCATGAATTCAACGATGTAGTCCATTTCTTCAACAGATGTGTGCATTTTCAAGACATCTCCGCAAGTGGAGGTATAAGGTGTCTTTTGTACATGAATGTAATTTTATTTCGTTGAATATTAGTGAAAGAGGCCTCCCCACATTGAGCAGGGCCCGAAGACGTAACCCACACTGGGTGAACTTTTTTATCAACTTTTTGTGGCTTTTCTTCTCATGATTTTCATTTATTTCCACTTCTTTTATGTATATGCATATTATGGTTACATGCTCTTTTAAAAGAAATTTTGTATGCATCTTTGAAGTGAAAATATCTATATCAAGTTTGGTATCAAAGCAGGTCTTCTATTGATGTGAATTGCAAGTGTATGATAACTAGGGCAAAGTTCCAAAGAGGGGAAAGAAAGCTTAAGTCCTTTGATCCAGAAGCAGGGTGTGCAGCACGAAGAGGGAAAATGGTAGATGAATATCTTGGTTGCAGGAAGAGCGAAATTATTAGAAGGCCCTCTATGCCATGGCAAAAAAAATGGAAAAATTGTTTGCACAGTACGAGAAGACAATGGAAAAACTAAAGAAGAAGGAATGACCAGATGATCATTCCTCAATGAATCATGGAGGAAGAGGGGAAGAGCCTCCTGAGCCTCCCTCTCCACCTTCCAGTGAAAATTATTTTTCCTCTTCTCATCATTCTAGAGATTAAAAAAACTCATAAAAACCCCTTTTTCAAGTTGGATGTCAAGTTTGATTTCCCTGTGTTTAGTTCATGAATTGTCTTGTTATGCAGGACTTGGTTATGTCAAAAAAGAGGTTGGAAAATTCTCCAAGACAACTAGTGACTAACCAATGGCAGATGATGGGAGCACCTCACCACTTTCTAGTGATAGTGAGGATTCCATAGGAATTTCTCCTCATCAGAAGCGCACCAAGAACAAGATTCCAAGACTGTCCAGAAAGTTTGGAGGAGAAAGAATCATTGCAGTAATTGAAACAAGGATGGATGTCAGAGAGACACATGTCAGATACTCCATGCCCAGAAAGCACCTATTGAGGAATCAACTAGTGAAGTTGTTCAATAAGTGAATTAGCTCCAGAATAATGACCCATTCACTTTGATGAGTGGGAGATAGTTTTATTAGAGACAGTAGATTATCATGGCCACATTTTGTAAATCACATGTGATTTTAAAAGGATGAAGTGTTTGCCATCGCTTATGAATGCAATATGATGATGTTTTGACCTCTTTTATCGGAAGCTAGGGTATTGGTTTCTATTATGTTTCTAATGTAAACTTGACCAAATATTGTGTTATAAACTATTAGCAAGTATGTACTTTTTCTTAGGTCATGTTTGGCCATGTAGAAGAACATGTATTTCGCAAAGATTGTACCACAAGTTTTCATAGGATACAGGTGCTGGTTCATCACTTATGGCTTCGAAGAAAAAAGGTGAAGGAGAAGGAAGTGTGGCCTGTTAGGGAACTCGTTGTGCAAACAAGAGAGTACAACAAATTGCAAACAATGTTCATGCTTTTTGTGGACCAAAATATCCTCAGTGGAGAGGAATGATCAAGGTGGCTTTAGAGAGGCTCATAAATCAAAGAGGGCTTAAGAAAGACTCAAAAATAAAAGTTGTTGGATTGCAGTAAAACCAAAATCATATCGAAGAGATCATTTCAAGCTTTCCAACAGTGCAAACAACACCTCAATCTAACATCGTATGCAAAAGTTATTGCTAGTCAAAATTTTGGTCAACTTGACCCATTCGCTAAAGTTAGGCTCGCCAACTAAATTTGGAGCCCGACAAAATCTGGCTGAGCCACTAAATTTGGTGGAAATAAACAAGACAACAATTTGGAAATTTGCGGCGATGGTTTTCGGTGGCTGCAACTGGAAAAATTTTCGCCTACTTAAAAAATTAGGTGACCCCAAAATTTCAGTTGGAATTTTTTGACAAAATTTATTATAAAATAAAAAATATATATAAAAAATGGGGTGGTGGGCTGCTAACCCCCAACGAATTTTATATATATAATATATAATATATGGTGGGTGGGCCACTCACTAGCAAACCTACCCAACCCACCACCAATTGGACCACATATATGTCATATGTTAAAAGAGGGGTCAACGGGAATTGATGTCGTGTCGACGATGTGGCCAACCCACCTAAGCGGTGGCCACATTACCAACGAGCGTCCAATTTTCCCCATTACCAATGACCTTCCAATTTTAACCACAAAAGACCAATAAAAAAACAACAAACTGTGACCAAGTGGGGAGCCCACACGGTTTGACCTCGAACAGGCCCCAAAATAGCGAAGAAATTTGCCAACGGCCCATAGGGCCAACTTTGTAACTTCTGCTCGAAGTTTTTTATATACCCAGTTTAATTTCATTCTCCCAAGGGATAGAGGAGGCCAAGCACGTAACACAATATAGAGGTAGAACCCTGAGTGGGCACAGAAACTGCGGAGTGAAACCATGATGCCAAATTTTCACAGTGACAGAATTATGTCAAGTTTATATTCAAATTACTTAAAATTTCGCCAGGAGTTTGATGGTGTTGACAATTTCTGATATAAGCAGAGGATTTCCCAAAGACAAAATGTTGAGGGTAGAACCATGAAGGTGGAACCATGACACAGGAATCTGAATGGAATCTAAAAGATTATCTAGAGGTCAATTGTTGAAGGTGGCAGAAGTATGCCGACTTTATACTCATTTTTCTCAGCTTTTCACAAGAAGTTTGATGGTGTAATCAGTTTCCTCATTTGAGCAGCAAAATTTCATTCAACCTGTAGAAAAAAAATCTTTGTGGAATCTTGAGGAATCTTTAAGATTCCTTCGAGGCCCAAAATTGACAAATTCAGAACCAAGATGAATTTATATTCATTTTTCTCAGTTTTTTGCCAAAAATGCAATGATGTGACTAGATTCTTCATATCAGTAGTTTAATTCCAGTCAACCTGCGAGAAATAATCCTTGAGGAATCTTTGAGATTCCCAAAGGGCCAGATTTCGACCGAAGTAGAAAGGGGTCCAGATTTTGATCAAAGCAGAAAGGGGTTGAGTTTACAGCCATTTTCACGATTTTTTTCTTGGAATTCAATGATACATCCATTTCTTCAGCATAGGTGTGCATTTTCAGGCCATCCTCGAAAGTAGAGGTATAAGGTGTGTTTTGTACACGCATGTAATTTGATTTCGCTGAAGATTAATGAAAGAGACCTCCCCACATTGAGCAAGGTCCGAAGATGTAACTCACACTCGGTGAACTCCGTTATCAACTTGTTTGTGTCTTTTCTTCTCATGGTTGTTTATTTCCACTTCTTTTATGTATATACATCTTATGGTTTTCTTTTCTATGTAAGACTAATTCTATTAAAAAAGCAAAAATAAAGTTACAACGAGGTCCTGCCTCTTAGAGTTCATCAAAACAATCGAAGCTGCCCCAGATTGGGGAAACCAGCTTGACATTGCCAACATAACTAGCATATAGCCCTGAACCATCATCAGCGTCTCTGGACTCGACAACAAAACAACAAAATCATCTCCGGACTCGACATCTTTGGACTCGACAACATAACAACAAAATCATTGACCAGACAATCAAACTGCAAAAACATTAACTGACTGGACCAACCCGTCATCAGCAGAAGGCATATCTGGCTCGAGGGTGGCACCGAATGCCACGAGGCGTCACTTGTCATCTTCCTCCTCAGGTGGCTCCTCGACCACGAGGTGGCATACTGGTCCCAAACTATACCTTTCCCTTTCTCATCACCACCTGGCTGCTCCTCTGCATGTTGGGTGCCGCTTGAGCTGCCAGCAAACCCCATCGTCAAGGCTGCGCCTACAGAGCTGCCACCAGCCCGCTGTATGTCTCCTTCGTGAGCTTCTCCTCCCTGCATTTTGCTGTGACTGGAGCTTTGGCCAACATCCTTCAAATTTTTCTCAGGACCCCGTCCCAAATCCGGAATTCGCACCACTTGTGAGTGCTCTGCAGGATTTCTTGCTTGCTCCCTGTTCAGCTCATCTTCTTCCGTGAAGACTATGGTCACATTGGCAGTTATGATGGGTCTATTTAGACGACTTTGGAACCTAAATTGGGTAACATGAGGGACAGGGCCAGGACGGAGCTGAGGAATCGCAAAGTGGAGCCTGAAGTCATTGGGCGAATCCATTGATGCCATCCCATGCCCCCGCCCGCTACGCGTATTGGGATGCCTGAGCGATGACCTGGGAGGAGGTGGGTTTTCCTGGTACTGAGGGGGAGAGGGGGGAGCCAAGCTCTGCGCTTCCTGAGGGCGAGCGCTGCCCCCTCGAGTTCCTCCATGGTGACTTCTCATTCTGTGCCTGACCATGCCCGTGAGGTCGGAGAGAAAATTAGCAGGGTAAGCAGTCAGGAGGGGAGACTGGTAATGAAAACAGGGCTCCTGAGCAGGATTTACAGGGCAGAGCTTAGAGTGGGAGAAATGGTATCCATTTCCAAGATCAATGCAACAGAGGTGCCAACAACGTCTCCCTGTAGCTGTTCTGCTACAAGAGAATTCGGCCTGCGGCGGATAGCAGCTAAGGAGTGGAGGATGGTTTGAAGGCTCAGGGGACGCCATTCTAATTTCAATTATTTCCAACTCTCAGCCTGAAGGGCCATTTATTGCGACCTGCGCGCTGGCCAGGTTTCGTCTGCGATGAGCCTGGGTTAGAGCGCGTTTCACCGGCTGGAAGGTCCTTGCGCCAGCAGTTCTAATGGTTTTCATTAATGATCTTGGGAAACACCCGCAGCCGAGTGCGCTTCTTCCTCTTGAATCATTTCCCTCTGCACCAAGTTCTTATACTCCAGTATCTGTTGTTTAGTAGCCAGCATAGAGAGAGTATATGTATGTAGATCCTTTCCACTTTCTACTCCTATATTCGCCAATAGGTCAACAACTTTGTTTCCTTCCCTTCGAATGTGCTGGAGATTGATTGCCCTATGGGTGGATAGCCAACTTTCAATTAGTTTTAGTCGACTCTCCAGCCTCCAGCTGTTGCTCACCTTACTTGAGGGAGTTCCTTGCAAGATTTTGGTGACCATATTTATAAGGATTTGCGAGTCTCCTTCTATAACAAGTGGAAATAGTCCATGTTTTTGAGCTAAGATGAGTCCCTCCCATAATCCTTCTAATTCTGCTGAGTTGTTAGTGTTCCATCCATGTGAGCCGATGTAAGTAAGACAAGGATTACCTTTATGATTTCTGATTAAACCTCCAAAACCAGCCTTACCTAGATTCCTTTTCGAAGCTCCGCCAAAATTTAGCTGGAACATGTGACGGGGAGGAGGAGCCCACTTATCTGGGATGCTTCTTGTTACTTGAGTTTTTCCTTTGATTATCAGTTCTTGATTCCACTGTAGATTCCAGTTTGTCCATATGTTTTGTTCCTATGGGGTGGAGGGGAAGTCCTCCTCCGACCAAGTTTGAAGAAGTAGAGTTTCCCTTATGTTTTGACATATTGTGTTCTAAAGGTTTTCCACAGGCATAGATTGATCCTTGAAGATGCGTCAATTTCTCTCCTTCAATATTGTCTACATGAGAAATCCCGGAATTAGCTTCCATAAGGAGTTTAGAAGCTTACTTTTGAAAGGATTCTGTGCCCAGTTTCTAACAGTGGAAATAATATCACCTTGTGACCTCCCATCCTTTTGGCAGCGAAAGTTGAGTTTTTCCCAGAGCTTGTGCGCTAGTAGGCAAGAGTTCATAATATGCTGAGTGGTTTCCTCGTCTTTCTTACAGTTGGGGCAAAAGGAGGGCCCGTGGAAGCTTCTCTTCCTGAGGTTGTCCTAAGTCAAGATTTTGTTGTGACATAAGAGCCATAGAAAGGTTGAGATTTTCGGCCAGATTTTGGGGTCCCATATTTTATTCCAAAGGGGGTCCTTGACAATGTATTCCTTCATAATGATGTAATATGCCTCTTTTGTGGTGTAGGTGCCTTTTTCCTCATATCCCCACCGAAGCGCATCCACTTCCTCAAAATATTGTATTCTTCTCTTTGTTAGTTCTATTTCTAGAGTTTGTTTTGCCAGTTCCATGCCTTGTCTTAATATGCTATCCATGCTGCACCATTGCCTGTTACCCTGCATTGTGGAAGGAAGCCAGAAGTGCCTGACTGTGCTTGACGCTTGCATATCCTATTCCGAGATTTGATGAGGTAATATTAAGTCCTTTAATTTGGGTTGCTGCTGCCATAAGTCATCCCAAAACCTTGTTGTATTGCTGTATTTAACTTCCCAGAAGCTATGTTGCTGTATTAAGAGCTTATGTTGCTTGGCCGCATTCCATATTAGCGATCCTGGGCTGACTTCTGAGATTCGAATTAATTCTTCTGTGGGTCGACCGTTAGCATACTTTGCATTCTAGAGATTGGCCCAGGGAGTGGACGGCACAGAGAGCCATTTCCACCAGATGCGAGCTCCCATAACAACGTTGCTTTAATAGGGATCACGCAGACCCGATCCTCCTACAGCTTTTGGAAGGCAAACTGTGTCCCATTTGACCAAAGCCCATTTGTGCTTTTGATCAGTATTACCCCACAGGAAGGATCTCTGTAAATGCTTGATCTCTTTGAGTACCCATTTGGGAGTAGCTAGGATTGAGAAAAGATATAATGGCATGGATTGTAGAATCGCCTTGATCAGGACAAGACGACTAGCCATGTTAAGGGTCCTATGAGTCTAGGAAGATAGGCGTGCTTCCAAATTTTCTAAAAGCAGCCTCCATGAGGAGTGTTTCAGAGCTGAATCCATCAAAGGGGCACCAAGATACTTGGAAGGAAGAGTGGCACTAGAGAATCCTAGGATTCGAGCTATAGAAGCTTGGGTGATAACGGGAGTATGGAAAAAGAATATCTGAGACTTGGCTTTATTTATTTTGGCTCCCGACGCATCTGAAAAGTCTGTCAATATAGAATTTAAGTGACGAGCTTCCTAAACTGAAGGGTGACCAAAGAGCATATTCTCATCCACAAATTGCTGGTGGGTGAAGGTGGGAGAGTTAGGGAAAGTCAGACCTTTAATTTTATGGGAAGACAACGTAGCTTTAATACTTCGCCCTAGACCTTCCGCCATTAATACAAAGAGGAAAGGGGAAAGAGGGTCTCCCTACCTAATTCCCCGGGAAGGCTGAAAAGGTGAGGAGGGAATTCCATTGATCAGGATTGAGAAGAAAGAGGAAGAGATGAGACTCATGACCCAGTGCAACCAAGTTGAGGAGAAACCAAAAGCAGTAAGGATTTTCTGAATGTAAACCCAACTTAAACTGTCAAAGGCTTTTGAGAGATCGATTTTGAGTAGCATACCTGATTTCTTTGTGCTCTTCAGAGAATGGATGATTTCATGAGTTAGGATTATTCCATCCGTGATCTTCCTGCCTTCTACATATCCCGACTGCTCCTGCGATACGAGAGATGGTAATAGCGGCTTGAGTCTTGTGGCTACAATTTTTGAAACAATCTTGTAGATGACGTTGCACAGGGCGATGGGCCGAAATTTGTCAGGGGTATTAGATTTTTGGGATTAGTGCTATGAAAGTGGCATTCATTGCTGGTAGCATCCATCTCAGTGTTCGTGATTCCTCCACAACCTGCCAGACTTCCATTTTGATTAACTCCCAAAAATTATGGAAGAAGTTGGAAGTGAACCCATTGGGACCCGACGTCTTTCCCTCTTTCAACTGATGGACCACATTTTCCACTTCCTATAAGTCGATTGGCTTGAGTAGAAGTTGATTGTGCTCCTCTGTGATGAATTTGGGTATATTCCTTGTAATTTTTTCTATTGCTTGCGTTCTGTCCGCTTGTGGTTCTTGATGGGCCTGCTTAAAGTAATTGAGAAGTTCGAGTTCAATTTCTTCATGTTTTTCCACTCTTGTCCCCTGCTCATTTTGTATGTGGGTGATATTATTGTTCATTTTGCGTTGAATAGTAGTTTTGTGGAAAAATATTGTGTTTTTTTCCCCTTCCTTTAGCCACTTGATGCAAGATTTTTGCCTCCAGAGAATTTATTCTTGTTTTTCCCTTTCTGAGATCTGTGCTTCAAGGGATTTTCCTATTTTGTATAGTCCTTTGTTCTACCCTCTGTGATAATCCGTTGTTGCAGCCGCTTCATGTCTTGGTCGAGAGCTAATTGATCCTGTAAGATGTTGCCAAACGTGGAATGGTTCCATTGCTTTATTTTTCCTTTGAGGTGTTTAAGCTTCTACTGAAATTGGAGCATCTTTGTACCCTTTGGTGGATTATAGTTGGTCCATTTCGATTTAACTAGATTTGAAAATTCTGGATGTGTCATCCAAAAAGCCTAGAAGTGAAAAGGCTTGCGACTTGTGTTGCCTGGTCGAGACCATTGAAGAGAAATTGGCCAGTGGTCAGAACCTGAATACGACAGAATTGAAGCTGAAAGGTCACCTCCTAAGTGGATTGCATTGTTAGAGATTAAGAATCTATCCAGGCGAGATGTAATTTGTTGGGAGCCTGTTATTTTGTTATTCTAGGTGTAAAGACCATTGTTGAAGGGCATATCAATAAGCCAATTGCCTTGAATGTATTCTTTTAGATTGTTACTTTCCTTATCCAGATTGTTCCTTCCGCCTCGATTCTCTTCCAGCTTGGTTATCATATTGAAGTCATCCTCATTTATCCAAAGTGGATGAGACCTATCTGCATTGATTGAGGACAGGGTATTCAAAAGTTCTACCTTATGCACACCCTCCTGGGGAAAATATACATTTGTTAAGAGTCCATGTATATTGGTTCTTGTAATATGGAATGTTGCTTGAAGGAAATTCTTATTGGCATGTATGTTATTGAGCTCAATGTTACGAGCATCCCATATAATTGCTAAACCTCCTAAGGTGCCTGAGGCATCTACTGCTACTACTTGACTACCAGGCCAAGCTTTTGCTGCTATTCTGTCAAGAGAGATGGAATTACATTTAGTTTCCTGCAAAAAGAGAATTTGGGGCTTTTCTTGCTTTATCATATTTTTGATCAGTCGACCTTTCCCAGGGATATTGAGCCCTCTTATGTTCCATGAGACGAGTTTCATGATGGAAGGTTAGAGAGAGAGTTGTAATACTTCGTGAGCTTGGAGTACCTTCCTAACTCCACAAGAATTTCCCCAATGCGTATGGTGCGTTGGAGATCCATTTTTCTTCCTCGTTTTTTGAAATCTTTGCTAATGTTTTTCCCATCCCAGAGACTTCCAGTTTGAATACTGAGTGATTTTTTCCTTTGAGCTTTGGATAGAATTGCTTCCAGATCCTCCAACTGCCTCTCTGGAATTTTGTCATAACTCTTTGCTTTGCATGCCTACTCCAAGCCAGGAATATCCAAATCCCCTATGTCTATGCTCTCTGGTTCTTCTTCCATATGTTGTATATCTCCTATTTCTTCTGTTTTTTCTGATGCCTTTGTAGGGTCGGTCTGCAAGTTGTTTACCTCCATGACTTGGGAGAACCAAGTGGGGATTGTGCTTTTAGCCATAGTGGGAGGATCTGTGATTAATGATTCCTTTTGGCTTTCCTTGGTATCGGATTGAGGAGATTGACTCTGCTTCACAGGATCTTCCTTGGAGGAGGTGTGGATCTCAGAGTTGTGATTATCTTGCTGGGCTAGCGCTTCAAAAGTATTGCTCGTGGAGGGCTTTGAGGTATTAGCTTGAGGTTTCTTAGGGTTTGAAGTAGGTCTCTTATGGTTTTTTCTGCGATTGACAACTTTTGTGAAGCCACTCAGATCCGACTCATCCGAAGCAGAGATATTCGAGGGTTTCTGAGTTAAAGGAAAATCCCGAAACAGGTGACCCAATGCATGGCATCTCCTACACCGGAACAGCAAATGTTCATAATAAATTAACTGGAACCATTCAACATCATCGTGAAAGATACTTATCGCGTCTGGGAGAGCCTTATTGAGGTGCATATAAATGCAGATTCTGGCATAAGAAGTATATTGTCGGAGTTTTATTTCCTATGTTATTTTGACAAATTCACCTAGACCATTTCCTATGACTTGTAAAGTCTCCTCGTCCCAATATTCCATGGGAAGAGAATAGAGACGAATCCAAACTGGCACCCAGCTGAGATCCTCTTTGTCTGGATTGAAGCGCTCCACCCATCCTCTCAAAAAAAGACCAGTTGCGTTAAAGAAATAGGGCCCTCCATCTAGGACCTTGTTTCTGTCCTCTAAGCAGTTGAATATAGCCGTGAAGAACCCTTTAGGTCCTAGTTGCAGAGTTATGTGTCCTTTCGGCTTCCATTTAGCCGCTATCCAGTCATGCAGCGCTTTTTCTGTTGGCCACATTCCTATGAATTTGCCTATCAATGCATGGTCTCTCATGTACTGGATCCGGGCATTGATCCGTTGACTTGGAAGTTCTATCTTCGGACGCTCAGCAGCTACTGGTCGACAGGTGCTTGAGGTAATCTGGGGATTTTCTCTATCACTTGTTTTAGTTTCTGGTGGTGCTGTTACTTCCTTGTCTTCAGTTGGTTCAGCCTGCTTGGTACCTTCCTCGCGCCGCCATGAAGAGTCGTCAGCTCTTGGGGGAGGCGCAGCGTCCTCCGGTATTCATGCTTCTGTCGTTGTTCCTAATCGGGTGCGGGCTTTTGATGTAGTTCTGGAATGACAGTGGTACAGTGTTCTGCTCAGATCTGCCATTGCAGGTTTTGCAGAAACCCTAGTTCGCTATCTCATGGAACCATCTTCCACCCCAGTTTCATCATCCATATGGATAAATATTATAGGGATGTTGAAATCGATATGGATTTTGTTGTATAGGCATCTTATGGTTACATGCACTTTTAAAAGCAATTTTGTATGCATCTTTCAAGCGAAAAGATCTAGATCACTGGTAGTGCTTCATGGGGTATTGGAGATAACATACACTTAATTGTACTTCAATAAAACTGACAAGTGTAGTTATGTAAGAAAATCTCGTTATTATCACCAAGAGAGAACTGCACAAGTGCATGCATGAGTTTTAATAATCTCTAGTTGCATGAGACAATTAACTAATGACTACATGGCCAATTAACTAGGATTATGTGTGCATGTTCATATCTCTCTAAATTCACTACTAGACTCACTACTATATTATCTTAGTGATGTACAATATATTGTATTGAATTGTATTATCTCATAATTCTCTTTTTGTGCATGAATATAATTCATTAATTCTTTTCTTTATCAAATTTTCTTCTTCTTTCCTTGCAAGTTTTATTCATTGTTTTCTAGCTAGATCCAAGTTTTGTAAGATCAAATACAATTTCACATCTTCAACCTCTGTAAAAAAAAAAATTCTTGATTGCTTTTAAAAGAATTTTTGGTAAATTTTCTCTAAAATTTGGTGAATATTGTTAAAATTGTAAGTTTTAATTGTGTAGTCTACATAATTGATTTATGAATTATTAAAAATGTTAATGACATTTATACAATATTCAAAAACATAATTTAAACAACAAAAAGTTATCGACATATTTCAACTAGAAAGCCAAAATTAAAACAATTATATTGTACCTTTCTTATAATTTTAAACTGAATTTTTGTAAGATGTCATTATGATATCACTATGCATCCAAAATAGATGTCATTATGATATGACTCTACATACAAAGCTCAAGAATCACCATAAGGAAAAATTGTGTGCAATGTTCTTGTGGACAATCCAAAAATAATTCCATATATTGAGATTAGATTACATACTTGAATATTTCAACTAATAATTCCATATATTGCCATTAGATTAACTAATTAAATATTTCAAGAGACTTTGCATAACAAAATTTTTTCCAAAGAAATCCAAGAGAGGTTAAAAAGTAGAAGAGTTAGAATAAATTTTTTATTTGTCAAGTTGTTTTAGTTTGACTTGTGACTTGAGAAACTGCAACCCATGGGCATTTAAGTGATCAAAATCACTAGGGAATCGCACACGGCCTTGGCCACACTTCCCACATAGTTTTGAACAAGTAACCTTCACATCACAAAGTGGCTTAATAGTACAACCCATCACCGTCTAAGCTATACCAATGGATGAAAAAGTTAGAATATTAATTTTACATAAAGTGTAGTTTAAATCTCCTTTTCTCTAAACATATTTTTTAATCCAAAAATTAGTTAAATTTAAACTATAACATATACATAATAAAAATATTATATAATTTTTACAACTTTAAATATTCAAAAATTTATTTTAAACCACATAAAATTACAATTCCATAACAAAACATTATTACCAAATTCATATAAAAAAACAAACAAAAAATTAAACGGAACAACAACTTCACAACTCATAATCCCCATTAACTTCTGCAGGAAGAGACGATGTAACATGGTGATCATTTATTCACTACTAACCCATACAGTACATACATTCAAGTTATCCACTACAACAGCGAGAGGTTTCTAGTACAGCTGCTCCAAGAGCTCTTTTATTTGTCATTCAATTTTGACTTCATTGTGTATAGTTTTGCCATTATTTGTTTAATGCTAAAAGATATTAAAACAATGTCAGTTTATTTATGTTTTTTTGGCACAAATTTATTGAACCATTAATACACGAGGCAGTATATACTTATCTTTAAATAATATATACTATCCACCTATTAATAACTCAATAAGCTTGTAAATATTAATAACTCAATAAGCTTGTAAATATTGATTCTCGTTACGTTCAATATATTCCCTAATAAATTAAAACATGGTCAGATATTTAATATTAATGTTCCACCCACTGTTTTTGGCCAAAGTTTAGTTGCCACATTTCCATATGTTAAAACAATGTCAGATATTTAATATTAATGTTCCCCACACTGTTTTTGGCCAAAGTTTAGTTACCACATTTCCATATATTGACAATTGTTTGGCCGCACGCAGCAATTAACACCGAATGCCAATTCGATTTTCCGACAAGGAATGTCTCACAAAATAATTATTATGCCACATATGGGAAACTAAGTTACCACCTTTCCATATATTGAGAATTGTTTGGCTGTAGCTAACCCAAAGCAATTCCCCAACGAAACGGGCAAAATCCATTTCAATATCCTGACTATGAATGTCCCACAATTTAATTACCACGCCAGCTATAGGCAACTAAACAGCTATTAACTAACATGCAGCTATGGCGTTTCGAGCAATTACTCCAATTCAGTTCTCATTAATGACTCTCTCACAATTCAATTAATGAATGTCTCACAATTTAATTATCATGCTAGCCATTCAGTTAGAGAGGCGAGGCGATTGGGGGGTGGATGTCACCCAGTGACTCGTGACTCTGATAAATGAGAGATAAATTTTGGTAATCAATATTTTTGGAATTATAATTTTATTAATGCACCAAGGTAGTATATGTCAATTTTTAGATTTTGCACCCGCTTAAATTTAAAGATTGATATCTGCCGTATAAATTATAGGTCAACAAAATATTAATAGCCATAAAACTCTAATTGGACTTTAACTCTAACTCCAGTTAGACTGTTTTTAAGGCTATGGATGTACATCCACTTCATTAATAATAATAAACTCTTTCGTGCATTAATAATAATAAACTCTTTGGTCTATAATATCTGAAATGTGAAAGGAATAAAAAATATTACACAATTTAATTCTTAAAATCTTGTGTTTGAATGGTCAGTGTTTAAACAATAATTTTTATTTTTATAATAATTTTTTGTGTTTACATTCCAGTGGTATATAAGAACTTGATATAAGAGTTAATTTTTTATTATTTGAATATTTCAGGGTCTCACAAAAAAAATGTTAAATAATTAGAATTGGGTACTTTAATTATTTTACTAATTAAAAATTTGATTGGACGGTTTAAATTTAAAGATGTCAGTATATTCTTGTAGTTGCCACAATATGAATGGATGGAATTCACACCACTAACTCCTTGTATATCTAAATCACATAATTAAACCTTGTTTAAATTAAATTTTTACAAAGCTTGATTAAAAATTTACCATGCCATTTGTTAATTGACCCCTGATTAAGGAGAATGGGAAGACTACAAAATGTTACACACACCTACCATAACAAGAATAGGAGGATTACAAAACCTTATACGTACACTTGTCATAGTAGTGGAAAGGTGTATTTAGGAATAAGATGAATATTTCAAAACATTGATAACGTGTGTCCAATTCCAAATAACACTTGTCCTTTAGTTTTATTAAGCTCTCCATCAATTTCATATATGATATAAGACCTTATATATTTCATATATGATAAGACCTTATTAACTTGTACAAAACTTTGTAACCCTACTCAACTTATCTTTGTTAGACACTCATTAGCCCTTACATGGCAAAGTTCATACACAATAAGTTTTGCAACTTTGTTAATTATAATCATTAATTAATTAGAATGATATTTAGTGTGTTTCAATGTGTTTGGTGAGATTAAGCTATGATTATTAAATATCCCTTAAAATTATAAGGAATTGCTTATTATTATGATTATAATAATATTTTAATAGAGTTATAATTATATTTATAATTATAATCATTAGTTATGCCTATGGGGCTTTGGATTGACGGTGAACGGGTGCGCTGTTAAGACACTCTTTGCGATAGGTCACTGGTTCAAATCCCCCGTGGGTGCTTACTTAAAAAAAAAAAATGATAATTATTGATTATACTTATGATTATAGTATTAAAATTATTAATAAATCTAGATGGAGAGGATATTGATTATTAATAACTATTTATAAAATATTGATAAACAATGGTATTAATTTGCTATTAATAATCATAGTTTAATCTTAGGCAACACATTGAAAACACACTAAATATCTTAATTTGGTATTAATAATCCTAGCTTAATCTTAAGAAACACAAAGATATTAATAATCAATATGCTCTCCATCTAGGTTTACTAAATATTCTTTTCAACATTATTAATTATAAACTTTATTTCCTTGATTGTTTGATAAATATGTTAACAAGTTATTAGCAAATTTTAATTATTACACATGGCATTTCTCATTTCACCATATCAAATTATGAATATTATGAAACATGGAGGAATAAGAGCAAGGTTTTTTGGCTTAGCGCTTCCAATTGTCATTAAATATTTATTGAGCCTTTCAAATTGTCATTAAATATTTGTTGTACCTGTTATTCATCACTAGGTCCTTAAATATTATGTTTTATGTTTTATTACTTCGCCACTCCATCTAGGATTGTAACATGGAGGAATAAGAGCATCTTAATTTGGTATTAATAATCCTAGCTTAATATTAAGAAACACAGAGATATTATTAATCAATATGCCCTCCATCTAGGTTTACTAAATATTCTTTTCAACACTATTAATTATAATTGTTACTTCCTTGATTGTTTGATGAATATGTTAACAAATTATTAGCAAATTTTAATTATCACATATGGCATTTCTCATTTCACCATATCAAATTATGAATATTATGAAACGTGGAGGAATAAGAGCAAGGTTTTTTTGGCTTAGCCTTTCAAATTGTCATTAAATATTTATTGTACCTATTATTCATCACCATGTCCTTAAATATTATGTTTTATGTTTTATTACTCCGCCACTCCATCTAGGATTGTAACGTGGAGGAATAAGAGCAAGGTTTCTTCGTTGGGCGTTTCAAATTGTCATTAAATATTAATTGTACATGTTATTCATGACCACCACATCTATTATAAGCAAAGCACTGCTCGGTGGATGCCTGCATTTCTTAGTGTGTGGGTTTGGGGTTTCTTTCGACTTTTATCTACTAAAAGGGGTGCACAATCTTTCAGAATCTTCCTTTTCTCTACCTAGGGTTTTTTCATGGGTTTCCTTCCAGATGCATTGGAGGAACCCTGTTGGTTGAAACTTTCTTAGTTTTAGTATGTCTATGGTTTTCTCTATGCACAATTTATTCAATTGAAAAAAAAAATTCGTTTTCCTTTTTGTGTCTAGGCTTAGGGAATATGCAATTGTTGTATTTATTGTATACGAGATGTAATTAAACTACATAGAGTAGGGATGCAATTTTTTATATGCTCCAGGAGGATATGTACTTGCCCTAAAGTTATGGTTAGCTTTAGACTTAGTTTTATACTTTTGAATGTGAGATTGTAGTTTTTATATTTAGTTTTATATGATCTTAAACTATCATGTGGAAATAACATATATTAATACATCATTATGGAACTAAAACTTTAAAGCAAAGTATAATTACCATCAATTTATAAAATCTATGTCTCATACCACATGATCTGTTATGATATCAATGGAAATACCTTTACCAACAAAGGGTTAAGTAAGCCATAGGATCTAAGACATTCAATCTTAAGCTCATTTGTGAGAAATCATTGAGGTGAGGTCGTAGTGCACTTGTAAAATAAAACTTTTATAGTAAAATATAATTTACAAATAGTATATATTATGAGATTAATTAGAAAAACCAAGAAAATGCATTGCTTTAACTATTTAGCATTAACTTCATAGTTGATTTGTTCATAGTTGATTTTTATCTTGTTTTTTGCTGGAAGAAAAATGATAGAAGACAAACACAAGTGCACTTGTAAAATAAAACTTTTATAGCAAAATATAATTTACAAATAGTATATATAAGACAAACACAAGTGCACTTGTAAAATAAAACTTTTATGGTAAATATAATTTACAAATAGCATATATTATGAGATTAATCAGAAAAACCAAGAAAATTCATTTCTTGAACTCTTGAGCATTACCTTTATAGTTGATTTTTATCTTGGTTTTCGCTGGAAGAAAAATGATAGAAGCTGAACATATTGAAACCAGAACTACAAATCCCATTAACATTATGTTTTCTATTGAATTGACTTATATCAAACATTTCCATGAAAAATATATTTTCCCAAAATAAAGTGCATCAAAATTAATTCAAAAAATTCCCTGAAATGTTTACTATCCAAAAGCATTGAGAGATACAACAAAAATTTCAATATCCCACTGCAAAACTTACAGTCTTTCTTTTGTGCTGGGCATGTTGGATAATTCTCATGATATTTCCAATTCAAAATCAGCCAACAATTTGACACTTTGCATCTAAAAAAAATCGTAGATTTTGTAAAACAACTAAACAATCTTTCAAAATAAAAATAATAACATCGAAATATAAATGAAAAAACTAGTGTTGAACCATAAGATGACTTTGCATCACCTATTCTTCCATAAAATAATTATTTGTCTTACATCTTCTCTCGGTTCAAATATAGGTAGTCATCCTAGGTTAAGAACCAATTTCAATGGTTCAATTCATGGGAATTTGAAATTTCAATCTAAATTTTTATATAACAAGGGGGGCTGCGTGACAACTAGTCCCTGCCCTAAGATGTTGTTGGTTCAAACTACATGTGTTGAAATAGTAGCATATACTAGATGCTGATACTATCTAGTTGAAAGAAAACAAATCTAGACTCAAAAAGTTTATCTCAGAAGAAAGCAGTGGACAAAGGAAACCTTAAATCTGAAATTGAGAAAGTGAAATGAATTAAGTGTCATTAAATCAGTAGAGAGGTTTGGAGGAGATTGAAATCAATGGGAAAGTACAACAGTTGGAGGAAAAGTTGTTTGAGCTGGAGGTTGAAATTGAACAACTTCAAAACCAAGTCTCAATCAAGCTTGAACCATCCAAAAGCTCAAAAAACTAGTGTTTTCTTTAGAATAGGATTCAAAATCCCCTATTGCTGGTAAATGCACTTAAGGAAGGGGTGAAGGATGGAAACTTCTCATTTCCGGGTAACCAGTTCTATTGAGAAAGCTAGTTTTTTCCTTTATAACAATTCTCATGTTGGATAGATGGATACCCACATCATGCAGGAACTTGAACAACTTGGAGACTATTGACATATGTTGAAGCCACAAGAACAGAACTCTTAAGTGGCAGCATCAGAGAAACAAACTTGTTTCAGTTGCAAGTAAAGGAGCATGTATCTCTAATATTGAAGAGGAAATTTTACACTTAAAACAAGAAAATTCAGTCAGAGATTGGTGAGTTTGACAATGTCGGGAAGCTGCAAGAAGCACTTAGTAACTTGAAAACAGAAAACAAGAACTTGAAGGCGGAATCTAAAAATTTGGTCAAATTTGTAAAAAAAGTTCTTTGTTCTGACTAGGAGAGGCTGTAAATAAAGAATCCTACCCTTTCTTTTCGAGGTTGTACAAGCTACAACAGACAGCTTATTACAGTTATTATGTTGCTTTGTATTATCTTCAATCACAGAAGATATGCCCTGCAACATAAAAAATACTGTTATGAGTCATATTCACTCTGCGTTTGTATATATAAAATAATTCTCTGATATAAATAGGAAGTCCTTCCTTCTATCTATAGAAATAGTATTTCTCTCTGAATAATAGAGAAGAAGTCACCTCTAATATGACTATCAAGACCGATAATAAGAGAGGATGGTTACACGTTACTAAAGTAACTCATCCAAAGACTAGCACGCTTGATTTGAAAAGACATTACTCAACAGCTGGCTGGAACAGCAATGGCTTGAAAGTCACAAAGTGACGGAACATGTGAATCATTTCCCTGTGTCAGTGAGGACCTGTTCCTTAAATCGATGGTATGTCGAACATCTTTTGATCTTGCATCATCAAAAAATTTAAATTGTTGTCCTTTTAGAAATCCATGCATAAAGGTTTCAGAGTTTCCATTACCCGCAATATTAGGAGAAAGTGTCCCCACTTGAACCTTTTTAGTAAAATTTACCCCAGAAAGAGGATATCCATTAGAGATGAGACCTGTACAAGACAACTTCTGGTTAGACGAAAATTATGTTGTATTCCTTGCAGTGAAATTTGATCCATTGGAGAATGATTCTCATGCATACATTGTTCCAATGTGGCACTTGGTCGAGTGCCTAGATCTAATGAATATAATCCTAGAGCCCTTGAGCTCAATGACTGTGTTGATAGAAGAGAGAGAGCACAACTAGAGTCATGGACTCCTAAAATATTCTGTGTAGCCGTTGCTACTTCTAGGCCAGTATTCATTCCTGCTCCTGGTGTAAATGAAAAAGTTAAGGCCTCAGTAAGTGTCATGTTTATACTTACACATCTACAAAAATTTTATTTATTTCTCCCTCCAGGCATTATATTGCCACGTCACTTTGTGTACTTGGTTCCCCTTTTTCCGGTTGAATGAATTGTGGTTAAGGATCTCAGGTGATTGGAAAGGATTTCCGATGGAATGGTGGCTCGCCTATATTAATTTACCGTGCTATCAGTCCTAGTCACTTTCATGTCTCAATGTGCCAGTTCCTTCTACGCTTTACACCTGGCTGGATCCTTATCCTTTTTCTGCTCCGTCATGTGACATGGCATGGGCAGCATACCATCGGCTGTCGAGCTCCTCGAGCTTCACCCATCTCTTACGGTGAGGATCGCAAGTCCTTGATCTGAGGGTTGAGGTTTACTCTGGGGTTTTGAGCATTCATTTACGCCAGCTCGAGTCTCAAACTGTCCATTTGCCTCGGCGCCAGCTCCAGTTTTGGTTCCGCCTCTCTTCGCACCAGGGTTCACCTGTAAGTTTTTTGTCTGCGACCCTGGTTCGAGGCACAGAAGTACCCATCTAGTGTTTTTGGGATTCAAGCATACAGGTAAGACTATATTGTTCTGTTTTCAGTTTATTTCGACTCCCTTTCTCCTTGAAGATTTTCACTGTTAAGTTTATGACTGTAATAGTCCTTCTGTTTTGTCTGTTGGTTGAAGGAGGACGAGTGCGGCTAGAAGTGCCGACTGCTACAAGGGATGGCGAGGCTCTCAGGATCTCATCCTTTCACGCCGGTCACCAGGTAAGCATCATACTCCTGATGTAGGGTTTCCCTTGTTGGAGGTCAATGAATATAGTCATTTACTCGCTACCCGCTTCAGGGTTCATATTTTCCTACTTGTGTTTCAGATCTGATGGCAGCCGCCAGAATACCCTGAACAGGGTTCTTCTAGAGCCTTCTCCGCGGTTGGTTGGGTTGCTAACCCTGACAAACCTGACCAGGGGTTTGGCACACCTTCAGGCTTTTATGCCTTCAGCTATCTCTGTCCTTGTCCTATGACTGCAGCTGTTTGGTTTTCGTTTTGAAAAGTCTGTTGAGAGAAATATGTGAATCCTCAACAGTTTTCCGTTTGAGTTTGCTATAATCATGGTATTATTTCCAGCATTTAGGAAAAAGGACCTCAGGTCCATTGTAAATATTTGTTCTGTTTACCTTTTGTATTAAAGCCGAGCTCTTATGGCTCCTGGACTTTTTTGATGTAAGAAACATTTGATAATGGAAATATATTCGTCTAGTTTCACAGTTAAATTTATTTGCTACTCTGGTCCAATTATTCTGCTTGTCATATAGTTCCATGCATGTACTTGTTTACTGCGAGTTTTAGTTATGACTATGCAGAACTCAGAATTTATGTCAGTCTTGTTTTGATACTATGAGGCCCATAATTTATAAGTTCCTCTGGTTATAAATTTCCTCCGGTTGGTACTTTACCGGTTTACACATGCATCTGTTCATAGCTGAAGCAACATGTTTACTCTTTGTCCATTTATGAATCTAAATGGTTTCCTCCATTTCTGGTTAAGTTGCTTATATGTTTTACCGGGTGCATTTACTGTTGAGCTTGTTACCGCCCTTTTGTTACATGTGAGCTCCGTCCCGATGTTGGGGATGAGCACTGGTTTAAAACGACATATCTGCCTGAATTTTCTCGTGGTAGTGTACAATTTCCCTTTTTCATTATAAGGGTTTCTAAATAATTAATGGTTTTCGCACCGATTCCATGCACATTCCTAGCGAGTCCTCCTACTTTTAACCTCTACAGTTTTCTGCTATTTACTACTAAACACATCCTGAGGATTTCTAAGGCCACCCGCGCCTATCAAACTCTATAAAGACAGTCGGTCACGCCCTTATTCATTTCCTGGGATGCTCACAACGGAGTACCCTTGTTCACTAGTTGTTGTCTCTGTTTCTTTATACCATTCCCATGGCTACCGTGCCCTTCATGGAAAACCCCGGGTATAAACAACATCTGTTCTAACAGATCTCTCTGCTATTACTTCCATTCACAATTTCCGGGTTACTTTTGTTCACAGTTTGCCGGTTTGTGTCTTCTGTTGTTTTTTTTTCTTTCTTTATAAAAGGAAAAGAATAATCTTCTCGACAGTATTTGACTACCACAGAATACAGAGATAAAGATATCTAAATCTTCTTTAACAGTCACCAATTAATCATAACAATAATCTCTTTTTTTTTAACAATAATAGAAAAACACTTAAGAATTCGTACAGCAGATTCCCTCAGAGGTTTGCTCTACTTACCTGGTCTTCCGGGTTGTAAGAGCTCCTCAAAATAATTCACCTGGGTTCTCTGCTTTTCCTTGACCGCCCGACCATGAGATTCGTCTTTCGGGACTAGAATCTCCCCCCTAGCTCTCTTGCAGGACTACAGTCCTCAGCAAGACGCACGCACCTCGTGCTTGGCTATCTGGTCCTCACCAGACTTAGCCGTTCGATCTTTTTCTTTTTCTTTTTTTTCCTCTGCCTGTCCCTACAGTGCAGATTTTTCCTCCACCTTCCCCCTTTTCTCTGGAAGCCCTTCCAGTTAGGGGAGGTAGTTAGGTTGCAACCACAGCAACCATCTTTTCCCAACTTCCTCCTCAAGAAGTTGCTAGCACATCAAGAAAACATTTCTTACTCTTTAAAAAAAATATATAATAAAAAGGATTATTAAATTTCAAACGACTAATATTGTCATATTCAGTTTGTCTCTTATCGCAGTAAAATTAAATATTTACATTTTCTCGGGGCATCACAGTAAGACGGTTTGTATAATGTTGAATGCCTTCACTGAGAACGTTGGCAGGGGAAGCCTGGGAGCTTTGCAAGAGATGTAGTTGCCTGTCAGCACTTTGATGGGACAGAGCATTTGCAAAAGATGGGTGATTAACACCTGGTGTTTTTGGATGGCCATCAAACGTCAATGGAACCTTTGGTTTAATAGTCTTTGGCAAAGTCCCTTTCCCCTCACTGTGATCATCCAAAACTGAACTTGAAAGAATCCTTGGGTGCATAAAGGATGATGCATCTAGCAAAAGGCCAGTACGCCTGTTATCTATTCATAAAAGTGAATATTGGTCTTTATAACTCAGTACAAATCGCACTACACTACTTCGATACTTTCATGATTCATCGCTCTTTTTATGCTTAAAGCAATAGTGTTATTGTGTTGATAATTAAACAGGCAACTGATATTCAAGCTTTCTGCATTATAAGAATTCCCAGAATTGATAATGGATCGTCTTTCTAAATAATGATTAATTTAATTTCTTGGGTCCCATTGATATATATATGGCAACACAAGATTCCTGGTTTAAAATTCCTGGTTTAAAGAAGGCTGTTAAGATCTCAAATCCACTGAGCTCATTACTGCACATGAGCCCATAATCAAATGGCAATGATCTATGTTTTTGTATGTAGTGTAAACAACTCATTTTGACACTCGAGGATCATTAACCTCACTCTAAGTTTCTCAAATCAATTTCATATCTCATTCCTCTGAAATTAGCAAAATAGCAATGCCAAAATAACAGAGAAGCTGAACAACTTGTTTAACAAACTGTATTTTAAAAGAGGATGCCCCAATCTAACACAACCCTGCAGATTATTTAATGCTATAAGGATGGTTTTGGTGTGTTAATAAATTAAGATGTGGAAACAGAAAGGGCATCAACAAAAAGAGAAGTTATAGAAGCTGTGAAAAATATTTCAAGAACAAGGAAACAGAAAATTGCAAAGAATGTTCCTAAACTGCGTCAAATGCTTCATTCTTGATAGCTCAATGTTAGAAATTAGGATGAAGCTATGATGTTGTACAGGATATAATGAAACAAGCAGCATGCCATACAAGATGTATTGGATGCTACCTGAATTAGATGTATGAGTTCAACGTAAGCTAATTTGGAAATGAGAGTGGGAGATTGCCCTGCTGCCTTCCGAGACTGACATATATCAGAACAGTGGCTTTAGATCATTTTAGTACGAGAGCGCACTAAATGGGCCATTGTAACAACTTAAGGTACAAAACAAGTCAAACCTCAACCTTTTATCCTAGCTGAGCTATATCATATGAAAGGAAGTTACAATGTACAAAACAAGTCAAACCTCAACCTTTTATCCTAGCTGAGCTATATCATATGAAAGGCATCTAAGTTCTAACTTTCATTCTTCAACTGTCTTTTAGGTAAGAGCAACCCATCTGTAGATAGTTTAAGTTGCTTGGGAAATTTTACTTCAAGGAACCCATCTTAAACATGGAACACTTAATTAACCCCTTATAACATACAGTAGAAAACCATGACTGCTATAAACAAGTCACTTTCAGATATGCACCATTAAAAAAAACACATTTTTTTTTGAGAAGTAATTTATCAACTGCACAAATAAGACAATCATATATTCTGGTGTACAAAATACGTGGCAACTACATCGGGAAAACGTATTGTGATAAATTAGAGTTAGAAATAATGGAGAAATGGTTATGTGGTTGTAACGCATCTTCTTAGTTTAGGAGTTGTTCCTAGAATTTAGGAGGTTGTTTACAACTACCTATTTTTCAGTGATGTATTTAATATGTAATATTCATTCATGTAATGTAGAGTGAATGTGAGCGAGAGTCTCCTCCTTGTTTGTTGAGTGCAGTCTCCAGGTGGTGTTCTCACCTGTGAGCTGCAACTCCTTCTGATTAATTCAAAGTTTAATTATTTTTATCTTGGTATCAGAGCTTAGGGTAGAGGTAGCCTTAATTTTTTTTTTGGGATGTATTATTAGTTACACATCTGTAGTGGTAGGAGTACATGTAAAGATAGCTGTGTGATCAGGTGGAGCTGCAGTAACACCTGAAGCGAAAAGGCATCAGATGACTGATCATCACTGAGCCGAAGGAAGGGTTGGAGCGGAGATTCGGAGCGGAATTTTTTTTTTTGGAAAGATTGCAGCAATTAGCGCGATTTTTGGAGGTACAGTCGCGCCATTGGCGCGGGATTAAGGCTGAGAAGCGCGCCAGGAAAATCAACGACTAAATTGACGCGGATCCGAGGCTGTAAATCGTGCCAATTTTCCTGCACTTTAAGAAATTTTGATTTCCGCAATTAGCGCGGATTCGGCGTTGATTAGAGCGCCAGCCCTTTCTTTCTGTAAATCTGCAATCCTTGTTGCAGATCGGAGTTGCCCGGTGGAGGCACGTGAAGGTTTCTGCTCGGTGGTAGCAGATTTGATTTGCCCGTTGGTGGCGAATTGAGGATCCTTGATCAGCTCGGAGGTAGCAGATCGGATCTGCCCGGTGGTGGCGAAGTGAGGTTCCGTGATCCGCTCGGTGGTAGCAGATCGGACCTGCCCGGTGGTGGCGAATCAGAGCTCTGTGATCTGTTCAGTGGTGACAGATCGGTTTTGCCCGGTGGTGGCATAGTGAAGTCCCTGATCTGTTTGGAGACAGCAGATTGGACTTGCCCGGTGGTGGCACAGAGAAGTTCCTGATCTGTTCGGTGGTAGCAGATCGGACTTGCCCGGTGGTGGCCGATTCGAGTGTTCAGTAGTGCGAAAATGAACAACAGTCTGGAATCATACCTCCACGAGTCCGGCAAGCTCGATGGAACGAATTTTTCCAACTGGAAGTTCAAAATGCAAACCTTGCTGGAGAGTGCGAACGCATGGTCGATCGTCTTGGGAAATGAACAGAGATCCAGAAATACAACCCAAGAACAGGATTGGGATAAAAGAGAAACGAAGGCAAAAGTCATACTGAAGATGTCTGTCAAAGACAACATTATCCCTCATATTCGAGATTGCAAGTCGGCCGCAGATATTTGGAGCACGATCAAGGGTCTGTATGAGACACAGAACACAAATCGTGTTCTCGCACTCAAAGGAAAATTGTATGCACTAAAGATGAATGAGAATGAATCTGTTGATGGATTCACAGCCAGAATCAAGGATCTGAAAGACAAATTGGGATCCATTGGAGAAAAGGTATCAGACTCAGATCTGGTTACCCTCACACTGAACAGGATGACCGATGAATATCAGACATTCATCTTAGGGTTGTCAGCGAGGGAGAAATCCCCCTCTTTTGATGAGCTGACAGTGATTTTGCTCCAGGAGGAGGAGCGAAGACAAAACTTGAAGACCCAGAGCAATGACCTTGCTCTGATGGCAAAGAAAAGACAACACATAGGAAAGCAGCGCCAGCACCAACATCAGCACCAGCAACCGCAGTAGCAGCAGAAAGGGGTCAACTCCTTTCAAAGGAGACCATCTAGAGGTATGAATGATAACTATGCTAAGAGATGCTTTTACTGTGGAAAGCCTGGTCACCAGATCAGAGAGTGTTATAAGAGGCAAACAGATGAAAGGAGAGGCAAACAGAAGAAGCATCAGGGCTGTTTTGCTGAAGAAGAGGAAGACCACAGCTATGATCTTCAGCTATTTACAGTCGACTGTGCACTTTCAGCATCAAGAGGAGATGAGGACAATACATGGTATGTCGATTCAGGCGCATCCTCGCACATGACTGGTAAGAGAGAATATTTTGAGTTTCTTGAAGATTCTACATGTGGATCCAAAATTTATTTGGGTGATGACAGTGGGTATGAGATCAAAGGTTGTGGGGATATTCCTGTGAAGCTACCTAGTGGCGATATCAAACATCTCAAAAATGTTCTATATGTTCCAGGAATTAAAAAGAATTTGATCTTTGTCTCTATGATAACAGACCAAGACATGCAGGTACAATTCTTCAAGAATGGATGTGTCATTCAGGATAGCAAATTGGAGACAGTTGCAACAGGAGTACGCGTGGGGAATTTGTATAAACTGGATGCAAGGAGCATGCCACGACAGGCGATGGTTGCAGCAACATCAACAGCTGAGAATCTCTGGCATCAAAGATTTGGACATATCAATCTACAAGATCTCATCTTGCTTAAAAATAAAGGTATGGTCGATGGACTTCCTGCTTTACATAATATCAAACTGGAATGTGATGGATGTGCATTAGGGAAGATGCATAGAGATGAATTCCCTGTGCATGACAACAGAAAACAAAGAGACATCCTAGAACTAGTGCATACAGATATCTGTGGACCTATGCAGACTAGGTCTTTAGGAGGTGCATACTACTTTCTACTGTTTATAGATGATTGCACTAGGTTCTCTTGGGTGTATTTTTTAAGCAAAAAGAGTCAAGCTTTCCAATACTTTAAAGAATTCAAATCTATGATAGAGAACCAAACAGGAAAGAAGATAAAGATTCTCCGCTCAGATCAAGGGGGGGAATACAGATTAAATGAGTTCATGAACTTCTGCAAGCAGCATGGGATTATACAGCAATTTACAGTGCCACACACTCCACAGCAGAATGGAGTAGCAGAACGCAAGAACAGGACCCTTGTGGAGTGCGCGAGAAGTATGCTTCAAGGTAAGGGCATTTCTAATGGTCTTTGGGCAGAAGCCATTAATACTGCTGTTTATTTAAAGAATAGGAGTCCCACCAAATGTCTAGGCTTCAAAACCCCCTTTGAAGCATTGTTTGGACTCAAACCAGCAGTTGGTCATCTGAGAATATTTGGATCTAAAGCTTTTGCTCATGTACCAAAAGAAGATAGGAAAAAGCTAGATCCCAAAGCCTTGAAATGCATATTTGTAGGATATGGCACAGAATATAAAGCATACAAATTATATAATCCTGTGACTCATAAAGTGTTTGCAAGCAGAGATGTCATTTTTCATGAACAGATAGGAGATGGAAAGGAAGACTCTAACAATGACAGCCACATTCCATTTCTGATAGAACTGAATAGTGATGAAGAAGAAGAAGAAATGGAGCAGGAGCAGAAACAGGAAGAAGTAGCAGCAGATAGCTCAATAAGTGAGGATGCAGGCCTAGACAGTGCTGAAACAGGAAGAGTTGAGGTGAGTCCTTTACCGAGAAGATCAGGTAGAAAGACTAGACTACATGCAAAATTCAGAGACTATGCTTTAATGTCCAAAATTTTAAATATTGTAGAACCCTCAAATTATGAAGAAGAAAGTAGATCAGATGAATGGAGGGCTGCAATGCATGAAGAAATGGAATCCATATATAGAAACCACACTTGGGACTTAGTTGAGTTGCCAGAAGGAAAAACCCCTATAGGTTGTAAGTGGCTGTATAAACCTAAGATAAATGCAAAGGGTACTGTAGAAAAGTTCAAAGCAAGACTGGTAGCAAAGGGTTATTCACAACAGGAAGGAATTGATTTTGATGACACCTTTGCCCCCGTAGCTAAACTTAATACAATTAGAATGCTAATCTGTTTAGCAACAAAACATAAATGGAAGCTACACCAGTTAGATGTTAAATCTGCATTTCTGAATGGAGAATTAAAAGAAGAAATATATTTAGTACAGCCTCCTGGTTTTGTGAAAAAGGGGAAGGAACATTTAGTGTGTAAACTCCATAAGGCACTCTATGGATTGAAACAAGCACCCAGGTCATGGTATGACAAAATTGATTCATTTTTTGTTCAGCATGGTTTTCATAGGAGCCTCAACGATCCAAATCTGTACACCAAGATAAATAAACAGAGGCAAATCATTTTGATTTCCTTGTATGTGGATGACATGATAATAACAGGAAATGCAAATAGTTTAATCAAAGAAATCAAGCAGCAAATGTCACAGGAATTTGAAATGAAAGACCTTGGTGATCTTCATTATTGCCTAGGATTGGAAGTGTGGAAAGATTCTGGTCAAACTTTTCTAACTCAAGGAAAGTATGCCAGAACCCTGTTGGAAAGATTCAGAATGGAACAGTGCAAAACAGCAGCAACACCATTGCAGCAGAACCTCAAGTTAAGCAGTGACGATGGTACAAAACAGGTGGATGCCACTTTGTATAGACAGCTAGTGGGAAGCCTGATATATCTTACGACAACTAGGCCTGATTTGGCATACTCTGTTAGTGTGCTGAGCCAGTTTATGTCCAGACCACTCGACAGTCACTGGAATGCAGCAAAATGTGTGTTGAGGTACCTTAGTGGTACTTGCAATTATGGTATTTTATACACTGACATTTCTGATGTTACTTTAGCAGGTTATTCAGATTCTGATCGGGCAGGCAACCTAGATGATCGTAGATCTATCACAGGTTATGCATTCAGTATTGGATCCGGGGTTATTTCGTGGAGCAGTAAAAAGCAAAGCACTGTAGCATTATCGTCATGTGAAGCAGAGTACCAGGCGTTGTGTGCAGCTACATGTGAAGCCATTTGGTTGAGGAGATTGCTTACTGATGCAGGCAAAGGACAAAAAGCAGCAACCAGCATCAAAACTGACAATCAAAGCACAATAAAGCTTGCATACAATCCAGTTTTCCATAAGAATACTAAACACATTGATACTCAGTTTCACTTTGTACGAGAAAAGATACAGTCTAAGGAAATTTGTGTGGATTATTGTAATACTTGTGATAATATAGCTGACATTTTTACTAAGCCTCTAGGGCAAGTAAAGTTTGAGTTATTTAGAGGGATGTTAGGTGTGCAAAATAACCCTTTCTCCATTAAGGGGGGGAGTTAGAAATAATGGAGAAATGGTTATGTGGTTGTAACGCATCTTCTTAGTTTAGGAGTTGTTCCTAGAATTTAGGAGGTTGTTTACAACTACCTATTTTTCAGTGATGTATTTAATATGTAATATTCATTCATGTTTGTAGAGTGAATGTGAGCGAGAGTCTCCTCCTTGTTTGTTGAGTGCAGTCTCCATGTGGTGTTCTCACCTGTGAGCTGCAACTCCTTCTGATTAATTCAAAGTTTGATTATTTTTATCTATTAGTACTAGAAATTTAGCGTGGACATCCCTGAAAAGGTAAGACATCCCTGAAAAGGTAAATCGTGAAAACCAGGCCAGCCACAGTAAAGAGACCCATAGGGAACGTGGCAAATGAGAATTTGATTTCTATAATCTAGAATAGGATCAGGCATCCAAAGACATGGCGGAAGGAATAGACTCCAATCATATGCCCTTCTTTAACATAAAAAGTAGTAATAGTTTTACCTATTTTGCCCGAGACAAGAAAAGCACTCATATCAAAGAACGACGCAGTCAAAACCCTGTGCCTCACTAGCCTTGAGAAGCCGAAGCCTACCAAGGCTTCCATAGTTTGCAAACAAACAGAAACATGCAATTCCCTTTTAATTTACTAAACATAACGTCCTGCCGAAGCTATGTATTCACAATATCAAAAACCTAATGGATGATCGCAGGGCATATAAAACGCTAGATTAAACGATGAAACTTAGGGATATTGCGTTTAAACTAGTAAATTTTATACGAAATTGTATCTTAAGGAAAAGCACAGTAATATGTCGGTTTGCACGCTTCTGCCGAAAGCAAAATTAAAGAAAACAGAGGTCCAGATTCCCCTGCGGCATCGACATGCACAGCTACAAAATTTCTTCAGCAGTCAAATTTCCATTATATTCATTCGCAAGGCCTTATTTTTGCTCGATTTGCAATCTTCTCAATTGAATATTATAAAGAATATTATCCGGAAGACACTCTGCGTTAATTTATCCAATAAACATCTTTAAATAAAGAATGAATGCATCGAAACTTACAATTTTCCCGCCATGGACTTGCTGAGAAAGAACCTCAAGAATGCGAAATCCGAAAGCAACAAGCCTTCAAATTAAATGGCGAGAATGAGCCAAACCGAATCCGCTAAATTATGGAAGAGGCTTCTGACAGTTCCTTCTATACTCAATCCTCAGAGACGACGCCAATTTAGAGGCAACGAAGGGTATAGAACATTGGAAATACACAAACACGGCCTTTATAGTATAACAAGCATCGATAAAGCATGGCATAAAACTCTTCCAATGTCTAGGGAAAAGAGTTAGAAGGTCAGGAAGGAGTTGAAGGTCGGGAAGAATTTGAAGGTTGCTTCGTGCTTGCCTTGTTATTAGAGCGGTAAGGAAAGATCTATCTCTCTTGCCTTTGATATAATTCCCTGGGCTGATTGAAGGGCGAAATTCTCCTCACCTTAATTGATATAATTCCCTGGCTGATTGCTTATTATGCTGCTTTCCCTGCCAATGCTATGCCCCCCTCTCCTGCTGCTGATTCAGATGCAGCTGTTTCGACAAACAAATAAAGACCCCTTCTGCTTCACCGGGCACGCATGAACAGAATCATGGTATTTCCTGTAATTGAACAAAAAAATCATTATTTTAAAGATCTTGGCTAAACCAATTAGACCGTCAGAAAATAAAGGAAGCAAACAAATAATAGCAAGATTTTCTTGAAGGAACATGGCTAGTTTGGACCACACGCATATTGCAAGGAAAAGCTAATTCTAGTTTTCAAATCAAAATGACTCCCCCAAAAAAGAGATTATCTAGTCACTTCGAAATTTAAAAATATTAATTTCAGAAACTCTAAAAAACATTTACTGTTGCCAAGAATCGAATCCAGCTAATCGTCTGACTGAAAGGAATACTTACCACGATATCAGGAGAATGGGATATATAGATGTTTTCACACCTTGAGATTTGAGTATCTGGCATGCCTTGGTTTGGCAATGGCTACTCTCAGCGTCTTGTTGGTATCATACCCAAACCTGGAATTGACATCAATTTGCCATAAGTTACTGGATCCTTAGTACCTCCAAATGTAATTGCCACTGACTGCACCATCACATACTGCCATACTATGCATTACCATGAACTGACCTTAGTTCAACTTTGAAAGATTTTCATGTAGACACGTGCCATGCATGCAAGACTATTATGCTAAATTTAAAAAAATAATAATAATTGAAATAAAAAATAAATAAATGAACGTTTGGGTGGATACGTTGTCATGAATGCAATCCATGTGCCCACCTCAACCTGCCCCCAACGCCAAACGATTGTTTTACAATTTTTTTTTATAAACCAAGCACCTCCAGATTGAGACGATGGCTATACAATTTATAAACACTGTAAATGGTCCTGTTTGCCATAATTCTATTAAAAACTGCCAAATTTGTTATGGCTTGCAGAGACCAACGTCTTCGAAGAGAGAGCTAGGGGCGTTGGTACTCGCCGCGCTGGAGGCCTTACGTTGCAGCCTGTTCGTGAACCCGTGCTTGCCCTCATTTGAAGCGTAATCCTGGCTTTTTCAATTACGGTGCTAAAACGTCTACTAGGAGTGGGAAATTGCTCCTACGAACAATCAATTCTAGAGTGGCCGGTCCACTAGTCTTATCTATACGAGCTTCTCGCTCACGCGGTGCACCATACAATCCACCTAGTTTAGACAGTCCGATTGCTTGGGTTCGTTCAGTAGAATCAGTCTATATAGGTAGGCAGGCAGGTAAGGTTGCTTGCCCTTGCCCTATTGTTTTTTCTCAGAGCTATTGGTGTACGAGAGAAGCAGTAGACGATGAGATAGCTTGGTTGAAGGCTATAATGGTGAGATAGCAAGCACTAGAAGTAGGTGAGGGTCAGGCGTCTGGGAAGGAGGCATGCGGATAAGACCATGCCTCAATCTCAACTGTTACAATCAAATCAAAAGCTTAGGCAACCTTCATTACAGGTAAGGCGTCTGGGTAGGTCTCTATTCATTAGTATTTAGCACCTAATCTTAATACAAGATTTGATAAAGAGCATAGTACAAAAGCTAGCTATACAGGTGAGGCTAAAATGAAATATATATTTTTTTAAGGAGCCAAAATGAATTTTGTGATGCTAAAGGCTAACAAATGGTTTTGGTAAAAGGGAGTACCTACAACCCTAGCTTCCGCCTTTGCTACTGCCACTATAGGTTTGCTTGTTTATGTCTATACCTCTGCTATTGCACCTGGCTTTGCTACTGGTTCTGTTAGCTTTTGTCCTTGCTCTAGCGGCTAGTTGATACGCGCATCCTTATCCCTTCCATCCACTTGAGGTAATAACATTTATCAATATTTTGTAACCATAGAGGTGTCAAAGAATAGGTAGAGGGGCAGCTCTAAGACAATGAGAACTGGAGTATTGGTGTCAATGACCTTTTGGCGTTCCACCGCCTTATTCTTCCTTCTTGGTAGTTCCAGTTAGACCAGCCAGGACCAAGCCCATTCCACACCTTCCTGACTTCTTATACAGGTTCACCTTCAGGCATGATGCAGGACAGGTCCGTGTCTTACCTACGCGAATTCTACAATGGGGCGTTGAGGAATTGCACTGCACCTTCCTAACTTCTTATACAGGTTCACGTTCAGGCATGAGGCAAGATAGGTCCATGTCTTACCTACGCGGATTCCATACAGTGGGGAGTTGAGGAATTACACTGCAGCTCGCTCCTGGGCAAGAGGAAATCCCACAAATTCCTCTTAGCAAAGTTGTCCCAAGAATGGCAATGTTTAGTAAGATCAAATCCATTTCTTTGCCTAGATGGGGTGGGCTTAATCGAACCCTGAAAATGGAGCCCTTTACATTTTCATACCTTTCAAGGGCTCAACCCAAGGAAGAATCATTTATCGGCATAGGCTTGGATCCTTTAGATGAAGTAATGCCAGACATAACAGTGACCAGGTCCCAAGGCGCGTGGAACTTCTAACCTTGTTGGCCTATAGGTGCGTCTCTCTCACCTCGCTCCCCTTCAGTTTCGGTCCTAAGCTGCTTTCCGTAATCAGAATGCTCCCTCTCGGAATACTACATGCCCAAAGAAATCAATTCGTTATCGGGCCAATCCAATATAGATAGTGGCATTCCCCCGGGACCAGAACAGACATGGCTTGCCTGCAAGGAAGCCTTAAAACATTCATTAAGCAAAGCTACTTTAGAAACTAAACATTGCACATGCATGTAGCGTCCCCTTCGGCCTGTTGGCCAGCCACTCTTTCTTGCATGGCGAATGGAGTCCTTTGAACTCAGTTTTGGTTTTGGCTACATCTTTATTTATGAAATATGGCTATGATGAATATCCAAAACCTTGTGACTATCAAACTCGACGGGACCCATTTCATTCTCAGGGAGCTCCATCTTCCTCTGGTTCGCAGTAAACAAACTGAAATTGGACCTTAGTCTTCCATACCACCTTTGCTAGGATCTGTGCTTAGTAATTCTCTTTACAAGTAGTCTGTACATGCAGATGGATTTTATTTCTGGCTGACAAGTAGTACATGCCGATTGCGGATGGCTTGACAAGTAGAGTTGCTGGTGTTGTGCAACCGCCATGTGGTGTAGCCAGCAACTTGCTATATGATGCTACCTTATATGCCCATGTTCCTAAGCTCAGCTGAGCTAACATTTAATGCCGTCGATTAATGGAATCATTAGATTAGGTAGTATTTTGATGAGTTTCAAAATATCAAGCAAACAAAAATTTATAACATGTCTTTTTAGGTTAGGATTAGCAAATTTATAAGATGTCTTTTTAGCTTAGGATTAGCTTCGGTCTTCAGAAAGAGGCCAAATAACATCATAAATCAATATGTATCTACAAATTTTGTTTATAGTTGATAAAAAAACTAATAAAAACATAAAGTGCTCATTTCCCATATCCCATAGTTCTTTATATAATAAGGATTACCAATTAAACTGAGAACTATAATAAGGATTACCAATTAAACTGTGCACTTATTGAAATCCCTCTCATCATTTTCGGGAGTTATCTCATAAATTTAAATATCTATTAAAAGGTTGCTTGTGTGAACTTGAAATAAACACAATTTATTCAAACCCGTGTGTGAACTTGAAATAAACATAATTTATTCAAACCTGGAGGCTATTAATAAGTTAAAATATTCTTGAAGTAGGTTATTTGTTTGATCTTGAAATAGACAGAATTTTGAAGTGGGTTATTACTATTTCATTTTATGATTAATATTATTTAGACGGAAAAGAATTATTTTTCCTATTATTTTTCTGAGTTAAAATGGCAATGGTAAGAGTAAGAAGTAAATATTTTTTTTTATAAGTTTTTTTTAATATATGTATTGATTGTCTATGTTGGTATAGTCATTAGAAAAGAAATATTCACAACAATAGGGGTGTTACACTTGTATTTTGAAAGATTTGATCTCTCTCTGCCATCAAGAATCTAGAGATCTATATTTATCAAGCTTGGAAAGCAATCAAATTTATTAATATATATGGTAAAAAAAAATGTCTATTTGATCCCCTCCACACTTGAATATATGGAGTAATCATCAATATTTGCCCTTTATATAGATATGTCTCCATATTTATCAAGCTTGGAAAGAAATCAAATTTATTAAGATTTGTGGTAAAAAAAATGTGTATTTGATCCCCTCCACACTTGAATAGATGGAGTAATAATCAATCTTTGCCTTTTATATAGATATGTCTTTATTTCTAAATATGGTTTATAATATATCATAATATTGTATTATATTATAAAATAAACCAAATTATATACAAGTAATTTATGAAAAGATAAATGAAATTTATAAGAAAAATAATAATATTAAATAAATAAATATAAAATATTATAATAAGTAATTGCAATTTAATTCTATTAATTAGGTAGTATTTAAATTCTATATTGGAATATGGTCTAATAATATATTATAACATAAAAAGAACTATATTTTTATTTATTATAGTTAAATTGGATATATATATATATATATATATATATATATATATATAAGTATAGCTAAATCAAATAAGATTAAATTATGAATGAAAGTTATATATGGGAAAAAATTATAATAGTAAATTAAATAAATAAACATATTGTAGTAATTAAATATAATTTGATTATATATAAGTATGTAATATTTTTAATTAAGTTTGAATATATGGAGTAATGATGAATATTTGCCTTTTATATAGATATGTATTTATTTCTGAATATGGTTTATAATATAATATTATATTATCAACTAAATTATATATATGTAATTTATTAAGAGATAAATGAAATTTATAAGAAAAAATAATATTATTAAATAAATAAATATAAAATATTATAATAAGTAATTGCACTTTAATTCCATTAATTAGGTAGTATTTTAAATTCTATATTGGAATATGGTCTAATAATATATTACAATATAAAAAGAGTTATATTTTTATTTAATATAGTTAAATTGAATATTTATACACATCAATACATATACATTTTATAATAATTATAGTTAAATCAAATAAGATTATGTTTGGCAAAAAATTATAATAGTAAATTAGATAAATAAACATATAGTAATTAATTATAATTTCATTATATATAAGTATGCAATATTTTTAATTAAGTAAATATGTGGATATTTTGTAATATTATTTAAAATATTATAAATCATATTATATAGATGAGAATTAATTTTTTATTTAAGAAATATAAATGATGTTTATACTTGAAATATAAAATTATGTTAATTAATATGGATATTGAAATATTTTATTTGGTTTTTCAAAATTGTTTTATGTTCTTAATATATTTTGGTTTTAAATATTACATGTTAACTAAACTAAACATAGAATGAATTAAACATTTGTGTAACATCACTAATACTATTTTATATGTTATACTTCAACTCCATCTTGAGTAGTGAATGAATTACATATTTCCTCATACTAAAAAGTAATTTTTTATTTCTTTTAACTTTCAACTAAATTATCTCTTTATATCAAGTTCATTTAAAATTAAGCTCAAAAGTGAATAATTAGTTTTTTACTAAGATTGAATTACAAATATTAGTAAAGAACCCATTAATGGAATAATAATGTGCTCTCTCTAATTCAATAAATTACAATATGATGATGCTCATAATGACTAACACCCACTAAAACCAATGTGGTATATAAATATTTTTTTAAAAATTAAATTACTTTTCTTTTCTTTATTTAAATTTGATATAAAACTTTTTTATTTAATATAGAAATTGAAATATTTTAATTATGACTAAAAATAAAATGTTTTTTTGTTATTAATATATTTTTATTTTAATTAATAAATGGCAAACAAACATAGAATAAATTACATATCATGTAATATCAATTATATTATTTTTATATGACATTTTTCAACTCCATAAAAAGTAGTGAAAACAATATTTTTTCCTTTACTTTCAATTACCTTATCTCTATATAAAGTGGTTGTAAATTAACATGGAAATCTAAGTATTTTATTTATGATCTACATTGATTTTTTTGTTATTACAATTTTTGTTAATTCGTTATTGAAAGTATTGTTTTATTATTTTTAAATATAACATTATGATATAGAGTGTTTCTTATTTAAAATGGATATTGAAATAGTTTATTTGATTGATACCATATATTTATCTTATTAACATATTTTTATTTTAAATATTACATGTTCACTAAACCTAGAATGAATATTTTATTGATGGATAACAATATTTTTTGCTTTTAATATCAAGATTCTTTTATTATTTTTAAATCTATAGTAGTGTAGTGCACCTCTCAACTACAAATGTTCCTAAAAAATATTTATATAATAAGAATATCCCCTTATACAATATTTCATTTTTATAAAACAAATTGTTATTAATATTTAAAATGTCGCATATCAACTCCATATTAAGAAAAGAACAGAACAAATATAAGTTATTAATGGAATAAAAAAATTCTCTATAGATAAATTTGATATTAAACATTTTATTATTATTAAAATATCCTAAATGTTATATATCAACTTGATACTAAGAATGGAATAAATTACATGTATTTCTTACAAATAAAAAATGAAAATATAAAAAGTAAATAAATAAATTGTTTTATTTTTTTAATATACATTTACATAAAACTATTTTGTTTAATATGGTGATTCAAATATTTTATTTACATAAAACTATTTTGTTTAATATGGTCATTAAAATATTTTATTTATGACTCACACAAATACTTTTTCATTATAAATTATAATATGTGATAAATTAGATAGATATACATATATCTATATTTCTTTATTTTCAATTATTTATCTTTATACAAAGTTTATGCCAAATTAAAGTATATTATTTTTACATGCCATATATCAGTTGGTAAGAAGGGGTGAAGAATGAGATAGAGATACATATATATTTCTTTATTCTCAATTATTTTATAAGTACCTTATCTTTATACAAAGTCTATGCCGAATTAAATTATATTATTTTTATATGTCATATGTCATTTCATATAAAGTGGTGATACATATATATTTCTTTAGTCTCAATTATTTTATAAATACTTTATCTTTATACAAAATCTATGCCAAATTAAAATATATTACTTTTACATGTCATATGTCATTTCATATAAAGTGATGATCAATTATATATATATATATATATATATATATATATATATATATATAATCAATTATTTTATCTTTATACAAAGTAGATTTCAAATTAAAGTGAAAATTGAAGTATTTTATTTATGGTACCAAATTTAGGGTTAGATGGTAGTAAATATGCATATAAGGAAACCCTATTGTTAACTAAAGCATTCAATACACCAAACTTTAATGGAAGTGTCATCTATTATATGTACTAGATTTATGTAAAAAAAATTATAGATTTTAAATAATAAATCTATTTTATAGATTTATGTTAAATATTTTTTATATATTTTACATAATAAAATCTATTTTATAGATTTATGTTAAATGTATGCTATAGATTTATTTTATGTAATCCAAAAATTAGAACAATTCAAGAATTAGAAAAAGAAAAAAAAGGCATAGAAAAGAATTTAGAATTTAGCTCATTTAGATTTAAATACAAATATTAAGAATAAATGTCAAAATTGTGTTAATACTAAAACATCTAAATTCTTTTATTAATTTAATTTTGTGTTTTCAATATAAAATCTATTTTATGTAATATATTTATATAATACATTTGGTTCATTTTGATTTCATATAAAATATTTATATATTAAAATTTTGTTCATTTAGATTTAAATAAATAAATTGAGAATTTATGTAAAATTTGTATTAATAATAAATTATGTTAATTTCTTATTAATTCAATTTATTGTATTCAATATAAAATCTCTAGAATAAATTAAACATCAATATAATAATATCTATTTTATATTAATATTAAACATCAATATCTATTAATAACTATTTTATATTATAATAAACATCAATATCTCTTTTAATGTTAATGATAATTATTATTATTATTATTATTATTATTTACACATTATTTCTATCTTTTATTATTATTAAATATAGATATTAATGTTAAACATAGAAATTTATGTAAAAAAATATTTTGCATCTATACATTGATGTGAATAATTTTTTAATGTAAATATTTTTATTAAACATTGCACTTAATAAATTTAGGTTTATTTAGGTTCATTGATGTTAGGATTAAAATATTTGGTAATTTTATATCATTTGGTTCATGTAGCATTGTGTTAATTTATAACATGAGGTTTTGAAGTTTAGGCCTTTTAACATTAAAAAAATGGTTTATTATTAATATTTATATTGAAAATGAAAAAATTATGTTGATATTATAAATATATTAGTATAAACATTATAGCATCAATATTAAACATAGACCTTAATATAAATATAATTATAGGTTTACTAACATTAATAATCTTGGATTATAGAGATTAGGTTTAAAAAATTGTGGAATTTTGTTCGGTGTTGTAATAATGTTATGATCGCTCATTTGATTTTATACAATGTGTATATGTGAAGTTTTTTATATGTGTAGATGGTAAATTATGTATGTATGTTACTTTTAATTTTATTCAACATTAAATTGTTTTGTTGATATGAAATGTGCTTTTTTTTTTATGTTAGGTGATTTCATTGTTTGATCATGGATCCAGCTATTTGGAGTTGTCTTCCATTCGAAATTCTTGAAATTGTCTTCCTCTAGCTCCCTTTATCGGTTGTGATAAAGTTTAGCACTGTTTGTAAGAAATGGAAAAATGTTTTTCAAAACCATTCTTTCTTATTACATTGCAAGCATGTCTCTACGAATGAATTTGGATTTATGGTTCCTTTCCTCAATAGTGAAGACAATTATTTTGTTGTTGAATACCTTAATCAGAATGGGCACATATCTCATTTTCATTTGTGATTCATAGATTCAAGATACAAAGTAGAGTCTACTGTTGGACCAATGGTGGTTTTATCCTTACCAACAAAATTCTCCCATACACACAACTATTTTGTAATGAATCCATTTACAAAGGCCTTTAAAAACATAGGGCCAATATGAATTGGAGACTGGGGATTCTTTTCATTAAAATGTAAGCAGTAGAAAATATGACTCGGTAGTTCTAAAACATATGTATGATAGAATGCACTCTAAATTTTATGTTTGCAGTAGTCTTGATAGGGTATGGCAAAGGGTTGATCTTCCATTTGGTGGCACTTCACCCCCTAAGAATGGAGTGTTTTATAAAAGTAAATTGTTTTGGCTCTATCTGGATAAGGAATATGAAGATTATCCTCAGTATGGGTATACAATCTACTGGCTTGATGTAATAAATAATGAATGGGGTTTTTCTTTTGTTCCAATGGCATTCAATGTATGTCGTTATAAATATACATGGATCAGTTGATATGCCTTGTCAATGATGGCTCCACTTCTGTATGGTCAATTGAAGAATTAGATCATTTCCAATTTGGTCAACCATGCGTTGAACGAAGAATTGACTACTTTGAGGATGATTGGGGTTTCAGATGGAAGTTGTTGGAAGAAATTTCTACATATATAAATAGAAAATGTCCTGGTTATCTTCCATTTCGAACAGTCCATGGTGTGGTTCTTATGTGCAACTGCAGTGAAGTTCCTTTCCTATTATATGACATGATGACTGACATATGTTTTCCAACAGATATTGATAATTCAACTAATGAACAAATGTCTGGGTTTTGGTATCCAACGCTGGAGAATTGTAATGATTTGATTAAATCTGGAAAGGTTTTTGCAATTTCTCCCCGTATGGATTTTATTGATGAGATTCCACCATTGGATATGGATATGGATTCTTAGGATATTAGTATTCTTAAGAGCTCCTATAAATTTTTTCATTTTATATGCTCTCTATGGATGTGGAAAATATTTCCATTTTTGGCTCTATGTAGACATTGGGTCTTTATGGTAATACTTTAAAATTATTCTTGTATCCATCCTTATGATGTAAAATATTTTATATTGTTTCCCCTAAATTTTTCTTAATTAGATGTAAATGTGTCTGGATGCTATGCATTTTTCTTTGTTTGTATAATTATAATTGCTATTATTTATGTTATACATGTTATTTGTATTGATTTTTGTCATTGATTCTCAAACAATGTTATATCTTTATGTACATTTTAATATTTGCATTTATATTTTGATAGTATATAGCTCCAAATTTTTAGATATACTTCCAAGTCATATAATTCTTACGGTATTGTGTCCCAATAGTATGGGTTTTGTTTTGATTCTAACACGATACATGAAAAATTAGACTTTTTTGTTCAAGCCATTTGGAAAAATTCATTTATGTTTTTAGCCAATTCGAAAAAAATCATTTTTGTTTTTAGCCATTTGGGAAAAGACTTATACATTTTGATAATTTTATATGGTTGGAAAAAATAACATATACACTTTTTATGTTTTTTTATGCTTTCCAAAAAGAACTTGTGCCTTTTTCATTCTTTTGTGTTTGTTTGTATAAGATATTTTCTATGTTCCATGTTTATGGTTCCATAATGAATATTTTATTATTCATTGTAGACATTGCATCTGAAGGCATAAGCAAGTGTACAAGAAAATGAAATTTGCCACCAACATCACGTGACAAATCTAATGAAAGTCGTTGTTTACGGTATCGACAAAATAAGGATGCCATAAATGAGCATAGGAGAGCTACATATCATAGAAGAACGAGTGAATCCACTCTTGAAAATGATTTTATAATTCCTCGTAAGTATCGTACTATGGATGATATAATGGAAAGAAAAATTCCTTTTGATCGTTCATTATCGAAATATGCTCCTCGTCAGCATAATTTTTTTGTTCGATGCTCTCCTGAAAATGTTCATAACATTGGGGAAACATCTTGCAATAGGAAGAACATCATATCGATAACGTGGGTGCAAATGTCCACCCTAACCCTTCCGTGTGTCCAATTGCATGTTTCGACCAAGGCCAAAGGTTGCAAAACATCCATGGTGGAGGTAATGATGACATTGTGTGTGATGATTTGGATGATAGTTTAATTGGCCATTTGTTTGATAATTTGGATCCAGTTGCTCGAAACATCGGATTTTCCAATCTTGCTTCTCAAAGTAATGTGGTCCCACCAAGAGAATCAATCATCCCTGATAGTATTTCGTGTGGAACAATGGAGGTAACACAATGATATTTTGATATTTGCTAGAATAGTGGCTTTTTTATTACATTCCTCTATTTACAAAATTTTGTTTACTAAACTTATAAGTTATTTTCTTCTCTTGTAATAGGATACAACTTGTTTTAATAATGTTCTAGAAATTAATTCCCAAAGTGTTCCATTTACTAATCTCAGAAGTGAAGATGAAGGATGTCATAACCTTCATGTGCATTCTCCTCAACGATCAAATTGTCGTGCACTAATGTAAATTTTCAATGTTTTTTTATTTGCTTCTCATTTTTTAAATTTCTAGTTGGTTGGACATTGAATTTTATGGCATATTTTATTTTCTTTGAACAGGACAAAACTCATTTCAATAGAAGAATACAAATTAACTTCGTAGATGCTCCATCTATTGATGTTAGAAGTGAAGAGGAACCATCTCATAGCGTTCATCCACATCACCAAACGAATGTAAATGTTGAGTGCATTTGATATTTTTCTCATTTTTTCATTTGCAGTTGGTTGGACATTCTATTTTATAACCTTTTATGGAGAAAACATGATTTCATCTCATTAGGTTGGAGAATTGGAATCCAAAACATCAAATTGTAAAACTAATGTAGATGTTCAATGTATTTGATTTGTTTTCCATTTTTGAATCTTTATTTGTTGGACATTTAGTTTTATAATGTATTTTATTTTTTTGAAACAAGAAACAACTCATTTGAATAGAGGCATAGAAAATAACTCCCAAAATGTTCCATCCATTGATGTTAGAAGTGAAGAGAAACCATCTCATAACCCTCATCCACATCAAGAAACAAATGTAAATTTTGAATGCATTTGATTCTTTTTTCATTTTTTTCATTTATAATTAGTTGGAAATTAAATTTTAAAATATTTTATGACAAAGAGACCTTTACATCCTCTCAGGTTTGCGAAATGTAGACCATAAATTTGGAAAGAACCTGTCATAGATCCATTCCACATGCTTCAAATTTGGGAATGGAATCTCATGTTCCTAAAGATGAAGTACATTTTAGAAGAAATTTAACTCTTCCAAATGGTTCTCAACATGGTCCGACCGATAGAGATCATATTCATTTTGATGAAAACATGATTGCAGTGCATAAAAGATTTCAAGAAAAGATAGATAGCTTGTCAGTTGTCCAAATGTGCCACATTTGATGATAATCATATCCTAGAATATAGGTTTTGAGACATTCTGAAGGACCTGTTTGCAGACAATGTAAGAGTGAAAGAGGATCCCATCATTTTCGTCGATATAATAACACAGATCCTAGTGAGTAACCTCATATTTTCAGAGTTCTTACTCAAGTTGAATAAATGCTAATAGCACATGTGAATCCTATTTTACAAGTGACACATGCTCGAGGTGGGTGATATAAGTGTAGTGGTCATACAATTAGCTTTCCTCAAGATATTTCTACAATTGTACAAAGTATTCCCTGACATGTTGAAGATATTGACTTTCTAATTGTGAGGAGACATGCTGCTGAGTCTAAATATTATGAATGTTATGTCAAAATATCTCGAGTGATGTTTGCATTGCTTTTCAAAATACAACATGATCAATTGACTATTTTGAAATGTTGTAATTGACTATGATTCAGTAAATTCTATACCCGAAAGATCAACAGATGTCTCCTCCAGGCTTAAATTTGTTGATTGTGATATTGAATAATTTGAGATAAATGCAACTAATAATTAAGGGTTGCCTGTTGAGCATTTTCCCTCTCATCCTTCTTCTTTTGTTGCTCGCCTACCAAATCAACAAAGACAAGTGGAAGAAATTAGAGCATTTCTTGATAATGTTGATTCTTCACATGTTCAAGACATTGATTGGCCTGGTATTGGAACCTCTCCAATGAATGAATATAATACAGAGGACTTATTAGATATGGAATTCCCAACATTTTTCCCCACTGGTGATGTTGATTGGTTGCAACCATGTATTTGTAGTGTTGAACTTCATGAGTATGCATTGCATTATCTTAGGTACTATGATAAGATATTTGGAGGCCAACCTCGCTTTCGATATTACCTATTGAACATGATAATGCAACATTGGAGCCAAGAAACTATTGCAGTTTTTGTAAAGAAACATTTACATGATAACTCACCTACAACAATTGAAGAGTTGCATCACCAACTTTCTAATTTACCAGATAATAAGTTGGTTGAGCATCTTATGTGGTTTGGTTCTTCTCTGAGAGGTACAAGGGCATACTGGACTAAGTGTCGAGCTGAATTGACTGACATGATTACTCAGTTGGGATGTCCATCTTTATTTTTTACTTTGAGTGCAACTGACACAAAGTGGCCAGAGTTGCATAACCTCATGCCCATACATTCACATTCTCATTCTTTAAATGAGCATCGTATGAAAATTGAGAATGTTATCCAGTACCCTCATATTGTTGCCACATTTATGCACCATAGATTCAATATTTTTTGAGAGGAAGTTATCCAAAAATATCTTAAAGCTAAAGACTTTTGGTACAGGTTTGTGTTGTTGAATTTATTTTCTATACTTTGTCAACTTTTATTATGATTCTATTTATATTGTTTGTAGTAACTATATCTTCATTTTCTTCAGATATGAGTGGCAACATAGAGGTTCAACACATATCCATGGTTTCCTATGGTTGGAAGGTGCTCCTAACATGGAAAGACTTGATTGGTCAAATGGTTCTAATGTACAACTTGCAAAGATATTCTTTGACAAATATGTAACTACATGGAATCCACGTGACATACATCGTTGCAACATAATGGTTCCACGAAGCCTCAATGATGACCCTTGCCTATTGAATACTGGTTAGATTTTCTCTTGTAATCCTCATAATGATTATGAAGAATTGTTAAACCGTGTCCAAAGGCACACAAAGTGTAGTGTAGATTCTTATTTGATAAAAAAAGGCACTATTCTGACATGTTGGTACAATGCAACATGGGATCTTTGTGATGAATCAAGATTGTTCATAGATGATTAAGGAAGAAAAAAATATGAGCAAACAAGAAATGATGACACGGTTAACGTACATAACATTGACCTTCTAACAATGTGGCGTGCAAATCTTGATTGCCAACCAGTGCTTTCTCTCTATGTTTTATTGAAATATATTTCTAAGTATTCATCAAAAGAAGAAAAAAGGTTTGAAAGTTATCATCATATGTTAACTAGAATTTCAAATTCTATTGGCTCTGAGGATCATGCTTTATGTGAATATAGAAGGTTTCTTGCAGAAACGATTGTTGAACATGACATTGGAGCACAAGAAACATGCCATATGTTTCTTAAGCTACCTCTTTCTATTTGTAGTCAGAAGTTTGTTTACTTAAATGTTGGAAGAAAGGATTTTAGAAAAATCTCAAGGGATGGCTTGCAATGTTTGTCTGAGAATAGTTTTTTTCATCATTATCAAAAGAGACCTTTTTTCCTTGAACATCTATCTTTGATAGAAACAACAAGATCTTGGACATTTGATAGTAGGCGTAAACAAGATCCATGGAAGCCTAGATATGTTCATGCTATTGTTCGGTTTGGCCACAGTTTTATTCTATTCCTGGTGAGGTTTCAAGTGAATTTGAAACCTTTTGATGGACATAATTGCTCTTGTACAAGACATTTCATGACGTCCCTGTAGAAATTAGCCTTTCAACTGAAATTATCATTGAAAATTGGAGGAATTTCCGATATCAAGCATGCCATGTTGATCGAAATCCATCAATTGTCGACAATATTGAAGATGAAGAAGATGGTGATTTTTCTAACCAGGAAATGAATCTTGAAGATGATTTTCAAGAATGGCATATTTTCTCTTGCTTGGTTCCACCAAACGATGTGAATGTTTCTGATATTCACATCGTTGGTCAAAGGGACTTTGATGTATACTTTGACTAGGAAAGTACAATTATTTGTGATGATGTCGTAGAAGAAGCTATTAATTTAATAAGGAATGCAAAATCAAAGGGTGATATTGATGACCTTTCAAACAAAACATTTGCATCTCTAGATTCATTATTGAGAAAACACCGACTTATTTTTGAAATTTTTTTAAGGCACTTTGTTGAATGTGAGATTCGTAAAGCTCTTCTTATGATTGTTCAGGGCACTGGGGGCACTGGTAAGTCTTTCCTTATCCATTCTATTTTTTAAGCTCTTTCTAGTTTTTCAAGTAATGGAAGAATCCCTTTTCTTCTTCTTGGCTCGACAGGAATAGCTGCTTTTAATATACATGAAAAAACAATACATTCAGGTCTAAAAATTCCAATTAAATATATGCAGCCACTACAGGGGTAGTCACTTGTAGTATTCCAAGAAGAAATGTGACATATTAGATATATATTGATTGATGAAATGAGATTTCTAGGATCAAGGTTGCTTATGCAAATAGATGCTCGATTACGAGAAGCATTTCCAGGAAAAAAGAATTGTCCTTTTGGTGGCAGATCCATCATCCTTGTGGGTGACCTTGGCCAACTACCTCCTATGAGAGATAAGCCTTTGTATGCAGGTAATATAGTAGGGAAAGTCTTGTGGAACAAATTCAACATTTTTGTCACTCTTGAAACAATCTTTCTCCAACAAGGGAATAATGAGAAACAATCTTATTTTCGTAGAGTCCTTAATAACATACGAAATGTAGAACATGTTCTTGAAGATTGGGAGTTTCTTATGTCACGGGCTGATATGAGGTTGCATCTTAGAGAAAGAGATTTATTTAATGCAATAGTTCACATGTTTTCAACAAATAATTTGGTCTCCTTCCATAATAGGCATATGTTAAAATCATTAAATTCTCCAATTGCATGATGTGTTTTTGAGCATTCAAGGCGTTCAGAAATCATTGGTGTTGATGATGATCAATTGGACTGTGAAGTTTTGTTGTGTCATGATCAATGTGTTATGTTGACATGTAATTTGTGGGTTGAAGTTGGCTTGGTGAATGGTGCACATGGTTATGTTAAGGATATATTTTATACACACACATCTATGACACCTCAACTTCCAATGTTCAAAACTGTCGTTTTTTATAAGTATGTTGGATTTCCATTTGATGAAAGCAATCCAAACATTGTGCCTATCACACTAGTGATAAGAGGAAATCAAAAACAAATTCCTTTGAATATGGCATGGGCTCTTACAATCCACAAGTCACAGGGATTGACTTTAGAATGAGCGTCAGTTGATGTCAGGAATAAAGAGCAGCAAGGCCTTACCTTCATAGCCATATCAAGCGTGAAATAAATAGATGGTTTATGCATTGCACCACCATTCTCTTTTCAAAGTTATGCCAAGATGAAATATAGTGCATATGTTACAATTAGGAAGAAAGAAGAGGAGCGATTGAAGTCCATATCGCTATGACATACAACTAATAACATTGTGACCTTTTTTATAGTATGTTTTTTTAATTGCTTTTATTGTCGTCTTGATTTAATTTTAATATAGTAATCATTTTCATATATTTATGAGATTTATACATTCATCACATTCATAGTAATATTTGAGAAAGTTGTTTACATCGTTTTTCATGTTGTTCATTTTATTTTATTTTTTTAAGTGGTTATTGTTCTTTTCTTTGCAACAGACCATTCAAACATAAACAACGAGTTATATGAACCAATCATTCAAAATCAATTTTATAAATGGTTCATATTGATATTAATATTGTGGATTCATATTACATCATGATTCAAAAAAGGATCTTTTGAATATTGGCCATCACCGTGGCCAATATTCATTTTTTGAATATTGGCCACGGTTTTATTCTATTTCTATAGTTTTTTTCCATTGTATTGTGAAATGAGGCTTATATTTGTAGAATTTTTTATATCATTTGGTTCATGTAACACTAGATTGTTTTATTTCATGTAACATTATAAGATTAAGTTTTTTAACATAAATAAAAATGGGGTGTTATGTTTTATGTATATATATCTATATATGTGTATGCTTATTTATTTGTGTGTGTCTTTATTAATTTTTCTTTTGTTTTTTTGTCTTTCAAATGTAGATATGGACAATAATGATGTCATCTATTATTCCAAAACAGTGCACAATATTGTTGGAGCGATAAGTTTTCTTTCGTATCTTCGGAACAAGTTTGATAGAAAACATGGGTTTCATCCTGCTTTTATTGATGAGCATCTTCATGTGCTAGATGAAACGAAAACACATGTAAAATACTTGTTACATGTGCACCAGAGGGAGTCTGGGAGGAGAACAAGAAGGAATTGGTTGGAAAGTGTTAAGTATTGTGATCATTATCCTGTTGATTTGAATTGGTGTTGTTTTTGTCATCGGTCTGGTTGTGTTTTGGAAGAGGCTATTCCATAGATGACTTTTGATGGAGTGTTTCAAGTTCAATTTTGTAGTGGAATTATTTGATGTAAAGAAAACAAAAAATATATGTTAAGACTCAATGTTCTTTCTGTGGTTGCAATGTTGGTGAAATTGAATTTTTTTTTCTCGTTGTTGTTGTTATGTAGAAAATTGTATATCTCTCATCTTAAAATGTCCTATTATGTTGTTCTTCTTTAAATCCAATGTGTGCAATTTAGATGTGTTTTTTGCATTTATGTTCCTTTGCTCCAATGGCAGTGTTACTATTTTATTTTTTTCTCTTGCATTTGTAATTGTTTTGGTCTTTTGTGTGGGTCCCTTCACTTTGTTCATGTCTTTCATAAATGAAAATATTGTTGACGTTTATAATATTATTGTTGGGCTTTCATGTTCTTGTTGTTTATATCAATATTCTTGAGATTTATACTATTAATACATTCATGTATTGATATTAATGTATTTATGGCTTAAAATTTATTTATTGTTTATAATGTAGTGATATAAATGTGTTATTATTAATGTGATGATGATTTATCATGTTTTAATGCTTTATAGTGTATTATTATCAATGTATTCATATTAATTTTCTGTATTGATGTCTTAATGGTTTACAATGTGGTTCTTATATTGGTTGTGGTTTATGTTTATTATTATTGTTTTGTGTTATAGCATTATTTATGTTTATAATATTGATGTCATGGATTTAGGGCTTAGGGGTTTTAAAATATTTAATATGACATATATTCTCACATTTTTAAAACCAACCATCGTGAGCGTTGTCGAATGTTGCGTTATAACGAAGATTGTCTTGAGATGAAAACCATAATCAACCATGTTGAATCATGGTCAAGCATGGTCCAACGTCGCATTGTAACAAATATTGTCTCAATATGAAAATCAACGATGGTTAAGGATGGTCATTGATATTTATTTTTCGATTTATAATATTTTATCATTGGGTTTAAACAACTTGAATTTATAATATTAATTCATTGGGGTTAAAATATTAATCCTTTCCGTTTTTAATATTGATCACTTAGGTTTATAATATTTTTATCTTGGGTTTATAATATTGAACCCTTGGGTTTATTTGTTCTTTGAGTTTATAATGCTAATAATTCCTTTGGTTTATCATTTTAATCTTTTAGGTTTTTTATATTAATTTGTTGGGTTTATTTATTCCTTGGGTTTATTGATTTCTTAGGTTTATTAATCATTTGTTTTTATAATATTAATGCCTTGGGTTTATAAAATTAAAAATGCATTGGGTTTATTCATCCCCTTTATTTATAATATTAATAATCCCTTGGATTTATAATAATAATAATAATCCCTTTGGTTTGGGCTTTGCAATCTGAACTAGGGTTTTGCTTTAGGGTTTTGACGCTAGTCACCATAGCAAGACGCAGAGGAGGGAGTTTTGCTCCCTCCTACAGTCAAGTGGATGGAGATAGAAGCAAGGGATATGGATCGCATCGCTTCAAGAAATCAACGGAGGTGGTAACAGAGGCTACAAATATAGAAGAATCGAAAACCATCAGACCTCAAGGACATGAAGAGAATCATGAGGAAGCTAGTAAGGAGAAGACGATAGAGGTTGGTAGTTGGAAAGTTGCTCCTATGAGTACATCAGGGGTCTGTAAACCCAAGTCGACCACTATTCCTCAAGTCGTTTTAAGTGACCCAGCGCTATAGGTGCACAGAGAACACATGAAGGAATATGTTGTTATCTGTAAATTTATGGGGATTTGGTCGACGGCGAAGGCTTTGCAAGCATGGATAAGGAACCACTAGAAACCAAAGGGGGAAATTGACCTTCACCTTGGGTCCAAGGGCTTCTTCACGGTGGTGTTCACAAGCTTAGAGGATAAAGATAGAGTGTTCGAGGGAGGACCCTATTTTTACGCTTCTACATACCTTTATATCAGACCATGGGTAATGAACTTTATCCCAAAACGAGCAACTTTCACCTCGGTGCCAGTATGGATAAGACTCTACTCCCTTCCTTTAGATTATTGGCTATCGGAGTCTCTAAAGGCTATCGGCAACAAGCTACGTAATCTTATAAAGATCTCAGATGCTACTCTAAGAGGAAAATACACTTCCTTCACCCGGATATGTGTGGAAATGGACTTATCTAGGGCACTTCCGGATGCAATCATTTTATAAGTGTATAATGAGGAATGGGTGTAGGCGATGGACTATGAACACGTCCCATTAAGGGCTAATGAGTGTCTAAGAAAGATAATTTGAGTAGGGTTACAAAGTTTTGTACAAGTTAATAAGGTCTTATCATATATGAAATATATAAGGTCTTATATCATATATGAAATTGATGGAGAGCTTAATAAAACTGAAGGACAAGTGTTATTTGGAATTGGACACACGTTATCAATGTTTTGAAATAGTCATCTTATTCCTAAATACATCTTTCCACTACTATGACAAGTGTACGTATAAGGTTTTGTAATCCTCCTATTCTTGTTATGGTAGGTGTGTGTAACATTTTGTAGTCTTCCCATTCTCCTTAATCACGGCTCAATTAACAAATGGCATGGTAAATTTTTAATCAAGCTTTGTAAAAATTTAATTTAAACAAGGTTTAATTATGTGATTTAGATATACAGGGAAGTTAGTGGTGTGAATTCCATCCATTGATATTGTCGCAACTACAAAAATATACTGGCATCTTTAAATTTAAACCGTCCAATCAAATTTTTAATTAATAAAATAATTAAAGTACCCAATTCTAATTATTTAACATTTTTTTGTGAGATCCTGAAATATTCAAATAATAAAAAATTAACTCTTATATCAATCCACAAAAGTTCAAACCAGTGCAATGTAAACACAAAAAATTATTATAAAAATAAAAATTATTGTTTAAACACTGACCATTAAACACAAGATTTTAAGAATTAAATTGTGTAATATTTTTTATTCGTTTCACATTTCAGACATTATAGACCAAAGAGTTTATTATTATTAATGCACGAAAGAGTTTATTATTATTAATCAAGTGGATGTACATCCATAGCCTTGAAAACAGTCTAACTGGAGTTAAGAGTTAAAAACAGTCCAATTAGAGTTTTAGGGCTATTAATATTTTATTGACCTATAATTTATAGGCAAATATCAATCTTTAAATTTAAGCAGGTGCAAAATCTAAAAATTGACATATACCACCTTGGTGCATTAATAAAACTATAATTCCACCTTGTACATTAATAAAACTATAATTCCAAAAATATTGATTACCAAAATTTATCTCTCATTTATCAGAGTCACGAGTCATTGGGTGACATCCACCCCCCAATCGCCTCGCCTCTCTAACTGAATAGCTAGCATGATAATTAAATTGTGAGACATTCATTAATTGAATTGTGAGAGATTCATTAATGAGAACTGAATTGGAGTAATTGCTCGAAACGCCATAGCTGTATGTTAATAGCTGGTTTAGTTGCCTATAGCTGGCGGCGTGGTAATTAAATTGTGGGACATTCATAGTCAGGATATTGAAATGGATTTCGCCCGTTTCGTTGGGGAATTGCTTTGGGTTAGCTACAGCCAAACAATTCTCAATATATGGAAAGGTGGTAACTTAGTTTCCCATATGTGGCATAATAATTATTTTGTCAGAAAATCGAATTGGCATTCGGTGTTAATTGCTGCGTGCAGCCAAACAATTGTCAATATATGGAAATGTGGTAACTAAACTTTGGCCAAAAACAGTGGGCGGAACATTAATATTAAATATCTGACATTCTTTTAACATATGGAAATGTGGCAACTAAACTTTGGCCAAAAACAGTGAGTGGAACATTAATATTAAATATCTGACCATGTTTTAATTTATTAGGGAATATATTGAACGTAACGACATTCAATATTTACAAGCTTATTGAGTTATTAATAGGTGGATAGTATATATTATTTAAAGATAAGTATATACTGCCTCGTGTATTAATGGTTCAATAAATTTGTGCCAAAAAAAACATAAATAAACTGACATTGTTTTAATATCTTTTAGCATTAAACAAATAATGGCAAAACTATACACAATGAAGTCAAAATTGAATGACAAATAAAAGAGCTCTTGGAGCAGCTGTACTAGAAACCTCTCGCTGTTGTAGTGGATAACTTGAATGTATGTACTGTATGGGTTAGTAGTGAATAAATGATCACCATGTTACATTGTCTCTTCCTGCAGAAGTTAATGGGGATTATGAGTTGTGAAGTTGTTGTTCCGTTTAATTTTTTGTTTGTTTTTTTATATGAATTTGGTAATAATGTTTTGTTATGGAATTGTAATTTTATGTGGTTGAAAATAAATTTTTGAATGTTTAAAGTTGAAAAAAAATATATAATATTTTCATTATGTATATGTTATAGTTTAAATTTAATTAATTTTTGGATTAAAAAATATGTTTAGAGAAAAGAAGATTTAAACTACACTTTATGTAAAATTAATATTTTAATTTTTTCATCTATTGGTATAGCTTAGATGGTGATGGGTTATACTATTAAGTCACTTTGTGATGTGAAGGTTACTGGTTCAAAACTATGTGGGAAGTGTGGCCGAGGCCGTGTGCGATTCCGTAGTGATTTTGATCACTTAAATGCCCATGGGTCGCGGTTTCTCAAGTCACAAGTCAAACTAAAACAACTTGACAAATAAAAAAATTATTCTAACTCTTCTACTTTTTAATCTCTCTTGGATTTCTTTCGAAAAATTTTTGTTATGCAAAGTCTCTTGAAATATTTAATTAGGTAATCTAATGGCAATATATGGAATTATTAGTTGAAATATTCAAGTATGTAATCTAATGTCAATATATGGAATTATTTTTGGATTGTCCACAATGCACACGGTGATTCTTGAGCTTTGTATGTAGAGTCATATCATAATGACATCTACTTTGGATGCATAGTGATACCATAATGACATCTTACAAAAATTCAGTTTAAAATTATAAGAAAGGTACAATATAATTGTTTTAATTTTGGCTTTCTAGTTGAAATATGTCGATAACTTTTTGTTGTTTAAATTATGTTTTTGAATATTGTATAAATGTAATTAACATTTTTAATAATTCATAAAGCAATTATGTAGACTACACAATTAAAACTTACAATTTTAACAATATTCACCAAATTTTAGAGAAAATTTACTAAAAATTCTTTAAAAAGCAATCAAGAAAAAAAAAATTACAGAGGTTGAAGATGTGAAATTGTATTTGATCTTACAAAACTTGGATCTAGCTAGAAAACAATGAATAAAATTTGCAAGGAAAGAAGAAGAAAATTTGATAAAGAAAAGAATTAATGAATTATATTCATGCACAAAAAGAGAATTATGAGATAATACAATTCAATACAATATATTCTACATCACTAAGATAATATAGTAGTGAGTCCAGTAGTGAATTTAGAAAGATATGAACATGCACACATAATCCTAGTTAATTGGCCATGTAGTCATTAGTTAATTGTCTCATGCAACTGGAGATTATTAAAACTCATGCATGCACTTGTGCAGTCCTCTCTTGGTGATAATAACGATATTTTCTTACATAACTACACTTGTCAGTTTAATTGAAGTACAATTAAGTGTATGTTATCTCCAATACCCCATGAAGCACTACCAGTGATCTAGATCTTTTCGCTTGAAAGATGCATACAAAATTGCTTTTAAAAGTGAATGTAACCATAAGATGCCTATACAATAAAATCCATATCAATTTCAACATCCCTATAATATTTATCCATATGGATGATGAAACTGGGGCGGAAGATGGTTCCATGAGATAGCGAACTAGGGTTTCTGCAAAACCTTCAATGGCAGATCTGAGCATAACACTGTACCACTATCATTCAAGAACTACATCGAAAGCCCACACCCAATTAGGAACAGCGACAAAAGCATGAATGCCGGAGGACGCTGCGCCTCCCCCAAGAGCTGACGACTCTTCATGGCAGCGCGAGGAAGGTACCAAGCAGGCTGAACCAACTGAAGACAGGGAAGTAACAACACCACCAGAAACTAAAACGAGTGATAGAGAAAATCCCCAGATTACCTCAAGCACCTGTCGACTAGTAGCTGCTGAGCATCCGAAGATAGAACTTCCAAGTCAACGGATCAATGCCCGGATCCAGTACATGAGAGACCATGCATTGATAAGAAAATTCATAGGATTGTGGCCAACAGAAAAAGCGTTGCACGACTGGATAGCGGCTAAATGGAAGCCGAAAGGACACATAACTCTGCAAATAGGACCTAAAGGGTTCTTCATGGCTATATTCAACTGCTTAGAGGACAGAAACAGGGTCCTAGATGGAGGGCCCTATTTCTTTAACGTAGCTGGTCTTTTTCTGAGAGGATGGGTGGAGCGCTTCAATCCAGACAAAGAGGATCTCAGCTTGGTGCTAGTTTGGATTTGTCTCTATTCTCTTCCATGGAATATTGGGACGAGGAGACTTTACAAGTCATAGGAAATGGTCTAGGTGAATTTGTCAAAATAGCAGAGGAAATGAAACTCCGACAATATACTTCTTATGCCAGAATCTGCGTTTATATGCACCTCAATAAGGCTCTCCCAGACGCGATAAGTATCTTTCACGATGATGTTGAATGGTTCCAGTTAATTTATTATGAACATGTGCCGTTCTGGTGTAGGAGATGCCATGCATTGGGTCACCTGTTTCGGGATTGTCCTTTAACTCAGAAACCCTCGAATATCTCTGCTTCGGATGAGTCAGATCTGAGCGACTTCACAAAAGTTGTCAATCGCAGAAAAAACCATAAGAGACCTACTTAAAACCCTAAGAAACCTCAAGCTAATACCTCAAAGCCCTCCACGAGCAACACTTTTGAAGTGCTAGCCCAGCAAGATAATCACAACTCTGAGATCCACACCTCCTCCAAGGAAGATCCTGTGATGCAGAGTCAATCTCCTCAGTCTGATACCAAGGAAAGCCAAAAGGAATCATTAATCACAGATCCTCCCACTATGGCTAAAAGCACAATCCCCACTTGGTTCTCCCAAGTCATGGAGGTAAACAAATTGCAGACCGACCCTACAAAGGCATCAGAAACAACATAAGAAATAGGAGATATAAAACATATGGAAGAAGAACCAGAGAGCATAGACATAGGGGATTTGGATATTCCTGGCTTGGAGCAGGCATGCAAAGCAAAGAGTTATGACAAAATTCCAGAGAGGCAATTGGAGAATCTGGAAGCAATTCTATCCAAAGCTCAAAGGCAAAAATCACTCGGTATTCAAACTAGAAGTCTCTGGGATGGGAAAAACATTAGCAAAGATTTCAAAAAACGAGGAAGAAAAATGGATCTCCAATGCACCATACACATTGGGGAAATGCTTGTGGAGTCAGGAAGGTACTCCAAGCTCACGAAGTATTACAACTCTCTCTCTAACCTTCCATCATGAAACTCATCTCATGGAACATAAGAGGGCTCAATAGCCCTGGGAAAGGTCGACTGATCAAAAATATGATAAATAAAGAAAAGCCCCAAATTCTCTTTTTGCAGGAAACTAAATGTAATTCCATCTCTCTTGACAGAATAACAGCAAAAACTTGGCCTGGTAGTCAAGTAGCAGCAATAGATGCCTCAGGCGCCTCAGGAGGTTTAGCAATTATATGGGATGCTCGTAACATTGAGCTCAATAACATACATGCCAATAAGAATTTCCTTCAAGCAACATTCCATATTACAGGAACCAATATACATGGACTCTTAACTAATGTATATTTTCCCCAGGAGGCTGTGCATAAGGTAGAACTTTTGAATACCCTGTCCTCAATCAATGCAGATAGGTCTCATCCACTTTGGATAAATGAGGGTGACTTCAATATGATAACCAAGCTGGAAGAGAATCGAGGCAGAAGGAACAATCTGGATAAGGAAAGTAACAATCTAAAAGAATGCATTCAAGGCAATTGGCTTATTGATATGCCCTTCAACAATGGTCTTTACACCTAGAATAACAAAAGAACAGGCTCCCAACAAATTACATCTCGCCTGGATAGATTCTTAATCTCTGACAACGCAATCCACTTAGGAGGTGACCTTTCAGCTTCAATTCTGTCGTATTCAGGTTTTGACCACTGGCCAATTTCTCTTCAATGGTCTCGACCAGGCAACACAAGTCGCAAGCCTTTTCACTTCGAGGCTTTTTGGATGACACATCCAGAATTTTCAAATCTAGTTAAATCGAAATGGACCAACTATAATCCACCAAAGAGTACAAAGATGCTCCAATTTTAGTAGAAGCTTAAACACCTCAAAGGAAAAATAAAGCAATGGAACCATTCCACGTTTGGCAACATCTTACAGGCTCAATTAGCTCTCGACCAAGACATGAAGCAGCTGCAGCAACGGATTATCACAGAGGGCAGAACAAAGGACTATACAAAATAGGAAAATCTCTTGAAGCACAGATCTTAGAAAGGGCCAAAGAAGAAGAAATGCTCTGGAGGCAAAAATCTTGCATCAGGTGGCTAAAGGAAGGGGAGAAAAACACAATATTTTTCCACAAAACTACTATTCAGCGCAAAATGAACAATAACATCACCCACATACAAAATGAGCAGGGGACAAGAGTGGAAAAACACGAATAAATTGAACTCGAACTTCTCAATTACTTTAAGCAGGCCCATCAAGAACCACAGGTGGACAGAACGCAAGCAATAGAAAAAATTACAAGGAATATACCCAAAGTCATCACAGAGGAGCACAATCAACTTCTACTCAAGCCGATCGACTTACAGGAAGTGGAAAATGCGGTCCATCAGTTGAAAGAGGGAAAGACGTCGGGTCCCAATGGGTTCACTTCCAACTTCTTCCATAATTTTTGGGAGTTAATCAAAATGGAAGTCTGGCAGGTTGTGGAGGAATCACGAACAATGAGATGGATGCTGCCAGCAATGAATGCCACTTTCATAGCACTAATCCCAAAAATCTAATACCCCTGAAAAATTTCGGCCCATCGCCCTGTGCAACGTCATCTACAAGATTGTTTCAAAAATTGTAGCCACAAGAGTCAAGCCGCTATTACCATCTCTCGTATCGCTGGAGCAGTCGGGCTATGTAGAAGGCAGGAAGATCACGGACGAAATAATCCTAACTCATGAAATCATCCATTCTCTGAAGAGCACAAAGAAATCAGGTATGCTACTCAAAATCGATCTCTCAAAAGCCTTTGACAGTTTAAGTTGGGTTTACATTCAGAAAATCCTTACTGCTTTTGGTTTCTCCTCAACTTGGTTGCACTGGGTCATGAGTCTCATCTCTTCCTCTTTCTTCTCAATCCTGATCAATGGAATTCCCTCCTGACCTTTTCAGCGTTCCCAGGGAATTAGGCAAGGAGACCCTCTTTCCCCTTTCCTCTTTGTATTAATGGCGGAAGGTCTAGGGCGAAGTATTAAAGCTACATTGTCTTCCCATAAAATTAAAGGCCTGACTTTCCCTAACTCTCCCACCTTCACCCACCAGCAATTTGTGGATGAGAATATGCTCTTTGGTCACCCTTCAGTTCAGGAAGCTCTTCACTTAAATTCTATATTGACATACTTTTCAGATGCGTAAGGAGCCAAAATAAATAAAGCCAAGTCTCAGATATTCTTTTTCCATACTCCCGTTATCACCCAAGCTTCTATAGCTCGAATCCTAGGATTCTCTATTGCCACTCTTCCTTCCAAGTATCTTGGTTCTCCTTTGACGAATTCAGCTTTGAAACACTCCTCATGGAGGCTGCTTTTAGAAAATTTGGAAGCACGCCTATCTTCCTGGACTCATAGGACCCTTAACATGGCTAGTCGTCTTGTCCTGATCAAGGCGGTTCTACAATCCATGCTGTTGTATCTTTTCTCAATCCTAGCTACTCCCAAATGGGTACTCAAAGAGATCAAGCGTTTACATAGATCCTTCCTGTGGGGTAACACTGATCAAAAGCGCAAATGGGCTTTGGTCAAATGGGACACAGTTTGCCTTCCAAAAGTTGTAGGAGGAACGGGTCTGCGTGATCCCTATTAAAGAAACGTTGTTATGGGAGCTCGCATCTGGTGGAAATGGCTCTCTGTGCCATCCACTCCCTGGGCCAATCTCTGGAATGCAAAGTATGCTAACGGTCGACCCATAGAAGAATTAATTCGAATCTCAGAAGTCAGCCCAGGATCGCTAATATGGAATGCGGCCAAGAAACATAAGCTCTTAATACAACAACATAGCTTCTGGGAAGTTAAATACGGAAATACAGCAAGGTTTTGGGATGACTTATGGCAGCAGCAACCCAAATTAAAGGACTTACTATTACCTCATCAAATCTCGGAATAGGATATGCAAGCGTCAAGCACAGTCAGGCACTTCTGGTTTCCTTCCACAATGCAGGGTAACAGGCAATGGTGCAGCATGGATAGCATATTAAGACAAGGCATGGAACTGACAAAACAGACTCTAGAAACAGAACTAACAAAGAGAAGAATACAATATTCTGAGGAAGTGGATGTGCTTTGGTGGGGATATGAGGAAAAAGGCAACTACACTACAAAAGAGGCATATTACATCATTATGAAGGAATACATTGTCAAGGACCCCCTTTGGAATAAAATATGGGACCCCAAAATCTGGCCAAAAATCTCAACCTTTCTATGGCTCTTATGTCACAACAAAATCTTGACTTGGGACAACCTCAGGAAGAGAAGCTTCCACGGGCCCTCCTTTTGCCCCAACTGTAAGAAAGACGAGGAAACCACTCAGCATATTATGAACTCTTGCCCACTAGCACACAAGCTCTAGGATAAACTCAACTTTCGCTGCCAAAAGGATGGGAGGTCACAAGGTGATATTATTTCCAGTGTTAGAAACTAGGCACAGAATCCTTTCAAAAGTAAGCTTCTAAACTCCTTATGGAAGCTAGTTCCGGGATTTCTCATTTAGACAATATGGAAGGAGAGAAATCGACACATCTTCAAGGATCAATCTATGCCTGTGGAAAACCTTTAGAACACAATATGTCAAAACATAAGGGAAACTCTACTTCTTCAAACTTGGTCGGAGGAGGACTTCCCCTCCACCCCATAGGAACAAAACATATGGACAAACTGGAATCTACAGTGGAATCAAGAACTGATAATCAAAGGAAAAACTCAAGTAAAAAGAAGCATCCCAGATAAGTGGGCTCCTCCTCCCCGTCACATGTTCCAGCTAAATTTTGACGGAGCTTCGAAAGGGAATCCAGGTAAGGCTGGTTTTGGAGGTTTAATCAGAAATCATAAAGGTAATCCTTGTCTTACTTACCTCGGCTCACATGGATGGAACACTAACAACTCAGCAGAATTAGAAGGATTATGGGAGGGACTCATCTTAGCTCAAAAACATGGACTATTTCCACTTGTTATAGAAGGAGACTCGCAAATCCTTATAAATATGGTCACCAAAATCTTGCAAGGAACTCCCTCAAGTAAGGTGAGCAACAGCTGGAGGCTGGAGAGTCGACTAAAACTAATTGAAACTTGGCTATCCACCCATAGGGCAATCAATCTCCAGCACATTTGAAGGGAAGGAAACAAAGTTGCTGACCTATTGGCGAATATAGGAGTAGAAAGTGGAAAGGATCTACATACATATACTCTCTCTATGCTGGCCACTAAACAATAGACACTGGAGTATAAGAACTTGGTGCAGAGGGAAATGATTCAAGAGGAAGAAGCTCACTCGGCTGCGGGTGTTTCCCAAGATCATTAATGAAAACCATCAGAACTGCTGGCGCAAGGACCTTCCAGTCGGTGAAACGCGCTCTAACCCAGGCTCATCGTAGACAAAACTTGGCCAGCGCGCAGGTCACAATAAATGGCCCTTCAGGCTGAGAGTTGGAAATAATTGAAATTAGAATGGTGTCCCCTGAGCCTTCAAACCATCCTCCACACCTTAGCTGCCGTCCGCCGTAGGCCGAATTCTCTTGTAGCAGAACAGCTACAGGGAGACATTGCTGGCACCTCTGTTGCATTGATCTTGGAAATGGATACCATTTCTCCCACTCTAAGCTCTACCCTATAAATCCTGCTCAGGAGCCCTGTTTTCATTACCAGTCTCCCCTCCCGACTTCTTACCCTGCTAATTTGCTCTCCGAATTAGAAGTCACCGTGGAGGAACTCGAGGGGGCAGCGCTCGCCCTCAGGAAGTGCAGAGCTCGGCTCCCCCCTCTCCCCCTTAGTACTAGGAAAACCCGCCTCCTCCCAGGTCATCGCTCAGACATCCCAATACACGTAGTGGGTGGGGGCGTGGGATGGCGTCAATGGATTCGCCCAATGACTTTAGGCTCCACTTTGCAATTCCTCAGCTGCGTCCTGACCCTGTCCCTCATGCTACCCAATTCAGGTTCGAAAGTCTTCTAAATAGACCCATCATAACTGCCAATGTGACCATAGTCTTCACGGAAGAAGATGAGCTGAATAGGGAGCAAGCAAGAAATCCTGCAGAGCACTCACAAGCGGTGCGAATTCCGGATTTGGGACGGGGTCCTAAGAAAAATTTGAAGGATGTTGGCGAAAGCTCCAATCACAGCAAAATGCAAGGAGGAGAAGTTCACGAAGGAGACATACAACGGGCTGGTGGCAGCTTTGTAGGCGCAGCCTTGACGATGGGGTTTTCTGGCAGCTCAAGCGACACCCAACATGCAAAGGAGCAGCCAGGTGGTGATGAGAAAGGGAAAGGTATAGTTTGGGACCAGTATGCCACCTCGTGGTCGAGGAACCACCTGAGGAGGAAGATGAAAAGTGACGCCCCGTGGCATTCGGTGCCACCCTCGAGCCAGATATGCCTTCTGCTAATGATGGGTTGGTCCAGTCAGTTAATGTTTTTGCAGTTTGATTGTCTGGTCAATGATTTTGTTGTTATGTTGTCGAGTCCAAAGATGTCGAGTCCAGAGATGATTTTGTTGTTTTGTTGTCGAGTCCAGAGACGTTGATGATGGTTCAGGGCTATATGCTGGTTATGTTGGCAATGTCAAGCTGGTTTCCCCAATCTGGGGCAGCTTCGATTGTTTTGATGAACTCTAGAAACAAAGGAAGAGGCAGGGCCTCGTTGTAACTTTATTTTTGCTTTTTAAATAGAATTAGTCTTACATAGAAAAAAAAACCATAAGATGTCTATACATAAAAGAAGTGGAAATAAACAACCATGAGAAGAAAAGACACAAACAAGTTGATAACGGAGTTCACCGAGTGTGAGTTACATCTTCGGACCTTGCTCAATGTGGGGAGGTCTCTTTCATTAATCTTCAGCGAAATCAAATTACATGCATGTACAAAGCACACCTTATACCTCTACTTTCCAGGATGGCCTGAAAATGCACACCTATGCTGAAGAAATGGAATGTATCATTGAATTCCAAGAAAAAAATCGTGAAAATGGCTGTAGACTCAACCCCCTTCTACTTTGATCAAAATCTAGACCCCTTTCTGCTTCGGTCGAAATCTGGGCCTTTGGGAATCTCAAAGATTCCTCAAAGATTATTTCTCGCAGGTTGACTGGAATTCAACTATTGATATGAAGAATCTAGTCACATCATTGCATTTCTGGCAAAAAACTGAGAAAAATGAATATAAATTCATCTTGGTTCTGAATTTGTCAATTTTGGGCCTCGAAGGAATCTTAAAGATTCCTCAAGATTCCACAAAGAGTTTTTTTCTACAGGTTGAATGAAATTTTGCTGCTCAAATGAGGAAACTGATTACACCATCAAACTTCTTGTGAAAAGCTGAGAAAAATGAGTATAAAGTCGGCATACTTCTGCCACCTTCAAAAATTGACCTCTAGATAATCTTTTAGATTCCATTCAGATTCTTGTGTCATGGTTCCACCTTCATGGTTCTACCCTCAACATTTTGTCTTTGGGAAATCCTCTGCTTATATCAGAAATTGTCAATGCCATCAAACTCCTGGCGAAATCTTAAGTAATTTGAATATAAACTTGACATAATTCTGTCACTGTGAAAATTTGGCATCATGGTTTCACTCCGCAGTTTCTGTGCCCACTCAGGGTTCTACCTCTATATTGTGTTCCGTGCTTGGACTCCTCTATCCCTTGGGAGAATGAAATTAAACTGGGTATATAAAAAACTTCAAGTAGAAGTTACAAAGTTGGCCCTGTGGGTCGTTGGCAAATTTCTTCGCTGTTTTGGGGCCTGTTCGAGGTCAAACCCTGTGGGCTCCCCACTTGGTCACAATTTGTTGTTTTTTTATTCGTCTTTTGTGGTTAAAATTGGAAGGTCATTGGTAATGGGGAAAATTGGACGCTCGTTGGTAATGTGGCCACCGCTTAGGTGGGTTGGCCACATGGTCGACACGACATCAATTCCCGCTGACCCCTCTTTTAACATATGACATATATGTGGTCCAATTGGTGGTGGGTTAGGTAGGTTTGCTGGCGAGTGGCCCACCCACCATATATTATATATTATATATATATTCGTTGGGGGTTAGCAGCCCACCACCCCATTTTTTATATATATTTTTTATTTTATAATAAATTTTGTCAAAAAATTCCAACTGAAATTTTGGGGTCACCTAATTTTTTAAGTAGGCGACAATTTTTCCAGTTGCAGCCGCCGAAAACCATCGCCGAAAATGTCCAAATTGTTGTCTTATTTATTTCCACCAAATATAGTGGCTCAGCCAGATTTTGTCGGGCTCCAAATTTAGTTGGCGAGCCTAACTTTAGCGAATGGGTCAAGTTGACCAAAATTTGGCCTAATAACCAATTAAATCTAACAATTTGGCCTGATCTCCACATAGGGAGAATCAATCAGCCACTATGCCCCTTTTTAATCATTTTGACAATAAATAAATACTCACATACATTTAAATAAATAAAATTAACTAAACTCTTTGTCTTCCAACCTCTTGCTAGTCACAACATGTGATCATGCTATCACATTGTTGACTAGGCTTGAATGCTCCTACATCATCTGTACTGGTATCTATGTATACCAACACGTTTAGAAATCTAAGGGAAGCTAAAAGCCAAAAGTAGTAGCCTAGATGGCCTTCATTGAGATTGTTAGGTATCCATCCTTGTTTTCCTCCTTTAGTGGTGACAAAAGTGACCATGGTAACAATTAAGGAGTTGACATAGCATTTTAATGTTTTTGTAAGAAGAGAAATGTCACTGCACAAACTGCGCACTACATCAAGAGACTAATCATAGAAAAAATTTGGTTTCCCTATAAAGAAAAAAACTTTTGAAGCACCAAATAAGAAATACTAGGGAATTTGCAAAAAAATGGTCAGGGGAATGGGTGTGATTGTATCATGGACGAAAGCAAGACTTCTAACAATATCAAAGCACTTGATTTCAACCAAGGCATCTACTTCCATAGAAATTTTTTGATATGACCAACCTAATACCCTTTCATGGAAACACAGTAAACCTCCTCTCTTTTCCAGTGTAATTGCTAGCAATATGCACAATTATGCGATCATAAACAGGAACCCATATAGTGACACTCAATATATCAAATATATATAATGATGCTATAGGAATTTCGAAGGAACCAATGGTGGTTTCGATGGTCATTCCCTGTTTGACAAACATTGTTGACATTTGAGCATAAACAATAGAAAATGCAATGTCACTCACCCATATGTGAAACATACAAACCAAAATCTTCAACTCCTCCACTTGGGTCATAATACAGAGTTTCCGGAAAATCCACTGTCATGAATATCATCAACTGTTATTAATTAGCTTCTTTACATATTTATCAAATGGTATGTGATACAAGGTAGCATCATGATTAAGAATAAATGGTTAATTGTGAAATTATTGTTATTTACTAGGTATTATGGTTTATGAAATACATCGCAAGTATATAATTCTATTTTTCTAATAGTATGGAATTACTATTGTATTATCTATCTTTATTTTATTTTTTCTTTTTAGATTCAACATTGGTGAGGCTACATCATGATTATATCCAAGAATCACACTCGAATAGGGTGGGAAATTGAATTGATGACTTAACATCTAGGAGTCCCTTAGCAACTCACCCGATCATAGTCTATTGTCAAATAAAAAATAATATCATGGTTTAATAGATCGTGAATATATGAACTTAATTCATGAAGAAAAATAAATACATCGTTGCCTTAAAAAAATGGTGAGTCGTGAGTGCTAAAGTTTTATACACTTCCATAAGTGAGGCGTTCATAAGTTAGTTATTAAGTGGCTGTGCTAGTTGATCAATCGGTTATGTAGTCTGACCATGGTCAGACTACTTTTTGAACAAATGTGGAATGCAATGTACCCATATTGCATATGATATATGTCTGATACTTTTATTGTTGTACTGTTTGAAGTTCCCAGTTTTTGTTTGATATGTTTACTGTTGTATTGTTTGAAGTTTCTTCATTTTGCCTAAGGTTCCTTTACAACTTTGAAATAACACGTTATTTATCAAATTTTATTTGTATAATTCCATTGTCTTGTCTAATAGATAACACATAGACACTTTTTTTTAATATTTTGTTATCGGTTCAAACACGGGAAGCATATGTGAATGAAAAATTTAGTTTATTAAAATGATTGATTTTGATATGGTACGACATACAAAATACATTATTTTTATAAATTTATAAAATTAATTAAATATTTTGTAGATTTCATATTTTATATGGTAATGATGATATTTATGGATTTTGTGTTACTATTTTTTTTAATAAATTTCTTTACCCAAAATATTTGAATTGACCGTTAATTATCAAAACCTTACAATTATATAAAATTTCATTGTCGTGCTCTATTGCTAACATTCAAGTTTTAAAAAGACCCCAAACCTTCACACCTTGACTTGACCAGTCCCTACAAAAATATTTCATATATGTTAGATTCTACCTATTGTCGATCGCATCAAGGTTCCAATCTTCCTCGTACTTATCTTGAAGTTCATCAGTATAAAGGTTTGACTACTTACCAATGTTTGTTCAGATTATTGTACATTCATGGAAGGAGATAATTTGTAGTCGAGGCACATGCCAGAAAAGTCAAACAGATATTGTAATCACATACATGTGACAAGCACACAGGGACTTTATTATCTTTTCTAGCTCTTCTACATGATGCCAACACTCCCTTACACATGGTTGTAGTTGGATTTATAGCTTCTTACTATGGTTGTAGTTGGATTTATAGCTTCTTACTTGATAAGAAAATGGATCTTATGAGAAATTTAGTAGACATTTAATCTCACATGTAACAAGGAAGAATTATAAAGCATGAAAATCTTTTGGAATTACTATTGTCAGTGTCGGAGTTAGATATCAAAATATATGACAAAAATGAAATTTCCACTGTTGATTTATTGGAATTGAATCCTACTATCTACTATAACATCGGAGAATTAGAGAAACTGCTTAAGAAGTTGGCATCAACCTGTAGACAACTATATGCTATAACATCATAGCATCAAAGTAATTTCTTAAGAAGTTAGCATCAGTAAGTGGAAAAGATGTGTGGTATTGCGCTGCTTCTTTAAGAAATGCACTCATAAGATAAAGTGGCATTGGAAACTTGTGTTTATCAAAGTTTTCAATGGTTCAAAAGCATGCTAACATGTAGCTTGTGCATAATGCAAATTAAACTATATCATATTTTCAAAAATAATAATCATGTCATGGACATGAATGGCTAACAAAGATTCCAAACCTGCATGACTGAAATTGAAACAATAAATTAGAGAAATATTGTATAACTTTCTTGACAATATTAGTATATGTTGGAGTGTGGTTTATGACATAGCTGTAATAACCTGCATACCTGCATGACTAAAAGTGAAACAAAAAATTAGAAAAATATTGTATAACCTGCTTGTCAATATTAACATATGTTGGAGGGTGGTTTATGACAAAGTTGTGATATAGTCGGTGGTTTTTTCCTTCTATAACTCATATATCTACTTCTCACAGAGATGTAACCTTTGAAAGCTCCCACTTCGACCTGTGAAACTTTATAAGCTGGGGCTTAATAAGACCAGGGGATTCTAACCCACTTCATTCTTGCTAGTTATTTTTTTATTTTGAAAATGGGAAACTTATAAAGATCATACACGTGCTTTATCTAACCATTCATGCACTCAAACCCGGCAATCCACACATCCTCTAGTTTGAGTAGGGGAAGATGATGATTTTATCTCAACATCCCATACTTAGGAAACAACTCCATTGATGGGTGGGGATTTATGATGGGTTATAGATGTTCAAATGATTGTTTCAAAACCATTTCCCCATCAAGCCAATTTTATTAGGCTATCCATTTCTGAAATCGTATGATTACGCATCAAAGTGAATACCCATTATGGTAATTGTGATGGGTGATACGTGATGATGCATCAAATGTTGAGGTTGCATGTATTCAATTATGCTTGTAAAGGCATATGCAATCTTAGTATTTTGTATTGAACTATTTTTCTAGAAACCTATATTACTTTGATTTTAGTTGCAGTGGCTTTGATTTTAGTAGCGCGACATAAAGTGGAGGCTTAAAGGATTAACACAGGGTGAAAGCCACCACTCCGGGGAATAGCTTAGCTAATTTATTTATTCCAAGTGTTTTTGTAAAAATTATATATAGATGTTGAATGAAACACTGGAACAGAATGTCAGTGGCATTAGAAGATTATTATTTAGTAGTTTTGATAGCAACATATTATTTATTGACTTCATTTATTTGTCCAAAGGTTCTTGAAATGTTAATACATTAAGAAAGGTTAGTAAATGTTGGTTTATCTTTTATTTTTTTACTGATACATATGAGAGAGGGAAAAAAATTAAACAGATTATATAATAGGAAACACAGCCATTATAGAACTTAAAAACGAAGGAGGATCAGTATTGTTTGTACTGATACGTCAATAAATATTGTAGAAACTTGTTGACTAATTTTAATGGCCCTGTGAAGTCATTGTTTTGAGGCTTCTGCGATTAGTGCTTTGTGTGTAGTTTTCTTCCGGAGTTCTCGCACCCTGATCTATCTTGATAATGAGCTACGGTGGATAGCTCGAAACGTCGATTTAAACAATTATTGCGTTGAAGTGGTGAAGAGGGAATGTAAGTAATTGTTAAAAAGAAATTTAATAAACATTTTGGATAAAAGTGGATTTTTTTATAAGTATTATAAGTATATAAATAGTTGATAAATGTTCATATGCATCAATTCAACTTGTAGTTTAGATTAAATATAACTTAATTAAACTAAAAAATAATAAAGATAAAGATTTCATTACAAAAATAAAACAACAAATAAAATGATGTCTTATTTAATGTGATTACCAAAAATTAAGAAATATGATTTATATTAACATATATATACATTTTAATATATATTTTTATTTTTATTAATATTGAAATATATTTTTAATATAATAATAAGTCATTTGAAATTGAAAATATAGAGAAAAACTATAATTCATAAAAAAGGAAATATTAGAATAAGGAAAAATAAAATAAAAATTTAAATTTTAAATAAAAAAGGAAATAAAACTAAAAACAAAAGATTAGTAACCAATAGAAATGAAAGTTACTAAAGAGTCCATAATAAGAGCTCAACCAATCACTTTACAAATAAATAAATTTAACTAATATTAAAAAATAATAAAAATTGAATTTTCAATGTTAAACTATGGATAAGTGGCATAAATTTTTGGTCAAAGACAAACTGATACACAGTAAAAGAAAAACAAAATGCTTAATACCATGCTTGCTACAGATATAATAAGAATATAAAGCTTCCTATATTATTCAAAAAACTTACCATAGTGTACATCTTTACTGAATGCTTAATACCATGCTTGCCACAGGTATAATAAGAATATAAAGCTTCCTATATTATTCAGAAAACTTACCATAGTGTATATCTTTTTTTTTTGTAAGCTAGTTGTTAACATCCTTATCAAAAAAACTAATCTAGGAGTGTAGCATTTCAACATTATGACAATATACATTTCTAGTGTTACATACAAGATTGACTCATGGATCGAGTTGATGGGTATACTTTTTCCCACTAATTTTCGTTATTGTCATCGTTGAATCCTTATCATTGATCTTTATGTTGGCATTATGGCTAATATGTAGTTCTTGATGGAAACCTGCTTCATAAAGATGTCAACATGATGATTATGGAATTTATGCAAATTGGTTTAGATGCTATAGATGATATGAACAGAGGAATGGAAGTTCAGTTACAAATGGATGACAAAAGTTAAGTTTGAAAAAGTATATGTGGCTCCTGTGAAGAAAGGTCAAGTACATACACAGGTATTGTGAGTAAAAGTCACGTACAAAATCCAAACCATGGAAATCTAGATACCAGGGGTCATTACCATGGTATTGGCCCATAGTAATTAGAGTAGAAATGTTCATTTGATCCCATCAACAAACACTAATTTCTTTACCAAAGGATTTGCCTAAGGTATTGGCTAAGGCGAAAACTATACAAGAAGATGGAGATCAAGGTGCCATTGGTGCAAGTAATGGATTGTTTATGTGTAATCTAATCTGGAATAGGTGTGCACCAAGGAGAAAGGAGATGAATCAAATATGATAGATATAAAAGTGTAGTGAAGATTAATTAATATATATTTTTATCTATTTATGCTTGTAGATAACAATGGTAGATCTGTGGTGATAATGATGCTCTGATATGAATGTGTGATAGTGAAGTTTGTGCAGTATTTGTTGTGGTTGTAATGAAAGTATGTTTTAGTAATTTCATATTTGTATGAAAGTTTATTTCTAAATAGTTGTGTACATATGCGGATCTGTTGCTAGGTACTCATGTATATATTCTGAGATATGTTTTTCATTATGTTGAGATTTGTACGTGGGTGTTGCACATAATAAGTGTGTATATACACTGGTCTGCTTAATAATAGTCGTGTATATATTCTGAGTTAGATCTGGCCAGGGTTTGCAATGTTGTTTGATGATGAGTTTTGTTATATTTGTTGTTGTTTTTCAATGATGTCTCGATCTATATGGTTTATGTCTGTTGTGATTTGCAATGGTTGATTTAGTGTTTAGTGGGATGATGTTACAATGCTTTAGTGATGGTATTTCAGATTCAATATTTAGTTTGGTTTGGGCTTATTGTTGATGTGGGCCCAGTGTGAAAATATGATGAAAGGTTTCGTACACGTCGTTTGATGATTGATAGGTCGATCCAGTATGAAATATTTTGAAACATGGTCCACAAGAGGTGTTGAGAGTTGCAACCTTTAGTGAGGGAGTTAGAGCTTCCTTCTAGTGGTAGTTGGTAAACTTATTCAAGGGGTAGGTTCTCCCTTCCTATAGGAGTCAATAAAGGAGATTTGGGGGTTGTAGCTCCCTTCCAGTGGGTGTCGGAGAACGAGTGGAGGGTGTAACCTCCCATAGGTGAGTGCCTACATGTTGGTAAGAGTCTCAGTAAATACAAGATGTAATGAAGTTTTCCTTTATAATAAAGAAGAAGATAGAGATGACGACAACAATGGTTTTATCCCACATTGGGTTTCCACCTAAAATCCTGGTGTTCTATGTATGTTGCTTATGTGATTTGATTTATTTGTTCTTTACTGCATTCTAGATGGTGAATGAATTAATATACAATGGTTAAGATAACTCATTGATAAAAGATATACCAAATTAAGTAAATTGGATATACGTTGTTTTCATTCAGTACAGTCGCATACGTACATTGGATTCATGAATAACAATAGTGTACAAAATTCAGAACATGGAATTGAAATTTTAAAGTGAATTAAAAGTGCTCATTCACTCCCCCACCCCCTTTAAGTAATTTTACTAACAATTGATATCATAGCAAGTCCCTCAAAAGAAGCTTGATTGCTTAAAGGGAGATCCATCAATATGAGCAGTCAAGAGGGAGTATCTTCTATCAAGACACCCTTTTTTATTGGAACTAACCTTATATTTTGGAAAGTCTGAATGAGAGCATATTTGTAAGCACTAGGAGATGATGTATGGGTAATTGTCGATGGTGGATATCAATACCCATCCTCCATTCCCACAGATAATGTAGGAAAGAAATAGTAAAAGATCAATGCAAAGGTTGTAAATGCTATCTTAGGAAGTTTGGTTGAATATGAGTTTGTGAAAGTTATGCAGCTAAACATCGCAAAGGAAATATGGGATAAGCTTGTCCAAAGCTATGAAGGTGACACTAAGGTAAAAAGTGCTAAAATTCAAACATATAGAATTCAATATTAGACTCTTAGAATGCACGATGATGAAAGTATTGTAAGCTTTTTCATTAGAGTAGACGAGCTTGTCAACTCAATGAAAATTTCTTGGTGATGAAATAAAGGATGCTACTATTGTTGAAAATATTTTGAGATCAATAACCCCAAAGTTCGATTCTAGAGTCTCTGCCACTGAAGAAACACAAAATTTGAAGAATCTCACTATAGAACATCTCCATGGAATCTTGACAAATTTTGAGATGAGAAAAAGGGATACATTGTGTCAAAGAAGCATCATTCAATGCTACACACAAAGGGAAAGAAAAGGAAAAGCCTAAAGATACAAGATACATTTCCGATGAGGAAGAAGTGAATTTCACGAGAAAGTTGCAAGTGGAATCTGGTAAATTCAAAGGTAAATTTCCCTTTAAATGTTTTACTTGTGGAAGTGTAGGTCACTATGCATCCAAATGTCCTTATAAAGAAAATCATGAAAAAGGGAAGGATGTTGACAAGAAAAATGCCAAAAAGAATTTTTTTTCCAAGAGTTTTTTTCTTCTAATGAAGATAGTCAAAGCAGATCTGATGATCAAGAAGGTTCAAATTCATATTTTAACAGTTGTTACCATATACTTATGGCTCTTGAAGATCAATCGACTAGTGAATTAGATAGCTGTAAATAAGATGACTTAATGGAAACATTAAATGAAATTGAGAGACTCGGAAATTCAAACAAAGAATTGGAAATAAAAGAAAGTAGTATGTTTAAAAGAATAAGCATGTTAAGGATGCATTTATAAGAAACCAATAGAAGAACAAAGGTCTTAACCAAACAACTTCAAGAAAAGGAAAAACATTGTGAAAAATTAGAATCAGAAGTTGTAATTTTAAGGAAATATTATGAGAAAATCAACAAATGGGTAAAGGCATCTGAATCACTAGAGAATATTATAAATGAAAAACACTCTCCTCTAATCAAAATAAGCATTGGATACAATCACATGGCTTCATATACATAATGTAATGTTTTTCAAAAAAAACTAAATCAAGTCACACATCTGAAAAGAAATCTCCCAGATCAAAGTCGAGACCTATCCATAGGAATAAAGGATGGTTTCATGGATATTGTTTTTCTTGTAACTCATTTGGGCATAAGGTCACTAATTTCAGGTCAAGCATTTGGAATGGAAGAAAAATATGGGATAAGTTCCACAAGTTCGAGCACATGATTAGAAATTGCAAGCAAATTTGGAGGAAGAAGGAACATCAGTCAGAGACGTAGGGAAGATTGTCCCTACTGTAGTCCATTTTTCTTAAAAGTATACTTCTAACAATGACTACAAAAGTGAATGTGAGGTACATAACCTCATGGAGAACATGTGATGATTATAAAATCCACAGGATCATTGGTTTATGCGCTCAGGGGGGAGAAATGCATACGTATCTTAGTAATGGTTCCCTATATTGTTTTGATGAGTATATTACTGGCATTGTATCTGATGAAGAAACAATGAATAGAAACAAACATGTCATGTTCAAGGGGAGTTTTGGTTATGAAAAATCAGCATTTTACATTACGTACTCGTTTCTCATGAAGGACAGTCGCATGTATATGCAGTTTTTGACTTCGACAGTCACATATGGTTTCTCATGGTCATAAATGAATGACACAAACTCAGGGGGGGCTTATTATATGCTTCCATCGGTTCATAGTTGACATTTTGGTTCTGATATTGACTTGTTGCAGACTGTTAATACTTCCCATAAACTACTTAGAAATGATTATTGATTCATGATAAGGTTATGATTTGATCTTATATTGTTGTTGTTGAAATGGTTCTTTGGTGCATTGGTTGGTTGATGAGATGGATGTGATCACAGTAGATGGTGAAAAGTTGGCATAGGTTCAGGGGGAGCATTTGTTATGCTTCTAATGGTGCATTGTTGGCATTATGTTTTCTTAAGCACTTCTTGTTGCATGATGTCTTTCACTTGGTTAAGTTGGTTTGAAGATGTTGATGATGTTGTCGATAAGTTATATGATTTGTGATGTTGATGTTTCTATTTGTGTGAACATATGTTATTGATGCATGTAAACGCTGCCTAGAGTGTTTGATATTGTTGCTTAAGGATTTTGGCTCTTCCCATACGTGGACAAAGTATGTTGACCTTGATGAAATCAGGTCAATGGGATGCGTTGTTGACAAATCTTGATTGAACCATCTTATGCCTTTTCTACAGTTGAATAGTGATGTTTGGATACATTGCATACTTGGTCACATATTGTTTGTATTGGAGAGATTGATTCTTCATTGTCTTATCTTACACAACTTCTTGATGATGAGGATGTTCATGTTGCTTCCATTATGACATTTATATTGTTGCTATTAGATGATTATGTTGTTGATTCCTATACAATGCATGATTGATGACTATCATGGTCTTACTACCTCACTGTTGAGGTCCCCACTTTTGGTTCTAAATGACATATATGTCTCTTGATGTAAAGGTTATGAAAAGACCCATGTTATAAATCACTGTAAAATTCAATCATGATTGGGCTATTGGGATCAATTCATGTCATGTATGTAATCTCACTATGTTGGGAAATTGATGTAAATTTTGGGTCCAATATGTAAACCCAATATGTTGGGTGTCTAATGTAATCATGATTCATTGGTGATAGAAAAAGTCATATTTCGTTGAGTCATAAAATCTTGTAATATTTTGAAATATCTTCAGTAGGTTCAACATATTCTCAAGGGGATCATGGTCAGTATGCAAATTTCATGATTCACATTTAGCATATCATACCTTTAGCGATCAAAACTACAAGGGAAGTACTTCGTTCAGCCTAATTCAACTATTTTCCCTTTATGTCAAAGGGGGAGAGAATACTTGGTGTTTGGAGAGAAGGCTTGGCGTTTGTAAGTGTGTTTGCATATGTATACAGGTGGTGTCCAAACACCAAAGTGGTTGCCATTAAACACAAAGGGGGATATTGTTGGCATTATGCTAACATGTTGTCTTTGATGGCAACCTGCATCATAAATATGTCAATATGATGATTATTGAACTCATTCATATTGTTATAGATGCTAGAGATGAAATGAACATAGGAATGGAAGTTCAGTTATAGATGGATGGAAAAAATGAAGTTTGAGAAAGTATACACGGTTCCTGTAAATAAAGGTCACATACATATGTAGGTCTTGTGAGTAAAATTCATGTAAAAAATTTGAACCATGGAAATTTGGATACTATGGGTCATTACGAAAATTGAATGACAAATAAAAGAGGTCTTGGAGTAGTACCAGATACATCTGGCTGTTGTACTGGATAACTAGAGTGTATGTACTATATGGGTTTGCTCTTTGTATTGAATGTTGTGAATAAATGATTGCTATGTTGCATTGTCTACTCCTGTAGAGGTTAATGGGATTATGAGTTGTGAAGTTGTTGCTGGGTTTAAATTTTTTTTGTGTTTGTTTATATGAATTTGGTAATAATGTTTTGGTACTAAATTGTAGTGTTAGGTTGTTTAAAATGTATTTTTGAATATTTGAAGTTGTGAAAAGCATACATAAATCTGCATTATGTATATTTTATAGGTTAAACTTATGGTTCCAACAAATATTTGGACTAAAAAATATGTTTAGAAAAAGGAAGATTTAAACCACACCTTATGTAAAATTAACATTCTAATATTTCCGCCCATGAGGTAGAATAGACGATGATGCGGTTTACTATTAAGTCACTCTGTTTTGTGCAGGTCACTGGTTCAAAACTCGATGGTAAAAAATCCAATCATGTTAAGGGATGGTGTGGCCTAGGTGGGGTGTGATCCCTTTGTGATTTTGATGGCATAGATGCCTTTGGGTCATAGTTTCTCAAGCCACAGGCCAAGGCACAAAAGAACATTGCATAGAATTTTCCCTTGTGGTGATTCTTGAGCTTTGTATGCATAGTCATATCATAATGACATCTACTTTGGAATTATTAGTGGAAATATTCAAGTATGTAATCTAATGTCAATATATGGAATTATTTTTGGATTTTCCAAAAGAACATTGCATAGAAATTTTCCTTGTGGTGATTCTTGAGCTTTGTATGCAGAGTCATATCATAATGACAACTACTTTGGATGCACAATGATATCATAATGGCATCTTACAAAAAATCAAGTTTAAAATTATAAGAAGGGTACAATATAATTGTTTTACATTTTGGTTTATTAGCTGAAATATGGAGATATAATTTTTTGTTGTTTAAATTATGTTTTTCAATGTACAAATATATTTAACATTTTTAATAATTCATAAAGCAATTATGTAGATCAACCTAGATCAATCTTAACTTCGGATCTCTCAAGCGTCGAGAGGGATCAAATCTCTAGAGGTGCAAACCTATTTTTTTGAGTGTAAAACTTGAGAAAAGGTTTGCACCTCGAGAGATTTGATCCCTCTCGACGCTTGATAGATCTAGAGTTAAGATGCATCTAGGTTGGTTTTAGTCATGTGCGGTGACAACAAAAATATATGTTGAAAATATAGTTAATTTGCTCTTATTGCAATGTTGATTTCCTTCTTCTAGATTTTCTCTTTGTTGTGCATTTTCTTCTATTCTTTGTTGTGTATTTCTTTGTTGATATGCTCTTTGATATTCTATTTGACATTTTCTTCTTTCTTCTTTTTCTTGTGCACTTGTTATTTTTAGTTCCTTTCTCTATTCATCATGTTCTTTAGTTGTCATTTCTAGTGTTTTTCTCTATTCTTCATGCTCCTTAGTTGTCATTTCCTCTGGTTTTTTCTGTTGCTTTCCTATTTGTTATGCATCTTCTTCTATTCTTTGTTGTTTACTTCTTTCTCTATATGATCTTTGATGTTGTCTATGACGTTCTCTTCTCTCTTCTTCTTCTTTTAAACTTCTCATTTCTAGTGCCTTTATTTGGTCTTCATGCTCTTCATTTGTCATATCCTCTAGATTTTTTTTTGATGTTCTCTTTGTTGTGCACTTTCTTCTATTCTTTGTTGCGTCTTTCTTTCTCTATATGCTCTTTGATGTTGTCTATGACGTTCTCTTCTCTCTTCTTCTTCTTGTACACTTGTCATTTATAGTGCCTTTATTTGGTCTTCATGCTCTTCATTTGTCATATCCTCTAGATTTTTTTGTTGATTTTCTCTTTGTTGTGCATTTTCTTCTATTCTTTGTTGCGCCTTTCTTTCTCTATATGCTCTTTGATGTTGTCTATGATGTTCTCTTCTCTCTTCTTCTTGTTGTACACTTGTCATTTCTAGTGTCTTTATTTGGTCTTCATGCTCTTTGTATGTCATATCCTCTAGATTTTTTTGTTGATTTTCTCTTTCTTGTGCATTTTCTTCTATTTTTTGTCGCGCCTTTCTTTCTCTATATGCTCTTTGATGTTTTCTATGACGTTCTCTTCTCTCTTCTTCTTCTTGTACACTTGTCACTATTCGTTGTTGTGAATTTTCTTCTATTCTTTGTTGATATGCTCTTTGATATTCTCTTTGACATTCTCTTCTATCTTCTTCTTGTGTAGTTTTCCTTTCTGGTGATTTTGTTTGTCAAATTGTGCTGACTTTTTCTTCATGTCCTTCAGTTGTCACTGGTTGCACATTTCATTGTTCATATATTCCTTGATATTCTCTTTGATATGTTTGATTATTTTCTCTTTGTTCTTCACTTTTCTTTTTTCTTCTATCTTCTCTTTGTTCATCATACATTTCTTCCAAATTTTCCATTTGTCGTTGTTGTTGTTGCCTAACACATTTTCATGTTTGTCTTCTTATATCATCAACATGCACATTATCCATCTCATTTTTATGAGAGGACATGGTAAAGTTAATTACTGTAACATAGAAATCAATGCATTGTCACAAATAATTATTTTTTTAATATCCACTAAAATCAATGCTTAAATCCATGCATTTAATTTAGAAACAACATAATGTTGAAATCAATGCATTTAATTAAGATGATAAATATTTCTAAAAGATTTAGAAATCATCATAATGCTGAAATCAATGCATTTAATTTAGATGTTAAATATTTTTGAAAGATTTAGAAAACAACATAATGTTGAAATCAATGCATTTAATTTAGATGTTAAATATTTTTAAAAGATTTAGAAAACAACATAATGCTAAAATCAATGCATTTAATTTAGATGTTAAATATTTCTAAAAGATTTAGAAAATGACATAATATTGAAATCAATGCAATTAATTTAGATGTTAAATATTTCTAAAAGATTTAGAAAACAACATAATGCTGAAATCAATGCATTTATTTTAGATGTTAAATATTTTTAAAAGATTTAGGAAGCACCGATACCATGAGCCAATAAACAAAAAGGAAAGATAGAGAGAGGGAGGAAGAGAGGGAGAGGAGAAAATAAAATCATAATACCATGGGACATTTATGCTTTTGATTATTATGTTATGGATCTAGGATTTTAATTATTCTATTACAATGCCATGGACCAATAGCATGGCTTATCAATACCACATGCCCAAAAACCATAACTTCCCTGAAATCAATGCATTTATTTTAGGTGTTAAATATTTCTAAAAGATTTATAAATCATCATAATGTTGAAATCAATGCCTTTAATTTAGATGCAAAATATTTTGAAAGATTAAAAAGCAACATAACGCTGAAATCAATGCATTTAATTTAGATGTTAAATATTTTTAAAATATTTAGAAAATAACATAATGTTGAAATCAATTCATTTAATTTAGATCTTAAATATTTCTAAAAGATTTAGGAAACAACATAATGCTGAAATCAATGCATTTAATTTAGATGTTAAATATTTCTAAGAGATTTAGAAAACAACATAATGCTGAAATCAATGCTTTTATTTTAGATATCAAATATTTCTAAAAAAAATTAAAATTATTTTAAAGAAGATTAAAAACTAATTTAAAATCTAATTTATTAAGGATAAAAAGTTAAATTTAAGAAGTTAATTTACTAAAGATTAAAACTAATTTATAAAAGTTAATTTACTAAAGATTAAAAACAAATTTATAAAAGGTTTTTTTTTTCTAAAGCCAACATTATACTGAAAACAAAAACATTATACTCAAAACAAACCATTATTTTTTTAGACTAATTTTTCAAACCATTATTTATTTAATAAAATTAATAAGTTTTCTCTCTTTGATATGCTATATGAGATCAAGATATTGGCCTTGCCTATGAATACCACTAAAAATGTATTCAAGTTAATGTATCTTTGTCCTCTTGTCTCTGTCTTAGTGTCTCTAATCTTAGTAGTGAATTGTAAGAATAGTGGATGGCAGACTCTTTTTATAGTTTGTAAAATGATACTCGTTTCAAAATGGGAAACATCATATAAAGAGACACCCGTTCATTTGAAATTTTATTATTTAAATATTATAAACTCTTAGTTTTATCTAAGATTTAGTTTAAATTTCTATTGTCGATGCTGGACCCACCCACATGTCAAGGGGATCTCCCCGGTAAGAAGTCCCAATTAGACCTCAGACCGTTTGGTGTAGGAGTCCCAGCAGTGGGTCATATAGCAATGGCTTGACCGTGATTTCGCACAGAGCCAAGTAAGATAACTCTGCTAGTATCAAGGGTGTGACCGCTACGGTGAGTCAACGAAGGTGCATGAGAGGTTCTAACACATGTCAGTTGAGATGAGTGCACCCCTTGGCAACCTGTAACAATACTCGGATGGAAAGGGAACACACGAGCAAAGATGCATCACAAGCTGGAAAGCAAGTCAGCTAGAAATCCAAAGTGATGGTTAAACCAATCAACACATTTCAGAAAGATTCATACATGCTCATACAGAATAGTCCATACATGCATGCGTAAGAAAGAAAATACATATGCCATTTAGAGTAAAGAAGACAGCTGGAATATAATATAACATATGCATGAAATGTGTTGGCTTTTATTATATAAAGAAGTGTAAGTTCTAGTCATACAATACATCCACATACAGACGCTAGCCCCAACAGTGGAACGTTACAGCCACATCCGCCCGCTCGTCCAAAGAGATGTGCTAGCTCCGTGTAATGGAGAAGCCAAGGTGTGTTACAATATTGTCCAAGCTCTCTCAAAGATAGTCTTATCGGAAGCTTGGCTGACCAAAAGCCTATACAATGAGATATGAGGGACTATTTATAGCAAAGGATGGGATGGCCCTTGACATTCCCCTTTGTGACCGTTCAACTACCCTCATGACTCTTCACCTACTCTATGACTGTTACATTCTCTATTGACATTTGACTTACACTTGACATGACTTAAAATTACAATGCACACGTACCCATGTGAACACAATGGCTTGAGAAAGCCATGCTAGACATCACTCTGACTTAGACAACCATGGAAGTCCAACTCCTCAACATCCTCATGCTGATCAATAGTAACATATTGATGCCAAGATCTGTAGTCCTTGTTGGTATATGTGTGTTCCGCAGTGACATCTGTCTGAAACCTAACCCTTGCCTCCATAGAATCTGGGTATACTGCTCGGGCTCCTACATCCAACTCGTCTGAAAGCATGCACATCATTGTCTTAAATGTGGCCAGACTAGCCACATACTTGTGCATGATGTCCGCAATAATGGGCAAGTCTGGGCTGGTGGCAATGCACATCAACTTGTTGAAGTATAAGTCAAGCTCTAGTCAGACCTATTTCTTTGTATTTGGTTGGGTGAGAGTCCCAAGTGATGGGATTGGATGTGTGCACACCACAACATGAATACTCTTGAATACTTGTGCATGGGAGGCCTGTATGTTAGTGATGAATTGCGGGAGCTCTTCATAATTCTGGATTTGACTCTGGATATGTGCCTTCATCTCGACCGCATTGGCCCTCATCATCTTAGGCAAGTGAAGTGGGGCTCCCTTGTACTTCATCATCCATGTTTGCATGTCATCAACATCACCATGAAAATTCATCAAGATATGTGCTCTTCTAGCACATCGATGCTGCCATCTGTTGAGATGGACGACTACCTTGCGCACGGTACCAAACATGGAGTACAATCCTCAAATAACTTTGTCAAGGGACAATACTTCATCTAGTATTTCCTTCTTCAGTTAAGCTTGGCCAGACATTGTCACCAAGTCTCCTCCTTTCTTGGTTGTTTGTTGTTCCTTTTCCATTCGCTCATTCTCGTCTATTAGGAAGCGAACACTTGAGGTGGTGGCTTCGGCATACACTCTGGTTCCATCGACCAAGGCAGCTGGATGTTTGTGCACATCAGTCATGATCACTCATTCCTCAACTTGCGCAGGAGACATATGATCCTCTAGAGTTGACACTCTGCGAGACTGCATAACTCTATGTTGGGATTCGTCAAACGAGATGTTGTGCATCTCTTCTTCCAGTTGATCACCAAGGATCTCAGTGCCTCCTTGGTCATTCGAGACTTTCTCATCATCTGGATGCATTGAAGCGGGTGAGTCGACCTCTTTGCGGTGAGGCATGAGGTCAGTTTCTCGTTTCAACTCCTGTTGCTTCATGTCTGCATCCAACTGTTGAAGTGCCTGTTCTATCTCATGAGAGAAGTCTTGCCCCTACGATGGTTCACTCTGTTTTCTTGATGCCAGTTGTTTAGATGAATCAACTACTTGTACGGGTGCTACTTCATCTGTTTTCACATGTTGCGCCCCCTGCTGTATCTGTTGTTATTGTGCTTCCCTCTCCTGTTTACGCAACTCTTGTTCCTTTCGGAGTTGCTCCCTTAGCTCATGCAACTCCTTCTCTTCTTCTTCCATTCTCTTCTTATCCCTCTGCCTTCGTGCGATTCGCTTGTCGAATTGCTGCCTCTTCGCCTCTATAGCCATGTATGCTTTCTCTACAAGTGGATCTGCTTGAAACTTGCAGCTTTTCTCCTCCTCCATGCCATCAAAAATCTTCCTCTTACCTTTTTCAGGCACTGGTATGCTTGCCTCTACTGCCACTGTTGCTATTTTTGATGCTAGTGCTCTTCGTGATGTTGCTTCATGTTGCTTCGATAAACACTCCACAACGAAGCCGAATGGTTCATTAGGTCTAGAGAAAATGTAGCAATATCTTCATGGGTCTTCCTCAGCCCAATGACATTCCCCGTGGATGCAGTTGAACTGAACTCTCATGCAGTGATATTCCACAATGAAATGTGGGTCATACAGATTGTAGCTTTGAAGGTCGAATTGGTATTCTTCATCAGTTATGCTTCGACATTTGATTGCTTGATACTCTGGATCTCATATAACCCAATCTGCAATAGAAGAGCTGGCCAAGGTGCCTTCTTCTTCTGATATAGTTTATCTGTCAATCCTGTCGAGATGTGATATGCTACTTCTTGCATGACAAGTACGTCCAAGGAAAAATTCGGAAGAACATGCAGAGGCTTCTCCGCACTGAACATTCGGATGAAAGTGTCGAACGATGAGGCATACCAATCTACAATTCCTATCAATGCATCCATTGCTTCCTTTGACATGCAGGGTGGATCTGATTCGAATATCATCTTGTACACAGGGGTGAAAAAATTATCAGACATCCGTGTGATTACTCCTTTGAAGCTGCATTCGGACAACAAATTCAAATACGTGTTCACAATAGTCTCCGCCGGTGACCATTCCCACTCCAATCCTGGGAACCCATGTCGTGCACAGACTGCATCTAAGATGTAGTTGAACATGTAAATCTCTGTGTGCATACCTTTGGGTGATTGTCGAGCCTTCGTTACTTTTTCCTTCAGCTCATGAGCCAATATGTTGGACCAGTTACATGGTTTTCCTTCTCTATCCAATTGGTCCAGTGCAACCACCCAACTCTGTGGGAAGGTTTCCTTGCCTGCGTGGCTATACATTCGACACACAAATATGACCAAGTGTTGGTATGCCTTCCTCAGTATCTTTGTCCTGTAGATCTGGTTGGGTGTCAACCTAAATAGAGTTGGCTCCTTTACCCAATTCTTCAGAATGTCTCTGGAGTTAACACTGTTGTTGGCTAAGCTGAATGGAGTCTTCATGACAGTCATGGGCTCTGACAGCCAATACATCTCATCATAATCGCATGCCCAGAAGGTTACAAGCTTCATCCCACTGACACTGCTCAAGGTCATCGTCTTGGGATCAATGTGAGTGTTGATCCAGTGTATCATGTCCACGCATGGGAATGCAGGATATCTTCACGCAATTCGGTACAAGCTCAACTTGTGAATGTTGATGTACACCTGACGATCTTCGAGGTCTTCCGCAAAGGTGTCTGCAAATGTTTCATTGACCTCTTGCCACTTCAGTTTGATGTCCTTGTCTAGATACAACTTTATATCTTCATAGATCGGAAGACTGGAGGACACTCACTCAATTGCTGCTCCAGCTACATTTTCATCAGTGTCCCATGATCCTATTCTCTTGGAAGCCATTGAGATGGATGAACACCTGAAAGATCTGGAGATAAGAAACATGCATGGAAAGAAATATGTTAGCGAAAAATAAAGAAAATTCGGGGAGTGACACAACACATACCCGGGAGACTGATGGGCAAGATTCTGCAATTTCTTCTAGGAGGTTGGGTGACGGGCTAACAGAACTGCGTAAAAGGAAGTTTGGGCTATCTAGGAGGCAAGACTTGCTGTTGGACTTGCGCAATGCACAATCCAGACTGGCTGTTGGGATTGCGCAATGCGCAATTCTAGCTGGGAGTGATTGCAAGGTTAGGGACCACATTACACAATTTTTGGGGCCAACAGTCATTATCCCTCAAAAATGCACAAAATAGTCCTGGAGGATAGTGCTGGGTAGAAATGCGCATTTCTGGAGAGGAAGACAGAGCCTTCCTTCCCCAGATTTCACAATGTTGTCTTAGTGAAGGCAAAGTCTGGGCCGAGGTTTGCCCAACTCGCCGATGGGCAACTGAAAGAAAATAAGACAGTGAATGCATGGTTACACTAAGTGAAAGTAGAAGTGATTGATAGTGCATGAAAACATGAATGAAAGATTCAAAGAACAGATCAACATGCATGTGTGCGAAGTGATTCGACAAACGTTCATGTAAAACAGTTTCATGCATGCGACAGTAGTGAGATAGCAAGGAAAACTAAAATAGAGCTAGGATAAGATAGGGTACATGTAAACGGAAACAAGAATTCAATAAAATCAAGAAAACAACACTCACACAAGAGAATACACAAAAAGAGATAGAAATGCTGAAAAAGACGAGTTGAGGAAACTTACCCATGAACAACTGTGCCAGATGTGTCGAAGAGTCCTGGATGTGATGTGGGATGTCAGAGCTCCAAGATCGATGTGAAAGAATGAGCTTTGATGTGTCAAATAAATAAGTTTGGGCTCATGACGTGCATGCCACAAATTTAGGAAAAATCAACAATTGGAGGAAAGTTTCTAAAACAACTTTGCATGTAATTTCTAGCTGTTAAAAATATTTCCCTGAATCATAGGATGTCTTTTGCATGTTGCCTTTTTCTATTTCGGGAAAAGAAAACTATGCATGCAAGTCAAGTTTCCTTGGTCCCGAGTGGAACTGGTCAACCGAACTAGTCATGCATGACGCTGCTCAATTGCACGAGAAAAATGTGCATTTCTAGCTGGGAGTTGGGCTGGCTGCCCAGGATATTTGCGCAATTTCTAGGCAGAGTAGCTGACTGCTACCTAGATTTTTACAAATTCTGGGCTGAGAAGCTCTGCTTGGGAAAATTGCACAATTTTCAATGAGAGTGTTGATTGGTAGAATTACGCAATTCTAGAGTCAAGCAGGCTTCCAGAAAGGATTGCGCAATTTCTAGAGGGAAAGCTATTTTCCCTCTAGAAATGTGCAATTTCTTGGGGGAGCTTATCAACCTGCAACTCGACAAAGTCTGAGTGATTGGCCTGTGAGGGGAATGCATCAAGTTGTGATCGAAAGGTTTCCTTTGTGCGAGCAAAACATTGAAGCTTGTGTACTTGACGAAGTAAGAGAAGGTGCTGTGAAAGGTTGGTAGGGAGGCTCCAAAACGAAGCTAAGGAAAAATTTTGGAGGGTGGTTGTGGCCTCTACAACACTTAGTGACCCACTGGTAGAACTCCAGCTCTCTGAATGGAGGTTGTTCGTGAAAAGAAAGTATAACACCTCCGAAAGTATTGTTCAGTTCTCAACTCATATTGGTTTCACACTAGCTTCATTGTAAGATGTAGCATCTGCCAAAATCTCAGTTGATTGACACACATTCCAAGCCAAGTCAACACAACTGTTTTGATTGGGGTTGAGGGGTATATTGGTGCACAAGCAGTATAGACGTCAGAGCCTTCATTTCATCTCTGGTGTTGCTTCGCTGCCAGTAGGCCTGGACACGTTCCCATCATAGTCACATAGGAACACAAGCATGGCTTTGCTGCCAGCGAGCTTGGTCAGTACCCTTGTGGAGTTACTTGCATCTCCTCCCTGCGCAGGAAGCCTTTCTCTTCTTTTGCCTTACTCATTTTCATTTTGATTTTTTTTTTTTACTTTTTCATTTTTTTCAATCTTCATTTTTTCAAATATGCATATCACTTATTCATTTCAGAGGTGAAAGAGGGATCCTAACTTATTGAGAGTAGAAGAGGTTTTTCCAGTAGAGAAGTAGTTTATTATATCTCTGACATGCTTGTTAAGGTTTTCCCCCTCACCTTACTCTACTTGAATAAGCTAACAAGGGTTAACCCAAAAACAACTGACTAGAGAATGTGACACTAGTTAGCGCTCAAGCGTTGTGTTTTCACCAAGGTTCACTTCAAACAATATGTATTTTCCTTCAATGTATCATGGAATAAAAGTAATAATATATTCATACAAAGGCAAGATGACAGATAACCAAGTAGTGATAGCTGTACAATCCCTCTTGTACTTCACCTAGCTCGTTTCAAGAGTCATACAGGGTTTCATGGGAAACTAACCTACGAACGAAACGAGTGAACTAAACAAAACAAGCGAAGAAAGAGAAGAAGCGAAAGTGAAAGAAAAGAAAGTATGTAAACAAGCAAGCAGATAAAAAAAAAGCAAAGCATGCAAACAAACAATTGAAAGTGAACACTACTCCTACTCCTACACTAACGATACATGCACCTGATCACGTGAAGTGATATTTCCATTGCAGCCATCAGCGCATTGGTTGACCCATATTGGTGAAGGCTTGGTCTGTGAGGAACCCAGTTGTGCGAACCAGCAAGCAAGAAAGATATAACAATGAAGACAAACACATTTCATGTTTCAAAGTGCCCACAGGACATAAGCTAGTGCAGGCACATGATGAGCAGTCCATGGACTTATCATAATGTTGTGTGACATTGCGTGCAACTTAACATAAGCACACTCTTGACTCTGACATGCAAGCAAACAAAATAAACAAAGACAACTTGTGTCGCGAACGAGTGCTTTCAATTTAAGATTCCTCCAATGCATGAGCGATGGGATCGTGTAGTTCAAGTGGAGGAAGTATGATCTGTGTGTGAGGAGGATCTTTAATGCATACAGATGAGTGATGAGGAGCCTTAGGTGATTGAACAGTTTCACGATTAGAAGTGAGACTAACCGCAATAGAGCGAAGGCCTGACATAACCATCAGCGTGGGCTGAAGTTCCTCGACAGTCTTGGGTGTTTCAACTTCTTCCTTAGATAGATCATCATAAACTGGTGGCTTCAAAAGATTAACTATGATAGTCATGATCGTGATCAAATATGGAAACAAATGGATCATGACCACAACGATTAGAAAAATCAATGATTGCATCGGCATACTCATGATCAGATGAATTAAATAGAGGGCTAGATAAAAATACAGATGAAAGATCAAGTGAATTTTCAACAAATAACTTATGCTCTCCATTATTGAATGATGGACCAACATCTGGCGAGTCCAGCGAGTGATTAACAATGGGTGCATCTGTGGATGAAGACACACATGCAAAATCATGGATGGTAGGTTCACCAACGATGTTAGGAAAAAACGAAGGGGGATCAGACGGAAGGGAGTCATCCTTCACCGAGAGTTGATGCTCAAGATCCCACTCATACTCTTCATGAATGAAAACACATGTTGGTTGTGCAACACCAACTCCGTCAGTGGATTGTTCCTCATTCACAACAAGTGAAGAGTCCACAATGGATGAACACAAGACAATATCATCTGGAGGAACACCCGAGTGCAAAGATGGAGGTCGTAGAAGAGAATGGATATGAGAACTCGAAGGACTCATAACCAAATCTGTGCAAAAATTGAGTGAAGTGATATTGGGAGGATGTGAAAGATGAACAAGTGTGTGAGCACGATCCTGAACATCACTCGGCAGTGGTGGAGTTGTTGAATGAGACAGTGACCACATCCACATGAGATTGCACAGCTCCCTCATTGAAGAATGTTGAGTGAGGCTTGATCTCAAGCATATTCTTGGGATGGGAAAATTTCTTAAGGCAATGTTCGAACCGGTCCCAAAGATAGGCGAATTTCATCTGGCTCCTCAGAGCTTGATATTTTAAGTCATGGAAGCGTTTCCAAAAATCCATAACCGATTCATGTGGAGCCTTATGTTGCTGTAACATTTTTTGGTCAATATGGTATGGATCAAAATGATAGAAAGTGTCTTCAATGACATCACATAAGTTCTCAAGTGAGTGCACGTTGTCAATAGGTAGGTTGAGTAGCCATCGACGTGGAGATTCATGAAGTGTGTGTGCAAGAAGCAAGCTAGCCTGTTCGTCAGAACACCCATATTCCTCATGAAGCATGGAAAGAAATCCATGTAAGTACTCAGGCCAGGCCACTTCACCTTCACCATCATACATGTAAGTGGACAAGAGATCAAAAAACTCCCTCGTGATGGATACATCTTTGCGATTCGAGAAACATCGCGGAGATAGAAGAGTGCAAGAATCCATGAAAGGTATGCAAAGGTTCAAAACTCGATGAGACGACACAACTTGTCATCAAGCCCTCCTTCTAGAGCCAGAAATGTTGACGGTGTTGGACCCGCCAACATGTCAAGGGGATCTCCCCGGTAAGAAGTCCCAATTAGACCTTAGAGTGTTTGGTGTAGGAGTCCTAGCAGTCGGTCGTATAGCAATGCCTTGACCGCGATTTCACACAGAGGAAAGTAAGGTAACTCTGTTAGTAGCAAGGGTGTGACCACTGCAGTGAGTGAAAGAAGGTGCATGAGAGGTTCTAACACATGTCGCTTGAGATGAGTGCGCCCCTTGGCAACTTGTAACAGTACTCGGATGGAAAGGGAACACACGAGCGAAGATGCATCACAAGCTGGAAAGCAAGTCAACTGGAAATCCAAAGTGATGGTTAAACCAATCAACACATTTCAGAAATATTCATACATGCTCATATAGAACAGTCCATACATGCATGCATAAGAAAGCAAATACATATGCCATTTAGAGTAAATAGGACAGCTGGAATACACTGCAACATATGCATGAAATGTGTTGGCTCTTATTATATAAAGAAGTGTAAGTTCTAGTCATATAATACATCCATGTACACCCGCTAGACCCAACAGTGGAACGTTACAACCACATCTTCCTACTCCTCCAAAGAGATGTTCTAACTCCGTGCAGTGAAGAAGCCAAGGCACGTTACAATACTGTCCAAGCTCTCTCCAGGATAGTCTTATCAGAAGCTTGGCTGACCAAAAGCTTATACAATGAGTTATGAAGGACTATTTATAGCAAAGGGTGGGGTGACCTTCACATTCCCCTTTGTGACTATTCAACTACCCTCATGACTCTTCACCTACTCTATGGCTGTTGCATTCACTATTGACACTTGACTTACACTTAACATGACTTAACATTACAATGCACATGTACCCATGTGAACATAATGGCTTGAGCAAGCAATTCTAGACATCACTCTGACTTAGAAAACCATGGAAATCCAACTCCTCAACATCCTTATGTTGATCAACAGTAACATATTGATGCCAAGATCTGTAGTCCTTGATGGTGTCCATGTGTTCCGCGGTGACATCCTCTGAAACCTGACCCTTTCCTCCATAACATCTGGGTACATTGGTCGAGCTCCTCTGTCCAACTCGTCTGAAATCATGCACATCATTGTCTTCCATGTGGCCGGACCAACTACATACTTGTGCATGATCATGTTTGCACTGATGGGCAACTCTGGGCTGGTGGCAATGCGCATCAACTCGTCGAAGTACAATTCAAGCTCTAGTAAGACCTGTTTCTTTGTCTTTTCCTGGGTGAGAGTCCCAAGTGATGGGATCGCATGTGTGCACACCACAACATCCATACTCTTGAATACTCATGCATGGGAGGCATGTATGCTAGTGATGAACTGCGAGAGATCTTCATAATTCCGGATTTGACTCTAGATACGTGCCTTCAGCTTGACCACATTGGCCCTCATCATCTTAAGAAAGTGAAGTGGGGCTCCCTTGTACTTCATCATCCATGTTTGCATGTCATTAATAGCAGCATGCAAGTTCATCAAGATACGTGCTCTTCTAGCACATTGTTGTTGCCATCCGTTGAGATGGATGACTGCCTTCTGAATGGTACCAAACTTGGATTACAATGTTCACATAACTATGTCAAGGGACAATACTTCATCTAGTATTGCCTTCTTCAGTTTAGCTCGGGCAGACGTTGTCACGAAGTCTCCTCCTTGCTTGGTCGTTTGTAGTTCCTTTGCCATTCGCTCATTCTCAACTATTAGGAAGTGAAAACTTGAGTTGGTGGCTTTGGCATACACTCTGGTTGCATTAGCCAAGGCACCTGGATGTTTGCACACTTCAGTTATGATCAATCATTCCTCAACTTGCGCAAGAGACGTATGATCCTCCGGATTTGACACTCTACAGGACTACACAACTCTATGTTGGGATTCGTCGGACGAGAAGTTGTGCATCTCTTCTTCCGGCTAATCACTAAGGGTCTTAGTGCCTCCATGGTCATTCGAGACTTGCTCATCATCTGGATGCATTGAAGTGGGTGATTCAACCTCTTTATGGTGAGGCATGAGGTCAGTGTTCTGTTCCAACTCCTGCTGCTCCATGTCTGCATCCAACTGTTGAAGTGCTTGTTCTATCTCATGAGAGAAGTCTTGTCCCTGCGATGGTTCACCCTTTTCTCTTGATGATAGCTGTTCAAATGAATCAAATACTTGTACGGGCACTGCTTCATCTATTTTCACATGTTGCACCCCCTGCTGTATCTGCTGCTGTTACGCTTCCCTCTCCTGTTTGCGCAACTCTTGTTCCTTTCGAAGTTGCTTCCTCAACTCATTCAACTCCTCTCCTTCTTCAATTCTCTTCATACCCCTCTGCCTTTGCGTGATTCACTTGTCGCATTGTTGCCCCTTGGCCTCTACAGCCATAACTTCTTTCTCTACAAGTGGATCTGCTCGAAACTTGTAGTGTTGCTCCTCCTCCATGCACTCGAGAATCTTCCTCTTACCTTTATCACACACTAGTATGCTTGCCTCTACTGCCACTGCTGCTACTATTTCTATTGGTGCTCTTCGTGATGCTGCTTCATGTTGCTTTGATAACCACTCCGTAGTGAATCCAACCGTTCATTGGGTCTGGAGAAACTATAGCAATATCTCCATGGGTCCTCCTTGGCCCAATGACATGCCCCATGGATCCAGTTGAACTGAAGTCTCATGCAATGGTCTTTCAAAATTCCATGTGGGTCATATGGATTGTAGCTTTGGAGGTTGAATGGGTACTTCTTCATCAGTTGTGCTTCAACATCCGCTTTATTGATACTTTGGATCTCATATAACCCAATTAGCAATGGAAGAGCAGGCCAAGGTGCCTTCTTCTTTCGATGTAGTCTAGTTGTCAATCTTGCTGAGATGTGATATGCTACTTACTACATGACAAGTACATTCAAGGCAAACTTTGGAAGAACATGCAGAGGCTTCTCCGCATTGAACATTTGGATGAAAGTGTCGGATGGTGAGGCATACCAATTTGTAATGCTTATCAATGCCTCCATTGCCTCCCTTGACATGCAGGGTGGATCTTGTTCGAATATCATCTTATACACAGGGGTGACAAAATGATTGGATAGCCATGTGATTACTCCTTTGAAGCTGCATTCGGACAACAACTTCAAATACATGTTCACAGCAGTCTGCGTCGGTGACCATGCACACTCCAAGCCTGGGAACTCCTGTCGGGCACAGATTGCATCTAATATTTAGGCATACATGTAAATCTTTGCATACATACCTCTTGGTGACTATTGAGCCTTCGTTACTTGTTCCTTCAGCTGATGAGCCAATATGTCTGACCAGTTACATGGTTTTCCTTCTCTAGCCAATTGGTCCATTGCAACCACCCAACTCTGTGGGAAGGTTTCCGTGCTTGCTTGGCCATACAGTCTAAATGAAAATATGACCAAGTATTGATATGCCTTCCTGAGTATCTTTGCCTTGTAGATCTGGTTGGGTGTCAACCTAAATTGAGCTGGCTCCTTTACCCAATTCTTCATAATGTCTATGGAGTTAGCACTGCTGTTGGGTAAGCTGAATGGAGTCTTCATGACAGTCATGGGCTTTGACATCTGATACATCTCATCATAATCTCATGTCTAGAAGGTCACAAGCTTCTTCCCAATAACACTGCTCAAGGTCATCGTCTTAGGATCAATGTGAGAGGCGATCCAGTGTATCATGTCCGCACATGGGAACGTGAAATATCTACATGAAATTCGGTACAAGACGGGCTTGTGAATGTTCGCTTACACCTGACAATCTTCGAGGTCTTCCCTAAAAGTGCCTACAAATGTTTCATTGACCTCTTGCTACTTTAGTTTGATGTCCTTGTCTAGATACAACTTTGTATCTTCATAGATTGGTAGACTAAAGGACACTCACTCAACTGCTACTCCAGCTACATTTCCATCAGTGTCTTGTGATCTTGTTCTCTTGGAAGTCATTGAGATGGATGAACACCTGAAAGATCTGGAGACAAGCAACATGCATGGCAATAAATCTATTAGCGAAAAACAAAGCAAATTCGGGGAGTGACACAACACATACCTGGGAGACTGATGGGCAAGATTTTGCAATTTATTCTTGGAGGCTGGGTGACTGGTTGATAGAACTACACAAAAGGCAATCTAGGTTGTCTGGGAGGCAAGCTAGACTTGCGCAATGCCCAATCCAGACTGGCTACTGGTTGTTGGGATTGCGCAATGCGCAATTCCAGCTGGGAGTGACTGCAGGCTCAGGGATTGCATTGCACAATTTTCAGGGCCAACAGTCACTATCCCTTAGAAATGCACATTTTTGGAGAGGAAGACAGAGCCTTCCTTCCCCATATTGCGCAATGTTGTGTTAGTGAAGGCAGAGTCCGGATCGAGGTTGGCCTGACTCGCTGATGGGCAACTAAAAGCAAATAAGATGGTGAACACACGGTGCCACTTAGTGAAGGAAGAAGTGACTGAAAATGCATGCAAACATGAATGAAAGATTCAACAAACAGATCAACATGCATGTGGGTGAAGCGATTTGTTGATTCAACGAGCGTTCGTGTAAAACAGTTTCATGAATGCGACAGCAATGACATAGCAACAAAAACTGAAACAGGGCTAGGAAAAACTACTATACATGTAAATGATAGAAAGTGTTCAAATAAATCAAGCAAACAACACTCACACAAGTGAATACACAAAAAGCGACAGAAATGCTGAAAAAGATGAGTTGAAGCCACTTACCCATGAATAACTGAGCTGGATGTGTCAAAGAGTCCTGGATGTGCTGTGGGATGTTAGAGCTCCAAGATCTCTGTGAAATAATGAACTATGATGCATCAAATAAATAAGTTTGGGCTCATGACGCGCATGCCAGAAATCTAGGAAAAAGCAACAGTTGGAGGAAAGTTTCTAAAACAACTTTGCATGTAACCTTCAGCTGCTAAAAATAGCTCCCTAAATCATGGGATTCCTTTTTCATGTTTCCTTTTTCTATTCTGGGAAAAGAAAGCTATGCTTGAAAGTCAAGTTTCCTTGGTCCCTGGTGGAACTGGTCAACCGAACTGCTTAAGCATGAAGCTGCTCAACTGCTTGATAAAAATGTGCATTTATGGCTAGGAGGTGGGCTGGTTGCCCAGGAGATTTGTGCAATTTCTAGGTAGAGCATCTGACTTCTGCCTAGATTTGCGCAAATTCTAGGTTGAGCAGCTATCCTGGGGAAAATTGCGCAATTTTCACTGGGAGTGTTGACTGGCAGAATTGCACAATTCGTGAGCTGAGCAAGCTGCCAGATAAGATTGCGCAATTTATAGATGGAAGATTGGTGCCCTCCAGAAATGCACAATTTCTTGGGGGAGTTGCTCAGCCTGCAGCTGGACCAAGTTCGGGTGATCAGCCTGTGAGGGGAATGCATCTGTGATCGACAGGCTACCTTTGTGCGAGAAAAACACTGAAGCTTGTGTACTTGACAAAGCAAGACAAGGTTTGTGAAAGGTTGGTAGGGAGGCTCCAAAACGAAGCTAAGGAAAAATTCTGGAGGGTGGTTGTAGCCACTACAACAATTTCTAAATTTGTAAAGTGTAGCTAATATTAATTTATATTAAAATAAAATTATTTAACAATTATATCTCAACTTTTATTGTTAAAATTAATTAAAATTTGAAAATCAATAACTACACTTTCCCCGACCAAAAAGTGAACAAATTATAATTCATCTTTCCAAATTCACTTTTTAATAAGTTCATATCTTATCTTTACAATGAAAATTGTTATAATAGAAAAAATAACTAATAAATTAAAAATAAATAAAAATTATGTTTTTATTTATCATTCTCCACTATTTTTAAATATATTACAGTCTTAAACTTTAACATTATAATGCACATATGTACATGTAGTATAATAATTATTTATATCCATTTCAATTTCCACTTAGCTATTCATTCATAAATTCAATTTACCGTGGAGTTATTTTTATGAAAAAATCAATTTACCAATAATTATGTGGAGTTAAATTGAGAATTTATTTGGTAATTTGGTAAATATCATATCACTAGTTTATAGTGAGATCACTAGTTTACATAGAAAGATGCATATGAAAAAAATTTATAGTCGAATAAGATCACTAATTTATAAAGGAAATAAATTGGAAATTTCAAAGACCAAACAATTATGATGCACATATGTACACATAGTATAATAATTATTTATATCCATTTGAATCTCTCCCTAGCTATTCATTCAAAAATTCAATTTATCGTGGAGTTATTTTTACCAAAAATTCAATGCTCACCCATCTAACACTTACACATCTAACACTCACCCATCTAAATCTCACTCATCTAATGCTCACACATCTAACGCTCTCACATCCACCCTAAACTGGGTTGTAGAGCGCCTCTCGACACAATTACACAATTTTAACTTACAATGTTATCAATATTCACCAAATTTTAAAGAAAAATTACTAAAAAATTATTTAAAAAACAATCAAGACATAAAAATGAAAAGATAAATTTACAAGGGTTAAAGATGTCAAATTGTAGTTGAACTTACACAAGTTGGATCTAGCTAGAAAATAATGAACAAAAATTACAAGGAAAAAAGAAATAAAATTGATAGAGAAAAGAATGAATGAAATCTATTCATGCACAAAAGAGTGAATTATGAGATAATATAGTTAAATACAATATATTCTACATGGCTAAGATAATATATTAGTGAGTCTAGTAGTGAATTTAGAGAGATATGAGTACACATAATCCTAGTTAATTGGTCATGCATCCATTAGTTAATTGTCTCATTCCAGTGGAGATTATTAAAACTCATGCATGAACTTGTGCAGTTCCTTCTTTGTGATACTAACAAGATTTTATTTCATGATTTCACTTGTCAGTTTAATTGAAGTACATTTAAGTGTATGTTATCTCCATTACCCCCTGAAGCACTACTAGAGAGAACATGATGAATGGGTTTCGACAAAAAGCCATGTAAGTTAGCCATTTTATCATGCATCTAAGTAACATAAAACAACTGCAAGAAGAGGAAAAATGGAAAATCACATGGGAACAAACCCCTCCCCCTCCCCCCCTCAAAATACAATATTGAAAAAGAAATACAACTGCTAGGAAATTATGTCCTTCACCCCAAGGAAATTTCACATAAAGTGAAATTTCTGCCCCATGAAAGTCTTCATGAAGATGTCAACAATTTATTTAGACGTGGGACAATACTAAAATTAAATGGACCCATCATGTACCAATTCTAGAATGTAGTGATTTTGGATCTCGATGTGTTTTGTTTGTTTCCAATGCACTAGATCTATGCAAAATTTGAGTTCTTTGATTGTTTCACCAAATGACAATTGGGTGATGAAATTTGATACCAAGCTTAATGATGCAGTTCTACAATCAAATGCCCTGAATGGAAATATTGATTGCACCTCTATGTTTGGAATATATCGATGATAAAGCAATCATAGATTGATTTTTGTTGGACCAACAAATGAGGTTAGAACCCAAATCGACAACATATCCTACAGTGGACTTGCGATCAATGTTATCGCTAACCCAATATAAATGAGTGTGGCCAATGAGATCCAAAGTACAACTTGTGCATAATGAATCCCATAGTTGATGGTTCACTGGAAATATTTGAATATGTGCTTGGCAGCTTTCCAATGCAGCTCATGTGGATCCTACATGCATCTCGAAACTACACCTATTGCATATGAGAGATCTAGATGAGAGTGAAGGAGATAGAGGAGACTCTCCACAATCTATTTGTACATGATGTAATCAACCGATGGTGTATCCTTTCCATCCTCAAGGTGTGTCCGCGATAAGAAAGGTGTAGCTACTAGCTTATTGTTTCCCATGTAAAAGTGAATTAAGAGATCTCTCACATACTTGGACTAACAAATTTTTATTCCTGAATCAATCTAGTTTATTTCTAATCCAACAAAGAAGTGTAACATACCTAATATCTCATGGAAAACTTGCATACAAATCGGTTTTGGTTGTAGTAATGGCTGAGGTTGAAGTACCTTTGAATAGTAGATCATCTACATAGAGCATTATGAGAAACAAAGAGTGAGACATTCTTAGCATATAAATATTTGGATCAAATTTACATATAATGGAATGTTGAGATAGTAAATAGAAATCCATTTTAACATACCATTCTCTAGGTGTCTCCCCAATGCTATAAAGACTTCTTCAGTCAAAAAAATAAGTGATTTTTTGGCATACCCTTGTGGTTCCTCCATGTACATTTCCTCTTTTGATCACCATGAAAAAATGCATCCTTCACATCCATGTGTTGAACCTCCCACCTTCTTTTTGTGGCAATGGAAAGAGTTAACTGAATATAGTCCATTTTGGCCACTGGAGCAAAGGTTTCATCATAATTGATGCCATGAACCTGTTGAAAGCCTCTTGCCACCAACCATGCTTTATATTTTCTCACAAATCCATCCATTACTTTCACCAATCATGCTTTGTCTCTCCTCACAAGTCCATTCACTTCTTTCTTTGTCCTGTAGACCCACTTGCATTTGATAAGCTTACTATCTAAAGGAAGTGGAAACAAGTCCCAAATTCGGTTCTTAATGAGGGATTTGTACTCCTCATCCATATTTGCTTCTCAGAAAGGATTCCTTGCAACTTCTTCATAAGTTTGACAGTCAAATGCTAGAACCATGTATTGATGCATGGGCATAACTAGTTTTTTAGTTGTGAGTGCATGAGGTGCATCTTCAAATTGAGATCTCATGGTAGGATCATCCAAGAGATCACTCATGAGGCACCACTTCTATGTCGAAAGTGGTTGATAATCATAATATTCACATGCATTCCCATGATATTCTAAATCATCTTTGGAATTTACATATGAAATCTAATCTGAAAGAAAGGTCGCATCATCTCTTAGATCTGGTATAGGAGGAAGCACACTAGTTTTTTCATGTTGTTCCTTAGATGCATGCAGGGAACTTTCTTCAAATTAGACAGTCCTCTCAATGAAAATATTTTCTATTGAAATATATAAGAGTTTATATCCCTTTTTACACCATTTGGGTATCCAACAAAGATGCAATCTTTTCTTTTAGGCTTCAAAGTATTCCTCTTTTCTGAAGGAATGTGGGCCCATGAGTGAGATCTGAAAATGAATACATGTGTTACTTTTGGTTGCATGTCCCTTCATGCTTCAAAATGTGTCTTTAATATAACATATTAGTGAGGAGATCTATTTTGTATGTATGAAGAATAGTTGATTACTTCAACCCACAATTTGTAAAGTAGGGACCTTGCATGCAACATGCAACTGGATATCTCTTTCAAAGATTTGTTCTTCCTCTCAGCTACCCCATTTTGTTGTAGAGTGTAAGGAAACGTGTGTTGCAAATGTATTCTTTCTTTATCACAAAATTGTTGGACATCCTTTTTGACATATTTCCTCCCATTATTTGTATGGAGTATCTTGATGATCTCTCCAAACTACTTTTGTACATGTGCTTTAAAAATATTCAAATACTCAAACACTTCAATTTTGAGTTTGAGAAAGTACACCCATGTGTATCTTGTGTAGTCATCTATGAATGTGAGTATATATCTATATTTGCTTATGGAAGGATTTGGAAATGGCCCCAATATGATCACCATGAACAAGCTCCAAGGAGAGGAAGCAATCCATGTATGCCCCTTCCCAAACTTTTCTTGTGCATGCTTTCCAAGAGCACATCCTTCACAAAATCCATCAAAAAATTCTATAGTAGACATGTCTTTCACCATCCTTTGTTTGCTAACTTATTGCATCATCTGAAATTGAAATGTCCAAATCTTTCTTGCCAAATTCTACTTTCATCATTTTCATGTGTGAGTAATAATGTTTAATCTAATTGAGGAACAAATTCTGCAAAAAGAAAAAGAAAAAAAGAGTACATATGCGACTAATGATTGACCTTAAGAACTACAATTTTTGAATTATCATACATGTCTTATATGCTCACTACCTTACTAGGTAGTGATATCCAGCTCCTTACCCCTGAGAAGCAAAGCCATCTCCCTGTTAAGTGAATGGCCTTTACTCTTCAACAACCAAAAACAGATGCACATGATGTTGATGATTTGTAGGGAAAGCATTGGTTTTCTAATTGTGCCACCACAACAGTGCAGTAAGGCGCCATTTTCTACATTCCGGGCTAACCAAATGAATGAATAAGAATTCACCCCATGCTCAATTCTAATTGAGTCAATTATTAAGGAAATGAAGAACCATCCCCATTCAATTTATGAACAAAAAATCACATTATTTCTCATTTCACTATATGAGGCACTCTTAATCATGGGTTATTTGCAGGGCCCGAGCTAATCGGCCTGCAAAGTACTATGGGTGAGCATCGCTAGAATGAACAGATGTTGTTGAACATAGGTATGCAAAGCATGCATCTCAGAAGTTGGAATGCGAGTGGAAGTAGGGAACAAAAGTGCTCGGTTCCTTCACTATCCCACGCAATCTTAGCATCGGATAGAGGGGAAGGTTGGAACAACATCCCTTTCCGAGATGATGGGCTGGTTTGAATCCCAACCTCATGGATTCTTTCCGATGCAGTAGGCACAGCACCTGCTGAACCAATAGACTCTTGTTTCAAAATAGGGAAAACAAGGAAATCCTCACTTTGATTGAATGAGAGCCGCAAACAAATTAGGTAAGGACAACCCCTTTCAGATCTTCCAGGTAAGGTCGGAGCTTAGAGAGGCCAGATATTTAGGATGGATGCATGGCGTGCTGATAATGGAATGCTCAAGAACTTGTATTTCATGCGAGGTCCCACGCACGTACCCATCAAACGTTGTCAAGTTTGAATTAAAAATAAATAAAAGTAAAAGAATGTGTGGTTTGATAGGTAAACCAGATGTCATTCTTACCTGCAAATCGTCCAAAATGACTTGATAATTCAGTGTATGAATATTTGCCAATTATAATGTGTTATTTTCAAATTACTTTGTTGATACATTAGTACACCTACTTTGTTGATTATTTAGTACATCTCTGTTTAGTTACTATTTACGTTACAACGCTTTTTTTAATAGTGTTTTTTCCCATTTTAATAATGACCGAAATAACTGCTCGATATCCCACGCCCAGTTTTACGACATTAGCCCATAGGTTTCGTCTCTCCGCCTTTATGGATATATATTTTATATCTTATTGAAACTGTGTTTGTGAAATCATACTACTCAATTAAGTCTAACGTTCAGAATTGAAATAAATCCCCCTTTCTATTTTCAACGGGTACACCAAACATATGACAGATTGATGGGCATTTTAAATGGCGCAATCTGATCCAGAAGAAACAAATCTCTGAAGCATTTCCTTTGTTGTTGGTTTGGTAAAACGTAACAGAGTTTGTGAACTCTTCGGTCTAGACCTTTTCAATATACACGTGACTTTGGAGAGCCCATTTTGGCCTGTTGTTGTCTACAGTGCCTCATCCAACAGTTTGTGTTGCTTGTTGAACATTGCATCCACAGATTATATATATGTTGTCGTCAACATCATGAGATATAAAAAATAGGAAAGCTCATGTCTAAATCAGTTCAATGAATTTAAACACAAATACCTTCCTTTCTTCAGTGGTTTCATAGTTGGATTTGGAAACCATAAACCAATCAAAGAAGCCCGTATTAGTTGCTTTAATGACATACGAACATGGTCGAAGCCATTATTATTAATATTAAAGAGCCTGGTCCACATAATCATATATTCCCTCGGATCTGAACAAAGAGAAATGACAAATTTGTAGACCATTATCCACACAACTCCCCACTTTGTGGTTTATCGCTTGCTTTGGTCGAATATATAATTAAGAACATACATTATGTCATTGATACATTTTATAAAAGCAAGAAGTCTGCGCAAAGAGGAAAGCCCATGCTCTAATCATAATTTCATAGCATTTAGGTTGTGTGTATCGGTTAGGAATACAGTTAAAATGTTAGACGTTATTACGAAAGTTCTGTCCAGGTAGAATATGATGTTGATATAATTTGCTATGTATCAAAATGTTGTGCTAGTAATTGCCATTTAGATTTTATTTCATTATTGGCATGGTTGTTGCACACGCAATTGCATAGCAAGAATTCTTAGATTGTTTGTTAGTTTGACAACGAATTAGTAACTTTAGGTAAAATGTAAATTGACAGTCGTATACCGAATAATTAGTTATGTAACGATAGTTGGTGATATAAAACTATCAAATGCCCATGAAATAAAACGCGGAGAATCATTATTGAATAACACATTCAGTTTCTAATTCAGTTTCTTATCTTGGTTATTCTGTTGAGTTTCTTGTTTTTTTCATTATTTCACTTATTCATCCTACAAGTGGTATCAGAGCTCCGAGGGTGGTAGCCTGGGCGTGAAGGACAAATGTTGTCTGCGTTCTGTGCGTTGACGGCTGAGAAAGAACGTGGCTATGCGTTGAAGGACAGCTGTGAGTTGAAGGCAAAGGCGTGAGGTTGAAGGCTGTGCATTCTGTGCGTTGGAGGACCAGCGTGTTTTCTGTGCTGTGAGCGTTGAAAGACCAGCGAATAATCTGCGTGTTGCTGTCCAGGAGCCCATCTCAAAGAGCGCGTGAAAGACTGAGGGGAGGCATTGAAGTGCGTTGAAAGGACCAGCGTGTTTTCTGTGCTGTGACCTCTGACGTGGCTGTACATAAGCCCATACGGTGTGCTCTGCTCTCTGCGTTGTAGAATATGCGTGCTGAATGTCCAGAGGTGTGCTAAATGTCCAGAGGTGACTTGAAGCTGCGTTGAAGACGTTGCAGTTCAGCCTGCGTAGTGGAGTTGCAGTTCAGCAAGGAACGCAGAGCACTGTCCAGCGAGAAACGCAGAGCTAGTTTGCTACGTGACTGTGTGAAGAGTTGCAGTTCAGCAAGGAACGCAGAGCCAGATTGCTACGTGACTGAGCCGAAGTTGTTGTTAAAATCCGGGTATTTTTTTTAAAGAAATTTTGTTTCAGAAAGTTTTTTGAATAAAGGGGTGAATGTGAGAATTTGAAGAGAAGAAGACAGGTTTTTTTTTTCTTTGAGGAAAGGAGAAAAGAAAAGTTTTTTTAAAAAAGGGTTTTTTTTTAATCGAAAAAACAAAGGTTTTTTCCTGGAAAAATTATTCAGCAATTTTTTAAAAAAAATGAAGTAGGGAGAGTTAAAACTTGGAAATCCTTTGTTGGCATTGGAAATTTTTTTTTGGAAGAAGAAAATTGATTTTTTTTTCTAAAACCCTAGACTGAAGATTGAAAGTCTTAGAAAATGGCCAAGATGTTGAATGCAAAATTCGAGGTGGAGAAATTCACCGGAAAGAGCAATTTTTCTCTTTGGAAACTGAAGGTTAAGGATCCGCTTGTGCAACAAGGGTTGCACAAGGCATTGGATGGGGCAACTAAGAAACCTGCAACCATGACTACTTTAGACTGGGAGGACTTGGATGCCCGAGCTCTCAGTACCATCCGCTTATGCCTAGCGGATGAAGTTCTCTTCAACATTGTTGAAGAGACTACGACGTCAGGATTGTGGGAAAAACTTGAAAACCTCTATATGACAAAATCATTAACCAACAGAATTTATCTAAAACGACAGTTATACAGTCTTCGAATGAAAGAAGGTTCAAGCGTTGCAGAACATTTGAATATTTTTAATACACTAATTTGTCAATTAACAGATATGGAAGTCAAAATACAGGAAGAAGATAAAGCCATAACCTTGTTGTGTTCTCTGCCTGAATCATGGGATCACTTCGTAACTTCAATCAGCTTCAGCTCTGCTGATTCTTTGAAGTTTGAATCAGTCATGGGAGCTCTTCTGTCTGAAGAAGTACGAAGGAAATCCAACACTGAAACAGCTGCATCAGAAGCCATGGTCATTAGAGGACGCTCAAAAGAAAGAGGAGAAAAACCAAGGGGGTTTTCCAGGTCAAAATCGAAGGGCAAGAAGTGTAAGGCAAAATGTTGGAACTGCGGTAAATTTGGACACTTGAAGAAGGATTGTTGGAAACGGAAGGAATCCGAAAACCCAAAGAACGAAGCGAATTAGGTCGATTCAGGTATGATAGACGAAGTTTTATTTGCTGAAGAATTATGTATGGTAGACGAAACTTCACCTGAATGTAATGTCTCTCAGGATTTTGATAGCTGGCTGTTAGACTCTGGTGCTTCGCATCACATGTGCCCACATAGAAATTGGTTTACTTCGTATAAAAATGTAAACGGTAGTTCTGTGTTTATGGGTAACAATGTGTCATGTCAGACTGTTGGGATGGGAGATATCAGGATTAAGATGTATGATAACACAGTTAGGTCATTAACTAGTGTTAGACATGTACCTAATTTGAAGAAAAATTTAATCTCTTTGGGAGTGTTGGATTCAGATGGTTATAAGTTTACAGGTCAAGATGACGTCTTGAAAGTCTTTAAAGGAGCCCTTGTGGTTATGAAGGCAGAAAAGGTCGAAAATCTTTACAGGTTAAGAGGAAGTACTCAGATCAGTGAAGCAGCGGTTGCGTCAGAAAAGGAAGAAGCAGGTACTCATCTATGGCATTAGCGTTTGGGTCATATGAGCGAGAAAGGTCTTCAAATATTGATGAAACGTAAATCTCTTTCCGGTCTGAAATCCTTAAATTTAGATTTCTGTAAACATTGTGTGTATGGCAAACAGTGTAAACAGAGATTTAAAGTTGGAATTCATAATAGTAAAGATGTTTTAGACTACATTCATTCTGATCTGTGGGGGCCTTCCCCTGTTGTGTCATATGGAGGTGCATTGTATTTTTTAACGTTCATTGATGATTACTCCCGTAGAGTTTGGGTCTATATGCTAAAAAGGAAAGCTGATGTATTAAATGTCTTTAAACAATTTAAAGTAATGGTAGAGAAAAGAACAGGCAAATCTATTAAATGTCTAAGAACTGACAATGGTGGTGAGTTCACTTCTGTTGAATTTGAACAATACTGTAAGGATGAGGGCATTGTTAGACACAAAACTGTTGTTTATACTCCTCAGCAAAATGGTGTTGCTGAGCGTATGAATCAGACTCTTATGGAAAGAGCCAGAAGCATGATCATCAATGCTAACTTGCAAAAGGAGTTGTGGGCAGAAGCAGTATCTACTGCTTGTTATTTAGTTAATAGATCACCTTCAGTAGCAATTGATTGTAAAATTCCTGAAGAAGTTTGGACAGGTCAGTCTTGTGACTATTCTCATTTGAGGATATTTGGCTATGATGCTTATTCTCTTATTCCGAAAAATCAACGTTCAAAATTAGATCCAAAGTCGAAATGTTATGTCTTTGTTGGGTATGACTATGCAGTGAAAGGATATAGGTTGTGGAATCCTACATTGCGGAAGATAGCCATTAGTAGAGATGTAACATTTGATGAATCCTCTTTGTTAAAATCAAATGTTGAAAGAATTGAACAGGAACAGGTATCGGCGAGTCAACGAGTTCAGTTGGAGGCTAGACCTTTCGGTGACAGTCGAAAGGAAGGAGAGACTTCTGGAGAAAAAGGTGTTGAAGACACAAAGGAAGTCGTTGAAGCTTTTGAACCAGTGCAAGTTTCTGAACTAGTTCAGCAACCAGTCGCTCTGAGAAGGTCTACAAGGGAAAGGAAAACTCCCAAAAGGTATGAAGATTTTGCTTCATCTTTTGCTTTGATTACTGAAGATGGGGAACCTTCTTGTTATCAGGAAGCAGTAGATGATACAGATAGCGAGAAATGGAAAATGGCTATGGAAGAAGAAATGGACTCCTTAGCCAAGAACAATACCTAGGATCTTGTAGAGCTTCCTGAAGGGAGAAGTGTTGTTGGATGTAAGTGGGTCTTCAAGCTGAAACGGAAAGTTGATGGTAGTATTGAAAGGTATAAGGCGCGACTGGTAGCGAAAGGGTATTCTCAGGTTGAAGGTATAGACTTTCATGAGATTTTTTCTCCAGTTGTAAAACTTGTTTCTATACGTACTGTGTTGGCACTAACTGTGTTGCTTAATCTTGAGTTAGAACAGTTAGATGTTAAAACAACTTTTCTACATGGTGATTTGAACGAAGAGATATATATGGAACAACCAGAAGGTTTTGTACAAGGTCACAGCAGAAGATTAGTTTGCAAGCTCAGGAAATCATTGTATGGTCTGAGGCAGTCTCCCAGACAATGGTACAAGAAGTTGGATTCCTTCATGGTGAGCCAAAACTTTATAAGAAGTGAGTATGATCATTGTGTGTACTTCAAAAGTTTCAATGGCATATTCATTATCTTAGCTTTGTATGTTGACGATATGCTTATTGCAAGAAAAAGCATGGAAGAAATCAACAGGTTAAATGCTCAACTCTCTAGGACGTTTGATATGAAGGATCTTGGAGCAACAAAACATATCTTGGGCATGGAGATACACAGAGACAGAAAAAATGGTAAGCTTTGGTTATCACAGTAGAAGTATGTGGAGAAGGTACTTGAAAAGTTCTCTATGAATAATGTGAAACCTGTTAATGTTCCTCTAGCTTCCCATTTTAAGCTTTCTTCAGTTTTGAGTCCTAGAGCTGATGAAGAAAAGCAGTATATGTCTCATGTACCATATGAAAATGCGGTAGGCAACTTAATGTATGCGATGGTATCTACAAGACCTGACATTTCACATGCAGTTGGAGTTGTCAGCAGGTTCATGGCACATCCAGGTAAAGAACATTGGCAAGCAGTGAAATGGGTGCTTCGATATCTAAGAGACACAAGTGATCATTGCATCGTCTTTAATGGTAGTGAAGGATCAGTCTGCGGATATGTAGATGCTGACTATGCTGGTGATTTGGACAAAAGAAGATCTACTACAGGTTACGTCTTTACTCTTGCAGGTGGAGCAATTAGTTGGATGTCAAAGCTTCAAGACACGGTTGCATTGTCCACTACCGAAGCCGAATATATTGCTGCTTCAGATGCTAGTAAAGAAGCAATCTTGTTAAAAGGTCTGCTCGATGAAATTGGAAGAACGCAGGAGAAAGTGAATGTACTTTGTGACAGTCAAAGTGCTATTGACTTGGCTACAAACCCTGCCTATCACAACAGAACCAAGCACATTGATGTAAGGTATCATTTTCTGAGACATGTGATCTATGGCGGAAAAGTAGCTTTTAAAAAGGTCCATACACGAGAAAATTTTGCAGACATATTCACAAAGCCAGTTACAGTAGAGAAGCTGCGGTGGTGTTTAGCTTCTCTTGGCTTGCAGGAAAGGTGATGAATGGGAAAATTGTTGTCAAGGTGGAGTTTGTTAGTTTGACAACGAATTAGTAACTTTAGGTAAAATGTAAATAGACAGTTGTATACCGAATAATTAGTTATGTAACGATAGTTGGTGATATAAAACTATCAAATGCCCATGAAATAAAATGCGGAGAATCATTAATGAATAACACATTCAGTTTCTAATTCAGTTTCTTATCTTGGTTATTCTGTTGAGTTTCTTGTTTTCTTCATTATTTCACTTATTCATCCTACATTGTTGAGTGTTTTTAGTTTTAAATAATTATTTTAAGCCTTTGCCCAATAAATTTCAGTGTAATACAAATGTTTGCAGTACAGTTTTGATGATTTTAACAAAGGCACAATTTTTATCTCTCCAATTTGGAACTTATTTCAAGTTGTCTTCGTAACAAATTTATTGGGTGACAATTGCCATTTCAGAGTAAGTTAATCACTTAGAAAAGGAATCACTTGAGTGCATGAGTGTACAAGAAAAAATCCAAGAATAAATTGACTAAGGTCTGCAACTGAAATACTATCATTCTCTATGTGATCATCATATGCTCAGATACAAAAAGCAAAATGAAAATATAGCAAAATATCATATTATAGATATATCTATAATGTAGGAATAGTGCCACGATGTGGAATCTTGGTTGAATGTAGCCTAGTGAATGACCCCAAGAGTTGATGAAATGCTTCTTTTTTAGAGTAAATCAGCCATGATATTACGCTCCTTGTACATATGATTAAAATCAATGTGCTAGAATGATCCTATCAAGATGAGGATGCCCTTCATCCAATAGAACAGAAAAAGAGGTTGAAGACATGAGAGTCCTTTGAAAACATGAATGTAGTTACCTATTGACATTGAACAATGTGACATGGGAGAATAACTTAAATGCAAGTTATCGGATGCCCTTCATCCGACAGAACAGAAAAAGAGGTTGAAAACATGAGAGTCCCTTGAAAACATGAATGTAGTTACCTATTGACCTTGAACAATGTGACATGGGAGAATAGCTTAAATGAAGGTTACAGAGTTGTTGCTTCAATTCATATGCCATTTTTCATTTTCTTTGATACATCGTTCATTAGGTCTTTCTTACATCCAAACACATGCCCTTTTAGCATCAACAGGAATGGATTTGGGTTATGACATCAACAGGAAATTGGAATGAATCTGGATAAGTGTAACCTATATTTTGCATTATGAATTACAATGTTTTCTTTTTCATGTAACAGTTGATAGTAGGCACTACTACAAAAGGGTCAAGAAATGTTGCATGTAAATATTCCATGGATGACTGAGATGAAGCATAAAAACTGATTATGAAATTCTTTTTAAACTGGAAAAGCTCAACCCTATTCCAGGAATCTTCACTAGGTCCTTACAAATTTTCAACCAACCAATTCATGACACTCTTTTGGTTTTATACTTCAGTTCATGATCCATGCATCTTTTTGTTGTGAAGGGTGTGAAGGGGGTGTAGGAGCTACCTCTAGCATCTCGAGATATTATAGAGTCCACATATTATCATGGAAACACAACACTATATGTGCCAGCTTACAATGGTCACTTTGTCATTGTTTAGAAATTTTGATTATCTTTTCTAGCGCTTCTACATTATGAGAACACTCTCTTACACATGGTTGTAGTTGGATTTATAGCTTTTTACTTGATAAGCAAATGGATCTTATGAGAAATTTAGTGGACATTTAATCTCAGATGTAGCAAGGAAGAATTATAATGAATAAAATGCTTTTGGAATTACTATGGTGATATGACAAAAATGAATTTTTTTGTTGATGTACGGGAATGGTATCCTACTATGTATTATAACATCATAGCATCAAAGCAATTGCTTAAGAAGTTAGCATCATAATTAGGTGGAAAAGAGGTGCGATATTGCGCTGATTCTTTAAGAAATGCACTCATCAGATAAAGTGGCATTGGAAACTTGTGTTTATCAAAGTTTTCAATGGTTCAAAAGCATGCTAACGTGTAACTTGTGCATAATGCAAATTATACTATATCATATTTTCAAAAATAATAATCATGTGTCATTAACATGAATGGTTAACACAGATTCCAAACCTGCATGACTGAAAGTGAAACAAAAAAATAGAAAAATATTGTATAACCTGATTGACAATATTAGTATACGCTGGAGGGTTGTTAACAGATTCCAAACCTGCATTACTGAAAGTGAAAAAAAAAATAGAGAAATATTGTATAACCTGCTTGACAATATTAGTATACGCTGGAGGGTTGTTTATGACATAGTTGCGATAGATTCGGTGGTTTTTTCCTTGTTTAGAACCTCACATAACTCTTTTCGATGGATGTTATAACTCATATATCTACTTCTCACAGTAGATATAACCTTTGAAAGCTCCCACTTCAACCTGTGCAGCTTTATAAGCTGGGGGTTTAATAAGACCAAGCGATTCTAACACCAAATGATGCCCCTCCACTTCCTTCCTACTCGTTATTGTTTTATTTTGAAAATGGGAAACTTATAAAGATTATAGTTTAAACCTGAACTTTTCATGCACGTGGTTTATCTAACCATTCATGCACTCAAATCCGACAATCCACTCATCCTCTAGTTTGAGTAGGGGATAATGATTTGATCTCAACATCCCATACTTGGAAACATCTCCATTGGTGGGTGGTGATTTGTTGTTTAAAAACCATTTTTTTTAATTTCAAATTATTGTTTCAAAACCATTTTTTTAAATTTCCCCATCAAGTCAATTTTATTAGGCTATCAATTTCTGAAATAGTATGATTACGCATCAAAGTGAATGCCCATTATGGTAATTGTGATGGGTGATACAAGACCTCTCTAATTGACTCAAAGTCATACGTGATGATGCATCACATGTATTCAATTATGCAATCTCAGTATTTTGTATTGAACTAGTTTTCTAGAAGCCTATATTACTTTGATTTTAGTTGCAGTGTTTTTGACTTCATGAAGAGGCTTATAATCAGGGTAGCGCGACATAAAGTGCGAGCCACCACTCCGGGGAATAGCTTAGCTAATTTATTCCATGTGTGTTTGTAAAAATTATATATAGCCGTTGAATGAAACACTGGAACAGAGTATGCGAGTGGCATTAGAAGATTATTATTTAGCAGTTTTGACAGTAACATATTCTTTATTGACTTCATTTATTTGTTCAAAGGTTCTTGAAATGTTAATACATTAAGAACGATGATAAAAGTCGGTTAGTAAATGTTGATTTATTTTTTATTTTTTACCAATACAGATGAGAGAGTGGGATAAAAAATTAAATAGATTAAATAATAGGAAACACAACCATTATGGAACTTAAAAACGAAAGAGAATCATTATTGTTTGTATTGATGCGTCGATAAATATTGTAGAAACTCGTTGACTAGTTTTAACGGCAGTGCACACTGCGTTGAAGTCGTGAAAGAGCAAATGTAAGTAATTATTAAAAAAAAAATTAATAAACATTTGGGTTAAAGGTGGATTTTTTTGATAAGTAATTATTTAGTTATATAAATCATCAATTCAATTTTTGGTTTAAGTTAAATATAACTTAATTAAATTAAAAAATAATAAAAATAAAGATTTCATCACAAAAATAAAACAACTAATAAAATGATGTATTGTCAAATGTCATTACCAAAAATTAAGAATGTTTATTTTTATTAGTATTAAAATATGTTTTTAATATAATAATAAGTCATGTGAAATTGAAAATATGGAGAAAAACTATAATTCATAAAAATGGAAATATTAGAATAAGGAAAAATAAAATAAAAAATTTAAATTTAAATAAAAAGGAAATAAAACTAAAAACAAAAAATTAGTAATTAATAGAAATGAAAGTTACTAAAGAGCCCATAATAAGAAGTCAACCAATCACTTTACAAATAAATAAATTTAACTACTAATAAAAAATAACAAAAAATAAAATTTTCAATGTTAAACTATGGTTAAGTGGCATAAATTTTTGGTCAAAGACAAACTGATACGTAGTCAAAGAAAAACTAAATGCGTAATACCATGCTTGCCACACTTATAATAAGAATAAAAACTTCATATATTATTGAAAAAACTTACCATATTGTACATTCTTTTTTCTTGTAAGCTAGTTGATAGCATGTTTATAAAAAAAAAACTAATCTAGGAGTGCAGAGCTCTAACCAACTATCTCAAGATATCTCAAGATAGCATTTCAGTATTAAGACTCTTTACATTTCCGGTGTTACATACCAAATTGACCCATGGGTTTTCCCTTTTACCCTTTTTCTTTCTTACATGAGTCCAGCGTCCAGAGCTATTAGACATAACTGAAGGTGGAGTTGTTTCCACGATATTTTGAGAAAACTCAAAAGTTGATGACCCTTCTCTAACTATTATTTCTTTCTCATTGTCTGAGTGATCAAGCTGATGGGTATATTTTTTCCCACTAATTTTCATTATTGTCATTGTTGAATCCTTATCATTGATCTTTATGTTGGCATTATGGCTAATATGTAGTTCTTGATGGAAACCTGCTTCATAAAGATGCCAACATAATGATTATGGAACTCATGCAGATTGGTACAAATATTATAGATGATATGAATAGAGGAATGGCAGTTCAGTTACATATGGATGACAAAAGTTAAGTTTGAGAAAGTATATGCGGCTGTGAAGAAAGGTCAGGTACATACGCAGGTCTTGTGAGTAAAAGTCGTGTACAGAATTTGAACCATGGAAATATGGATACTAGGGGTCATTACAATGGTATTGGCATATAGTAATTGGATTGGCAATGTTCATTTGATCTTGTCAACAAATACTAATGTATTTACCAAAGGATTTACCTAAGGTATTGGCTAAGAAAAAATATATAAGGAGATGGAGATCAAGATGACATTGGTGCAAGTAATGGGTTGTTTATGTGTAATCTAATATGGAATAGGTGTGTACCAAGGAGAAAGGAGATGACTCAAATATGATAGATATAATAGTGTAGTGAAGATTACTTAATATATATATATTTTTATTTGTTTATGCTTGTAGATAACGATGATAGATCTGTGGTGATAATGATTCTCTGATATGAATGTGTGATAGTGAAGTTTGTGCAATATGTGTTGTGGTTGCAATGAAAGTATGTTTCAGTAATTTCAGATCTGTATGCAGGTTTATTTCTAAATAGTTGCGTATATACACAGATCTGTTTCTGGGTAGTCATGTATATATTCTGAGATATGTTTTTCAGTATGTTGAGATTTGTAGATGCGTGTTGCACATAATAAGTGTGCATATACACTGGTCTACTTAATAGCAGCTGTGTATATATTCTGAGTTAGATCTTGCCAGGGTTTGCAAAGCTATTTGATGATGAGTTTTGTTATATTGGTTGTTTTTTGTCAATGATGTCTCGATCTAGATGGTTTATATCTGTTGTGGTTTGCAATGGTTGATTTAGTGTTTAGTGGGATGATGTTACAATGCTTCAATGATCATATTTCAGATTCAATATTCAATTTGGTTTGGGCTTATTGTTGATGTGGGTTCAGTATGAAAATATGATGAAAGGTTTCCTACACATTGTTTGATGATTTATAGGTGGATCCAGTATGAAATATTTTGAAACGTGGTCCACGAGAGGTGTTGAGGGTTGCAACCTTCAGTGAGGAATTGAGAGCTTCCTTCCAGTGGTAGTTGGTAAACTTGTTCAAGGGGTAGGTGCTCCCTTCCGGTAGGAGCCAGTAAACAAGATTTGGGGGTTGTAGCTCCCTTCCAGTGGGTGTTGGAGAACGAGTGGAGGTTGTAGCCTCCCGAAGGTGGTTGCTTGCATGCTAATAAAAGTTTGCGCCAATACAAGATGTAATGAAGTTTTCCTTTATAATAAAAGAAGAATATAGAGATGACGACAACGGTGGTTTTATCCCACATCGGGTTTCCACATAAAATCCTGGTATTTTATGTATGTTGCTTATGTGATTTGATTTATTTGTTCTTTACTGCATTTTGGATGGTGAATGAATTAATAATACAATGGTTAAGATAACTCACTGATGAAAGATATACCAAATTAAGTAAACTGAATATACATTGTTTTCATTCAGTATAGTCGCATACGTACATTGGTTGAATAACAATAGTGTACAAAATTCAGAACATAGAATTGAAATTTTAAAGTGAATTAAAAGTATTGATTCACCCCCTCACCCCCTTTAAGTAATTTTACTAACAATTGGTATTAGAGCAAGTCCCTCAAAAGAAGCTTGATTTCTTAAAGGGAGATCCATCAATATGAGCAGTCAAGAGGGAGTATCTTCTATCAAGCCACCCTTTTTTATTGGAAATAACCTTATATTTTGGAAAATATGAACAAGAGCATATTTGTAAGCACTAGGACATGATGTATGGGCAATTCTCGGAGGTGGATATCAATACCCATCCTCCATTCCCACAGATAATGTAGGGAAGAAATAGTATGAGATCAATGTAAAGGTTGTAAATGCTATCTTAGGAAGTTTGGTTGAATATGAGTTTGTGAAAGTCATGCAACTAAACATCGCAAAGTAAATATGGGATAAGCTTCTCCAAAGTTATGAAGGTGACACTAAGGTAAAAAGTGCTAAACTTCAAACATATAGAATTCAATATTAGACTCTTAGAATGCATGACGATGAAAGTATTGCAAGCTTTTTCCTCGGAGTAGACGAGATTTTCAACTCAATGAAAATTTCTTGGTGATGAAATAAATGATGCTACTGTTGTTGAAAAGGTTTTTAGACCAATAACCCCAAAGTTCGATTCCCGAGTCTCTGCCATTGAAGAAACACAAAATTTGAAGAATCTCACTATAGAACATCTCCATGGAATCTTGACAACTTTTGAGATGAGAAAAAGGGATACATTGTGTCAAAGAAGTAGCATTCAAAGCTACACACAAAGGGAAAGAAAAGGAAAAGCCTAAATATACAAGCTACATTTCAGATGAAGAAGAAGTGAATTTCATGAGAAAGTTGCAAGTGAGATTTGGTAAATTCAAAGGTAAAATTCCCTTTAAATGTTTTTCTTGTGGAAGTGTAGGTCACTATGCATCCAATGTCAATATAAAGAAAATCATGAAAAAGGAAGGATGTTGACAAGAAAAATGCCAAAAAGAATTTTTTTGCCAAGAGTTTTTTTTATTCTAATGAAGATAGCCAAATCACATCTGATGATCAAGAAGGTTCAAATTCATATTTTAGCAGTTGTTACCATATACTTATGGCTCTTGAAGATCAATCAACTAGTGAATTAGATAGTTGTAAAGAAGATGACTTAATGGAAACATTAAATGAAATTGAGAGACTCGGAAATGCAAACAAAGAATTGAAAATAAAAGAAAGTAGTATGGTCAAGAAAATAAGCATGTTAAGGATTCATTTATAAGAATCCAATAGAAGAACAAAGGTCTTAACAAAACAACTTCAAGAAAAGGAAAAACATTGTGAAAAATTAGAATCAGAAGTTGTAATTTTAAGGAAATATTATGAGAAAATCAACAAATGGGTAAAGACATCTGAATCACTAGAGAATATTATCAATGAAAAATGCTCTCCTCTAATCAAAACAAGCATTGGATATAATCACATGGCTTCATATACACAATGTAATGTTTTTCAAAACAAAACTAAATCAAGTCACACACCTGAAAAGCAATCTCCCAGTTCAAAGTCAAGACCTATCCCTAGGAATAAAGGATGTTTTCATGGATATTGTTTTTCTTGTAACTCATTTGGGCATAAGGTCACTAATTTCAGGTCAAGCATTTGGAATGGAAGCAAAATATGGGATAAGTTCCACAAGTTCGAGCACATGATTAGAAATTGAAAGCAAATTTGGAGGAAGAATGAACATCGGTTAGAGGATAATGTCCCTTTGGTGGTCCATTTTTCCTAAAAGTATAATTCTAACAATTACTACAAAGGTGAATGTGAGGTATATAACCTCATGGAGAACATGTGATGATTATCAGGTCCACAAGATCAATGGTGTATGATCTCATGGGGGAGAAATGCATATGTATCTTAATAATGATTCCCTATACTGTTTTGATGAGTATATTACTGGCATTGTATATGATGAAGTAACAATGAATAGGAACAAACATGTCATGTTCAAGGGGAGTTGTGGTCATGAAAAATCAACATTTTACATTACGTACGCGTTTCTCATGAAGGACAGTCGCGTGTATATGCAATTTTTGACTTAGACAGTCACGTATAGTTTCTCATGGTCATAAATGAATGACACAAACTCAAGGGGAGCTTATTATATACTTCTGTCAGTTCATAGTTGACATTCTGGTTCTGATATTGAATTGTTGCAGACTGTTAATACTTCCCATAAACTACTTAGAAATGATGATTGATTCATGATAAGGTTATGAGTTGATCTTATATTGTTGTTGTTGAAATGGTTCTTTGGTGCATTGGTTGGTTGATGAGATGGATGTGATCAGAGTAGATGGTGAGAAGTTAGCATAGGTTCAAGGGGAGCATTTGTTATGCTTCTAATAGTGCATTTCTCGCATTATGTTTTCTTAAGAACTTCTTGTTGCATGATGTCTTTCACTTGGTTAAGTTGGTTTGAAGATGTTGATGATGTTGTCGATCAGTTATATGGTTTGTGATGTTGAAGTTTCTATTTGTGTGAACATATGTTATTGATGCATGTACATGCTGCCTATAGTGTTTGATATTGTTGCTTAAGGAATTTGGCTCTTCCCATATGTGGATAGAGTGTGTTGACATTGATGAAATCAGGTCAATGGGATGTGTTGTTGATAGAGCTTAATTGAAAAATCTTATGCCTTTTCTACAATTGAATAGTGATGTTTGGATTTGCATACTTGGTCACATATTGACGTTATTGGAGAGATTGATTATTCATTGTCTTATCTTACAAAACTTCTTGATGATGAGGATGTTCATGTTGTTGCCATTATGAAATTTATATTTTTGCTATTAGATGATTATGTTGTTGATTCCTATACAATGAATGATTGATGACTATCATGGTCTTGCTACCTCACTGTTGAGGTCCCCACTTTGGGTTCTAAATGACATATATGTCTCTTGATGTAAAGGTTATGAAAAGACCCATGTTGTAAGTCATTGTAAAATTCAATCATGATTGGGTTATTGGGATCAATTCATGTCATGTATGTAATCTCATTATGTTGGGAAATTTATTTAAATTTTGGTTCCAATATGTAAACCCAATATGTTGGGTGTCTAATGTAATCATGATTCATTGGTGATAGCAAAAGTCATATTTTGTTGAGTCATAAAATCTTGTAATCTTTTGAAATACCTTCAGTAGATTCAACATATGCTCAAGGGGATCAGGGTCAGTATGCAGATTACATTATTCATATTTAGCATATCATACCTTTAGCGATCAACACTACAAGGGAAGTACTTCATTCAGCCTAGTTCAAATGTTTTTCCTTTATGTCAAAGGGGGAGAGAATACTTGGTGTTTGTAGAGATGTTTGGAGAGAAGACTTGGTGTTTGTAAGTGTGTTTGCATATGTATACAGATGGTGTCTAAACACCAAAGTGGTTGCCATAAAATACAAACAGGGATATTGTTGGCATTATACTAATATGTTGTCTTTGATGGAAACCTGCATCATAAATATGTCAATATGATGATTATTGAACTCATGCATATTGTTACAGATTCTACAGATGAAATGAACAGAGGAATGGAAGTTCAGTTACAAATGGATGGAAAAAATGAAGTTTGAGAAAGTATACATTGTTCCTGTAAATAAAGGTCACGTACATACACAGGTCTTGTGAGTAAAATTCGTGTACAAAATTTGAACCATGGAAATTTGGATATTAGGGTTCATTACCAAAATTGAATGACAAATAAAAGATCTCTCAGAGTAGTTGTACCAAATACATATGGTTGTTGTACTGGATAACTAGAGTGTATGTACTGTATGGGTTTGCTCCTTGTATTGAATGTTGTGAATAAATGATTGCTATGTTGCATCGTCTCCTCCTACAGAGGTTAATGGGATTATGAGTTGTGAAGTTGTTGCAGGGTTTAATTTTTTTGTGTTTATTTATAAGAATTTGGTAATAATGTTTTGTTACTGAATTGTAGTGTTAGGTTGTTTAAAATGTATTTTTTAATATTTAAGTTGTGAAAAACATATATAACATTTGCATTATGTATATTTTATAGTTTAAAATTATGATCCCAACAAATATTTGGATTAAAAAATATGTTTAGAAAAAGGAAGACTTAAACCACACCTTATGTAAAATTAACATTCTAATATTTCCGTCCATGAGGTAGAATAGACGACGATGTGGTGTACTATTAAGTCACTCTGTTATGTGTAGGTCACTGGTTCGAAACTCGATGGGAAAAAATCCAATCATGTTAAGGGATGGTGTGGCCTAGGCGGGGTGCGATCCCTTTGTGATTTTGATGGCATAGATGCCTTTGGGTCGTCGTTTCTCAATCCTAAAGTGAAACTGAAACAACTTGACAAATAAAAAAACATTCTAACTCTTCTACGTTTTAGCCTCTCTTGAATTGCTTTGGAAAAAATAATGATGTCTAAAGGTAGTTGAAATATTTAATTATGTAATCTAATGTCAATATATGGAATTATTAGTTGAAATATTCAAGTATGTAATCTAATCTCAATATATGGCATTATTTTTGGATTGTCCAAAAGAACATTGCATAGAAGTTTTCCTTGTGGTGATTCTTGAGCTTTGTATGCAGATTCATATCATAATGACACCTACTTTGCAATTATTAGTTGAAATATTCAAGTATAATTTCAATATATGGTATTATTTTTGGATTGTCCAAAAGAACATTGCATAGAAATTTTCCTTGTGGTGATTCTTGAGCTTTTTATGCATAGTCATATCATAATGACATCTACTTTGGAATTATTAGTTGAAATATTCAAGTATGTAATCTAATATCAATATATGGAATTATTTTTGGATTTTCCAAAAGAACACTGCACAGAAATTTTCCTTGTGGTGATTCTTGAGCTTTGTATGGAGAGTCATATCATAATGACATCTTACAAAAAAATAAGTTTAAAATTATAAGAAGGGTACAATATAATTGTTTTACATTTTGGTTTATTAGTTGAAATATGGAGATATAAGTTTTTGTTGTTTAAATTATGTTTTTGAATGTATAAATATATTTAACATTTTTAATAATTCATAAAGAAATTATGTAGATCAGCCTAGATCAATCTTAACTTTGGATCCATCAAGAGTCGAGAGGGATCAAATCTCTAGAGGTGCAAACCTGTTTTTTTTAGTGCAAAACTTGAGAAAAGGTTTGCACCTCGAGATATTTGATCCCTCTTGACACTTGATAGATCTGGACTTAAGATGGATCTAGGCTCATTTCAGTCATGTGCGGTGACAAAAAGATATGTTGAAAATATAGTTAATTTTCTCATATAGCAATGTTGATTTCCTTCTCCTAGATTTTATCTTTGTTGTGCATTTTCTTCTATTCTTTGTTCTATCTTTCTTTGTTGATATGCTCTTTGATATCTATTTCATGTTTTCTTCTCTATTCTTTTTGTTGTGCACTTGTTATTTTTAGTTCCTTTCTCTACTCATCATATTCTTTAGTTGTCATTTCTAGTGTTTTTATCTGTTCTTCATGCTCCTTAGTTGTCACTTCCTCATGTTTTTCTATTGATTTCCTATTTATTGTGCATATTCTTCCATTCTTTGTTGTTTACTTCTTTCTCTATATACTCTTTGATGTTGTCTATGATGTTCTCTTCTCTCTTCTTCTTTTTTTACACTTGTAATTTCTAGTGCCTTTATTTGGTCTTCATGCTCTTCATTTGTCATATCCTCTAGATTTTTTTGTTGATTTTCTCTCTGTTGTGCACTTTCTTCTATTCTTTGTTATGTATTTCTTTATCTATATGCTCTTTGACGTTGTGTATGACATTCTCTTCTCTCTTCTTCTTCTTGTACACTTGTCATTTATAGTGCCTTTATTTGGTCATCATGCTATTAGTTTGTCATATCCTCTAAAATTTTTTGTTGATTTTCTCTTTGTTATGCATTTTCTTCTCTTCTTTGTTGCGCCTTTCTTTCTCCATATGCTCTTTGATGTTGTCTATGACGTTCTCTTCTCTCTTCTCCTTCTTGTACACTTGTTACTTCTAGTGTCTTTATTTGGTCTTCATGCTCTTCGTTTGTCATATCCTTTAGATTTTCTTGTTGATTTTCTCTTTGTTGTGCATTTTCTTATATTTTTTGTCACGCCTTTCTTTCTCTATATGCTCTTTGATGTTGTCTATGACGTTCTCTTCTCTCTTCTTCTTCTTGTACACTTGTCACTATTCTTTGTTGTGCATTTTCTTCTATTCTTTATTGTGTCTTTCTTTGTTGATATGCTCTTTGATATTCTCTTTGACGTTCTCTTCTCTCTTCTTCTTGTGTAGTTGTCCTTTCTGGTGATTTTCTTTGTCGACTTGTGCTGACTTGTTCTTCATGTTCTTCAATTGTCACTGATTGCACCTTTCTTTGTTCATATATTCCTTGATATTCTCTTTGATATGTTTGATTATTTTCTCTTTGTTCTTCACTTTTACTTTTTCTTCTATCTTCTCTCTTTTCATCATACATTTCTTCTAAATTTTCCATTTGTCATTATTATTGTTGCCTAACACGTTTATGTGTCTGTCTTCTTATATCATCAACATGCACATTATCCATCTCATTTTTATGAGAGGATATGGTAAAGTAAATTATTGTAACATATAAATCAATGCATTGTCACAAATAATTATATTTTTAATATCCACTAAAATCAATTTTTAAATCCATACATTTAACTTAGAAACAACATAATGTTGAAATCAATGCATTTAATTAAGATGATAAATATTTCTAAAAAATTTAGAAATCATCATAATGCTGAAATCAATGCATTTAATTTAGATGTTAAATATTTTTTAAAGATTTAGAAAACAACATAACGCTGAAATCAATGCATTTAATTTAGATGTTAAATATTTATAAAAGATTTAGAAAATAACATAATATTGAAATCAATGCAATTAATTTAGATGTTAAATATTTCTAAAAGATTTAGGAAGCACCGATATCATGAACCAATAACCACAAAGAAAAAGATAGAGAGAGGGAGGAATAGAGGGAGAGGAGAAAATAAAATCATAATACCATGGGTCATTTATGATTTTGATTATTATGTTATGGATCTAGGCTATGAATTATTTGTTACAATGCCGTGGATCACTACCATGGCTTATCAATACCACATGCCCAAAAACCATAACTTCCCTAAAATCAATGCATTTATTTTAGGTGTTAAATATTTATAAAAGAAGTATAAATCATCATAATGTTGAAATCAATGAATTTAATTTAGATGCTAAATATTTTTGAAAGATTTAGAAAGAAACATAAAGTTGAAATCAATGCATTTAATTTAGATGTTAAATATTTTTAAAAGATTTAGAAAACAACATAATGTTGAAATCAATGCATTTAATTTAGATGTTAAATATTTCTAAAATATTTAGAAAACAACATAATGCTGAAATCAATGCATTTAATTTAGATGTTAAATATTTCTAAAAGATTTAGAAAACAACATAATGCTGAAATCAATGCATTTATTTTAGATATTAAATATTTCTAAAAAATTAAAACTAATTTAAAGAAGATTAAAAACTAATTTAAAATCTAATTTACTAAGGATCAAAAACTAAATTTAAGAAGTTAATTTACTAAAGATTAAAACTAATTTATAAAAGAAGTTAATTTACTAAAGATTAAAAACTAATTTATAAAAGTTTTTTTTTTCTAAAGCCAACATTATATTGAAAACAAAAACATTATACTCAAAGCAAAAACATTGTGTTTTTAGACTGCTTCTTTTTCAAACCATTATTTATTTAATAAAATTAATAAGTTTTTTCTCTTTCATATGCTATATGAGATCAAGATATTGACCTTGCCTATGAATACCACTAAAAATATATTCAAGTTAATGTATCTTTGTCCTCCCGTCTCTATCTTTGTGTCTCTGAACTTAGTAGTGAGTTGTAAGAACAGTGGATGGCATACTCTTTTTATAGTTCATAAAAGGATACTCATTTCAAAATGGGAAACATCATATAAAGAGACACACGTTCGTTTTAAATTTTATTATTTAAATATTATAAACTCTTAGTTTTATCTAAATTTTAGTTTAAATTTCTGTTGACAATGTTGGACCTGCCAACATGTTAAGGGGATCTCTTTGGTAAGAAGTCCCAATTAGACCTCAGAAGGTGTAGTAGTCCCAGCAGTGGGTCATATAGCAATGGCTTGACCACGATTTCGTACAGAGGCAAGTAATATAACTCTATTAGTAGCAAGGGTGTGACCACTGCAGTGAGTCAAAAAAGGTGCATGAGAGGTTCTAACACATGTGGGTTGAGATGAGTGTGCCCCTTGGCAACATGTAATAATACTTGGATGGAAAGGGAACACACGAGCGAAGATGCAGCACAACCTGGAAAGCAAGTCAGCTGGAAATCCAAAGTGATGGTTAAACCAATAAACACATTTAAGAAAGATTCATACATGCTCATACAAAATAGTCCATACATGTGTGCGTAAGAAAGAAAATACATATTCCATTTAGAGTAAAGAAGACAGCTGGAATACAATACAACATATGCATGAAATGTGTTGGTTCTTACTATATAAAGAAGTGTAAGTTCTATTCATACAATACATCCATGTACACCCGCTAGCCCCAACTGTGGAATGTTACAGACACATCCACCTGCTCCTCCAAAGAGATGTACTAGCTCCGTGAAATGGAGAAGCCAAGGTGTGTTACAATATTGTGCAAGCTCTCTCCAAGATAGTCTTATCGGAAGCTTGGCTGACCAAAAGCCTATACAATGAGTTATGAGGGACTATTTATAGCAAAGGATGGGGTGCCCTTGACATTCCCCTTTATGACTGTTCAACTACCCTCATGACTCTTCACCTACTCTATGACTGTTACATTCTCTATTGACACTTTACTTACACTTGACATGACTTAACATTACAATGCACATGTACCCATGTGAACACAATGGCTTGAACAAGCCATGCTAGACATCACTCTGACTTAGACAACCATGGAAGTTCAACTCCTCAACATCCTCATGTTGATCAATAGTAACATATTGATGCCAAGATTTGTAGTCCTTGATGGTGTCCTTGTGTTCCGCAATGACATCCGTCTGAAACCTAACCCCTGCCTCCATAGCATCTGGGTATACTGCTTGGGCTCGTATGTCTAACTCGTCTGAAAGCATGTGCATCATTGTCTTCAATGTAGTCGGACCAGCTACATACTTGTGCATGATGTCTGCGCTAATGGGCAAGTCTGGGCTGGTGGCTATGCGCATCAACTCATTGAAGTACGAGTCAAGCTCTAATCAAAGCTATTTCTTTGTATTTGCCTGGATGAGAGTCCCAAGTGATGGGGTCGGATGTGTGTGCACCACAACATCCATACTCTTGAATACTTGTGCATGGGAGGCCTGTACGCTAGTGATAAATTGCAGGAGCTCTTCATAAATTTGGATTTGACTCCAGATACATGCCTTCAGCTTGACCACATTGGCCCTCATCATCTTAGGCAAGTGAAGTGGGGCTCCCTTGTACTTCATCATCCATGTTTGCATGTCATCAACAGCAGCATGCAAGTTCATCAAGATATGTGCTCTTCTAACACATCACTGTTGCCATCTGTTGAGATGGACGACTGCCTTGTGCATGGTACCAAACTTGGAGTACAATGCTCGCATAACTGTGTCAAGGGACAATACTTCATCTAGTATTTCCTTCTTCAGTTCAGCTCGGGCAGACATTGTCACCAAGTCTCCTCCTTGCTTGGCTATTTGTAGTTCCTTTTCCATTCGCTCATTCTCATCTATTAGGAAGCGAACACTTGAGCTAGTGGTTTCCGCATACACTCTAGTTGCATCAACCAAGGAATCTAGATGTTTGCGCACATTAGTCATGATCACTCGTTCCTCAACTTGCGTAGGAGACGTATGATCCTCCAGAGTTGACACTTTGCGAGACTACACAATTCTATGTTGGGATTTGTCACACGAGATGTTGTGCATCTCTTCTTCCGGTTGATCACCAAGGATCTCAGTGCCTCCTTGGTCATTCAAGACTTTCTCATCATCTGGATGCATTGAAGTGGGTGAGTCGACCTCTTTGTGGTGAGGCATGAGGTCGATGTCCTATTCCAACTCCTGCTGCTCCATGTCTGCATCCAACTGTTGAAGTCCTTATTCTATCTCATGAGTGAAGTCTTGCCCCTATGATGGTTCATCATGTTCGCTTAATGCCAGTTGTTTAGATGAATCAACTACTTGTACGGGCACTACTTCATCTATTTTCACATGTTGTGCCCCCTACTATATCTGCTGCTATTGTGCTTCCCTCTCCTATTTGTGCAGCTCTTGTTCCTTTCAGAGTTTCTCCCTCAGCTCATGCAACTCCTTCTCTGCTTCTTCCATTCTCTTCTTATCCCTCTACCTTCGTGCGAATCGCTTGTCGTGATGCTGCCTCTTTACCTCTATAGCCATAGCTACTTTCTCTACAAGTGGATCTGCTTGAAACTTGTAGCTTTGTTCCTCTTCCATGCGATCAAAAATCTTCCTCTTACCTTTGGCAGGCACTATATGCTTGCCTCTGCTGCCAATGCTACTGTTGCTCTTCGTGATGCTGCTTCATGTTGCTTCGATAAACACTTCACAACGAAGTCGAATGGTTCATTGGGTCTAGAGAGACTATAGCAATATATCAATGGGTCCTCCTTGGCCCAATCAAATGCTCTGTGGATGCAGTTGAACTGAACTCTCATGCAGTGATATTTCATAATGAAATGTGGGTCATATGGATTGTAGCTTTGAAGGTCGAATTGGTACTTCTTCATCAGTTATGCTTCAACATTTGATTGCTTGATACTTTGGATCTCATATAACCCAATCCATAATGGAAGAGTGGGCCAAGGTGCCTTCTTCTTCCGATGCAGTCTAGCTGTAAATCCTGTCAAGATGTGATATGCTACTTCCTGCATGACAAGTATGTCCAAGGAAAACTTCGAAAGAACATGGAGAGGCTTCTCCGCACTGAAAATTCAGATGAAAGTGTCAGATGGTGAGGCATACCAATCTACAATGCCTCCATTGCTTCATTTGACATGCATGGTGGATTCAGTTCGAATATCATCTTGTACACAGGGGTGAAAAACTGATCAGACATCTGTGTGATTACTCCTTTGAAGTTGCATTCAGACAACAAATTCAAATACCTGTTCACAATAATCTCCGCAAATGACCATGCCCACTCCAAGCCCGGGAACTCATGTCAAGCATAGACTGCATCTAAGATGTTGGCAGACATATAAATCTCTACGTGCATATCTCTAGGTGACTATCGAGCCTTTGTTACTTTTTCCTTCAGCTGATGAGCCAATATGTTGGATTAGTTACACGGTTTTCCTTCTCTAGCCAATTGCTCTAGTGCAACCACCCAACGCTATGGGAAGGTTTCCTTACTTGTGTGGCCATACAGTTGGCACACAAATATGACTAAGTATTGGTATGCCTTCCTTAGTATCTTTGTCTTGTAGATCTGGTTGGGTGTCAGCCTGAATCAAGTTGGATCCTTTATCCAATTCCTCAGAATGTCTCTGGACATAGCACTGTTGTTGGGTAAGTTGAATGGAGTCTTCATGACGGTCACGGGCTCTGACATCTGATACATCTCATCATAATCACGTGCCTAGAAGGTCTCAAGATTCATCTCACTGGAACTGCTCAAGGTCATAGTCTCGAGATTAGTGTGAGAGATGATCCAGTGTATCATGTCCATGCATGGGAATGCGGGATATCTTCATGAAATCCGGTACAAGCCAAACTTGTGAATGTTGATGTACACCTGACATTCTTTGAGGTCTTCCCCGAAAGTGTATGCAAATGTTTCATTGACCTCTTGCCACTTCAGTTTGATGTCCTTGTCTAGATAAAACTTTATATCTTCATAGGTCAGAACACTGGAAGACACTCTCTCAACTGTTGCTCCAGCTGAATTTCCATCAGTGTCTTGTGATCCTGTTCTCTTGGAAGCCATTGAGACAGATGAACACCTGAAATATTTGGAGACAAGAAGCATATATAGAAAGAAATATATTAGCGCAAAAAAAAAAAAAAATCGGGGAGTGACACAACACATACCTGGGATACTGATGGGCAAGATTGTGCAATTTCTTCTAGGAGGTTAGGTGACTGGCTGATAGAACTGCGTAAAAGGTAGTTTGGGTTATCTGGGAGGTAAGACTTGTTGTTGTAATTGTGCAATGCGCAATTCTAGCTGGGAGTGATTGCAAGCTCATGGAGTGCATTGTTCAATTTTCTGGGCCAGCAGTCACTGTCCCTTAGAAATGCACAAAATAGCCTTGGAGGAGAGTGCTGGGCAGAAATGCACATTTTTGGAGAGGAAGACAGACTCTTCCTTCCCCAGATTGCGTAATGTTGTCTTAGTGAAGGCATAGTCCAGGCTGAGGTTGGCCCAACTCGCCGATGGAAAACTCAAAGCAAATAAGGCAGTGAATGCATGGCGACACTAAGTGAAAGTAGAAGTGATTGACATTGCATGCAAACATGAATGAAATATTCAACGAACATATCAACATGCATGTGTGTGAAGCAATTCACCAATTCGACGAACGTTCGTGTAAAAGGATTTCACGCATGTGATAACAGTGAGATAGCAAGGAAAACTGAAACAGAGCTAGGACAAGATAGTATACATGTAAATGACAACAAGCATTCAAAGAAATCAAGAAAACAACACTCACAAAAGAGAATATACAAAAAGCGACAAAAATGCTGAAAAAGATGAGTTGAGGCCACTTACCCGTGAATAGTCAAGCTGGATGTGTCGAAGATTCCTGGATGTGATGTGGGATGTCAAAGCTCCAAGATCGATGTGAAACAATGAGATCTGATGCGTCGAATAAATAATTTTGGGCTCATGATGCGCATGCCACAAATCTAGGAAAAAGAAACACTTGGAGGAAAGTTTCTAAAACAACTTTGCATGTAACATCCAACTGCTAAAAATATCTCCTTAAATCAGGATTCCTTTTTCATGTTTCCTTTTTCTATTTTGAGAAAGAAAACTATGCCTACAAGTCAAGTTTCCTTGGTCTCGGGTGGAAGTGGTCAACCGAACTGCTCATGCATGAAGCTTCTCAATTGCATGAGAAAAATGCACATTTCTAGCTGGGAGTTGGGCTGGCTACCCAGGAGATTTGCACAATTTCTAGGCAGAGCAACTGACTGCTACCTAGATTTGCACAAATTCTAGGCTGAGAATCTCTGCTGGGGAAAATTGCACAATTTTCACTGGGAGTGTTGACTGATATAATTACACAATTCTAGAGCCTAGCAGGCTGCCAGAAAGGATTGCGCAATTTCTAGAGGGAAGGCTAGTTTCCTTTATGAAATGTGCAATTTCTTGGGGGAGCTTCTCAGCCTGCAGCTCGAACAAGTCCGGGTGATCAGCATGTGAGGGGAATGCATCAAGCTATGATCGACATGCTTCCTTTGTGTGAGAAAAACACTGAAGCTTGTGTACTTGACAAAGCAAGAGAAGGTGTTGTGAAAGGTTGGTAGGGAGGCTCCAAAACGAAGCTAAGGCAAAATTTTGGAGGGTGGTTATAGCCGCTACAACACTTGGTGAAACACTAGTAGAACTATAGCTCTCTGAATGGAGCTTGTTTGTGAAAAGAAAGTCTAACACCTTCAGAAGTATTGTTTAGTTCTCAGCTCATATTGGTTCCACACTAGCTTGATTATAAGATGTAACATCTCCCAAAATCTTGGTCGATTGACACACATTCCAAGCCAAGTCAACAAATTTGTTTCGATTGGGGTTGAGGGATATATTGGTGCACAAGCAGTATAGTCGTCAGAGTCTTAGTTTCATCTCTGGTGTTGCTTCGCTGCCAGCAGACCTGGACAGTACCCCAGCAGAGTCACATAGGAACACAAGCATGGTTTTGCTTCCACCGAGCTTGGTCAGTACCCTGGTGGAGTTACTTGCATCACCTCCCTATGCACAAAGTCTTTCTCTTCTTTCACCTTATTCATTTTCATTTTGATTTTTTTTTACTTTTTCATTTTTCAACTATGCATAGCACTTATTCATTTCAGAGGCGGAAGAGGGATCCTAACTTATTGAGAGTAGAAGAGGTTGTTCTAGCAGAGAAGTAATTTATTATATCTTTGACGTGCCTATTAAGGTTTTCCCCCTCATCTTACTCTACTTGACTAAGCTGACAAGGGTTAACCCAAAAACAACTGACTAGAGAATGTGACACTAGTTAGCGTGCAAGCGTTATGTTTTCACCAAGGTTCACTTCGAACAATACGTATTTTCATTCAACGTATCATGGAATAAAAGTAAAAAGCTCTTCATACAGAGGCAAGATGACAGATAACCAAGTAGTGATAGCTATATAAGCCCTCTTGTACTTCACCCAGCTCGTTTCAAGAGCCATACATGGTTTCATGCGAAACTAACCTACGAACGAAACGAGCAAGCTAAACGAAACAAGAAAAGCAAGAGAAGAAGAAAAACTAAAAGCAAAGTAAGTAAGAAAACAAGCAAGCAGATAAAAAAACAAACAAATCATGCAAGCAAACAACTAAAAGCGAACACTAATCCTACTCGTACACTAACTTTGCATGGGCCTGATCACGCGAAGTGATATTTCCAATGCATCCATTGGTGCATTGGTTGACCCATGTTGGTGAAGGCTTGGTCTGTGAGGAACCAATTATGCAAACCAGCAAGCAAGAAATATATAACAATGAAGAAAAACATACTTCATGTTTCAAAGTGCCCACAGGACATAAGTGAGTGCAGGCACATGATGAGCAGTCCGTGGACTTATCATAGTGTTGTGTGACACTGTGTGAAACTTTGAAACATAAGCACACTCTTGACTGTGACATGCAAGCAAACAAAATAAACAAAGAGAACTTGCATCACGAATGAGTGCTTGCAATGTAAGATTCCTCCATTGCATGACTGATGGGATTGTGCAGTTCGAGTGGAGGAAGTATGATCTGTGTGTGCGGTGGATCTTCAATGCATACAAATGAGTGATGAGGAGCCTTGGGTGATTGAACAGTTTCATGATCAGAAGTGAGACTAACGCCAAGAGAGCGAGTGCCTGACATAACCATCAACTTGGGCTAAAGTGCCTCGATAGTCTTGGGTGTTTCAATTTCTTCATCAGATAGATCATCATAAATCGATGCCTTCGAAAGATCAACTATGATAGAGCCATGATCATGATCAAATATGGAAAAAAATGGACCACAACCACCACGATCAGAAAAATCAATGATTGCATCGGCATCCTCATGATCAGATGAATCAAACAGAGGGGTAAATGAAAAGCGATCAAACTCATCCTTTGTGTTTCCGAAAAAGACAGATGAAAGATCAAGTGGATTTTCAACAAATAACTTATCCTCTCCATTATTGAATGATGAACCAACATCTGGCATGTCTAGCGAGTGATCAACAATGGGTGCATCTGTGGATGAAGACACACATGCGAAATCATGGATGGTAGGTTCACCAACAATATTAAGAAAGAATGAAGGGGGATTGGATGGAAGGGAGTCATCCTCTGCCGAGAGTTGATGCTCAAGCTCCCACTCATACTCTTCGTGAATGACAACGCATGTTGGTTGTGCAACACCAACTCCGTAAGTGGATTGTTCCTCATCCACAACAAGCGAAGAGTCCACAATGGATGAACACAAGACAATATCATTTGGAGGAACACCCGAGTGCGAATATGGAGGTCATAGAATAGAATGGATATGAGAACTCGAAGGAATCACAACCAAATATGTGCAAAAATTGAGTGAAGTGATGTTGAAAGGATGTGAAAGATGAACAAGTGTGTGAGCACGATCGTCAACATCACTCAGCAATGGTGGAGCTATTGAATGAGGGGAAGGCAAACAGTCAATCGAGACAGTGACCACATCCACATGAGATTGCGCAACTCCCTCATTAAAGAATGTTGTGCGAGGCTTGATCTCAATCTTCTTCTTGGGATGGGCAGTGTTTAGTCAATTTAGTGTCCTAAATTGCTTGCAAAAATTATCAACTAAGGTTTGTAAACTAATGAAGTGTGGTGCACTATATTTGCTTAGTTAACCTTTCTCTTACTTCGTTGTTTTGTATTTTATGTTGTTTTTGGGGCGTTTCTGTTCTTTGATGTCTAAGAATGTACAACCTGAAACGATGAGAAAATTTAAGTGGATCTAATGAATTTTAAAGGAAAGGAAATCTTCCTAAGTTAATCTAATTTCCTAAAAATGGAACAAGAACTATTTGCTAGTTAGAACCTAATAAGAAAACATAGCATCTATATTATCTTATCATTAGTCCTAATGCATGGATCTAATTCTTAAAACCAAGAGTGAATTTGATGCAAAAGGTAACTCAGTAATTGCATTCATTAAACATTCGACCATTCAATTTTGGAATATGATTAATCAATCTCCTTGAAATGATTTTTGGGAATATCAGTGATGCAACTAAGTAAGGATCTGAAAGCAAAAAGGTAAAATCATGTAAAACTAACAATGTACTGAGTAAATTCAATCGTTGTATGAATTAGACATTTAACCATTTAGTTTAGGATCATCATCATCTTCAAATGGATTTTGAAAACATCCATTAACACAGTTAATTGAAAATTCTGTTCTAAGAGAATGAATGACAAAACAGTAAGAAAACTAAGCAACTATGTATTCTTATTACTTTAATCTTAATTTAGTTTGGAAACAAAGTCATTTTTCTCCACGAAATATCTTAGAATAACAAGGCTGCATAATTGTGATTTTATCCTTACGCTATTGGTTAAAAAATGAAATGAAATATCATTCTAAATTAAAAAATAGATTTGCTGAAAATAAAGTAATGGAAATTAAACTGAAAACAACAAATGAAAAAACTCCTTCAGTGCAGGGGCCCTCTGCAACTGATGTGGCTGGAATCCTAGCTAGTTAAGTATGCACTCTAAACGATGATTGACAACACGAAGTTTTTATTATGAAAAAAACGAAGTATGAATACAGAGTATTAGCAAAAACCCTGAAATTAATGTAATTCCTTCTAACTTCTAACTACTTCTCGGTTCCATGCAACCGATATTTATAGGAAAATAATATATCTGTTTATGAGATAAACTTGCTACAGGTGGCTAATTTGAATTGCAGTAGGACTATTTAAACTTTTGATCAGCTACAGGGGGCTAATTCAAATTAAATTTGCAACAGAACTGTTAGACCCTTGATTATCTATGAAAGAGAAAATCAAGAGTCCTATTGCTTCCGGATAACGTATTTTGACTCTATCTTTGACCATGACCTTAGGCTTGCTTTTTTGTCAATCTGGATCGAGTGAATAGGATAGAATCCATGTGGAGATGATTCTAGAAATGTCCATGTGGCCCAATTCTTCATTTGACACATGGAACCTGCTAAACCATGAGAGTAGCTATGGAATCCACAGTTAGCTGCAGAATAGGCTGCATTCTGTAGCTAATTTGAAAAAATCTATTCAGATAGCGAGAACATGAAAATATAATATGGGGATCATTTTAATGCTTTCCCTAAGACAAAATCTAGCATTTATCATTGATTGGGTCTGTAATATTATGAGAAAGTGAGAGAAAAAGGTGAGAAAAAATGTCAAGGAGAGGGTAATTCTGAGGTTCAACATACCCCCACTGCAAAATCATTGCATGTCCTCATGCAATTTGCCAAAAATGTGAGTTCTTCCTCCCTAATGCATTTGCTTAGACACCTCTGCTAGTACATCCAATTTCCTTCTTTTTCTCTTCTTTGAAGTGATTGTCATTCTGGGCTTTCTCATAAGAAGCTTGTACTTAAGGTTAATGACTGCTCTGTTCAAAATCTTATTCTTTCTTTTCAATTTCCTGTTTTTCTTATACCATAGTCGTAGATGTAGAATGGTATTATCGTGAATTGCTTTGTCCAACTTATTTGGTTCCTTCAAGGTTTCATTCTCCTATTTTATATGTCTTTTCAATATCTCTAATTCATAAATTTCCTCTTTGAGAGTATTGATTAGAGGTTCTTGTGGATTGACAGAAGGTTCTAGGTTCATTGAGGCACTTGTCTTCTCCATTGATTCTATATAATCATATATAAGTTGTTGCACTGGGTCTACGCATGTAGATCTTCTGCTTGGGCTACCTTGAAAATTATGAACAGGAGAATTTTGAGGACTGTGTGCAAAAGAGATGTTAACATGAGATGTTTCTGGGGTTTCCTTGTCTAAATTTATAAACTCTGTCCCTTTTGATGATGTTTTATTTACCAAACCTCGGAGTCTAGAGCTTCTTCTAAGTTGTGGAGGACTTACATTCTCCTCATTTGTGACCTTTTTCTCCTTTCTTATCTTCCCTCTTGCCTTGATTTGCTTCCTGATTTCTATCAGTTCTTCAGAGATTAACTTTTCATCATCTTTCTGTAATGAAGACTCAGGTCTGTTTTCAATAGTTATACCAGTCTTCTTTCTTCTACTTCTTCTGACATTATCTTCTTTAGGTGACTCTAGTGCTTCTTGGAAATGGTTTCTAATAAGGAAATTCTCCCAGGTATCTCCTATTCTTTTTATATGAAACTCAATCGATATCTTTATTAGCCCATGATGATACATGGTTGTATCTATGAACTCTATTTTTTTTTGCACATTTGAGGCCATCCTTCTTAAACTATTTAGCAGGAAGAAAGGAAGATTGATTTCTCCATTTTCTAATAAATTCATTAGTAAATGGATATGGTAGACATACATGCAACCAAATCTCGCCTCACAAGTGATAAATTTCTATAATATCAAGAGCATGTTCCTCCACTTCCTTTTAAGACCTGAAATGGGAATTCCTTTTCTGAAAATAGAGACATGCATACCTGGGTTTTTGAGTATTACTTTCCATGATTCATTGTGGAACTCCTTGTTCTTGAACCATCTTTCACCATGCCTTGGAAGTTCTGTAGCCTTGGTTATGAATGACTCAGTCACTGCAAACTTGATATCTCCAATTTCTACCTCTGTGCCATCAAAAGATTGAGCAAAGGATTTTGTAATCTCCTTATGAAAACCATCAAATTTCTCGATGAATTTAAGCCATCCATCTTTCTGTAACATTTCTTTGAGCTATGGGTATCCTTCCATGTACTTTTCTCCTACTGGTTCTGATCTGACAATTAGCCCCATGCCTTCTACTACGCAGAGTTCTCAACCTTCAGAATTACCCTTCCTGGTTTTATGAAATGAATTGACTATGAATATGGTGAAAGGAACTGTGGGTTTGTATGAAATAAGTAGATGGTAGGGGTTTTGGAGAAACGTAGACAAGTATGTCACGTCGTAGTCATGACCGCTAATAATAACGAGGGAGTTAATTATGGACTGTTATGTGACAAAATATGGAGGATGTGGCAGATATGTAGTATGATGGAGATTGCAATCAAATCAAATGATGATTCGTCAAGGAAACATATGAATATCCATATTATATATGCTTTATGTTTTAACCTTGCTAATTAAAATAATTTTTTGCACTTTACCTTTTAAAACTTGACCTTTTCGTTTGCTTTTTTCTTTGGTGTTGATCCGTAGGTACCCTTTTATCATATTGGTCTTCAAAACAAGATTCTTCAATTTCCTGCAATCATCATTTGTTTGTAAGCTATATAATTATGCCAAAGCTGTTGAAGGAGATATAGCTGTAGAATCAAATTAGCTGCAGAATGGAATCAGCTGCGCAACATGATAAAAATGAAGCATGGCTATGGAACATGAATGTGAAATGAAATAAAAATGGAATATGACAGTGAAATGGAATGAAAGTGGAGTGAGATGAAATTAAATTATAAAATGAAATGAATTTGCAGATTATGAACTGCAAATGAATGTAGCTTTATGTCACTACTTATTACAGAAAGGAAATGGAAAATATAGGATGTCAGAAATCTCTGATTTTCACCCTGTATTTTATGTATAAGTATGCCAAATAATAATTGGTTTTCGTATTTATACATTTTATTATATTTTTTTTTATGTTTTATATATATATATATATATATATATATATATATATATATATATATATATATATATATATACAGGAAAAATAAAAGCTAAGTTAGTGGAGAAGAAGAATTCTTCTTCACCAACTTCATTTTAGTGTTATCTTGGAAAATCTTGACAAAATCCTCTCTTGAAATTGGCTTATGATATATCTTCAATTGATGACCATTCATAAGAAGAGGTACCTTTCTTTCATCTATTGTCCTTATTCTCACTACTGCATTATTAAAGACTTCTTCAATCTCATATGGCCCAAGCCAATGAGTCTTAAACTTTCCTTGAAAATCTTTGAATTTTGAATCGAACAAAAGTGCCCAATCCCATACTTGAAACTTCTTCTCCTTGATATACTTATCATGCCATTCAGCCCTTTGCTGTTGGACTAAACTGGTTCTTTGAACTGCATCTTACCTAATTTCATCAAGCTCATTGAGTTGCTTCAATCTATGTTTCTGTGCTTCTGATAAATCCAGTCCCAATTGGACTGCCATCTTGAAGATTCTGACTTGAAACTCTATAGGGAACAGGAATTGCTTCCCATAAGCAAGCTCATAGGGAGTATGTTGTGTTGTGTTCCTCCATGTAGTTCTGTAGGCCCATAAGGGTTCTTGAAACCTTTTTTCCCAATATCTTTTGTGTATATGTACAGCCTTAGTGAGAATTCCTTCAATCACCTTATTGGTAGATTCAACTTGACCATTTGCTTGTGGATGATAAGGAGTAGACTTTCTGTGTTTGATCTTGTAATCTTCCACAAGCCTTTCCACCATTTTAGATGTAAATTGAGATCCCTGATCTGTCACAATTTCTCTTGGAACACCAAAACGAGTGAAGATGTCCTCAAAAAGAAAATTAACTACAGATTTTTCATTAGAAAAAGGTAATGCTTTAGCCTCTACCCATTTAGTGACATAATCAGTGCATACCAAAATATACTTCTTTTGTTTAGATGGAGGATTAATTGGTCCAACAAAATCCAAGGCCCATTTTTCAAAAGGTTCAATGAGTACCTGAGTTTGTAGTGGCATTTCATCTGAATGAGCAGGTTTTCCTACCCTTTGGTAGTTATCACAACTTTTGAAATATTCTTTGGCATATCTAAAGATGGAGGACCAATAATATCCTAAATGAAGGATTTTATAGGCTATCATCTTGTCAGCAAAGTGTCCACCACAAGGTTAATCATGACATGCCTTAAGAATTTCTGGCATTTCATCTTCTTGAACACATCTTCTGATCATGAGATCTAGACCTGTTTTATACAATTCATTAGTAATCCATGAGTAACTTGCACTTGCTTGAATGATTTTTCTTTTCTCCTTAGGAAACAAATGTGAAGGTAATTTTCCTGTGATTAAGTAATTGGAAATATTTGCAAACCAAGGGGTCTGAGTAGTTACTGCAAAAAGATATTCATCAGGAAATTTATCTTCAACTAGAGTGTCATCTTTGATATTTTGAATTCTAGACAAGAAATCAGCAACTGTGTTTTGTTTTCCAGGTCTATCTAGAACAGTGATGTTGAATTCTTGCAGGATTAATAACCACCTTGTAACTTTTCCATTAGTAATAGGTTTATTCATTAAGTACCTAATTGAAGAGTGACCTGTATGAACAAAGGTTTCATAGCCTGTTATGTAATGTCTGAACTTGTTGATATCATGAACAACAACTAAGAATTCATTTTCAGTTACAGTGTAATTTAACTCATTGGGAGTCAAATTCTTGCTTGTGTAATAGATGGCATAGGGGATCAAATCCTTTTGTCCTAATACAACTCCCACAGTTGTATCTCAAGCATTTGTTGAAATGTGAAAAGGTAGTTTCCAATTTGGGCCTCTTAAGATGGGTGCTTTAGAAAATTTTTCTTTTAAAGTCTCAAATGCCAATTGGCAATTAGGATTCCAATTAAATTCACAATCTTTGGTGAGTAATTTGAATAGTGGGAATGCTAGTTTAGTGAAATTTTCTATAAACCTTCTATAGTATAATGTGAATCCTAGAAAACTTCTAACATCCTTTTGACAGCTTGGAATTGATAGTTTAGAGATGACTTCAACTTTATATTTATCAACTTTAATTCCATCTCCTGAAATGTGATGTCCTAAAACAATTCCTTTTGTAAACATCATAAAACATTTTTCATGGCTTAGTGAAAGGTTTGCTTCCTTACATCTTTTAAGAACCTTTTCCAAATTTTCTAAAGCTTCTTCAAATGTATTCCCATAAACTGTAAAGTCATCCATATACACCTCTACACAATCATGTATTAGATCAGAAAAAATTCCTAGTACTGTTATTTGGAATGTTGAAACATCATTGCACAATCCAAAAGGAAGTACTTGGTAGGCATAAGTTCCCCATGGACAGGTGAATGTGGTTTTATCTTGATCTTCAGGTGCTACCTGAATTTGATTGTAACCACTAAAACCATCCAAAAATGAGAAATACTTCTTACCTGCTAATGTATCTAACACTTGATCTATAAAAGGAAAAGGAAAATGATCTTTTAGGGTAGCTTTATTCAATTCTCTATAATCAATACATACCCTCCATTTACCATTCTTTTTAGGCACAATCACTAGAGGAGAAACCCATTGGCTATCTGAAATTGGGTAAATGAAGTTTACATTCAACAATTTTTGCAACTCCTCTTTCACAATTTCCCTAAGATTTGGATTCATCCTTATTTGAGGTTGTCTGATAGGTTTACAATTTTCCTCAATGTAGATGTGATGTATACAAGTCTTAGGACTAATTCCTTTCATGTCAGTGTATTCCCATGCATATGCAGAAGAATGTTGTTGTAATGTTTTGATTAGCTTTTCCTGTTGTAATTTTTCCAAGTTATTGTTTATGTTCAATGTTTTTCCTGGAAAGATTTCAACTGTAGAGCTACCAAATTCTTCCATAGAATAAAGATACATCTTCCTAGATGACAAATATTCAATATTGGATTTTTCTTGAAATTGATCATGTTCATATTCTGGAGATGATTCAAAATTTTCCATTATATTTAAGATTTGACTATCTTCACTAATGGTTGAAATAGTAAAGAGAGGTTGAATATCATTTTCATCATCAATCCATTCTTTGTCATCTATCTCTGTGATTGTTCTTGCTGGAGGATATAGAGTGAATTTCTTAGTTGAGTTACCATCAGAGATATACATATCACCAGATCTACAGCTAATGAAAGCATCAGTTGTAGTCAGCCAAGGTCTTCCTAATATAAGGGAATGTTCTCCTAGATTTTTCTTAGGGGTTAAGATCATAAAATCAATAGGGTACTCCCAAGAGTCTAAGGACACTGAAATATCTTCTAACACACCATCTGGTTTGATTACAGATCTATTTGCCAATTGCAGTAATGTAGGTGTATAAAGAAGATTGGTAAGCTTAAGCTGTTCCATGGTCTATTTGCTCATGATGTTTATTGCTGCTCCTAAATCAATCGATGTATTCAGAATTTCAACTCCATTGATATGTGTTTTTACAACTGGACTTCTTGGATCTAAACAATTTTGTATGGCAATTTTTCCCATCATTATGTTTGCTATTTTTCCTGTTAGCTGAATACTTTTTACTTCTTTTGTTTTTCTTTCTAGTTTCCTCATGCTCAATTACTTTATTGTTTTAGCTAGAATTGAAATCTTCTTAATGGCTTGTAACAAGGGGATTTTGATATAAACATTTTTCAATTCATCTAGAAAATCATAATTAGGCAACATAATATGCTTTTCTACCCCTCTATCAACTTGTAATCTTTCAGGAAAAGGAGGTGTAGAAGTGGATACTGGTGGTTGCTCTATGATAGGAGTTGAGTTTATTGGTTCTTTCTGTTTTTCATTTTCAGTATTCTGGTTTTGAAGAGATGTTCCTTCAAAACTTTTATTTGGCTGTAGAGAATCTTCCTCAGAATTGTCTTGTTCTTGAATAACTACATAAGGCTTTTTCTTTTCTAATATCCTACCAGATCTCAGTTGGACATCATTGAGATCTAAAGGAGTGATCATATAAGTTGGAAATTGTTGTCCTTCCACCATATAGGTATTCTGAGGATTTTTATTGGTGGTTTTTGGTAATGGTTGGGCGGGTAACTGATTTGGTCTTTGTGGGAATGGTAGTGAAAGTTGAGAATTTTGGTTTTGAAGTTGGGGTTGTTGATTTTGTTGGGGAGGATAGTTTGGATATGATGGAGGATATTGATAGTATTGAGAGAATATTCCATAGGGATTTTTCATTCCTTGAGCCCAAGGTTGAGATTGAGATTGAGACTCAGGCCAAGGTTGCTGCCAAGAATTCCAATTTGGTGGGGGCTGAATATACATTTGGTTGTTAAAACCCTGGTTTTGTGGCCCCTGCCAAGGTCTTCTGGAGACAAAGAACAAAGATTCTGTTGGATTTGAAATTGTTTCCTCTTGAAAAACAACCTTAAGACTAGGAATTGAAGGACAAATCTTGGTCTCATGGTTTTCTGAACAAATCACATAAGTCTCTATGATTTTTGCATCCAAAGGGCATTCTCTTAAAGCATGCTTCTTTCTGCATTTGGGATAGAAAATAGCTAAAGCATTAGTCTTGTCTTTATGCTTGTTTTGTAACTTCAGGGTGTCTATCTGTTCACTAAGGCTCCCTAGAATATCTGTTTTAAATTCATTAAACATGTTTCCAATTTCTGCCCTACTCACTGATCCAGTTGTAGATTTATTCACTCTAACAAGAGAAGGATCTCTTGGACCTTTCCCAGTTTTGGATTTTCCTCTTGAGAGATGAACACATAATTCTCCAATGTCACTTAATGGGAGTTGAGAGATATCTCCCTTCCCCATCATGTTAAGGATGTCTATCCACTCATCTCTAATGGCTTTTAATAAAAGAGCTTTTAAAGTATCTTGATCTAAGTTATCCATTTTTGCTCTTTTTAAGTTATAGTTGAATCTTTCAATTAAATCCTCCAAATTTTCATCCTCTCTTTGCATCATTTTAAACACTTCATATTTGTGATTGTTAGGCATGCAATAATCCAAATACCTAACTGAAAACACTTTCTTCATGTCATTCCATGTTCTAATAGACTGAGTGACCAATCCCATGAACCATTTTAAAGCAGCTCCTTTCAATGTTGAAGGAAACAATTTGAGTTTTTGAGAGTCTTGTAAATAATCATAAGTTCTGCACAAGACTTCAAATTCAAATAAAAAGGTTTCAGGATCTTCACTTTTTAATCCATGAAAATTTGGGAGGACAGAAGGTGAGATATTTTTCATTGTGGCATCTATTTCTTCATCAACTATAGGGAATCCAAAAGAATTATCAACTTCCCTATTTCCTCTACCTCTTCCTCCTCCAAATAGTGTAAATTCTCCATCCTCTCCTTCTTCTTCTTTTCCTGCCATTATAGTTTCTTCAGATTTAATATAAGATTCAACTTGCAAGGTTAATTTCTCTTCCTCTAGTTCCTCTATCAATGGTATGTGAAATAAAGGTTCTACTTCTCCCTCTCCAGTAGGAATTCTTAATTATTCAACTAAAATATGTTCCCTTGTAGAGGTGAAAATGGCTACTCCTTTTGTTAGAGATCCAAGATTTTCTTCCTCTAGGACTGCCTCAGTAGATGAAGTAGGAGATCCTCTTAATTGGATTTCTGATCCAAGTGGATGTTGGTGGCCACCCACCTATCCCATTTAAACCCCCACAATTGTCTCTTTCAGCTTTTTCAATTTCCTAAATTGTAGCACAGTTTACTATTTTTAGCAGTTTTTTGGGTCCTGAACTTCCGAAGCCGTTTTGAGGCCCTAAACGACATTTTTTTGGGAATCTAGGGCAACATGGGTCCATGGACCGATGTTGCCTCCCAAAGTGGTAGTACTCGGATAGATCTTTCTAACGAGCTATCGTACGCGTCAAACGAAGATTGTATGCCAAAGTTACGACCCCAGGAAATTGATGTACCAATTTACCCAAACGGGGCCCACAATTTGGCATTTCATCTTCTAGGGTTAGGTTTCGGGATGTGAAGGGTTTTCCATTGTTTCTCAACAATAAATAGGCTTTCAAGCCTCATTGTAATACGGTTCAGAACAGTTCAGAGGCATGTAGCCGCCACATCTCTTCTCAGAGATAAGCTACCATCGCCCTAGCTAGTTTCTTTCCATTTCTGTTTGTAAGCATATTTCAGTATTTTACAGTAATGAAATGAAGTATTATTTCCGCTGCATCTCAGTATTTATGGTTATCTCATCTCTGTATTTATGGTTATCTCTGTAATTTGTTGCGTTCCTGTCTAAATCTGGATCAGTGGTATCAGAGCAGTCTGCTTTTTCTCTGTTTTTCTTTGCATGTCCCCAACGAGGTCGGGATATAAGGAGTTAAGGCTTGAACTGGTCGAACCTTTGCAAGACTAGCCTCGCAAATCCCGACGGCCTCCCATGGCGGATGAGAAGAAAGACGAGGGGGTAGGAGATCCTATCAAAATCTTGCTCAAAGAAGCGCTCGAGCAGCAAAGGAACACGATGATGGATACTTTGCGCAGATCCTTCAGCGGCTACCCAGAAGCGACCCATCGTTTTCCAACAGTGACTCTGGAAACGCCACACCGTTTAAGGTACAAGTTAATTTTGAAATCCCCATCTTCGAGGGTCAAATAGACGCAGATGTCGTAGATAAATGGTTAAATCTACTAGATGGGTATTTTTCTGTTCACGAATTTTCAAGTCGGGAAAAGATTGTTTTCGCTCTTCTCAAAGCAGCCCCCACGTCAAGGACTGGTGGGAAACCTACTGCGAGCAGAAGGATGAAAGTACAGGCTCACTATTTTCAGCCGCACCCACTTGGAATGACTTCCGGGATGCCATCAAGGAGCAACACTACCCTATCGGAAGCTATGAGGACAAATACATCAAATGGACCACACTGCGGCAGGGACGAGACCAAGATGTGCCGGAGTTCACTAAAATTTTTCATACCCTTCGCACACAGTTGGGTATCAAATATTCTGAGCTGCATCTGGTACTCAAATACCGTGGCTGCCTGAACAGATACATCCAGGAAGAGATGGTGTTCTTGAACATCTGCTTGCTCAGCACGACGTACCGATACGCTGTCAAAATCGAGCAAAAGTTCAAACAGAAGAAGCGAGACTTTGGATCTGCAAATCCGAAGCCCAAAGGACAAAGCCAAGGCGGGGTGACCCAAGATAACCTGTCGAAGACGTAAGAAAAGAACAACATCATGAAGCCGAAGAAGGACACAAGGAAGTGGTGTGAGTTCCACAAGAGTCCCACTCATAACACAAGTGAGTGTCAGACCAAGCAGTCACTGGTGGCTGAGTTGAAGGCTTCCGAATCAGATGCATGTTCTGACCCTGAGCCAGAACCCGACAAGGGGAATGGCAAAGGGAAGCAGATCATTGATGCGGATCCCAGCGCCACTGTTGCCACTGCCAAGATCTAGAAAGATGAGCCCGAAAATCCAGAGGAAGGGGAGCGTCTTTTCCACTCACAGATGTGGGTGAAGGGTTCACCGCTACAATTCATTGTCGACAGTGGCAGCCAAAAGAACCTCATTTCAGCAGAGGTTGTGAAGCGGTTGGGCCTACCGACTACACCGCACCCGCAGCCGTACAGTATCGGGTGGCTTCACGAAGGACGAGATCTGAAAGTTCGCCAGCAGTGCCGCCTTCCATACAGCATCAAGCCCTTCACAGACGAGGTATTGTGTGATGTTACACCTCTGGATGTTTGTGATGTATTATTAGGCCAGCCATACTTGTGGAGGCGACATGCTGTGTATGAGTCAAGGCCTCGTGCTGTCATTATTTCTTTGAGTAATTCATTATACAGGATACCAGAGGTAGCCCCACCTACTGCCACATCTTTGATCACTGCTAAGAAAGGCAGCAAGCTCATCTCACAGACCAGGAAATTTATCTGTCTGGTTCACTCCCAAAGTAAGGGGAAGATCGTTGCTACCTCCATGACCCCTGCAAAGGGTTCCTCCATGCAGCAGCAGCAGCAAAGGGATACGGTCATGACAGAACACAGGAACAACTTCTCCTCACCCACAGAGATACCACACAAGTTTCAGGTGGGCAACAAAGTCTGGTTGCATCTGCAGAGAGAACGCCTTACCAGAACCCATCAGAAGCTCAGACCACTCCGACATGGTCCTTACAGCAGTACCAAGGCTGTGGGGAACAATGCTTTGAAGCACATCATTCCTCCTTTCCTTTGCCTGCACCAAGTGTTCAATATGGACCATCGTCGACCATGCTTCCCACCATTACTAGACACATCAGAGATTGCAGGACAAGTTCAGCAGATGGAGGAACTCAACGCAATGGGGACCATTGCTTCCTAAGGGGGGAGGAATGATCCAAGTGGATGTTGGTGGCCACCCACCTATCCCATTTGGACCCCCACAACTGTCTCTTTCAGCTTTTTCAGTTACCTAAATTGTAGCACAGTTTACTATTTTTAGCAGTTTTTCGCGTCCTGAACTTCCGGAGCCATTTTGAGGCCCTAAATGACATTTTTTTCGGAATCTAGAGCAACATGGGTCCATGGACCCATGTTGCCTCCCAAAGTGGTAGTACTTGGATAGATCTTTCTAACGAGCTATCGTATGCGTCAAACGGAGATTGTATGCCAAAGTTACGACCCTGGGAAATTGATGTACCAATTTACCCAAACGGGGCCCACAATTTGGCGTTTCATCTTCTAGGGTTGGATTTCAGGATGTGAAGGGTTTTCCATTGTTTCTCAACAATAAATAGGCCTTCGAGCCTCATTGTAATACGGTTCAGAACAGTTCAGAGGCATGTAGCCGCCACATCTCTTCTCAGAGATAAGCTACCATCGCCCTAGCTGGTTTCTTTCCATTTCTGTTTGTAAGCATATTTCAGTATTTTACAATAATGAAATGAAGTATTATTTCCGCTGCATCTCAGTATTTATGGTTATCTCATCTCTGTATTTATGGTTATCTCTGTAATTTGTTGCGTTCCTGTCTAAATCCGGATCAATTTCTGACCTTAGAACTTCAGGAAGTCTATGGTTGGGAATATGAGTTTGAGATGGAGGTGTATCTTTTCTTAGTCTTGGAGGAGTAAGTGGTGTTGTAGGAATTAAACTCCTGCCTCTAGCTAAGAATATACCCCTAGAGTCTCTTTCTCTACGCATATCATTTTTTAGATGTAAGAGATGAGGTTACCTAATTACACTTCCCTGGAAATGGCGCCAAAATGTTTAGTCAATTTAGTGTTCTAAATTGCTTTCAAATTATCAACCGAGGTTTGTAAACTGATGAAGTGTGGTGCACTATATGTTCTTAGTTAACCTTTCTCTTACTTCGTTGTTTTGTATTTTATGTTGTTTCTGGGGGTTTCTATTCTTTGATGTCTATGAATGTACAACTTGAAACTATGAGAAAATTTAAGTGGATCTAATGAATTTTAAAGGAAATGAAATGTTCCTAAGTTAATCTAATTTCCTAAAATTGGACCAAGAACTGTTGGCTAGTTAGAACCTAATAAGAAAACAGAGCATCTATATTATCTTATCATTAGTCCTAATCCATGGATCTAATTCTTAAAACCAAGAGTGAAATTGATGCAAAAGGTAACTCAGTAATTGCATTCATTAAACATTCAACCATTCAATTTTGGAATATGATTAAATCAATCTCCTTGAAATGATTTTTGGGAATATCAATGATGCAACTAAGTAAGGATCTTAAAGAAAAAAGGTAAAATCATGTAAAACTAACAATGTACTGAGTAAATTCAATCACTATATGAATTAGACATTTAACCATTTAGTTTAGGATCATCATCATCTTGAAATGGCTTTTGAAAACATCCATTAACACAATTAATTGACAATTCTGTTCTAAGAGAATGAATGACAAAACAATAAGAAAACTAAGCAATTGTGTATTCTTATTACTTTAATCTTAATTCAGTTTGGAAACAAAGTCATTTTTCTCCACGAAATATCTTAGAAGAACAAGGTTGCACAGTTGTGCTTTTATCCTTACGCTATTGGTTAAAAAATTAAATGAAATATCATTCTAAATTAGAAAACAGATTTGCTGAAAACAAAGTAATGGAAATTAAACTAAGAACAACAAATGAAAAACCTCCTTCAATGCAAGGGCCCTCTACAACTGATGTGGTTGGAATGCAAGCTAGTTAAGGATGCACTTTAAACGATCATTGACAACACAAAGTTTGTATTATGAACGAAACGAAGTCTAAATACAGAGTATCAACAAAAAGCCTGAACTTAACATAATTCCTTCTAACTTCTAACTACTTCTCCGTTCCATGCAACCGATATTTATAAGAAAATAACATAATTGTTTATGAGATAAACTTGCTACAGGTGGCTAATTCGAATTGCAATAGGACTGTTTAAACTTCTGATCAGCTACAAGTGGCTAATTCGAATTAAATTTGCAATAGAACTGTTAGACTCTTGATTAGCTACGAAAGAGAAAATCAACAGTCCTACTACTTCTAGATAACATATTTTGACTCCATCTTTGACCATGACCTTAGGTTTTCTTTTCCGTCGATTTGGACTGAGTGAATAGGATAGAATCCATGTGGAGATGATTCTAGAAATGCCCATGTGGCCCAATTCTTCATTTGAAACTTGGAACCTGCCAAACCATGAGAGTAGCTATGAAATCCATAGTTAGCTGCAGAATAAGCTGCATTTTGTAGCTAATTTGCAAAAATCTATTCAAATAACAAGAACATAAAAATATAATATGGCGACATTTTAATGCTTTCCCTAAGACAAAACCTAACATTTATCATTGATTAGGTCTGTAATCTTATGAGAAAGTGAGGGAAAAAGGTGAGAAAAAATGTCAAGGAGAGGGTAATTCTGAGGTTCAACAAGCAGATTTCTTAAGGCAATACTCGAACCGATCCCAAAGATAGGCGAATTTCATCTGGCTCCTCGAAGCTTGAAATTGTAAGTCACAAAAGTGCTGCCAAAAATCTATAACTGATTCATGTGGAGCCTTCTATTACTGTAACAGTTTTCAGTCAAGATGGTATGGATCAAAATGATAGAAAATGTCTTCAGTGACATCACAGAAGTGCTCAAGTGAGTGCACGTTGTCAGTCAGTAGGTTGAGCAGCCATTGACGTGGAGATTTGTGAAGTGTGTGTGGAAGCAGCAAGCTGGCTTGTTCATCAGAACACCCATATTCCTCATGAATCATGGAAAGAAATCCATGTACGTACTCAGGCCAAGCCACTTCGCCTTCACCATCATACATCTAAGTGGACAAGAGATTGAAAAACTCCCCCATGATGGAGACATCTTCATGATTCGAGAAACATTACGGAGGGAGAAGAGTGCAAGAATTCATGAAAGGTATGCAAAGGTTCAAAACTGGATGAGATGACACAACTTGTCATCAGGCCCTACTTCTAGAGCCATAAATGTTGATGGTGCTGGACCAACCAACATGTCAAGGGGATCTCTCTGGTAAGAAGTCCCAATTAGACCTTAGAGTATTTGGTGTAGGAGTCCCAGCAGTGGGTTGTATAGCAATGCCTGGACCGCGATTTTGAACAGAGGAAAGTAAGGTAACTTTGTTAGTAGCAAAGGTGTGATCGTTGCGGTGAGTCAAAAAAGGTGCATGAGAGGTTCTAACACATGTCACTTGAGATGAGTGCGCCCCTTGGCAGCTTGTAACAGTACTCAGATGGAAAGGGAACACACGAGCAAAGATGCATCACAAGATGGAAAGAAAGTCAACTGGAAATCCAAAGTGGTGGTTAAACCAATCAACACATTTCAGAAATATTCATACATGCTCATATAGAACAATCCATACATGTTTTCATAAGAAAACAAATACATATGCCATTTAGAGTAAACAAGACAACTGGAATACAATGCAACCTATGCATGAAATGTGTCGGTTCATATTATATAAAGAAGTGTAAGTTCTATTCATACAATACATCCATGTACACCCGCTAGCCCCAATAGTGGAACATTACAACCACATCTGCCTGCTCCTCCAAAGAGATGTACTAGCTCTATGCAGTGGAGAAGCCAAGGCGCATTACAATATTGTCCAAGCTCTCTCCAAGATAGTCTTCTTGGAAGCTTGGCTGACCAAAAGCCTATAAAATGAGTTATGAGGGACTATTTATAGCAAAGGGTGGGGCGCCATTGACATTCCCCTTTATGACCGTTCAACTACCCTCATGACTCTTCACCTACTCTATCACTGTTACGTTCACTATTGACACTTGACTTACACTTGACATGACTTAAAATTACAATGCACATGTACCCATGTGAACACAATGGCTTGAGCAAGCCATGCTAGACGTCACTCTGACTTGGAAAACCATGGAAGTCCAACTCATCAACATCCTTATGTTGATCAACGGTAACATATTGATGCAAAGATCTGTAGTCCTTGATGGTGTCTGTGTGTTCCGCGGTAAAATCTGTCTGAAACCTAACCCTTGCCTCCATAGCATCTGGGTACACTGCTCGGGCTCCTCTATCCAACTCGACTGAAAGCATACACATCATTGTCTTCAATGTGGCCGGACCAACTACATACTTGTGGATGATGTCTGCACTGTTGGGCAAGTCTGGGCTAGTGGCAATGCACAACAACTCGTCGAAGTATGATTCAAACTCTAGTCAGACTTGTTTCTTTGTCTTTGCCTGGGTGAGAGTCCCAAGTGATGGGATCACATGTGTGTGCACCACAACATCCATACTCTTGCATACTCATGCATTTGAGGCATGTATGCTATTGATGAACTGCGGGAGATCTTCATAATTTTGGATTTCACTCCGGATACGTGCCTTCAGCTCGACCACATTGGCCCTCATCATCTTAGGACAGTGAAGTGGGGATCCATTGTACTTCATTGTCCATGTTTTCATGTCATCAATAACACCATGCAAGTTCATCAAGATACATGCTCTTCTAGCACATCACTGTTGCCATCCATTGAGATGGACGACTGCCTTGTGCATGGTACCAAACTTTGAGTACAATTTCGCATAATTGTGTCAAGGGACAATACTTCATCTAGTATTTCCTTCTTCAGTTCAGCTCGGGCAGGCATTGTCACCAAGTGTCCTCCTTGCTTGGTCGTTTGTAGTTCCTTTCCCATTCTCTCATTCTCAACTATTAGGAAGCGAAAAATTGAGCTAGTGGCTTCGGCATACACTCTAGTTGCATCAGCCAAGGCACCTCGATGTTTGCACACATCAATTATGATCACTTGATCCTCAAGTTGCACAAGAGACATATGATCCTCTAGAGTTGACACTCTACGAGACTGCACAACTCTATGTTGGGATTCGTCAACGAGATGTTGTGCATCTCTTCTTCCTACTGATCACCAAGGGTCTCAGGGCCTCCATGGTCATTCAAGACTTGCTCATCATTTGGATGCATTGGAGTCGGTGAGTCGACCTCTTTGTGGTGAGGCATGAGGTCGGTGTCTGCTTCCAACTCCTACTGCTCCATGCCTACATCCAACTGTTGAAGTGCTTGTTCTATCTCATGAGCGAAATCTTGCCCCTGCGATGGTTCACCCTGTTTGTTTGATGCTAGCTGTTCAGATGAATCAACTACTTGTATGGGTGCTGCTTTGTCTATTTTCACATGTTGCACCCCCTGCTATATCTGCTGCTATTGCGCTTCCCTCTCCTGTTTGTGCAGCTCTTGTTCCTTTCGAAGTTGCTATCTCAACTCATGCAACTCCTTCTCTACTTCTTCAATTCTCTTCTTACTCCTCTGCCTTCATGTGATTTTCTTGTCGCATTGCTGCTCCTTTGCCTCTATAGCCATAACTTCTTTCTCTACAAGTGGATCTTCTCGAAACTTGCAACTTTGCTCCTCCTCCATGCAATCGTGAATCTTACTCTTACCTTTATCGTGCACTAGTATGCTTGCCTCTGTAGCCACTGCTTCTACTACTGTTGCTGGTGCTCTTTGTGATGCTGCTTCATGTTGCTTTGATAAAAACTCCACAGTGAAGCTGACCAGTTCATTGGGTCTATAGAAACTATAGCAATATCTCCATGGGTCCTCCTCGGCCCAATGACATGCCCCGTGGATCCACTTGAACTGAACTCTAATGCAATGATCTTTCACAATGCAATGTGGGTCATACAGATTGTAGCTTTGAAGGTTGATGGGTACTTCTTCATTGGTTATGCTTCAACATCCTCTTGCTTGATACTCTATATCTCATATAACCCAATCCGCAATGGAAGAGCGGGCCAAGGTGCCTTCTTCTTTCGATGCAGTCTAGCTGTTAATCCTGTCGAGATGTGATATGCTACTTCCTACATGATAAGTACATTCAATAAAAACTTTGGAAGAACATGCAGAGGCTTCTCTGTAGTGAACATTTGTGTAGGTTTTAGCCCTGCATAGAAATTACCTGCATACGAATTCTAAAACACAGAAAATAAACAATGCGAGAGCATAACACATAAAAAACATATATGTAGAGATTTTCCCCTGGATCCCAAAACCGAGACTACCAGCTTGATTTTTCATTATATTCCTTTCTATGTTACAATACATATTTATACATGCCAAAGCATCCAATACCATGGATCGAAAACCATCGCATCCAAAACCATGGACCAAAAGCCATCGCGTCCAAACCCATGTGCGAAAATCATGCACAAAACCATAGGTAGGTCCGCCCAACCTAACATAGGGTCCAAAACCAAAATTTTTTGGGGTGCTGCCCCGGACCCCATAGAAGGGGGTTGCCTTCACCTCTCAAACCCCCTGTGATCCCCCCGCTACGTTATCGACGCAATGAAGGGGGGTCTTCCCCCCCCCCCCCCCCTCCTCTCTAGCCCCCCGGTTAACTATGTGGGCTAGTCATGGAAAGAATATAACACAACCCAACATTCTCCCACTTGTTGTATTCTTTTCATAGGGGGCCACAAGAGAGCTTAGTCATTTATCAAACCCTGCAATGCCCATCGTTTCTCTACACCAAGAGAACTTCTCAGAGCTCACAAATTTTGTCACTACATCTGTAGCATTCTTCAAAGTGTCCACCTTTACCAACAACACCTTTTTGTCTTCTATCATATCCCTCACAAAGTGATACTAAAAATTAATGTCTTTGTATTTGAATTTTTTAATGCATGGTTCTTTGCCAAGAAAATTGAACTTTGGTTGTCACAGTCTATCCTTATAGCTCCCTATACCAACCCCATACTTGAACACAATCTCTGCAACCAAATTGCTTCCTTGCTTGCATGAGTGGCTACCATGTAGTCTATCTCTGTAGTTGATAGTGCCACTAAAGATTGTTTCTTACTCATCAAACTGACTACACCTCCAAATAGGTTAAACACATACCCACTTGTAGATCTTCTCTGATCCATATCTCCAGCCTAGATTGCATCAATAAAGCCACAAATATCCAACACTCTGTCCAATCTTGGTCTTCCTTGGTAGCACAAACCATAATCACTAATGCCACGCAAATACCTGAAAACTCACTTCACTGTTGTCCAGTGCTCCTTCCCTGGTTTTGACATAATCCTACTCAATAATTCCACTGCACGTGCAATGTCTGGTATAGTACAGACCATTGCATACATTAGGCTACTGACTGCACTTGCATATGGAACACGGGACATGTCATCTTCCTCTTCTTGTGTCTTGGGACACTGTTTAGTAGATAACTTCACACCTACAGGAATAGGAACCTTCACCGGTTTACTATCCTGAATATTAAACCTCCGCAGTATTGTCTTGACACACTTAGTCTGGTTTAACCAGAGCTTCCTCTTTGCCTGATCTCTTTTAATTTCCATTCCCAAAATATACTTTGCAGCACCAAGATCTTTCATGTCGAATTTGGAGGACAATTGGGTCTTCAAATACTGGATGATTTCTTTGTCATTTCCAACCAACAACATATCATCCACATACAAGACTAGATAAATAACATGGTCACCAATTAATTTAAAATACACACAGTGATCTTCTTTGCTTTTGGTGAAGCCAAGTCCCCGTATAAATGTAGCAAATTTCTGACACCACATCCTTGGTGACTGTTTTAAGCCATACAAAGACTTCTTTAACTTGCATACCCATTCTTTCTTACCCTTCACTGTAAAGCCTTCTTCATGTAGATTTCCTCTTCCATATCCCTGTGAAGAAACGTTGTCTTCACATCCATCTGTTCTACCTCAAAACTAAAAGCAGCAACAATAGATAAAAGTAATCTAATAGAAGTTACCTTGGTAACAGGAGAAAAAATATCACCAAAATCAATTCTCGACACCTAGGAATAACCTTTTACTACTAACCGAGCTTTGTATTTCTCCACCTTTCCTTTTGCATTTGTCTTCTTCTTGAACACCCATTTGCTGTCAATAGGTTTCCTTCCAGCCGACAACTCCACCAGATCCCAAGCCTCATTTTTGTGCAAAGATGCCATTTCATGAACCATGGCCTCTTTCTAGAGTTTGCCATCCTCTGAATCTACTGCTTCCTTCATAGTTCTGGGATCATCATCAGTAATAGATAAAGCAAAATTTGAACAGAAAGCAGACGGACTATACCTTTCTAACTACCTTCTTTCTCGAACTGATCTTCTCACACCCGGAGTTTGTGGCTCTTCATCTTCTGATTCCTCCTTTGTTGTAGAATTTGATTCTTCCTCCTTAAGTTCAAACTCTATCTCAAGTTCGTTTCGTTGGACTTCATGTTTAATAACATCTTTTACCTCTCTGAACAACACATCTCGGTTGTACACAACCTTCCTTTTTATTGGGTTCCAAAGCTTATAACCCTTTAAACCATCCTTATACCCAATAAAGATGCACTTTTCATATTTACTATCCAACTTGGTTCGTTTCTCCTTTGGAACATGTACATATGCATCACATCCAAATACCCTCAGATGTGAAAGAGAGGCTTTCTTACCAGTCCATACCTCTTGTGGAGTCTTATCCTCCAATGTTGATGAAGGTGATTTGTTGGCCAGGTAACATGTTGTCTCCACTGCCTCTACCCAGAATTCTTGTCCTTACCCGACACCACTGAGCATGCTTCTTTCCCTTTCCATCAATGTCTTATTCATTCTTTCTGCAACTCCATTTGCTCATGTGTGTATGGAGTAGTCTTCTACCGTGCTATACCACACTTCTTATAGAATTCTTCAAATTCCTTACTACAAAACTCTCCACCATTATATGTCCTCAACACCTTTATCTTCTTCTCTATCTGGTTTTCCACTAGAGCCTTAAATTCTTTAAACTTGTCAAAGACTTTAGATTTCTTCTTAAGGAAATATATCCATGTATTCCTTGAGAATTCATCTATAAATAATACATAGTACGCAGACTTACCTAGTGATGGAACCTTCACAAGTCCAAACACATCATTGTGCACAAGTTCTAATATCTGTTTCGCCCTCTTACCACCAGAGGGGAAACTCACTTGATTATGCCTTCCATACACACAATTTTCATAGAAATCAAAATCCAAAGAGCTATTACTCATACCTTCTACCATACCTTTACCATGAAGTATTCAAAAGGCCCTTCTCTTCAATATGTCCAAGCCTTTGATGCCACAGCATGGTCTTATCTCCAGAGACCACTAGATTTTCTGCTCCACTTTCAGGAACCACAGAGTTGTTGCACCCATCAACAATAGTGCTACCTTGCCGCTTGTACAGAGTTCCAATCTGAACTCCCCGCATCAATACCAGTGCTTCCTGAATCATCTTGTAGGTATCCTTCTCGAACACTATTTTTACACCTGCATCATCCAGCTTGCTTACAGAAATCACATTTTTAGCTAATGTAGGAATATGCAGAACACCCGGAAGTGTTCTAACCGTTCCACCTTGCAATTTCAACTTTACTTTTCTGCGACCAACGATTCTAGCCCTCCTGTCATCCCCCAAGAAGACATCACCACCATCATATTTCTCATACTTGTAGAACCACTCTCTATGGGGAGTGAAGTGAAAGGATGCACATGAGTCAATCAACCATGCCTCATGATCTACACATGTACTTGAAAAGAAAAATACACATCCTTACCTTCATCTAAGGTGGTTTTCACCTCTGCAGAAGGAGCATCATCAGATCCCTTTCCTTTATCAGGAGCTTTAAATTTACTTTCCCTTTTGTACTGCCCTTCCTTTCCACATTTCCAGCACACCACCTTTACAGGTTTTCTTGGAGATTTAGATCTCCCTCTAGATTTAGACCTCCCACTCGATCACTTATTTTTGTTTCTGTTCTGGGACCATTCTAGATCTCCATATTTTTCTATCTCATTTCCTCCACTAACAAGGATGAGACCATTTCATCAAACTGCAAGGCAGTTGCATTGCTACCTGTTGTAATAACCAGACTATCCCATAAAACTGGTAGAGAACACAACAAACTGATGCACTTATCTTCATCTAAAATTTTAATATCAACAGATAATAACTAACTTGCCACAATATTAAATGCGTTCAGATGCTCTGGCATCGAGTCTCCATCTTTCATCTTCAAGTTATACAGATTTTTTTGTAGGAATAGTTTATTCACCAGAGACTTAGATTGGTACAAAGTCCCTAACTTGTCCCACAAAGCCTTCGTCGTAGCTTCCCCTGATACATTCAGCAATACTGAATCTGAGACACACAATCGTATTATACTCTATGCCTTTTGATCCAACTTCATCCATTCTTCATCGAACAGTCTTGTTGGTTTAGTACCCAGATCTACCGCGATCCACTGATCTTTATCCACCAACAGATCCTCCATCTCGAGTTTCCACAACTCAAAACTCTAACCATTAAATTTCTCGATCTCTATCTTTCCACTGCTCACCATCTTCTTTCACCACCAGAATCGATCTCGCAGATCTCCCACTGAACAGTATCTACCACAGGCCTAAGCGAAACCCCTCAGTAATAAAGGCATCCCCTTGAAGCCAAAATAGCTTTGATACCAAATGTATGTTTTAACCCTATACAGAAATTACTTACATACGAATTCTAAAACACAGAAAATAAACTATGCGAGAGCATAACAAATAAAACACATATACACAGATATTTTCCCCTGGATCACAAAACCGGGACTACCAACTTGATTTTTCATTATATTCCTTTCAATGTTACAATACATATTTATACACGCCGAAGCATCCAAAACCATGGACCGAAAACCATCGCGTTCAAAACCATGTGTGAAAATCATGCACAAAACCATAGGTAGGTCCGCCCAACCTAACATAGGGTCCAAAACCAAAATCTTTTGGGGCGCTGCCCCAGATGACATAGAGGGGGGTTACCTGCACCCCTCAAACCCCCTGTGACCCCCCCGCTATGCAATTGGCGCAACGAGGGGGCGCTCTGCCCCCCCTCTAACCCCTTGGTTAACTTTGTGGGCTAGTCGTGGAAAGAATATAACACAACCCAACAATTCAGATGAAAGCGCTGAATGGTGAGGCGTACCAATCTGCAATGCTTATCAATGCCTTCATTTCTTCCTTTGACATGCAGGGTGGATCCTATTCAAATATCATCTTGTACAAAGGGGTGACAAAATGATCAAATAGTTGTGTGATTACTCCTTTGAAGCTGCATTTAGACAACAACTTCAAATACATGTTCACAACAGTCTCTGTCGATTACCATGCACACTCCAAACCCGGGAACTCCTGCCGAGCATAGACTACATCTAATATTTAGGTGGACATGTAAATATCTGCATGCATAGCTCCAGGTGACTATCGAGCCTTCGTTACTTGTTTCTTCAACTGATGAGCCAATATGTCAGACCAGTTACATGGTTTTCCTTTTATAGCCAATTGGTCCATTGCAACCACCCAACTCTGTGGGAGGGTTTCCATGCTTTCTTGGCCATACAATCAAAATGAAAATATGACCAAGTATTGATACGCCTTCCTGAGTATCTTTGTCTTGTAGATTTGGTTAGGTGTCAACCTGAATCGAGTTGGCTCCTTTACCCAATTATTCATAATGTCTCTGGAGTTAGCACTATTGTTGGGTAAGTTGAATGGAGTTTTCATGATAGTCACAGGCTTTGACATCTGATACATCTCATCATAATCTCATGCTTAGAAGGTCGCAAGCTTCATCCCACTGACACTGCTTAAGGTCATTGTATCAGGATCACCGTGAGAGACGATCTATTGTATCATGTCCGCGTATGAGAATGCAGGATATCTGCATGCAATCCGGTACAAGACGGACTTGTAAATGTTCACGTACACCTGACGGTGTTCAAGGTCTTCCCTAAAAGTGCCTGCAAATGTTTCATTGACCACTTTCTAGTTCATTTTGATGTCCTTGTCTAGATACAACTTTGTATCTTCATAGACCGGCAAACTAGAGGACACTTAATCAGTTGCTGCTCCAGCTGCATTTCCATCAGTGTCTTGTGATCATGTTCTCTTGGAAGCCATTGAGACAGAGGAACCCCTGAAATATCTGGAGACAAGCAACATGCATGGTAAGAAATATTAGCGAAAAACAAAGCAAATTTTGGGAGTGACACAACACATACCTGGGAGACTGATGGGAAAGATTGCACAATTTCTTCTGGGAGGCTAGGTGACTAGCTGAAAGAACTACAAAAAAGGAAGTTTGGGCTGTATGGGAGGCAAGACTAGCTGCTAGACTGGTGCAATGCGCAATCCAGACTAGCTACTGGCTGTTGGGATTGCACAATGCGCAATTCCAGTTGGGAGTGACTGCAGACTCAGGGACTGCATTGCATAATTTTCTGGGCCAACAGTCATTGTCCCTTAGAAATGCATATTTTTGGAGAGGAAGATAGAGCCTTCCTTCCCCAAATTGTGCAATGTTGTCATAGTGCAGGTAGAGTCCGAGCCGAGGCTGGCCCAACTCGCCGATGGGAAACTGAAAGAAAATAAGACAATGAACGCACGGTGACACTAAGTGAAAGCAGAAGTGATTGACAGTGCATGCAAACATGAATGAAAGATTCAAAAAACAGATCAACATGCATGTGGGTGAAGCAATTCGCTGATTTAGTGAACGTTTGTGTAAAATAGTTTCATGCATGTGACAGCAGTGAGATAGCAAAAAAAACTTAAACAGGGCAAGGAAAAGCTAGTATACGTGTAAACAATAGAAATCATTCAAAGAAATCAAGAAAACAACACTCACACAAGCGAATAAACAAAAAGCGACAAAAATGTTGAAAAAGACAAGTTGAAGCCACTTACCCGTGAATAGCTGAGCCGGATGTGTCAAAAAGTCCCGGATGTGCTATGGAATGCCAGAGCTCCAAGATCTATGTGAAATAAGGATCTATGATGCATTAAAGAAATAAGTTTGGGCTCATGACGTGCATGCCAGAAATCTGGCAAAAAGCGACACTTGGCGAAATGTTTCTAAAACAACTTTGCATGTAACCTCCAGCTACTAAAAATAGCTCCCTAAATCATGGTTTTCCTTTTGCATGTTTCCTTTTTCTATTCTGGGAAAAGCAAGCTATGCTTTGCAAGTCAAGTTTCCTTGGTCCCAAGTGGAGCTGGTCAACCGAACTACTTATGCATGAAGCTGCTCAACTGCTTGAGAAAAATGTGCATTTCTGGTTGGGAGCTATGTTGGCTGCCTACGAGATTTGTCCAATTTCTGGGCAGAGTGCCTGACTTCTGCCCAGATTTGCACAAATTTTGTGTTGAGCAGCTATGCTTAGGAAAATTGCGCAATTTTTAGTGGGAGTGTTGACTGGCAGAATTGCACAATTTTAGAGCCGAGCAGGCTACCAGACAAGATTGCGCGATTTTTAGATGGAAGACTAGTTTCCGTCCAGAAATATGCAATTTCTTGGGGGAGTTGCTTAGGCTGCAGCTGGACCAAGTCCAGGTGAACAACCTGTGAGGGGAATGCATCAAACTGTGATCGACATGCTACCATTGTGCGAGAAAAACACTGAAGCTTGTGTACTTGACGAAGAAAGACAAGGTGCTGTGAAAGGATGATAGGGAGGCTCCAAAACAAAGCTAAGGCAAAATTTTGGAGGGTGGTTGTAGCCACTACAACAATTTCTAAATTTGTAAAGTGTAGCTAATATTAATTTATATTAAAATAAAATTATTTAAAACTTATATCTCAACTTTTATTGTAAAAATTAATTAAAATTTGACAATCAATAACTACACTTTCCCCAACCAAAAAGTGAACAAAATAATAATTCATCTTTCCAAATTCACTTTTTAATAAGGTCATATCTTATCTTTTCAATGAAAATTATTATAATAGAAAAAATCACTAATAAATAAATAAAAATTATGTTTTTATTTATCATTCTCCACTATTTTTAAATATATTACAGTCTTAAGCTTTAACATTATAACACACATATGTACACGCAGTATAATAATTATTTATATCCATTTCAATTTCCCCTTAGCTATTCATTCAAAAATTCAATTTACCGCAGAGTTATTTTTATGAAAAATTTAATTTACCAAAAATTATGTGGAGTTAAATTGAGACTTTTTTTGGTAATTTGGTAAATATCAAATCACTAGTTTATAGTGAGATTACTAGTTTACATAGAAAGATACATATGAAAAAAATTGATAGTCGAATAAGATCACTAGTTTATAAAGAAAATAAATTGGAAATTTCAAAGACCAAACAATCATGACGCACATAGGTACACGTAGTATAATAATTATTTATATCCATTTGAATTTCTCCCTAGCTATTCATTCGAAAATTGAATTTATTGTGGAGTTATTTTTACCAAAAATTCAATTTACCAAAAATAAAATTTTGTGGAGTTGAAGTGGGATTTTTTTTGTGTAATTTGGTAAATATCATATACGTATGAGCTTAATTAAATACAGTTTAACTATTATTCTTGTTGTAGTAATATTATTATTTTCACTACACTCACCCATCTAACGCTCTCACATCCACCCTAAACTGGGTTGTATAGCGCCTATCGACATGATTACACAATTTAAACTTACAATGTTAACAATAATCAACAAATTTTAAAGAAAATTTACTAAAACATTATTTAAAAAGCAATCAAGACATAGAAAAAGAACAGATAAATTTACAAGGGTTAAAGATGTCAAATTGTAGTTGAACTTACACAAGTTGGATCTAGCTAGAAAACAATGAACAAAAATTACAAGGAAAGAAGAAATAAAATTGATAGGTAAAAGAATTAATTAAATCTATTCACGCACAAGAAAGAGAATTATGAGATAATACAATTCAATACAATATATTCTATATGGCTAAAATAATATATTAGTGAGTCTAGTAGTGAATTTAGAGAGATATGAACATGCACACATAATCCTAGTTAATTGGTCATGCATTCATTAGTTAATTGTCTCATGCCAGTGGAGATTATTAAAACTCATGAATGCACTTGTGCAGTTCCTTCTTGGTGATAATAACAAGATTTTATTTCATGATTTCACTTGTCAGTTTAATTGAAGTACATTTAAGTGTATGTTATCTCCATTACCCCCTGAAGCACTGCTAGAGAGAACATGATGAATGGGTTTTGACAAAAAGCCATGTAATTTATCCATTTTATCATGCATCTAAGTAACATAAAACAACTGCAAGGAGAGGAAAAATGGAAAATCACATGGGAAAAAACCCCTCCCCCTCTCCCCCTCAAAATAGAATATTGAAAAAGAAATAAAACCGCTAGGAAATTATGTCCTTCACCCCAAGGCAATTTCACATAGAGTGAAATTTCTGCCCGATGAAAGTCTTCATGAAGACATCAACAATTTATTTAGAAGTAGGACAATACTAATACTCAGTGGACCCATCATGTACCAATTCTAGAATGTAGTGATTTTGGATCTCGATGTGTATTGTTTGTTTCCATTGCACTAGATATCTGCAAAATTTTAGAGTTCTTTGATTGTTGCACCAAATGACAATCGGGTGATGAAATTTGATACCAAGCTTAATGATGCAGTTCTACAACCAAATGGCTTGAATGGAAATATTGATTGCACCTCTATGTTTTGAATATATCGGTGATAAAGCAATCATAGATTGATTTTTGTTGGACCAACAAATGAGGTTAGAACCCAAATCGACAATATATCCTAAAGTGGACTTGCGATCAATGTTATCGCTAACCCAATATAAATGAGTGTGGCCAATGAGATCCAAAGTACAACTTGTGCATAATGAATCCCATAGTTGATGGTTCGCTGGAAATATTTGAGTATGTGCTTGGCAGCTTTCTAATGCAGCTCATGTGGATTGCACATGCATCTCAAAGCTATGCCTATTGCATATGAGAGATCTAGATGAAAGTGAAGGAGATAGAGGAGACTCTCCACAATATATTTGTACATGATGTAATCAACCAATGGTATATCCTTTCCATTCTCAAGGTGTGCCCTCGATAAGAAAGGTGTAGCTGCCAGCTTATTGTTGGCCATGTAAAAGTGAATTAGGAGATCTCTCACATACTTGGACTGACAAATTTTGATTCCTGAATCAGTCTAGTTTATTTCTAATCCAACAAAGAAGTGTAACAGACCTAATATGTCATGGAAAACTTGGATACAAATCGATTTTGGTCGTAGTAATGGATGAGGCTGAAGTACCTTTGACTAGCATGTCATCTACATAGAGCATTATGAGCAACAAAGAGTCAGACATTCTTAGAATTTCAATATTTGGATCAAATTTACATATAATGGAATGTTGAGATAGTAAATAGGAATCCATTTTAGAATACCATTCTCTAGGTTTCTCCCCAAGGCTATAAAGACTTCTTGAGTAAAAAAAAAAGGTGACTTTTTGGCATACCCTTGTGTTTCTTCCATGTAAATTTCCTCTTTTGATCACCATGAAAAAATGCATTCTTCACATCCATGTGTTGAACCTACCACCTTCCTTTTGTTGCAATGGAAAGAGTTAACTGAATATAGTCCATTTTGGCCATTGGTGATCCAAAACTGGGTCCTAAAAACCCTCTAAGTCTTCAAATCCGCAAAAATATTCAAAACTAGCACAAACGGAGGACCTCTTAACAAGTCTGATTACACTATCGAGACCCAAAAATATGAAGAAATGCGGGAAATGAGGCCAATCAAAGGCTTAAACCAATAATGAATAGGAACCATCGGACCTAGCCGATCAACGGTCCAGATCCGATCGGCAATCGCAATAAGCAGTGGCTATCGGAGGATATCGGAGTGTAATATATGGTTATTGCGATCGCGACATCGCAATCAGCGATTTCAACGGAGCGATATCGCAATCAGCGACCATAATAAAGCGCTTACAATGGCCCGGGGTTATCGCGATATGCGATTGTGATCAATCGCATCATGATATTGCAATCGGAGCTACACAGAGGAGCGGGCTTATACATATACATATATGCGATGTGATTAGCCGAACCCAATAACAATCATAAATGGTGTTTGATATATTTTGAAATCCGAGAAATGTTAATTTCCTTTGTATTTCGTAAATCTGCCAAATGAATGGATTGCGAAGGAAATGCGTCCAATGCGAGATTATGGACCTGAAAGGGTTTATTAACGCCTTTGAACACTATTTCAAGTACGGTATGGCGGATTTTCACCATTTTTAATGCAATTCTAAAATACAAAGGGGTATGCCCTTGCGACATGTGATGGTGACTTATGGGTGGACCCGATAAGAATATAGTGCACAATTATGGAAATTTGAAGTCCGATGAACAGTGTTCTCTGCGAATTTTTCTCGTGTTTGTTATGTTTTCCTATGTAAGCCGAGAATGGCTATATTGAGGGATTTCAAGCAGCGACGACCCATTTCATTACAGTATAGGTGGCATCCATCCATGAGGGCATTTAGTAATGATTGCTAACGCTTAGAGAGGGGATTTGAGCAGAAAAAAGAAAGAAGACAGAGAGTGAAAGAGGGAAAATGAACCAATAGCGCCGATTTGGCTTAAAAAAGCCACAAAACAATAGAAACAGGAGGTTGGTTGTTGACTGTTGCTTGTTGAGGCTATTGTTGGGGTTTTTGTTGCTGAAATTGAAGCCAAAGCAAGAGGTTGAGGCGAAGGAGGCAGTGGGGAAGAAAAAATGTAGCCGAGGGAGTCACTTGGAAGCCAAGTGAAAAGCCAAGGAGGCTGTGAATTGATATAAGGTAGAAAGAAGCCAGAGCCAAAGTCAGAGCCAAAGAGCCAGAACCAAGAGCCAAGAGTTAGAGACAAGAGCTAGAGCCAAGAGCCAGAGCTTCAAGAGCTAGGGATAAAATGGTGTCTGAACCCACTGTTTTTGTTTAGAACAACAGGAGTTGAGCCAAGAGCTTGTAAAAAGGACTTCTACCATAATCCTAGAGAGCCTAGTTGAATTGATTAGAGCTCATGGAGATGTAGCCCAAGAGTTGTGGGTGAACTCCTAATTAAATTTTTGTTTCTATGTGATTGTTTATTGCTTCTTTCGTTTCTGTTACATGTATTTATACATCATTTTCAGCACATTAAATTACAGCACATATAATTAGTTAAAAACAAATACCAACCTACACCTATAGTTTCAAGCATTTCTTAATTCTACATTGGTTAATCAATAAGACTTGGGAATATTTAAGCTTTGGAAGTGGGAGAGGTTCTTGTAAGTTGGACAAGAAGCCTAAGTGCCCCATTTTCAGATCAACTGGAGCAAAGGTTTCATCATAATTGATGCCATGAACCTATTGAAAGCCTTTTTCCACCAACCGTGCTTTATATTTTCTCACAAGTCCATCCATTACTTCCACCAATCATGCTTTGTCTCTGCTCACAATTCCATTCACTTATTTCTTTGTCCTATAGACCCACTTGCATTTGAAAAGCTTAAGATGTAAAGGAAGTGGAAAAAAATTGATCCGGAATTGATCTAAGACAAGTAATAAGGTATTACAGACTCATGTGCATGGATGTGCCTATGTTATTTTATGCAACAGATCACTAAGATTGCAAAATACACACGCAATGAAGCAGTTCAAGAAAAAATAACAGGCAAACATATAAACACAACAAGTTTAATAAGGAGTTCACCCAATACTCTCGGGCTACGTCTCCTGATCTAGCCTTCAGTGGTGGCCTCTGTATTATATTTTCAAGTAGAGTTTTTACAATAGTGAGCTCAATTTGAGTCTCACACAACAGATATAAATCAGCAAGACTGTACTTGGATCCCCCAAGTCTCTGGAGTACACAGACTCTCCTTACTAACTCTCGACCTCTATTGGTCATAGTAGTATGAGCCCAATCTGAGACTCATACATGACAGGTATTACAGAGGAGTGCACTTGAACCTCTCAAGCCTTCTCTGGAGTGCACAGACTCTCTTTGTCTCTGTCTTAATCCTGGCTCGATGCTACCTTTGCTTCTGTAGGTCAGCTCGACTTCTTCTCTCTACTTTCGGCTTACTGCTTACTACTCTCTTCTCTTAGCTTACTTCTCTCTCTGTTAGTTTGTGGCTTTAAATCCAATTTGCTTCCCGACTGTTTGTTTCCACTTCCCGACTTTCTGGTTCCCCCGCCTCTTTTCATTTGAATCCCTCTATCCTGCGTAATTATTCACTATATAACGCCTCACAGGGAGGTGGCCACCTATTTCATAATGGATGATTTTCAGTTCTCTTGGACATGTTTGAAATGACAGTTTTTTCATTAAATCCAAGAATACCCACGAAACACGACCTTCTACCAACACATCGTCCATATCGGACTTCAAATACTATGTGACCTTACTTCATAGTCTTGTCAAATCTGGTCCTCCATCGGAACGCGTCTCTGTCGTTGATCTGGGGGCCCCAGATCCTACAGTTGTCATTCATATCGAGCGCTAAGTAGCATGATGTTTACCCGTCCGATGTGAGCAGTTTTCTCTCTCCCTGCTGGGATGTGTGGTGATCGCTGTGTGGCATTGGGCGGAAGTTGGTTGAAACCACTTACCGGTCGAAGCCCATCCGATATCCTGCCAGTTTTCTGGAATCTCGCACCATTAGAACCGAAGCAATATTTTCTGTGTTTTATAGTTATTTCAGGTTCAGGCGCTCGGGGCTTCTCTTCAATGAGAGGTTTGCCCTGTGATATGTGATTAGAGACTTGTCGCTAATCGCATATCAGAAACTACCTCCGCTGCTATTTGTCCCTGCATTTGCTGGTTTGTGTCAGTGCGCATTACCATGGTCCATGACTCTGTGCGCTAGGTTGATGGCCCTCGTTGATCCACGCTAATCGCCATTGCAACTGTCTGAGGATTCCCTCCGATAGCTTGATCTTTATAAAATTTTTAATTTTGGCATAATCTTTAAAGAGCTCATGAAAACTTAGAGAGTGTTCTAGGATCCATTTGGATGACGCCTTCCCACTGAAAAAGCTTTTGGACCACCAATAATTGGTTTTTAAGCATCAATCAAGTGACAATATAGATTCCTCACTTGCCCAAATTCTATCCATCTTACACTTCTTGGTTTTGAACCTTTGAGCCCAATCCTGAGGTACTCAACATCCCCTATGCGCGTAGTTCTCACCTTCCTATCCAGAACTGTATCTTCTTGTAATTCATTGAGATATTTAGGCAACAGATCATCAATAGAAGGCAATTGACTTTTCTCTTTGAGATATTCAATCAATGAAGCTTCAAACAGTCTCAAGCTTTATGCATTAACTACTGAATAGATGTGCATGTAAGTTTGAAAATCAAGGCAAAAATAATTCTAACCGATTTTCTCAAGTATCTTGAAAGTTCCATACCTTATCGGCTTCGGCTTCTTACCTTCACCTTGCATTCTGTCTTTGCTAATATACAGCCAGACTTGATCACCAACTTGGAAACTATGCTCAATTTGATGCTTATCATGCCTTGCCTTGTACTTGTCTTGGCTCTTTTCTAGCTATTCCTATACTGCCTGATGAATCTCTTGGATTTGTTTAATGAACTTGATTGCCTTGTCCACATCACTATGTCCATCAACCACTATGTCTCTACCAAATACAAAATCCAAGGGAGACCTTGGTGTGAAACCAAAACAGGTCTCAAAAGGAGATCTCTGTGTAGAAGAATGTTTAGCCTGGTTGTAAGCATGTTGTACATAACACAAATATTCATCCCAAAGCTTGGGATGCTTGCTGCAATAGCCTCTGAGCAACTGGATCGCTGTCCTGTTGACCACCTATGTTTGGCCATCTGTTTGTGGATGAAAGGCTATATTCTTCTTCAGTCTGGTGTCCATCAATTCCCACAGACTTGACCAAAACTTCCCAGCAAATCGGGAATCTCGATCAAATATAATGGAAGTGGGTAATCCAAAATGAACCTATACATGATGAAAGAACAACTTTACTGTTTGTTTAGCTATAATCTATTTGTTACAAGGTATTAAAATACACATTTTGTTGAACCTATCCACAATAACATATAAATAGTCATGACCTTTTCTAGATTTAGGAAGTTCCCCAACAAAGTCCATGGAAACACTTTCCCAAGGATGAGAAGGAACTGGTAGTGGAGTGTACACGCCTATTTTTCTATTGCTAGGCTTGCTTTTAGCACACATAGTACACCCTCTTACATATCTATAAACTGTCTCATTCATTTTGGGCCAATAACAAAATATTTGCAACTGTGCAACTATTTTACTTACACCAAAGTGACCTGATATTAGAGAAGTGTGTGCTTCTCGAATTATCTTTACTCTTTCAGTTTGAGGAATGCATAACTTTCCAAAATGATACAAGAGTTGGTCCATAACATGATAATCCAATTCTTCTACTTGTTTGCCATGACTTAAAGTTGCATATACATCTTTCAAATATATATCTTGAGCATACTGTTCAATGTAGCTTTCATGCAATACTGAATTATGCTTAAATATAGTGGATTCATTTATGATTGGTCTAGACAACATATCTGCAACTTTATTGTGTATGCCCTTTTTATATCTGATGACAATATGAAACCATTGTAGAAAACCCATCCACCTATAGTGCGTTGATTGCTGCAACTTAGTTTGTGAGTGTAAATATTGAAGTGGTTGATGATCAGTATGTATAACTGTCTCTTTGCCCATTAAATAATGTTTCCACTTTTTCACACTCTGTACTAATGCATACAATTCTTTATCATATGTGGGATAATTAACTACTGCAAAATTAAATGTCTCAGAATGATAACATATGGGTTTACCATGTTGCATCAACACTGCTCCCATGGCATAATCACTGGCATCTGTTTCAATCTCAAAGGGTCTTTGAAGATCGGGCAGTGCTAGTACTGGTGTTGTACTAATATTTTCTTTTAAGGTGTCGAAGGCTTTCTGCTATTTGCGTCTCCACTAAGACACCTTTTTCAATCATGTTAAAGCATGTAAGGGAGATGTAATTAAGGAAAAGTTAACAATAAACTTTCTCCAATACTGTGTTGCTCCTAGGAAGCTTCTAACTTCTGTAGTAGATTTGGGTTTATGCTAGTTTACAATGACTACAACCTTAGAGGGATCTATCTTCAATTCATCACCCCTACAATATGACCCAAATAATTCAAAGATGTTTTTCCAAATTCACATTTTTATAGCTTAACATAAATATTTTCTCTTTTCAAAACATCTAGAGTCTGCTTTACATGCTTCAAATGTTCTTCCCATGTTTTACTAAATACAATAATGTCATATAGATATACAATGACAAAATCATCAATAAAAGGCCTGAGTACATCATTCATTACTCTCATGAAAGTAGCAGGATCATTAGTTAAGCCAAAAGGCATAACCAACCACTCATACAATCCCTGCTTTGTTTTGAAAGCAGCCTTCCATGCATCTTTCTCTGCAACTCTAACCTGATGGTAGCCACTATGCAAGTCCAACTTGGAAAAGTAAATAGCTTATTTCAACTGATGTAATAGATCATCTATGCGAGAAAGGGGATAACGATTTTTTATCATTATCTTATTCAGTGCTCGGTAATCAATGCACATTCTCCATGAGCCATCTTTCTTTCTCACCAAGAAAATTGGAGACCCACATGGTGATGTGCTAGGTCTTATGAACCCTTTCTCGAGCAGCTCCTGTACCTGCTTCTTGATTTCTGCATTCTCTAAAGTGGACAACCTGTACATTCTGATGTTACGCAATGGAACATCTTGCTACAAATTAATATCATATACTATTTCTTTTTTGGGTGGCAGACCTTTAGGTTCTTGAAATAGCATATCATATTCTGAAACAAATTTTTCTAAACCAACTTGTTGTTTAGCATTACAACCCTCAAATACATTGGTTTTATCAGGTTTCTTTTCCTTTACAACCATTAGTAAAATTTTTTTGCATGAATTTACAATTCTTTTCATCTACCCTGAGTTTATCAGAGTATAATTATTCTTGAGTTTATGAGCTCTTACAATATTTTCAATTCCATCTTTAACGAGTTGATACTTGTTTTTAGTTCTATAGAAAATGGCTTTTCTATCATACAAGTAAGGACTTCCTAAAAAAAATCCACATATATCCAAGGGAACAATATCTAACTCAACCTCATCTACAAATGCTGACCCAAAAGAACACCTAAGTTTATGTTGTCTAGTCACTTGTAGCTTTGTTTTATCACATAACCAACCCAATGGATATGGTTTCTTGTGAGGTGTGGTTAGTAATCCCAATTCCTTTACAATTGCTTCAGAAATTAAGTTTACTTGTGAGACACTATCAAACAAAGTATCAATCTTTTGGTGCTTGGAAATAACTCTAATATGAAAAAGCTCATGTCTTTTCCTCTCATTTTCTTCATTATCAGTAGATTGTGCAGAATTACTAGTAGATGCTTCAGAATTTTTACCTTTTATACATGTGGCTGTGATTGTTGTTTCATCCCTTGAGTCTGACCCCAAATCCTTCTGAATAGTTACAACAGTCTTCTTCTTTTTGCCATCGTACTTCTTGGGTTTTAGCTCTGGATGCAAAATCCAACAGTGTTCATCAACATAACCATCCTTCTTGCAGTGAGTGCATGAAGGTTTGGTATTTTGTACAGAATTTGCCTTCTTCTCTTTCCATTTTTGCTTTATCTTTTCCTTGTTCTTGTTTGCAGTGGGTTTTGATGATCCCCCAACTTCTGGGTTCACATTCTTGCCTCTAGCCTCTAGATGTGTAACCTAAACAGATACCTTATCTATGCTAGTGGGATTAAACATGAGAATGGTATGTTTCAAATAACTATGCAGACCACCTATATACTTCAACAAAGTTTCAAGTAAGTCTAAAGAAATGCCTAGAATCAAAGCTCTTTTTCTAAATTCTTGGGTGTAACTTTGTACACTTTTCCCTTTCAATTGACGAAGATTTTTCCAATTCATCATAGCTTGCTGCATATAAGCTAGTGGATAGAATTGTTTTTTAATTGCAGAAACAAATTCATTCTAGGTAGAAAGAATTTTACCATGCTTCTTCAAATCAGCTTGTGTCCTGCCTTCCCACCATACCAGGGCGGTGCCTCCAAGGCATAGGCTAGCCAGCTGAATCTTTCTCCTTTCTGAATCGATGTTCTACACTCTACAATATACATCAATCTGTCTAATCCAATTATCTAGCTTTTCTGCATTCAATTCTACATCATAAAATGGCAAATCAAACTTGACATCTAATTTAATCAAAGAAGGTTTCTTCTTTTTCTTTTTAGGGATTTTTTTGTGTGAAGAAGATGATGATGAAGGTGATGATGGGGGAGATGGTGGAGAGGGCTTCTCTTCTTTTCCTTTGCCTTTTGGGTGGGCAACTAGAAGAGGTTCTTCTACTCCTTTATCTTGTTTGGAGGTTGATGTCTCTTCACCTCTACCTCTCTTAAATTCTCTATACATTTCTTCTACCATGGATCTCATGGTCATGAAACTGTCCATGAAATGGGAGTCTGATTTCAAGGGACTTTCTTCTGACACTTTCCTCTTAGGATAGACTCTTCCAATTTCTAGGTTAGCTTCAGCCAACTCTCCTTCTCCTAATTTAAGCTTTGATCTAGTTATCATTCACAAATAGTCCAACACAAGTTTGTCTAACCTTAGCAACCTAAAGCTCTGATACCACTTGATATGGAATTGATCTAAGACAATTAATAAGGTATTACAGACTCATGTGCATGGATGTGCCTATGTTATTTTATGCAACAGATCGATAATATTGTGAAATACACAGGCAATGAAGCAATTAAAGAAAACATAACAGGCAAACATATAAACACAACAAGTTTAATAAGGAGTTCACCCAATACTCCTAGGCTACGTCTCCTGATCCAGCCTTCAATGGTGGCCTCTCTATTATGTTTTCAAGCAGAGTTTTTACAACAGTGATCTCAATTTGAGTCTCACACAACAGATATAAATCATCAAGACTATATTTGGATCCCCCAAGTCACTGGAGTACACAGACTCTCCTTGCTAACTCTCGACCTATATTGGTCACATTAGTATGAGCCCAATCTAAGACTCATACATGACAGGTATTACAGAGGAGTGCGCTTGAACCTCTCAAGCCTTCTTTAGAGTGCACAAACTCTCTGACTCTCTCTGTCTCTGTCTTAATTCTGGCTCGATGCTACCTTTTCCTTTGTAGGTCAACTCGACTTCTTCTCTCTGCTTTTGGCTTACTGCCTACTACTCTCTACTCTTAGCTTACTTCTCTCTCTGTCAGTTTGTGGCTTTAAAGCCAATCTACTTCCCGACTATTCGTTTCTGCTTCCCAGCTTTCTGGTTCCCCTGTCTTTGTTCGTTTGAATCCATCTGTCCTATGTAATTAGTCACTGTATAACGCCTCACAGGGAGGTGGCCACCTATTTCATAACGGATGAGTGTCAGTTCTCTTGGACATGTTTGAAACGATTGTTTTTTTGTTAACTCCAAGAATACCTGCGAAACATGACCTTCTGCCAATGGATCATCCATATCGGACTTCAAATCCTATGTGACCTTACTTCATAGTCTTGTCAAATCCGGTCCTCCATCGAAATGCGTCTCTGCCATTGATCTGGGGGCTCCATATCCTACGATTTTTGTTCATATCGGGCGGCTAAGTAGCATGATGTTTACCCATCCGATGTGAGCAGTTTTCTCTCTCCCTGCCATGATGTGTGGTGATCGTTGTGTGGCATCGAGCGGAACTTGGTCGAAACCTCTTACCACACGAAGCCCGTCCAATATCTTGCTGGTTTTGTGGATTCCCGCGCCGTTGAAACCGAAGCAATATTCTCTGTGTTTTATAGTTATTTTGGGTCCAGGCACTCGGGCCTTCTCTTCACTGAGAGGTTTGCCCTACGATCTGTGATTAAAGACTTGTCTCTTAGCAACTTGTCGCTAATCGCATATCAGAAACGACCTCCGCTACTTGAATTTGTCCCTACATTTGCTGGTTGGTGTTAGCGCACATTACCATGGTCTGCCGCTCTGTGTGCTAGATCGAGGGCCGTCGTTGATCCATGCTAATCGCCATTGCAATTGTCTGAGGATTCCCTTTGATAGCTTGATCTTTATAAGACTTTTAATCTTTGGCATAATTTTTAAAGAGTTCATGAAAACTTAGAGAGTGTTCTAGGATCCATTTGGATCACAAGTCCCAAGTTCGGTTCTTAATGAGGGAGTTGTACTCCTCATCCATATTTGCTTCTCAGAAAGGATTCCGTGCAACTTCTTCATAAGTTTGAGGGTCAGATGCTAGAACCATGTATCAATGCATGGGCATAACTATTTTTGTAGTTGTGAGTGCATGAGGTGCTTCTTCAAATTGAGATCTCATGGTAGGGTCATCCATGAGATCACTCATGAGGCACCACTTCTATGTCAAAAGTGGTTGATAATCATAATATTCACATGCATTCCCATGATATTATAAATCATCTTTGGAACTTAGATATGAAATCTAATATGAATGAAAGGATGCATCATCTCTTAGATATGTTATAGGAGGAACTACATACTCCACAATTTATGTTCTCCTCACCTACACCATTTCTACCACCTGTACCATCTTCTTCCATCTACAATGCCATGCAAATGTCAGTGTTTTGGTCTTTTCTACACCACCATCAATTGATCCATTGTGAGTCATTAGTATGCAAAAAAATTGGCTATCATTAGTATGCAGTGAAATTTTCCATGAGGGATGTCGTGAAATTGTCTGTGAGGGATGTTGTGAAATTGTCTGTGAGGGATACTTTGTAGTCCTCAATATTTCTTGCACACCAGATCCGTATTCTTATTTTGTTTTGTTCCACGTAGAATCCTCCTTGGTGACACTTCCAGTCATTATTGTTCAGCCTATGACAATGCTTCAGAAGAGTGTTGAGGTATATGTTTATGATTCTAGTTGTTTGTTGTTGTTTCTTTTCCTGTGAAAAAACATCAGATGGGACTAGATTGGTGGTCATATTTAATTCCATAATGTTGTATGTTGCAGTTAATGGAGTACACATTTATTTGATATGGCAGATGAGTGTGAAGGTATGGAAGATGATTGTGAAGATCCTTATTTCAAGATGGTTTATGCATGCGAGTTTATGATTGATTTTGTGTTTAGAAAATATTTTATTGAGTATAACCAGCATGACAAGGACCCATAAAAACATGAAAGAAAGGAGCCAAAACAACAAACCAAAACTGAGAAAGACCAACAAGAAAATAAGAAATACCACTAGCCTAACTTGTACTTCGGTGATAAAGCCTAACTTACACTTCGGTAATAAAGCCTAACTTATAAACCCTAACTTGTACTTCGGTAATAAATCCTTTTGCATCTATAAATATGTTACACCATTGTAAAAGTCTGATCCAACCTTATCGAGTATCACACCTAGCATACCATTCAGTCTTTTATCAGCTTTGTATGGACATATGAGAGAAAACCTTTTTACTACAGTGTAATATTTGCTGCAACTGGATGGTTCCTCAACCCATCATCTAGGCAGATTTTAGGGAGCATCATTTGTGCTTGAGGCCATTTTCGGACTGTGCTTTTCTTTCGTATAATTCAGAAGGCCAACTAGGTAGTGGTATCCATACCTTATCTCCTTACTCCTGAGAAGCAAAGCCATCTCCCTGTTAAGTGAATGACTTTTCAGCAACCAAAAACAGATGGACATGATGTTGATGATTTGTAGGGAAAACATTAGGTTTCTAATCTTGCCACCACAGCAGTGCAGTAGGCGCCATTTTCTACATTCTAGGCTAACCAAATGAATGAATAAGAATTCACCCCACGCTCAATTCTAATTAAGTCAATTATTAAGGAAATGAAGAACCATCCCCATTCAATTTATGAACAAAAAATCACATTATTTCTCATTTCATTTCACTATATGAGGCACTCTTAATCATGGGTTATTTGCAGGGCGAGAGCTAATCGACCTTCAAAGTACTATGGGTGAGCATCGCTAGAATGCACAGATGTTGTTGAACATAGGTATGCAAAGCATGCATCTCAGAAGTTGGAATGCTAGTGGAAGTAGGGAACAAAAGGGCTCGGTTCCTTCACTATCCCACGCAATCTTAGCATCTTAGGGATAGATGGGGAAGGTTGGAACAACATCTCTTTCCGAGATGATGGGCTGGTTTGGATCCCAACCTCATGGATTTTTCTTACTAATGCAGTAGGCATAGCACTTCCTTAACCAATAGACTCTTGTTTCAAAATAGGGAAAACAAGGAAAACCTCACTTTGATTGAATGACAGTGGCAAACAAATTAGGCAAGGGCAACACATTTCAGACCAGGTAAGGTCAGAGCTTAGAGAGGCCAGATATTTAGGATGGATGCATGGCGTGCTGATAATGGAATGCTCAAGAACTTGTCTTTCATGTGAGGTCCCACACACGTACCCATCAAACGTTGTCAAGTTTGAATTAGAAATAAATAAAAATAAAAGAAGGTGTGGTTTGATAGGTAAACCAGATGTCATTCTTACCTGCAAATCATCCAAAATGACTTGATAATTCAGTGTATAATTTAGTGTTATTTTGATAATTACTTGAAACATGGAGTCTATCAGTACACCTACTTTGTTGATTATTTAGTACATCTCTGTTTAGCTACTATTTATGTTACAACGCTTTTTTTATTCTTTTAATAGTGTTTTCCCATTTTAATGATGTAAGAAATAAGTGCTCAATATCCCACGCCCAGTTTTATGACATTAGCCCATAGGTTTCGTCTCCCCGCCTTTATGGATATATATTTTTTATTTTATTGAAACTGTGTTTGTGAAATCATATACTACTCAATTAAGCCTAACGTTGAGAATTGAATTAAATCCCCCTTTCTATTTTCAACGGGTACAACAAACATATCACAGATTGGTCCAAAATCATATTAGATGGCCATTTTTAAATGGCGCAATCTGATCGAAAAGAAACAAATCTCTGAAGCAATTCCTTTGTTGTTGGTGTGGTAAAACGTAACAGAGTTTGTGAACTCTTCGATCTACAGTTCCTCATCCAATAGTTTGTGTTTCTTGTTGATCATTGCATGCACAGATTCTATATATGTTGTCGTCAACATCATGAGATTTAAAAAATAGAAAAGCTTATGTCTAAATTAGTTCAATGAATTTAAACACAAATACCTTCCTTTCTTCAGTGGTTTCATAGTTGGATTTGGAAAGCATAAAACAATCAAAGAAGCCCGTATTAGTTGCTTTAATGTGTTGAAATTATAATTCACCTGCCGCGTAATTACTCCAGAAAACCACCAGATATTCCATCGCACCACTTTTCACGAGCAAGTGGTTTTCCTCCGGAGGGCAGCGATAATGTACATAAGCTAACACGTGCACAACAGTTTTGCAAAAGAGGTTTTCATCGGAGCATAAAGTTCGTGTGGATTGAGCGAGCGATAACCGTTCGATTGAAATCTTGGTTTGAAGGCGTTCGATGGAGGTCAACAATTGAAACCAAAATTGAATGTACAGCCCTGCAATATGAAATTGACGTGGAGTAAAAGTTTCATTTTGACCACCAGTAAAACATTTAATGAAATTTACTATGGGTTGGTAAATGTAAGTAAGTTTTTAATTTTATTAGATTTTTATCCATGGGTGTAGTTTTTGGTTTTACGGCACAAGTAAAACATATGTATTGTTATATTTTTTGTTGTTGTATATGCAATGAACTTGCAATGTGAAGCTTGTAGCAGTGCGAAAGGAGTTTTTGTTGGTTTTCTGTTGAAAAACAAAGGGGAATATGCAATACGCAGCAGCGTAAATATATCAAGTTTTTGTTGAAATGGGAATGCTTTTTGTTGTTCAATGAGATGAAATGAAATGTTTTTACGCACAGCAGTGCAGTGTATGTAATTTTTGTTATATATGAAATGTAATGCACAGCAGCATATGTAAAAGAAATTTTTCTTTACAGCAATAAATGTAAGATTTTGTTTACACACAGCAGTGTGAAAATATACAGCTGAGACAAAGAAATTTGTTTTATGAGAGACAGTGAAGGTTTTTGGAACTGCATTTGAAGCATTCCTGATGTAATCCCTCAGGAAGAGGAAGAAGTTTGTAACAGGTAGTATTTATTAATGAATAGAAAAAAAAATTATGTGTGAAAAACTCTGTTGTTCTTCAGCAAACAAATTTTTGATCCTGTGGTTAAAATAGAGCATTTTCTCTGTTTTGTTCAAGTTATTTTGTTTTGGAATTAAACAGAAAATTCCCATCATGGTGTCAGAGCTTGTCCAGGCTCTTTGAAGGTGTCAAAGAAGCTGAAGGAAGGATTTCTTGCTGCAGCAGCTTCTCCAGCAGAGTGAAGACTCAGTCAAGAAAAATCCAAGGTATTTCTCAAGTTATTTTTGTGTTACTACTGAAGACAGTCAGCTATTTAAAAAAAAAGCATAGTCAAGTACTTTGAAGCATAGTTAAGAGTGCAAGAATGGCTGGAGCCAGCACTAGCATGGGTATCTTTAATACTCAGCTCCCACAGTTTAATGGAAAAAACTATGACTATTCGGAAATAACCATGAAAGATTTGCTTGCTTCCCAAGACTTATGGGAATTTGTTGAGGATGGATTTGAAGAACCAGCAGATGAAAATCAGTTTAATAGGTTGACTCAGGCAGAGAAAGATCTGTTGAAGAGCTATACGAAGAAGGATTCTAAAGCCCTCTGCTTTTTGTATCAAGCAGTGCATGAGAGTGTGTTTCCAAGGATAGCAGCAACAAAGACATCCAAAGAAGCATGGAAAACTCTTAAGACAACCTATCAAGGCATGGAGAAAGTGAAGACAGCAAAACTACAGTTGCTGAGGAGAGATTTTGAGAATCTAAGCATGAAGGAGTTAGACAATATTGACTCATTCTTCACACAAGTGATTGGTCTGGTCACACAGATAAGGTCTCATGGAGAGATTCTTGAAGAAAGGAGGATTGTGGAGAAACTATTAAGGATCCTACCCTTAAGGTTCGATGTGATTGTCACCACCATAGAAGAGACAAAGGATCTCACAAACTTTTCAGTTGATGAACTACATGCATCACTGATAACACATGAGCATAGATTAAGTAGAAATGAAAACTCATCTCTAGAGCATGCCTTTAAGACCTAGATGTTCTTTGGAAGAGGAAGAGGTCAAGGTAGAGGAAACAAGAGAGGAAGAGGTAGAAGCCAAAACAGAGGTGGAAGAAACAGTCCAACAAATGCTCAAGGAAGAGGCAGCAATCCAAATCAGAACCAAGGCCAAGGTAGCAACCAACAAAGTGGACAACATCATGCTCAAGGACAAAAGTATGATAAATCCAATGTCCAATGTAATTATTGTAAAAAATATGGGCATTATGCAAATGAATGTAGGAAGAAGTAGCATGATATGAATAATAGAACTAGTGAAAATCTCACTAGAGAAAATATCAGCCAAAATAATTTGTTTTTAGCTTGTAATATGGCTGAAGAAAAGAGTGAAGATGTATGGTTCCTAGACTCCGGTTGCAGCAACCATATGACAGTAAACATATCCATATTTTCCATGTTAGATCAGAATGTGAAGTCGCAAGTCACACTAGGGACAGATAATAAAGTTTATGTTATGAGAAAAGGAGAAGTAAATGTCTTAACAAAGAAAGGTGAGAAGAAAACCATAGCAGATGTTTATTATGTTGCTGGTATGAAATGTAACCTCTTAAGTATTGGACAGCTTGTTCAAAAGGGTTACAATGTTTTCTTTGAGAATGATGTATGCACCATCATGGATAGAACACCCATCAAACAATGTATTGTTGAAGTGAAAATGACAAGGAATAGGATGTTCCCTCTCAGGATGAAAGCAGATTTGAAAAATAAAGAATAAATAGCCGCAATGACACAAGAGGCTTTCCAAAGCGAACCAAAGGATGAAAATTGGTTGTGGCACTTGAGATTTGGACATCTCAACTTTGGAGATCTTAACTTGTTGAATAGAAAAGGAATGGTAAGAGGATTACCATTGATAGAGAAACCAGACAGCCTTTGTGAAGGTTGTATCTTGGGGAAACAACACAGAGAAAGTTTTCCATCAGGAAAACGCATAAGGGCAAAAGCACCCTTAGAGATTGTCCACTCATATTTATGTGGACCGATGCAAACTCCATCACTTGTAGGCAGCCACTATATACTAACATTCATTGATGATTTTACTAGAAAAACTTGGGTTTATTTCCTGAAAAACAAAAGTGAAGTGTTTGAAAGATTTTGAAATTTCAAAGCACTTGTAGAAAACCAAAGCGGGCTGCATATCAAAGTTTTAAGAACTGATAGAGGAGGTGAGTATATCTCCAAGGAATTTCTACGTTTTTGTAGAGAAAATGGAATTCATAAGCAGTTTACCACTAGGTACACTCCGCAGCAAAATGGTGTTGCCGAAAGGAAGAATAGGACAATCATGGATATGGCAAGGAGTATGTTAAAGGCAAAACATTTTCCAAATGATTATTGGGCTGAAGTTGTACACTGTGCAGCGTACATTTTGAATAGATGCCCTACAAAAAGTAGTCATGAACAGAGTGCCGGAAGAAGCATGGAGTGGGACAAAGCAAGGAGTCACCCACATGAAAGTTTTTGAATGTGTGGCTTATACACACATTCCAGATCAGCTAAGGAAGAAGTTGGACAACAAAGGGGAGAAATGTATTTTCATTGGATACAGTGAGGAATCCAAAGCTTACAGGTTGTATAACCCATCCACCAAGAAGCTTATTGTGAGTAGAGATGTTCAGTTCATTGAGGAGGAAGCTTGGGATGGAAGCATAGAGAAAATAGTGAATGTTAAAAACTCTATGCCAAACAGCAGCACCAACACAAGGACAACAAGGGACACCCTTGAGGAGAAATGAAAGTGCTTCTTTAAGAACACCACAAGGAGGAAATTCAAGTGCTTCTTCAAGTACTTGTACACCAAATGAAAGAGGTAAGAAGTTCAGAAATTTAAGTGATATTTATGAACAAGAGGCAGCAAATGAAGGTATGAATTCTTTGTTTGCTTTATATTGTCATGTTGATGATCCTGTTCATTTCGAAGAAGCAATTAAGGATAGGAAATGGATAGAAGCTATGGATGAGGAGATCAATGCCATAGAAAGAAACAAGACATGGGATTTAGTTGAACTACCAAAAGGAAAGGAAGTCATTGTAGTTAAATGGGTCTACAAGACCAAGAGTAATGTTGAAGGCAAAATAGAAAGACACAAGGCAATATTGGTTGTCAAAGGATATAAGCAGCAGTGTGGGAGAGACTATGAGGAAAATTTTGCACCAGTTGCTAGAATGGAAACAATGAGAGCAGTGTTGTCCATAGCAGCACAAAACAAGTGGAAAGTTTACCAAATGGACGTGAAGTTAGAATTCCTAAATGGAGTGTTAATGGAATAGGTTTACATTGAAGAACCTCCAGGCTATGAAAAGAAAGGCCAAGAGCACAAAGTGTGCAGATTGAAGAAAGCTCTTTATGGGCTGAAGCAAGCACCAAGAGCGTGGTACAGTAGGATAGCTTCCTATCTACTGGAAAATGGATTTGAAAAGTGTGAGGGAGAACCCACCCTCTACATCAAAGAAAAGGATGGTAAATTGCTAATTATTGTGTTATATGTTGATGATGTTATTTTCAAAAGTAATGATGATTACCTTATTGAAAATTTCAAAACAGTCATGAAAGAAGAATTTGAAATGACTGACATGGGTTTGTTGAGATACTTCTTAGGAATAGAAGTAGAACAAAATGGAAATGGGATTTTTATCTCACAAGCGAAATATGTTAATGAGGTGTTGGAAATATTTAATATGCAAGAGAGCAAGGCAACAATCACTCCCACAGCGATGGGATTAAAACTCAACAAAGGGGACAGTAGCAAGGATTTTGATCTTAGGTTGTACAAGAGCATAGTTGGCAGCCTCATGTATTTGACTGCAACTAGGCCGGATATAATGCATGCTGTTAGTTTGATTTCTAGATTCATGGAGAGGCCAAAAGAAGCACATTGGCAAGCAGCAAAAAGGATTTTGAGGTATGTTAAAGGTACTAAAAGGTTTGGCATTTTATATACTACTTCAGAATGTTCAGATTTAATTGGATACAATGATAGTGATTGGGCTGGAAGTGTAGATGATCGGAAAAGCACAGCCAGTTATGTTTTTCACATGGGTTCAGGAGCCATTTCATGGGCTTCTAAAAACACCCTATTGTAGCGTTGTCTATAGCAGAGGCAGAATATCTGGCAGCTACAACAACAGCATGTCAAGCAATTTGGATGAGAAGGATGTTAAGGAGCTTATGCCAAGAACAAGAAAAATGAACTGTGATTTTTTGTGACAATAGCTTAACCATTGCATTATCCAAGAATTTTGTGTTTCATAAGAGAACGAAACACATTGACACAAAGTTTCATTACATCAGGGAATTGGTGAACAATGGAGAAATCATTTTAAAACATTGCAGGACTCAGGAGCAGGTTGCAGACATTCTGACCAAGCCATTGGGACAGAAAAGTTTTGAGTTTTTGAGGAAATGTCTGGGTATGACTGATAACCCAACAATTGAAATTAAAGGGGAGTGTTGAAATTATAATTTCACCTGCTGCGTAATTACTCCAGAAAACCACCAGCTCTTCCATCGCACCGCTTTTCACGAGCAAGTGGTTTTCCTCCGGAGGGCAATGATAATGTACACCAGCTGACAGGTGCACAACAGTTTTGTAAAAGAGGTTTTCATCGGAGCATAAAGTTCGTGTGGATTGAGCGAGCGATAACCGTTCGATTGAAATCTTGGTTTGAAGCCGTTCGATGGAGGTCAACGATTGAAACCAAAATTGAATGTACAGACCTGCAATATGAAATTGACGTGGAGTAAAAGTTTCATTTTGACCACCAGTAAAACATTTAATGAAATTTACTATGGGTTGGTAAATGTAAGTAAGTTTTTAATTTTATTAGTTTTTTATCCATGCGTGTAGTTTTTGGTTTTACAGCACAAGTAAAACATATGTATTGTTATATTTTTTTTGTTGTATATGCAATGAACTTGCAATGTGAAGCTTGCAGCAGCGCGAAAGGAGTTTTTGTTGGTTGTCCGTTGAAAAACGAAGGGGAATATGCAATACGCAGCAGCGTAAATATATCAAGTTTTTGTTGAAAGGGGAATTCTTTTTGTTGTTCAATGAAATGAAATGAAATGTTTTTACGCACAACAATGTAGTGTATGTAGTTTTTGTTATATCTGAAATGTAATGCACAGCAGCATATGTAAAAGAAAATTTTCTTTACAACAGTAAATGTAAGATTTTGTTTACACACAGCAGTGTGAAAATATACAGCTGAGACAGAGAAATTTGTTTTATGAGAGACAATGAAGGTTTTTGGAACTCCATTTGAAGTGTTCCTGATGTAATCCCTCAGGAAGAGGAAGAATTTTGTAACAGGCAATATTTATTAATGAATAGAAATTTTTTTTACATGTGTGAAAAACTCTATTCGTCTTCAGCAAACAAATTTTTGATCCTGTGGTTAAGACATAGCGTTTTCTCTGTTCTGTTTAAGTTATTTTGTTTTGGAATTAAACAGAAAATTCCCATCATAATGACATATGAACATGGTCGAAGCCATTATTATTAATATTAAAGGGCCTAGTCCACATAATCATATATTCCCTCGGATCTAAACAAAGAGAAATGACAAATTTGTAGACCATTATGCACACAACTCCCCACTTGGTGGTTTATCACTTGCTTTGGTCGAATATATAATTAAGAACATACATTATGTCATTGATACATTTTTATAAAAGTTAGAAGTCTGCACAAAGAAGAGAGCCCATTTTGGCCTGTTGTTGTCTACAGTTCCTCATCCAATAGTTTGTGTTGCTTGTTGATCATTGCATGCACAGATTCTATATATGTTGTCATCAACATCATGAGATTTAAAAAATAGAAAAGCTTATGTCTAAATCAGTTCAATGAATTTAAACAAAAATACCTTCCTTTCTACAGTGGTTTCATAGCTAGATTTGGAAAGCATAAACCAATCGAAGAAGCCCATATTAGTTTCTTTAATGACATAAGAACATGGTCCACATAATCCATGTGGGTTCAGTATGAAAATATTATTCTCGTGCATCCACTGTGCGAAATCACACAAGGAGGCCCACTTCTTAAAGACCCGCAAGGTGTTCCAAAACTGAAACCACCGGGCTACTTCATTTTTTCGAAAGGGTGTCTACCCTCGGTTAATCTCTTGATCAGCAGCGACGCAATTCAAGAAGTTGCTAGTGCCTAATGCCCTAAGTCAGTGCGTGATCTCCATTTTCTTAAACAATAATGAATAAGTATTCCAGAAGTTGTAACTGAATACCATAGAGGTCAAGGAAACAAAAAAAAAAATTAAAAATTAACACCATGAGATGTACCATATTTTACATCTCATGATGTTAATTTTTTTTAAATTGCCTTGACCCATTGGGATTTGAAACTTGAATCTTGAATCTCATAATAGTCACCAAATGATGTGGGATTGAATTCTTATAGTATTTTCTTTCTTTTTTGACTTGAACCATAAGGGATTTGAACCTTGAATTTCATGGTTTACAAAATACTTCATAAGATGGGATTGTGAATCTAACTACTCCCCACATTTACCCCCTCTATTATTTACATTTACATTATTAAAATTTAAAAAAAATCATAAAAACTAATTAAATTACAACATTATTTTAAAGTATTATTATTAATAATAAATAATTAATGTATATTGTTCGATATATATATATATATATATATATATATATATATATATATATATATATATATATATATATATATATAAAACAATATTCTTAACTGAGATTTATCCTTACTTTACCATTTTTAATCTATAAATAGGATTTTTTACAATATCATGGGCCATATATATATATATATATATACATGAAACAAGATACTAACCATGGAGATTTATCCTCACTTTACCATGGAAGTTTTTAATCTCTAAATAGGTTTTTTTACAATATCATGGTTCAAAGCCATGATTTATCAATATCACATGCCCAAAAAATTATAACTCACTTCATATGACATTTGTTTATATAACATTTTTGTTTTAATTAAAAGAACAAAAATGACATAACTACTTTAGAGACAAATCTCAAGCTTTGATTTGTGTATACTACTATGAATATTTTAGAATATTCCATAGAGGTTAAATTTCTACCATCCACCTAATAATTGTGGATAATCAAATTAAAATTTGGAAGCCATATTTAAAAACAAACACCCTATATTAATGATAAGTCCATAAGTATTCTCTTGCTATTGATGCAAGTACAACAAACACCAAAATGCTAAACTTCTAAAGATAATTGTGGATGTCTTATATTATAAAGAGTTTGTTAAATAATATTAGGGTTTCTCTTAGATTTGTGTTATTGATTTTGTTAGGTTTAATTATATAAAGATAATCTCTCCAACCCCACTCTAGAACTCTTTGATAATAAACAACAAATCTACCTTTTTGTGATACAAACACTCTTTAAAAAAAAAAACACATATAAATATAATGATAATTGATGAGATGATTTTAATGTTAAATTGTTAAATAAATATAATGATAATTGATGAGATGATTTTAATGTTAAATTGTTAAATTAAATACAATAGCATGTTATTGTGGAGGTTATTTTTTTAATATTTAATAAAATTTAAGTTAATTTTATTTTTTTTGAATTAATATTATATTTCAAAATTTTAGATATTTGAATTAAATAATATATTTTAAATTTATTAAATATTATATTTACATAAACATATTTTTTTAATATTTCAACACTTTTAGATTGTTTATTTTTATGTTAATTTTTTCTTCATTGAAAAAAAAATACCAAGTCTTTGTCGTAATGTGAAAATAATTGAAAATATTATATGGAGATTTTGAAATTTGGAAGTCAATTGGTTTAGCAAGTATTCTCTAAAAAGATTAATATTTTAATATTTCTCCTATTTTTGAATTAAATTTTTCTTTAATTATTATCATAAAATATTAGTATGAAGTTTTTATTAAAAGAAGGTAGTTAAATCAATTGTAAAAAAATTGTAATACTATAAACACTAAATAAAGTTATAATGATAAAGGGTTGCAACTTGAGTATAAAAACATTAAGAAGGAATTATGGTAGTTTTAGGATAAGGTTAGAAACATTTAGAAGGTATCTAATAAATGAATGGGATTGATATCGATTAACTAGAGAGGTTCCCATTAATCAACATGAAGTTTTCATGAAAATTTCAAGCTTTAAGGTTTAATGTTTTTATAGTCTCAACTAAACAAGTAGATTGTTGAATTTAATTAATGGTAAAATTAAATTTTAAATTATAGCATCAATCACATAATAACTAGAAATTAAATAATAGAAACATAAAAACAATTTCTCACACACACATATATAATGACTTATTCAAATCAACTTTTCATTCCTTAAAATATCTTACAAAGAAACCTCCACAAGCTTCTAGAATTAATAACACAACATGGATACTAAAAAGAACCGCATGGTTAATGTTATACAACATGCTACAACTTGTTGGGAAAACTAGAAACAACGTAAACTTGATGTATGGTTTGCAAAACCTATTCATGCAACCATCCCTGATTATTTTGTACACATGCACAAATTGTTGCCAACAACTCAATTTTTCCTTTGCTGGAATCTTTCTCTCTCTATCTCTCTTGGTTGCTCAACTATTCAAATGTGATAAAGCCTCTGCCTTGACTTGCCTCCATACTTTTAGCTAGGAATCTATTTTTGAGATTACTTCTACACTAAGTCATGCATGAGATACACTAACTCAACTCGTGAATATAAAATTTCACCATTTTACTAAAAAGAATTACAAAATAGGATTACTTTTTCAAAAATGGAATTACTTTTCGAAAATATTTTAAATTACTTCTCACTTGTTCACAATAAACTTGTGTGGAAGTTCCTATTCCAGCGATAATACTCAACACTACCTCTTAGCAAGGAAGAAATTTTGTACCAACCAAGTCTCTTTGAATTCCTCAAACCCTCATTTTTCCAAGGGCTTGGTTGGAATATCATCCATGGAAATATATTGGAGCTTACCACTTATATCTGTATCATGGCTCATATGAAGTAATCTCTACTCTCTATTGAGCTAGTGCCATGTAACTTTGATTCATGTTGAACTAGGATACTATTAATAATCTCAAGATAAAACAACATGATGGGTTGTATTCCTATCTATTAAACTACTTGCCGAATCTATTTCAAAATTCCCTTGCATCTTCACCTCATTATCCTTAAGATGTTTCTGTGATATCCCTTAGGTTAAGAATTTCATTGTAATTACATGTGTATAAGTTTAATTCTGATTTAGTATGTTACATTAAGAGACATATAGATATTTTATTATTAGTAATTTTATTTACAGTTGTTGCTTACAAAGTTGTATTTATGTTTTATTTTATGAATAAAAAACAAAAATGGGAAACTAATAGTTGAAGTACATATGGTTGAAAGAGAAAAAATTTATTTTAGAAATTATTTTATCCATCAATAAGTCTTAGTCATCTAATCTAGGTGATTGGATTTAATTCTGAATTTATTATATTGGCAAATTTAATGTTTCCTAGAAGACAGGGAGATGTCTTCAAAAGTGTGAAACAATATATTATTAATGAGCAACTAAATACTTGCCACCTGTTGGTGGGGTGGATGTAGTTAATAACCTCCCAAAAGAGTGGTATATTGATAATATCTCTAGATTTTTTGGCTTTTGTCTCACAATCTTTTCAGAGGAGAATTGAAGAGAAAAAAAAGTTTGCAGGCCTAGTTGGTTTGGGGGACCAACAGAAGTTGTGTCAAGGTTGGGAGGAGCCAAGTACTTGAGTTTTAGTTTGCCAAGGGAATTATTTTTCAAGTCCGTGTTTCTAACTTCACTTTAGTACGCAAAATTTTGTTCTGTTTTGTTATGAAATAAATTAGTTTTACTCTCTAGACAAAAAATGAAAAGGAAAAGATGATTTAGTTGTTGAATGGTAAATTATGAAGTATCTTCTTTTATATTTTATTCTCATACTTGAAAATTGTTGAGAAAGAATGAGTAGAGTTAGAAATGAAGAAAATTTCTGGAGAATTATACTATGATTTCGATAGTTTGAAATATTGATTGTAGAAGTAATAAAGAGTGTTAGTTCTCAGTAGTATTTAGTTAAGTGGATATATATATTAGAAGAGAGATAACTAATGAGACCATATTCGCATAAGAACACATAGTATACGTGTGAATAGAGGAAACAGTTTATATATATATATATATATATATATATATATATATATATATATATATATATTGATTGTTGAAAATAGCAATAAGAAATGCTAAAAAATAACATTGCTATAAATAGCATTTCAGGATATACTCCAACTCTGTTGGAAATAGCAAAAAATAGAAATCCTAAAAATAACATTGATATAAATAGCATTTCGGGATATATTCTAATTTTTATTTGTCCTTGAATTAAAATTGAAAATTAAAATTCGAATTTAGTCTCACCAGTTGTTTGAAAAATAATTAATTAATTCATCTTGAGTTAATTAGTTGGAGAAATTCAAACATGAAGTCTATGTGAAGACATGCAACGGTTTTCCTTTTGATTGAGGAAGTTATCCCTTAATTATGGAGGTCATGATGCGTTGTACTTTGAGTTGTAATTAGTTAGCTTAGTTAACTGAGTTAAGTCCAGTTAAATTAGTTCCAAACAATTGGAGGAACTAATTGTGAGTTCAGTCAATTAATGCATGCATGCATGCAACTAGTGTACTTCAAATAACTAAATATTCTCTCATAAATAACTCATGCATGCCAGTTCAGTCAAAGACCCAGTTCACATCAGAGGAAGGGACAATGTACTATCAGTTGGAGGAATTTTCCTATATAGGAAACTCATCTATGCAGAAGGAATTATCTCCTTCAGGATTGCACAGTTATTTCAGAGGTTAGCGAGCAGTGTGTGAGGTAATTACACACAAGTGGTAGCTTGAGGACCCAGGAGAAACTGCACAAGGAAATAGGAGGCTTGGAGGGCAGAGGAGAAGGTTTGTGAGAAGCCTTTGACTGTCTATGAGCAACATTGAGGGATTGTACTGAGATCTAGATAGCCTATGAGCTAAAGATTTGTGTAATCCTGAGATATTTCCACTTGTATGATAATACAGAGATTAGGGTTTTTAGCTAAGGCTTTCCCCAAAGTATTCTTCTGTGTTCATGTGTGATTGATTTCTCATTCTCTGTTATATGTGTTCTATTTGATCTTGCTCAAAATTGATTAAGCTTCCACAAGTTTGCTTTTAGAAGTAAATCAAGTATTTTGCTTTAGTATATTGCATTATCAGGTGATCTATAGTGGGGAATTCTACATGGTAACGGAGCAAAGGTGATCAAAGTAGAGAAAAATATACAAAGAAGGGACAAGTTCGAAATTTGAAGATCTTGATTATAGAAATCGAATTCTTATCACATCTCAAATTTCACCAATGGCATTCAATGGGTTGAGACTCGAGTATTCCCTAGATGGCAGCTCGAATTATATAGCCTGGAAGGATTGCATGGAAGTGGTATTAGAGGAAAATAGTTTGAAGGACTTCATTGATTAAGAAGTCAACAAGCCAATAGCTGCTAATGCCCAAGAATTGGAAAAATGGAAGAAATGTGTGGCTAGAGTGAGGAGGATTATTTTGGAGGGAGTTCGAGATCACATTGTCTCGAGTCTCCATGGGAAGGAGACACCATTTTCAATGTGGAAAACATTGAAGGATCTATATTAGAACAACAATGATCAGAGGAAGCTAACGCTAAAAGATCAGCTTCGAAAAATCGTGTGAAAAGGGCGACACGATCTCTACATATCTGAACAAGCTCACCACCTATAGGGATGAGCTTGGAAGTGTAGGAATCACAACAACCGATGATGACATGGTGAGTCTTGCTCTCCTCGGTCTTCCTAAGAGCTGGGATAGCTACTAAGACTTAGTAAATGGAAGAGAGAAAGTGCCAGATTGGGAACGACTGTGGTCGGATTTGATGGAGGAGGAGATCAGGAGAAGCACCAGAGATGGTTCTTCATCTAAGTAGGATGAAGAAAACTACACCTTAGCGAGTAAGGCAAAGAAAGGGAAAGAGAAGGATTCTCATCCCAAATCAAGTTCTTCTCATGGTGGGAAGAAGATTGACAAATCTAAAGTGTGATGATTTAATTGTCATGAGGTGGGCCATTATTCAACTAATTGTCCATTGAAGAAATCCAAGAAGGTCTCCAAGGAAGGATCTGAAGGTGAGGCATTGACCTCTCAGTTCGAATTGGATTTTACCCTCATCGCATGCATGGTTTCATTGATGATGGGTTGTGGTTGGTTTCTTGACAGTGGAGCCTCATTCTACATGACCAGTGATAAGAGTCTGTTCAGTACCTTGGAGGAGAAAGACCTCAAGATACTCATAGTGATGGGTAATGATGAAAAGTATAGTGTTTTAGGTGTGGGCATGGTTTCTTTTCAAAGAGAGCATGGAGCTCGCATTACCTTGATGTATGTGAAGTATGTGCCAGGACTGAAGAAGAACTTGGTATCGATCGCGATGCTAGAGGACAAAGGCTATGATGTAGTATTTAATAAGGGAAAGGTTTTCCTTAGACACATCACCATGAGATAGGTGAAGCAGATCGGTTCACGAGTCAAGAACTTGTATGCTCTTGAGTTTCAAGATGCATGCAAAGTCTTGAGGAGCAAGGCAAAGGTTAGAGACTTGGTGTTTGATAGGGAGAGTAAATTACCTCTCAACATGCAGTGCCAAAAGAAGTGTCAGACAATTATGGAAGAGCCACAATTGGTGAAGCAACTTCAGGAAGTTGTGGAGCAGCCACAACTGGAGAAGCCGAGAGGAGACCAAGTGGAGGCATCCAGTCATGCAGAGACCTCCAGTAGGGGGAAATTCTGAGCCAAGTGGGCAGAGGGATCACATGCATCTATACCTCCAAGTGGGAGGTGGGGCGATGTGGAGTGATAGTCCCAAGAAGGCTGAAATAGGGGTAGTATCCTTGAGGTACCCAACCTCTTTGATTAGACCTTGTTACGGAAGCCTCGAGGAGGAGTAGGAAGACTGACTTAGTGGGTAGAGATGGATGCGGATAGAGCGGAAAAGAGAGCTACAATGCAAGAGTCCCAAGATAGCGCAGAGCTGGCAGGCTGCAACAATGCAAAAGGCACAAGAGTTTTGCACCAGCACAGGATGACACAGAGAGGTGTGCAACGGTGCGAGATACAGGGAGTTGTTGCAGCAGTGCAGAGGTTAGAGAGGGATCGCTTGTCAGGGACAGAGGGAGCTTCAGCATTAGAGGGTGTTTCTAGCCCAACAGGGAGGTCAGTTGGGAGATCAATTACTTACTTCTCAGTAACTGAGTTGCAATGCAGCATTTGGCAGCATGATGCAACATGATGAGAGGAGGTGCAATGCGGATGCAGTGTTGGGAGATAGGACCAGTAGCAGCATGGATGTAGCAGGAGGAATCAGTGTGATCGATGCAGTTAGAGATCAAAGTGACAGAGGCTAGAGCAGTCAGATACTGAAGGGCATAAAGGTGCAGAGTTTTCAGTCGACAAAGAAAATAACAGTCAAAGATCAAAGTGACAGAGGCTAGAGCAGTCAGATACTTAAGGGCATAGAGGTGCAGAGTTTTCAGTCGACAGAGGCAATAGCAATCAGAGACTTTGATGACAGAGGCACCATTCTGATTCAGGTTGGATATTTTTTGTTTCTGGAGTTGCTGGAGAAACAACACTTGAGATAAGTGTTCCATGCAGAACATTCCAAAGGTTCAGGATCGGGTTTGAGTTGAATGCATTTCTTGTTGATAGGGAGTGTTGAAAATAGCAAAAAGAAATGCTAAAAAATATCATTACTATAAATAGCATTTCAGGATATACTGCAACTCTATTGGAAATAGAAAAAAATAGGAATGCTAAAAATAGCATTGCTATAAATAGCATTTTGGGATATATTCCAATTTTAATTTGTCCTTGAATTAAAATTGAGAATTAAAATTTGAATTTAGTCTCACTAATTGTTTGAAAAATAATTAATTAATTCCTCGAGTTGATTAGTTGGATAAATTCAAACATGAAGTCTATGTGAATACATGCAACAGTTTTCCCTTTGATTAAGGAAGTTATCCCTTAATTAAGGAGATGAGGATGAGTTGTACTTTGAGTCGTGATTAGTTAGCTTATTTAACTGAGTTAAGTCCAATTAAATTAGTTCCAAACAGTTGGAGGAACTAATTGTGAGTTCAGTCAGTTAATGCATGCATGCATGCAACTAGTGTACTTCAGATAACTAAATATTCTCTCATAAATGACTCATGCATGCTAGTTTAGTCAGAGACCCAGCTGAGATTAGCGGAATGGACAGTGTACTAATAGTTGGAGGAATTTTCCTATATAGGAAACTCATCCATGCAGAAGGAATTATCTCCTTCAGGATTGCGCAGTTATTTCAAAGGTTAGTGAGCAGTGTGTGAGGTAATTACACATAGGTGGTAGCTTAAGGAACTAGGAGAAACTTCACAAGGAAATAGGAGGCTTGGAGGGCAGAGGAGAAGGTTTATGAGAAGCCTTTGACTATCTATGACCAGCATTGAGGCATTGTACTAAGAGCTGGATAGCTTGTGAGCTAAAGCTTTGTGTAATCCTGAGATATTTCCACTTGTATGATAATACAGAGATTGGGGTTTTTAGTTGAGGCTTTCCCCAGAGTATTCTTCTGTGTTCATGTGTGATTGATTTCTCATCTTCTGTTATATGTGTTCTATTTGATCTTGCTCAAAATCGATTAAGCTTTCGCAAGTTTGTTTGTAGAAGTAGATCAAGTATTTTGCTTTAGTATATTGCATTATCAAGTGATATACAGTGGGAAATTCTACATGGTATCAGAGCAAAGGTGATCAAAGCAGAGAACAATATACAAAGAAGGGACAAGTTCGAAGTTTGAAGCTCTTGATTATAGAAATCGAATTCTTATCACATCTCAAATTTCACTAATGGCGTTCAATGGTTTGAGAGTCGAGTATGCCCTGGATTGCAGCTTGAATTATATAGCCTGGAAGGATTGCATGGAAGTGGTATTAGAGGACAATGGTTTGAAGGAATTCATTGATCAAGAAGTCCCCAAGCCAATAGTTGCTAATGCCGAAGAATTGGCGGAAATGAAGAAATGTGTGGCTAGAGCGAGGAGGATTCTTTTGGAGGGAGTTCGAGACCACATTGTCTCGAGTCTCCATGGGAAGGAGACATCATTTTCAGTGTGGAAAACATTAAAGGATCTATATCAGAACAACAACAATCAGAGGAAGCTAGCGCTCAAAGACAAGCTTTAGAAAATCAAGTGTGAAAAGGGCGACACGATCTCTACATATTTGAACAAGCTCACTACCTATAGGGATGAGCTTGGAAGTGTAGGAATCACGACAAACGATGATGACATGGTGAGTCTTGCTCTCCTCAATCTTCCTAAGAGCTAACATAGCTACCAAGACTCAGTAAATGGAAGAGAGAAACTACCAGATTGGGAACGACTGTGGTCGGATCTAATGCAGGAGAAGATCAGGAGAAGCACCAAAGATGGTTCTTCATCCAAGGAGGATGAAGAAAACTGCGCATTAGCGAGTAAGGCAAAGAAAGGGAAGGAGAAGGATTCTCATCCCAAATCAAGTTCTTCTCATGGTGGGAAGAAGATTTACAAATCTAAAGTGTGATGCTTTAATTGTCATGACGTGGGCCATTATTCAACTAATTGTCCATTGAAGAAATCTAAGAAGGGATCCAAGGAAGGATCTAAAGGTGAGGCATTGGCCTCTCAATTCGAATTGGATTTTACCCTCTTCACATGCATGGTTTCATCGATGATGAGTTGTGGTTGGTTTCTTGATAGTGGAGCCTCATTCTACATGACTGATGATAAGAGTCTGTTCAGTACCTTGGAGGAGAAATACCTCAAGATACTCATAGCGATGGGTAATGATGAAAAGTATAGTGTTTCAAGTGTGGGCATGGTTTCTTTTCAGAGGGAGCATGGAGTTCGCATTACCTTGATGGATGTGAAGTATGTGCCAGGACTGAAGAAGAACTTGGTGTCGATAGTGATGCTAGAGGACAAAGGCTATGATGTATTCTTCAATAAGGGAAAGGTTTTCCTTAGACATATCACCACGAGACAAGTGAAGCAGATCGGTTCACGAGTCAAGAACCTGTATGCTCTTAAGGTTCAAGATGCATGCAAAGCCTTCAAGAGCAAGGAAAAGGTTAGAGACTTGGTGGTTGAGAGGGAGAATACATTACCTCTCAACATGCAGTGCCAAAAGAAGTCTCAGACAGTTGTGGGGGAGCCACAATTGGTGAAGCAGCTTCAGGAGGTTGTGGAGCAGCCACAACTGGAGAAGTCGAGAGGAGACCGAGTGGAGGCATCTGCTCATGCAAAGACCTCCAGTAGGGGGAAATTTTGATCCAAGTGGGTAGAGGGATCACATGGACCCATACCTCCAGGTGGGAGGTGGGGCGATGTGGAGTGATAGTCCCAAGAAGGCTAAAATAGGCGTAGGATCCTTCAGGTACCCAACCTCTTTGATTAGACCTTGCTATCGGAGCCCCGACGAGGAGTAGCATGACTAGTTGAGTGGGTAGAGATGGATGTGGATGGAGCAATAGAGGGAGCTATAGTGTAGGAGTCCCAACACAGCACAGAGCTAGCAGGTTGCAGCAATGCAAGAGGCACAAGAGTGTTGCACCAGCGCAGGATGACACAGAGAGGTGTGCAACGGTGTGAGATGCAGGGAGGTCAGTTACCTTCTAACCCAACAGGGAGGTCAATTACTTACTTCTCAGTAACTGAATTGTAGTGCAGCAGTTGGCAGCATGATGCAACATGATGAGAGGAGGTGCAGTGTGGATGCAGTGTTGGGAGATAGGACCAGCAGCAACATAGATGCAGCAGGAGGAATCAATGTGATCGATGCAGTCAGAGATCAAAGTGGCAGAGGCTATAGCAGTCAGATACTGAAGGGCATAGAGGTGTAGAGTTTTCAGTTGACAGAGGCAATAGTAGTCAGAAACTTTGATGACAGAGGCACCATTTTTATTTAGGTTGGATATTTTTTGTTTTTGGAGTTGCTGGAGCACCAACACTTGAGAGAAGTGTGCCATGCAGAACATTCCAAAGGTTCAGGATTGGGTTTGAGTTGAATGCTTTTCTTGTTGAGAGGGAGTGTTGAAAATAGCAACAAGAAATGATAATATAGAAATGCTAAAAAATAGCATTGCTATAAATAACATTTTAGGATATACTCCAACTCTGTTGGAAATAGAAAAAAATAGAAATGCTAAAAATAGCATTGCTATAAATAGCATTTCAGGATATATTCCAATTTTAATTTGTCCTTGAATTAAAATTCAAATTTAGTCTCGTCAGATGTTTGAAAAATAATTAATTAATTCCTCTTGATTTGATTAGTTGGATAAATTCAAACATGAAGTCTATGTGAAGACATGCAACAGTTTTCCCTTTGATTGAGGAAGTTATCCCTTAATTAAGGAGATCATAATGAGTTGTACTTTGAGTTGTAATTAGTTAGCTCAGTTAATTGAGTTAAGTCCAGTTAAATTAGTTCCAAATCGTTGGAGGAACTAATTGTGAGTTTAGTCAGTTAATGCATGCATGCATGAAACTAGTGTACTTCAGATAACTGAATATTCTCTCATAAATAACTCATGCATGTTAGTTCAGTCAGAGACCTAGTTGAGATCAGAGGAAGGGATACTGTACTATCAGTTGGAGGAATTTTCCTATATAGGAAACTCATCCATGCAGAAGGAATTATCTCCTTCACGATTGCATAGTTATTTTAGAGGTTAGTGAGCAGTGTGTGAGGTAATTACACACAGGTTGCAGCTTGAGGACCCAGGAGAAACTATGTAAGGAAATAGGAGGCTTGGAGGGCAGAGGAGAAGGTTTGTGAGAAGCCTTTGACTGTCTATGAGCAACATTGAGGGATTGTACTGAGAGCTGGATAGCTTGTGAGCTAAAGCTTTGTGTAATCCTGAGATATTTCCACTTGTATGATAATACAGAGATTAGGGTTTTTAGCTGAGGCTTTCCCCAAAGTATTCTTCCGTGTTCATGTGTGATTGATTTCTCATTCTCTGTTATATGTGTTTTATTTTATCTTGCTCAAAATCGATTAATCTTCCTCAAGTTTGTTTGTAGAAGTAGATCAAGTATTTTGCTTTAGTATATTGCATTATCAGGTGATCTAGAGTGGGAAATTCTATATATATATAACAAAGAATGTAAGGGAGTTGTATCCCTTAAAAACATTTTGAGAAAGTCCAATAACCATTCATGTTCCAATAACAACAACTACTTACTATTATATTAGTAAATCAACTTTGATATTTGAATTGCTAAGGAAACATAATCTGGATTGTACCATAACTAAATTTTATTAAAAAAGAAGAGGAAGTTAGAGATAAAAACTGCATATTCGAAATATGTAAAGTAACCAATAAAGATATAATAGCTCATATGAACTAAGAAGAATATTTTCAGCAAAACTATATAGTTACACAGAAGGTAGAAAATAATTTTGAATATACATAGTTAATATAGTTCACAGATATAGTATTTTCGCTGATTTGTTTTTTCAATATGAACATAAGGAACCATTACAGAAAAACATATATGCATATAAATGGTTGTAAATCTTATTAAATAAGGCTTAACGATGTCTTTAATGACAAAAGAAATTATGATGTTCAAGCTTATCACTGTTTAGGCATTGTTTCCTATTAACAAACTAAAAGAGAGGTTTTTCAACAATATAGTAATTCCCATGGTACATGGGATAATAAGAAACCATTAAGACATCAAATATTGTCTTTATTAAAACGATTTGGCCTTAATCAGGAGAAGGCAGAAAGAACCAACGTATTTCCAACTAGGAGAAGCAAGGGTTGTATTGTAAGTTAGTAATGAAGAATTCAGAACCAACTCCAAAAACCATTTTAAGGCATATGCAGTATGGGATGAAATAAAAAATACCTGGAAAAAAAACATGAATAACATTTCAATGATCAATATTGTAGATTATCATATGAATATGTATAAATGAAATCTTGTAATAGTAATGTCTTTTAGGAGTGAAGCGAAGAGATTCGCTGGTACAACTCTTAGGCTACTCTGGATTCCCACCTAGCAACATAAAGAGTAGGAAAATGAATTATAACAAGAAATAGAAATGAAAACATCAAATAGAAACTCTGTAAACATGATACAAGAAGATGAAATGAAGACATTAAACCTGAATGGAATATTAATCAAAATTGGTCTTCGAAGAACAGTGTTACCCTGTTAAAATATTATATGAAAACAAAATCGACCCTTGCAAGTTGCAAGTAAGTCTCAATCGAGTTCGAGGTATATTTAATAGAAAGAGAAATAACCTTTTATCGAAAAATTGAAACCTTAGGGTTGACAGAGGCAAGAAATTTTGCTTATAGCCCTACCAGGTACAAATAAATAAAGCTTGCAAAACAATGATCATAGAACATAAAAATCTAGCATAGAACAATACAATAATGATGTAATGATAGAGTCTTCAAGCATAAGTGGTGATTAGAGTCTCTGTACATATATTAAACAACCAAAATAAAATGTATACATCCATTCCTAGGAACTCTGCACAATGTTGAAAACCCTAAGGTAGAAAAATACCTCAAATAAAATTGAGAATGATGGAAAACTTGAAGAAAAAAGAGCATAAGAAAATAATTGGAGTAAACGGGATCCCAGAAAATATTTTAGAAGAGATAAGGTAGAAATTCCTCTAAAGTTGGTAAAGCTTACCATTCGGGTTATGCATGTGTAACAACATTAAATTTCCTTCTAAAATATGACATGAAGGGACTACTATGAAATCTCAAGACTTTGAACAATCTCCTTACGGATTTGCAAAAGAGAAACAATCAAAGGTATCAGTAAATAATAATAAATATTGTACAAAAAAAGGATTGAAATAGTTTAACTAGGCATAACTCTATTTAAAAGACCAATACATTTGCGAAGATTCTCTGAGTTATAAATGATAGATAAACTCTTCCCTTCGATAGACTACAAGGTTAAACCACAATTATAAGATAGGTGGAGATCATTCGCTCAGGAAGGTGATTCCAAAACCACTTGTCTCAAGTCTCAACGAGGAAAACGACAAGTTCCATTGAAAATATCAGTTGAAACCCTAGACGTAGAGAGTGGAATGTCGAGGAGAAACTTTGAGAAAAATGAATTAGTGAGAACAAAACCCAGAAGGTTAAACCCTCGCTGAAAACCCTAACTACAAAACAACCATTGATTTAGCAACAAAATATTTTTGTTGTTGATAAAGTGAATACAAGATTGAATACATGGCTAATGAGGACAACACTCCCAATCAAAAATAGAACAATCGAGAGACAGGTTAAAATACCTATGCGGATTAATACATATCCGTAGTCCCATATTGGAATAAACAATGGGGATTATACATTATAAGAGTCGAATCAGAACAAAGAATAGAGGTAAAGGGTAATTCCGAAGATAAACCATTAGAAATATACTATTAAATGGATATTTGGAATACAATTGAATCATTATGAACTTGAGAATCTAATGATAATGTCCATACCGATGTCTAAAGTATCATGCAATAAATTAGAATCCAAACCTTTAATATATCAAGCGAAACTTTGTAATACAACTCGATAAAAGTTCTATATGAGAGAGTAGAATAAAGTGTCCTTTTCAGATGTCGATCCTGCTTTGAGACAGGGCATCTAGCCAAAAATTAGCCAAAAGCCTCCCAGAAAAATTTTGCTAGAAACAACCACCACATATCTACATGGTGGGAAGGAGCACAAAAAGAACACTACACTGTCATCAAAGAAGAATACTTTAGAGAAAACTCTGAATCACAAGAAATCGTGTCCTCTTCAGATGTCGATCCTGCTTTGAGACAGGGCATCTAGCCAAAAATTGCCCAAAAGCCTCCCAGAAAAATTTTGCTAGAAACAACCACCACAGATCTACATGGTGGGAAGGAGCACAAAAAGAACACTACACTGTCATCAAAGAAGAATACTCTAGAGAAAACTCTGAATCACAAGAAATCGGGCAGGAAAGAAACAACTCTCAAGATAGGCAGGGAGAAAGCCCTGCCCAACAAATCAACAGTTATGAGGATTCGACCGCACAAAATAAATCTTCATTTAACAGCAAAGCAGATCTCCTAGACCAAACTTCTTCTCCGACTATCTTCAAAAGGACGAACACAATAGATCGCGAAGCTAAGACACCAATGTCCCAAGAACCAGAAGAGATGAAGGGGATGCAAGATAAAGGAAGTTGGAAGACCGTAGAGAAAAAAAAGAAGGCTACAGCACCAATCTCGCCAAGAAAGACGAGGAGCCAAATAATTAAAAACTAAGAAAATTATAGGTCCGATAGACCAATTTGGTCTCTGTGGACGTTAACCATCATCATCATCATCATCATCATATATATATATATATATATATATATATATATAACCTTTCTCAATGTATTAAAGTTCAATATTTCTTTCCAAGCAAGCTTGAATTATAGTGTTCCTTATGGTTTCTCCAAGTGAAGAAATGAACACAAAATAATTTATAAAGTTGCTAAATTAGAAAATAACAAAGGCCTCTTTTTAAAGAAAATGTCCAAGAAATTTCAATAAAACAATGTTACAACATATTGTCTTATATGTGTGGATGATATTTATGTAATAGAGGACAGGAAAAAAAAATATATAATAAGACAAACTTTAGGGAATCAAGTTCTTTAAAAGAATAAATATCACTAGTTAATAGATGAAGTAATTTAATCAAAGAGATTTAGAACAGTTGGTGAAGGAGCGTGCTGTTAAGGCGCTTCGCAAGCAAAGGTCACCGGTTCTAGTCTCGCTGATACCAAAAAATCCAGCATGGTTTCTGCTGGTGTGGCTCAGGCCAGGTGCGATCCCCGGGTGATTTTGACGGCTTAGATGCCCCTGAGTCGTGGCCTCTCAGCCACAGGGTAAGAGTGATTTTCAGGATTCACCCACTTATCAGCAAAAAAAAAATGATGAAGTAATTTAGATCTCTCGCAAAGAATCTAAGTGAATACCTAATTATACTTTCCTTGATATTAGACAAGAGTTGTGACCTATATGATAATTATAGTCAGCCATTAATGATTACTTCTGTAAATGATATTATTAGGAAATTGATCTTGGATATATATATATATATGTGTGTGTGTGTGTGTGTGTGTGTGTGTGTGTGTGATGTGGATTTAGAGTCTTTACATTTTTAGACCATATTCCACTACGCCCCTCAAATAACTAAGCACAATACTTTTCTACTACGTGTTTCTCTTACCATGGCTCCACCATGAACTGAATTAATGTCTTCACAACAAAATAAACAGAAGACTCTTTCTCACTTACTTCAATGTCCTAATGTTACTTTGTGTACACTTCTCCCTCAATGATCTTATTATGAAAAGCTGCTTGCATCCATATGATGTATCCTCCATCTCTTAAACGAAATTAATGGCATATCTACTCTAGTGTGCCTAGCAAGTAGAGAAAATGTATCCTCATGTAGTTCATTCCATTAGAGGAATTTTGAGGTCTAAAAGGAGCCTCCAAAGGATAATAATAAAATAATAGTTATGAATTTTTAAAGGAAGAGTAATATGTCTACCTTTTTTAATTGTATTTTCATGTTATGCCCTTATAGGCTTACTTAAATGTCAAGTTAGGTACTTATTACACCCATACCAAGAAAATTTGAAAATACATGAAAAAAATATATTTCAAAGTTAAATTATGCATCAAAAAAGTACTCACTCTACATATTTTTGAGTATATCTACACTGAGAAACCACCCATACTTTAAAGAACCACATTTTCCCATATATTTCACCTTTTCTCGGTATGGGTCTATTCAAAAGTACACAAGGCAAATACTTGTTGGATTTAGGATTTAATTTTGAAACACATTTTATCATGAAATTTCGTTAGAGAAATTTTGAGGTAAGAAATAGGCCTCAAAACAAAAATGTACTACTAACTCAACTTTATAAGAACCAATAGGATTCAATATGATTATGTCAACCATGGGGGACGATTTACCATTTTTGGAGTAAAAAGGTTAAAAGGTAAAAAAAAAAAAAAAAAACCTAATTTTTCAACTTATCTCCCTACGCTTTTACTCATTTTGAGTGGTAGCACTCATTGGATGCATAATTTAATTTCGCATTCAAGGAGTACCCATATTTCATACTTTTGATGGACCCTACTACATGAAAAATGTGAAATACATGAAAAAACATGATTGCAATCATGTATTTCACATTTTTTGTGTAGTAGGGTCCATCGAAAGTATGCAACATGGGCATTCCTTGGATTCAAAATTAAATTATGCATCCAATGAGTGATCCAGCTCAAAATTTGAGTATAATACTAGGGAGATAAGTTGAAAATACGAGTTGAAAAAGTGGTTTTTTCCTTTTTCCCTCCAAAAATTGATGAGGTAATCTAATATTATTTATTATTTCCACTATTATTTTATAATATTCCTTAGGAGGCCCATTTTAGACGTCAAAATTTCTCTAATGCAAATTTTATTGGTGTGGGACTATTCAAAAGTATGCAAGGTAGGTACTCATTGGATGTAGAATTTAACTCACCATATGAGAGCGATACTCTAACCATTGAGTTAAGTGGGTGATTTATTCTCATAGGTAGAGTTGGATTTATAAACGATTCTAAATCGAATTCAATGTATAGACAATGTATGTGTCCCTGGCACAGATCGAACTTATTGGAATGTAATCTATGTTTTCCAGGATGATCTGATTTAAATAACCATGGATTATTTGTTTTCTCAATAGCTTTGTAAATTTCAGGAAACACTAGTTTTCTCAAAGCTTCTCGCTCGTATTTTTCGTCAAAAGGTGTTATTCTATAATTTTTGTTCATAAGGTTTCTGCTAAACTAGGAAAACATTAAAATATTTGTCCTACATTCATTCGTGAAGGTACCCCTAATGGAATCAATACCATATCAATTGTCAACCATTCATGCACTTGAGAGATCGTTTGTCTTTTGTACGGAAGCAATTTATAAGGCTCAGGCTGAGACCGGTGAAATTAAGGGACATTATTTGAATGCTACTGCAGGTAAATGTGAATAAATGATAAAAAGAGAAATGTTGACAAGAGAATTAGGAGTTCCTAAAATTATTCACGAATACTTGATGGGAGGTTTTCCATATCCAATGAGTGCATATATTTGAAATTTGAGTAAGCCTATAAGGAGATAAGTAAAAAATATGATTAAAAAATAGTTATCTTCTTTTATCCAAAAGTTTTGCCCATGGGGATGACATCATCATCTTGAATCCTATTGGTTCTTTTAAAATTGATTTTGATAGTACATTTTTGTTTTGAGACCCATTTTGATGTTAAAATTTACTTAATACCTCTTGCCACAAACCTTGCTTTGAACTTCTCAATTTTACCATTTTGCAACGTGCTTGATCTTGTGAATCCACTTAGGATTAACAATTGAATTCCCCTTTGGTCAAGGAACTATGTACCAACATATTTATTCATGATGGAGATGTAAACATATACTATAGAATCATGCTATACCTATTGGTCTACTACTTCTTGAACCATAGGAAGGTCTAAAATCTAGAATGTTGTTTATCAATTTCATTCAAAATCTCTTTGGCAGAATTTTGCTCCCTTTAAATGTATTCTTAGGAATCTCAAATACTCATGAGCATCCCTCAATGTTTGGGTGAACCATCGAGGTCTCCTAACATAGGTGCAAGGGGATACCATCTCCCCTTCTTCACCTAAAGGCTACTATACTACTCTAGTAATAATTGGCGAGCCAAGAACAAACTTTGGAGCTTCTTTCTTGTCATCCTCTATTGCTAGGTCTAAAATCTCCTTATATCTATGCTTGTTGCTTGGAATAGTATCCTTGACATGCTTTCCAAGAATGCACCCTCTACATACACCATGATACTCAGTAGTGAGCTTTGGAAGACCCATGATTATCTCCCTGATAATAGTAAATTCCGCATGATGCAAGTAAGTTGTCCTATGGTGCCACTACTCACACAAATTATCACTATTATGCACCAAGTCTTTAATATGTTCACCTTGAAACTTGCACAAATTTTCTTTAACACCTATAACTTGAGTTGTATCTAGGCTAGAATGCTTTGGGCTGATGAGGACTTGTAGCCTGCTCTTGAAAAAACTACAAAGCCCTTATCCTCCATTGCAAAAATTGAAAGAATATTCTTCATAAGGTCTAGAACAAACAAGACATTATCCAAACATAAATAATTACGTAACTCAAGCTAGAAGGGAATAGTACCAACTCTTGATATTGCGTATTTGAAATCATCACTATGCTCAACCTATACTCATGAGTTATACTTCTTCAAACTAGAAACCAACTATTGAGCTAATATCATACGTTGAGATGCTCCACTATCCACTTATAGCACATCCTTCGGAATTATGCTAGTGGAAGAGAAAGATACTATCAAGAAATCCTTCTCAAACTTGGAAACAAAATCATTCATTTGATCTTTTATAGAGATTGCTACTTTCTTATGTTGTTTCTTTTCTTTACCCTTCTTCTTATATGGACACAAAGGTGCATAATGAGTGTTCTTACGACAATAAAAGCACTTGATTTTACTCAAGTTTTTCTTTCTTGGATATGAGGTTGACTCCTCACTCTTTACCTTACCCTTGGTAGGCCCTTTACCTCTGCCCTTACAACTAAATAGAGTTAGGCTATCTTCACCATACTTCTTGTTGATCTTTGATTCCATCATAGTCTCCACCTAGATATGATCATCCTGAAGCCTCTCAAATTTAGGAAGGCTTTCTTGAGCATAGATACCTTTAATGAATGGTTCCCATCCATTTAGTGCCATGTTCACCAACTTTATGTCTTTATCTATCTCCCTAATTGTTGCAAGTTGATCACAACTCTATGTGACCTTCATAAGGTAATTAGTGAGTGTGTTTGATTTGGCCATCTCTATGGATATAAGTTTCTTCCAAAATATCATATTCTTGTTTATGTTTTGACTTTAAAAAACACTAACTAGGGCATTGGACATATCCTTCACTGTATTCTTCTCAGATACATGAGGGGATCATATGATCCTTTTATGGCATCAAGATCTCAGGATCCTACCCTAGACCCCTTATTTAGATACTTCATTAACGTATTAGACCACCTTCATTGAATAAGGCCCATTAAATAGATACACGATAGTCACTCATTGTAACAAGGTTCATTTTTGCTAATAAGGCCTAAATGAGATAGTAGGCTCTCATTATAAGTGAGCCCATAGGTAGTTAAGATTCTCTATGGATAGATATATATGGAATAGAAGGTTGTGTAATGTTTTGTCAAAAAAATATTATTATATTTGGAGCACTACTCTGGGAGGTTACCCCCTTAAAAAGGCAAGTGAACATAGTTCTCTATTTTATATTATCTAAGATATATTTCTTATGGTTTATCTATTTTCTCTTGCATTCTTGGGTATTGCACTACATTTTATGTTATTTCTCCAAAGTTTGGAGTTAATTACGCTATACATGATGATCTTCTTGGGCTTCACTTCCTTCTTGTTATGAGGTACCAATTATTGCAGATATATAGGTGGAGTCGCAACATCCTTAATAACATCCCTAAGATCATTCTCTTTTATTAAGTGTAGAATTCACCTTCTATGCTAAGAAATTCTAACCACCATCCAAATTTCCCTTAAACCTAAGGAAAATTGCTACCATCTCTGAGATCTACTACACAAACTCCCAAATATGCAAAAAAATGGAAACCCTCTAATTATGGTCCTTCTTCTTGGTTGATTTGCAACCCCAAATCCTTGCGAATCTCAAGGTTAACTTTGATACCAAGTAAAAATTTTAAGTCATAGAGGACTAATGTCCTTATGATCTCAATCTAGCAAGTAGATTATTGAATTAAGTTAATATGAATGTTAAATTATGGACCATAACATCAATCATATAATAGCTAGAAATTAAATAATAAAAGCATAAAACAATTTCACACATACAGAAATAAATAATCCTTCAAATCAACTTTTCATTCCTTTAAAAAACCTATAAGGGTACCTCCACAAGCTACTAGAAAAAATATCGCTAGATGAATACAAAAAATATCTTAAGCTATGCTTGTATGACTTGCTTCAGAAAGTAAAACATACTAAGAAGAACCATAAACAATAGAAAATTGCTATATGGTGTGTCCACACAACTATGTGTATATGTCCATATGATTGTACGAAATTGCTCCATACACCATAGAGTAGTTTTGCATACTTATACAAAGATTTACTACACCTATACAGATTGCTACTTGCTTCTTGGATATTCCTTTTTCCTGAATCCTTGCTTTCTCTCACTCTCAACTACTCAAATTCTTAAGTGTAATAAAGCCTATACCTTGACTTGTATATATACTTTTAGCTGAGAATATATTTTTGAGATTACTCCTCTTTTTTTTTGTTAGGTAATGTGAGTCATAAGATGACTAGCACGCCTAACCTTGTGGCTTGAGTAGTTGTGACCAAGGGAATCTAAGCTGTCAAAATCACCTAGGGATCGCACCCAGCCTAGGCCACACTAACCCTTAGCATGACTAGATTTTTTCCCATGGGGTTTTGAAACAATGGCCTTTGCACCATGGACTGCCTTAATAAAACACCCTGTCACCATCTACTCTATGTCTCGTGGACTAAGATTACTCCTAGTTTAAGTCATGCATGTGATACACATTTAGTCTCAACTACTAAACATAATTTTTTCACTCTTTACTAAATTAAATTAAAAAATAGAATTACTTTTAGAACATATCTTGAAGTACTCATGCATTCACATTTTTTATCCAAAGTCTAATTCTCAATAACTTTAGGGCCTTATCTCCTTCATAAATGACTAGGTCTAATTAGATTTTTTTTTTCATTTCTAAATAGGATGAGGGGCCAATTCCTCACATGCTCAATTTTTCCCTATTTTAAAATTTGAAAGCCAAATTAACTTTGTCAATTTTTGGACAATCCTTATTAGCCATGCTTTAGCAAAGTTATTTGGCTTGATTAAAAATTATTAAATTTGGGATAGTAATAGAATGGCTAATGACAAACTCTTAATTAAGAATTAACATTCTACAACTAATCATCATATCATGCTTACATTTTTTTCTTCATGGTAACTCATCTTTTAATAGATAGTAATCCCAAAATTAAGCCCAACTCACTCTCTTACACATAAGTGAAAAACAGGCTTTGTTGGTGTATATCCAACACCAAAAGATAATCTAGTTATAGAATATCAACATTTTTCATTATAAATAATAGCCACATTTGGTGAACTCCATGTAGGATAGAAGCATGCCCACTAGAATTTGAACTAGGATCATTCTTAAAATAATCACTCCTAGCTACACCTAAACCATAGTCCCATACACTCTACCACCCTTACAATTATTATCTAGGATTATAGAGAACAAAGGTAACATATCATTTATTTTTATATTGATTCTAAGAGAACCTTTGACATTGTGCATAGAGCTAAGGATGGACAATATTGAAGAAAAGAGGTAACCTTATTGAGCTTCACATGTTATTACTAGGTTTTATAAAAGAGTTACTATTAATATGGAATGTAATGCAAGGGCGGACATTGTGGGGGGTGAGGGTTCGATAGCTAGAACCCTAGCTATCACAACCCTTTTTCTCGTGTTGCTTTGCCCTGGTTTTCCATCATTTTGGTGTCATGCTTACTTTTCTAGGTTCTTTCCACCATCATTGGACGAGGTTATATGAGTCTCACGGAGTTGGGCATGCTGTTATTTCATCTACTTTCTTTTCATGTTGCATGTTGCTACTGTCATAGGAGGTTAAGTGTCATCTCGATGTTAGTTTCACTACTAACCCCCTCTAGGTGCAGGTTTTGTTCATGACTCAACTCTTTTGTCAGTGTTGTTTCCATATTCCCATCAGGGTGTCTGAGAATCAGTATGTTGTTGTCATTCTACTCTATTGTTACCACCTATGCCTCCTCTCCAGTGGGTTATATATTGTCATCCGCCTATTTTTGTTGCGAGTTTCTTTTTAATGTAGTTGGAGTTTGTCACCCTGTCTTGAAATGTTTGTATCTTGATCTATGGGTTTGTTGTATGATTACTCATGGATTCCTATTCTCTGTATGGTTATTTGGTGGATTGTTTCTAAGTCTATTTTGCATCTAGGAGTTTTAGCTTGGGAATTGGCCCATTTGGAGCTGTAAATGACCTATGGGGTTTTATTATGTTGGGTTATTCTATGGGCCTCTAAGTCATTTATGTATTTATGTAGTCTCTCTGCTGGGGGATGAGGCACTTTTTTCTCGAATGCATTCAACATTTACAAAAGGTAACTTTGTTCTTTCCTCTGAATGAATACAATTATGGGTGTCTTTTTATCTGTGAATGTTGACACCTAATCCTTGTGATTGGGTGAATTTATGTAAATAGATAAATAGGAAATATGAACAGTCATCGGGAGCCAAACTGAACAGTCTCTCCCTCATGTATATAATGAAGACTTACCTGATGGAATAGAGCAGTCGAATCATTTTTGCCTTATGGAGTTACTGCCTGGCCTGACATGGTATTAGAGCCAGCTCCTTTTTTTAGCTTTTATGCCCTTTGTAACTCCCTATTCCGCCCCACTGCTCCTCTGCTCTCCATTCAAAAAATGCTGCCTGTTCATAAATGTTGGTAGCCTGCTCCACGTTGTCACCTGAACGCTGCTGCCTGACACTGCCTGCGCCTTCTGTCTGCCATATTCCATGTATTTAGCACTGTCGCTGCTAGGTCTAAACGCTGCTTTAAACGTTTCATTAAAAAAAAAGCACCATCCATACTGCCCCACTGTCAAATGCTATCCATGCTGTCCATACTATCCATGTGCGTTAAATTTTTTTGAAGGGCCGAAGCTATAGACCATGTTGAAATTCCACTATCACAAGTGTTGGTCCTTTGTGTATGAAGCTATGTTGGTTTCGATTCTTGAAAGAATTACAAAATAATTATTATTGGTAGTCCTGCGTACGCTGGAACCTCAGTTGAGCATTGTTTAAGTGCGATGTGTGGAGAGGCCTGCAAGTTGTGTGTATGGTTGTAAATGTTGCAAGTTCCTTTTTTTAATGGCGGTGCATTGAATGGTCGATTACAGAGATTCGTATGGTGTGTGTTGCAACTGGTTCGAGTGTTGGCGCATCTATATGGTTAATTTGAGCACTGGTATGTGCATATATGGTGTGCTCTCTTGTGTTCAAGTTTTATATGGTATCTGTGTTGGTTTGACATAGCATACTGAATACCCATATGAATCACATGCGTTGATAGTCTATATAGTATTGAACTTGTCTACAGATTAGAATTATCTTTTGTTCACATGAAGACTTCATACTTTTTAACTATGTTCACTCTGGTTCTGTATTAAGTAATGCGCCTGAGTTTAAAGTTGGCAATTCTAAATTCTTCATGAGGAAACGTGCGCATACAAATATTTAAACGTCTTTCCTTACAATAATTGTGGGGTTTATATACTTATTGGTATCCCATCCAAACCTAGTGATTCTATATTAAGCAAGAAAAGGCGGCAGGCCATTTGTTCATATATGTGATATTGAGAGTCCAAATACGTCTGGACTACGTTCTTCGGCCTTTTAGTGGACGCAGTGCTTTATGTTGTTGAGGGTATTTTTTTCGACTTAGTATACTGCCATATTCTATACTTTAACATTGTGCAGATGAATGTGAATTGACATTTGATTTTGCTGTCCAGTCACATCGGAACTATTTTTTTTTTCAATAAGAGCAAAAGTTTTGTAGCAGAAGCTTTTTTGCTACAGTATGCATTCAATCATATCCATGGTGGGAATAGTTCTCATTGGCAAGGAGAACTATCCTGAATGGTCTCGGATGATAAAACACACCCTCACTTTCAATGAGTTTTGGAAAGGAGTGTGTGTCGGAGACAGAGACAATGAACCAGTACAACCTACCTCAGACAAAGAGCTCGTCATTTGGGAAAACAAGAACAACAAAGCTTATGCATTAATCGCAGCATCTGTAAATGAAGAGGTGAGTTGCCATATTTCATCATATTCAACTGCCTTTGAAGCCTTACAAAAGTTGAAAGAACTCTATGACTCACATTTTGCACTTGAATTTGTTCAACTCATGATTAAACTCTTCACTCTTGAACTGCAAAATAATGATCCTCTTGCTCTTGCATCTGAAGTAAAGTCTATAATGCATGATATCAAATCCACTAAGGTTGAATTGGATATTCCTCTTATCGCTTTTCTCAAGGCACTTTATCCTACTTCAATTATCTTGAGTCATTGCAAGCAAATGGAAATCTCAAAGATATAACCTTTGACTCTCTTGTGAAAAAGTTTGCTGAAAGAGAGAAAGCTTTTGGAAAGAAGACAGCCCCTAAATCTTCTGAAGAGGCTGTGTGCCTTGCTCATAAAGAAAAGCATCCTACTCAAGATTCTATAAGAGGAAGAGGTGGTCGAAGAGGAAGAGGAATATATTTTAGAGGCAGGGGGGGCAGACATTCTCAAGGAGAAAAGGTAGATTTGCACTGCATTCACTGCAAAAGAAATGGATCACATGATGCCTCTACATGCAAGCTACCATGGGACAAAATTGAGCAGAAAAGAAACCAACAGAAAGGTAAAACTGATGATACAGACAAAGGTAAAGCACCTGAATCCGCTCACTATGTTGTGGCACAATGTAACATTGGAGTAAATGAAGATTTATTTAATGCTTCACTTGCTTCTTGGAAAAATGATTGGTTGCTTGATTGAGGAGAAACCTGCCACATGACTCATAGAAAAGATTTTTTTGAAGATTTCACTGACAATGTTGATGGAATAGTATACTTTGCAGATCAATCAAAAATCAAGCCATTAGGGCTTGGCACAATCAGGCTTAAACTTCCTGGTCTTCCAGACTTTCTTCTGCATCATGTTCTATATCTCCCACAGCTCAAGAGAAACTTTCTGTCCTTGGTCCACATTCGCCAGCAAGGTCACTCCATTCATATGTTTGATGGAAAGCTTGAGGTAATAAAAGCATCTGACCACTCACTTGTCATGAGGGGAATAGAAGAAGAAAGGCTTCTCAAACTGCAAGGAACCTCTGCTCATGCACAACATTTCTCATACAATTCTCATCATGATGAAGGTACACTTCCATCAAGTTTATTATGGCATGCTAGATTTGGACATTTGAACTATGACAGTCTCTGCTTGTTGACGAAAAATGGTGTTGCTGGTTTGCCTACAATTCCTTGGAAACTTAAGCAATGTGATGCTTGCATTTTAGGAAAGCATAGCAAACAGTCTTTTCATGATTCACATTTAAGAGCACATAGAAAACTTGAACTCATTCATTCAGATTTATGTGGTCCAATGCTTGTTCCTTCTGCAAATGGAAATAAATATATCATGACATTTATTGATGACTACACCAGAATGTGTTGGGTTTATTTATTGAAGAACAAATCTGATACTTTTCAAACATTCAAGAATTTTCATAAATGGATTGAAAATGATGCAAAATCTCATATTGGGTCTATGCACTGATAATGGAAAAGAATACACATCAAATGAATTTGAAAACTATCTTCGCCAACATGGGATCAAACATCAAACAACTCTGCCTTATAATCCTCAATAGAATGGTGTAGCTAAAAGAATGAATAGGACAATCTTAAATATGGTATGATCCATTCTCTTCTTCAAAATGTAAAGATAATGTCTTGGGTTGATGTTATTCTATGTGCTGCATATATAAAGAATAGATGTCCATCTAATGCTATAAGAAACAAGACTCCATATGAAATGTGGTATGGACATGTTCCTTCGGTAAAGCATCTCAGGGTCTTTGGTTCCACCTGTTATGCCTTGATACCAAAGGTACATAGTGATGTAGGAGCATCTGGCTAACAGGGCAAAGACGGAAACAAGGTTGACATGGTTTCTGAAAAGGACAGAGAACACAGTTCGCTGGATGGACAATATATCTGTCTTTATTTTATTTTACTTTTCTTTTTAAATTGCCTAAGAATAATGTAATGACTTTTAATTAGGAGCAGTAGTAATTAGTTAGAATCGTTTGTTTCCAAACAGTTATATTACTGTTGTAAATGCATGTAAAACAAAATGTGCTAGCTAGCTATGGAGAAGTCCCGTATATGAAATAACTGATATAACCAACAACACAAACTAACAACAGTTACAAAACTGTTTGAAAACAGTGTTACAAAAGGTGTGAAACAAACCATTACAGGGGTTCGACTTTGTATGAAAAAGAACAGAGAGAGTAATATAAACATTCTGTGCACATATAATCCTACCGTGTCCTCAATGGTTGTATAATTTTGCTAGTAAGTTATTATACAAATACTGTCGAATGTACTGCTACAGGTTCTGGACCCAGAGGAGAAGATAAACCAGTTGGACGACAAGTAACAGCACGAGTCCATATAACCAGACAATAAAAGAAAGACCTCGTAACAGGTATGTGGAAATTACAAACGCAAGTCTAATCTATTCATCATTAAATTCATATGATTACAATAATACAGTCGGCCAAAATTCCATATACGTTTACATACTGTCCAAAATAGAAGACTGGACTAAATCCACAGTCGTGAGAAATTAACTCTAACAGCAAACAAGAAACCAACTTCCCGTATGACCCAGAATCACAACCCACGTCGTGCCCAGCGACCAAAGAGAGTTAAGTACAGACAGAGAGCAGCCTAAGGCCAGCAAACCAAGTTCAGCCAATAAAGTCGAAACACCCCTACAATCAAGCTACCAAACAACAGAGAAGCTACCCGTGTTTGCCCAAACAGCTGAGAGCTCAAACACCGGAACCCTCGAATGGTCTCACCTGCAAGAGAATGACCAAGAGTGGTTAGGCCCAAGCAATAGCATCAACTGAGTTAAGAAGAAATTGAAGAGGACGAGAAAACGAAAGGGAATGGCACCATACCTGTTCGGTGAACCATAACCTCCATTCGACCCCGAGAAGACCCCTGCTCACGAAGGAGCCAAGACATCAGGTACAGGTAAAGGAGGACTGAAAAATTCCGGCATAAAACAAAAACTTACCGAATGAGTTTGCAGAGACCCCAACAGAGGACGTCGCCACTGGATTGCCGAAGGCTGTGGAAAGAGCTGAACCAGTATTGGAATAAATATCAATCATTACACAGCTATCGTATAGCTTAAACCCTCACGAGATGCAGACAACAACACACAAAGGCGGAAACTATTAACAGAGCAATTGTAACCACTCGCAAGACACAAATAGCACACACACAGAGTCGGGAACCCTTGAAAGAAAAACCCAATTCATAATAGTAACCAACATGCAAGCCGAGGAATAGTGCCATGCGAAACTTACCAAAGCATTCATAAATCGTCGGAAGAGCAGAGGCATACCAGGCCGAGAACCAATGACCGAAGTCGAAAGGGTAACCAGGAGCTCACAACCAGCAAACCGTGCAGACAAGTCACAAGAACCCACATCCAAAAAAAACCACCGAAGTTGCAGAGCTCGCAGAGCAAAAGACCAGACGAAACAACGAGAAAGAAATGAGCGCGAAGGAGTAAAAACCCCAAACCTGGGCGGATTCGTGGGATCCCGAGGAGGGACAGGTGTTCAACGGGTAAGCCACTAAGGTACAAACCATCATAAACCAAAATCAATACAGCGCCGATTACAAATCAACCAACATAAATATCCAAAAATCCAAAATATTATTATATTCATTACGGTCGCATAACACCTCAGCACATTGACGGCGGGACCACGTGGGCTGGCCCCATCAAGTGGTATCAGAGCAGCATTTTAAGGAAACAGGGGAAGATGGAAGTACAAAGACGAGGACGAGGAAGAGGTGCACGCAGAGTAGTAGACGAGGGCTTGAGAGAACAATTGAGAATCCTTACCGCTCGCTTGGAAGCAGTAGAGGCAGGTAGGCGAAGAGACTAGGAACTTGGGGATAATAGTGAAGACGAGGCAGCAACTGTTATAGATGGGTCAGAGGAAGAAGCCCCGGAGTTAAGAGTGTTGAGATCAATACTGTTAGCCAACAGCAAACCCAAACCTGAGATCCCTAACTATGATGGCAGTCTGTCCGCCGATGTTTTGCTAGATTGGGTGAGTGAGTTAGACAAGTATTTTGAAAATGAGGAGATCAGTGAGGACAAAAGAGTTAGATTTGCTGCGACTAAGTTAAAAGGACACGCTGCCTTATGGTGGGATAGTGTCCAAGCGGACAGGAAATGAATGAACAAGTTGCCAATAAGAAAGTGGCCAAGGATGGTGGCAAAATTGAAGGGCAGGTTTTTGCCTAAAGACTACCAGGTTGAACTTTATCGACGAGTACAGAATTTAAGGCAGAAAGGTATGACTGTAAAGGAGTACACAGAGGAATTTTATCGAGTAAATTTACGTGCTGGTTATATGGATGATACTCCAGAAAAAACAGCGAGGTACGTGAATGGCTTGAGGTTGGAAATATTGGACGAGATCAGTATTCTCTCTCCCCGAAATATAGAAGAAGCCTTTCAGAGTGCTGTAAAGGCTGAAGAGAAAATTAACAGGAAATAGAACAACAGGAGAGGGAGAGGAAATGGCAGAGGACGAGGACAGTCCTATGGCAGAGGGAGAACTGCCACTAACAATGAAGAAGGCAGCAGTTCCAGGGCTTCAGGGACAGCAGAGAAGGGAGATAGCACTAGAGGAGGTTGGCCATATCAACGGGGAAGAGGAAATGGTCGCGGAAGAGGGACTAATGTCCAGTGCTACAGGTGCCATAAGTGGGGGCACAGATCCTTCGAATGCCCGGAAGCTGAGCACGCTGGCCAGAGGGGAGCATTTGTTACGCAGCCTGAGGAAGCTGAAGCACAGCCCCGGGAGATAGAAAACGTGGCAGAAACAGGGGAGGCTCTAATTTTGAACAAAGTACTGTTGAAGCCAGCCAAGGAGATGGCTGAACAGACCCAGCGAAAGGCGTTGTTTCGAACAGTTTGCAAATCACATGGGAAGTGCTATAAATTGATTATAGACAGTGGGAGTACAGACAATTTGGTTGCCACCGAAATGGTGGAAAAGCTGGGATTGAAGCGGCTTAAACACCCCACACCTTACAAGGTGTCGTGGATACAGAAAGGCCACCAGCTATTAGTTGATGAACAGTGCGAGGTTGAATTTCACATTGGAAAATATCAAGACACGATGGTCTGCGTTATTATGCCAATGGACGTGTGCCATATATTGCTAGGGAGACCGTGGCAGTATGATCGAAAGGTGACGCATGATGGAAGGATGAATTGTTATAAATTTGTGAAAGATGGGGTCAAACATACGCTTGTACCCATCAAAGAGGAGGATGCAGCAGAATCAAGTGGAACAAAAGCATTGTTAATTGGAGGAAAACAGTTTGTGAAGCAGATTGAGGAAAATGAGGTCAATTATGTGATTGTAAGGAGGACAAAACCGATGTTGCTAAACACAGAAAAATCAGAACTGCCTGCAGAAATTCAGGAGTTGTTAAAAGAATTTCAAGACATTGTAGTTGACGATCTACCAGATAAGTTGCCTCCCAAGAGGAGTATTAGCCATCATATTGATTTTATACCTGGAGCAAGCTTGCCGAACAAGGCAGCGTATAGGATGAGTCCGAAAGACAATGAAGAAATTCGTAAACAAGTGCAGGAGTTGCTGGATAAGGGACTGATCAGAGAAAGTTTGAGCCCTTGTGCAGTACCAACAGTACTTGCACCTAAGAAGGGTGGAGAATGGCGAATGTGTACAGATTCGCGGGCTATTAATAAAATCACTATTCGATATAGATTTCCCTTACCCAGGATGGACGACATGATGGATTGTCTTAGCGGAGCAGCTTATTTTACAAAGATTGATCTGAAGAGTGGTTATCATCAGATCAGGATTAGGGAAGGAGATGAGTGGAAAACAACTTTCAAGACTAATGAAGGGCTGTACGAATGGCTGGTCATGCCATTTGGATTAAGCAACGCTCCTAGTACCTTTATGAGATTGATGAATGAGATGTTAAAGGAATTTATTGGCAAGTTCGTGATAGTTTATCTTGATGATATCTTAATTTTCAGTAGAACGAAAGGAGAGCATCTTCAACATGTTCGAAGGGTGTTAGAGAAGTTACAGCAGAACAAACTGCTGATAAACTTAAAGAAATGCACTTTCTTGCAGAAGGAACTGGTCTATCTGGGGTTTGTAGTTGCAGAAAATGAATTGAAAATGGACCCCGAGAAGATTGCAACAATTATAAATTGGCCGTCACTGAAGAGCTTATTTGAGGTACGTAGTTTCCACGGACTGACAAGTTTTTATCAAAAATTTATTAGAAATTTCAGTGAAATCTGCGCACCAATGTTAGAGACCATCAAAAAGGCCAGTCAACCTTTTTGTTGGACCAAGATGGCAGAAGACAGTTTTCAGCTTTTGAAGCGGAAGATCACGGAGAGGCCAATCTTGAGGCTGCCCGATTTCAATAAACTCTTTCAAGTTCGGTGTGATGCAAGTGGAATAGCTATTGGCGCTGTGCTCAGTCAGGAAGACAGACCAGTGGCATTTTTTAGTGAAAAACTAAATGAGAGCCGGCAGAAATATTCCTCGTATGACAAGGAATTTTATGTTGTGGTCCAAGCTTTAAAACATTGGAGGCACTACCTGCTGGGCAATGAGTTCGTATTATTTTCTGATAATTCGGCATTACAATATGTAATGCAGCAGCACAAGTTAAACCATAAGCACGCCAAATGGGTAGAATACTTGCAGAGTTTCACTTTTGTGTTAAAACACATAAGTGGGCAAGCCAACAAAGTGGCAGATGCCTTGAGTAGAAGAGCCTTGCTCTTACAGGAGAGTAGCATACAGGTACTGGGATTCGAACATTTCAAATATTTGTACTAAACCGACACAGATTTCAAGGAAGCTTTTGAAGCCTGCCAAAATCCCGTATTGAGGAATGCAAGTCCATGGTTAGACTATAATTTACAGGAAGGATTATTGTTCAGAGGTGGGCAGTTATGTATTCTGGACTGTTCAATGAGGGAGAATATTGTACGGGAGAAGCATAGTGGTGGATTAGCGGGACATTTTGGCATCAACAAAACTTTGGACCAACTCGGACATTTTTATTATTGGCCTAAAATGAGCAGGGATGTACAAAGATATGTAAACAGATGTAAAGTCTGCCAACTGTCGAAAGGACACAGTCAGAATACTGGACTTTACACACCACTACCTGTTCCAAGCAGGCCATGGGACTCAGTCAGCATTGAATTTGTCCTACGACTGCCTAGAACGCAGCGGGGATATGATTCAGTAATGGTGGTGGTAGACATATTTTCGAAAATGTCTCATTTTATTCCTTGCCGGAAAACTAGTGATGCCACGTATGTGGCACACCTATTTTTCACGGAAGTTGTTAGACTACATGGCCTACCCAGATCTATCATTTCAGACAGGGATGTAAAATTCACAAGACATTTTTGGCGCACCCTGTGGAAAAAGTTGGGCACGCAACTGAATTTCAGCTCTGCGTATCATCCGCAGACTGATGGACAAACGGAAGTGGTGAACAGGAGCTTGGGGAATTTATTACGAAGTTTAACTGGAGAAAATTCACAGTTATGGGATCGAGCTCTTGCCCAAGCAGAATTCGCTTATAACGATTTGCCTAATCGTAGCACCTGACACAGCCCATTTCAGATTTTGTATGGCATGCATCCTCGGGGAATACATGAACTGCGAGATTTGGGAAAGCTGGAACGGAGAAGCGCGGATGGGGAAGACTTTGCTGAAGCAATGAGCGAACTTCATGAAAAAGTCAAATTAAGGTTGCAGGACAGCGTACAGAAATACAAGCAGCAAGCAGATTCAAAGCGACGAGAGGTGCATTTTAATGTTGGGGATGAGGTCCTTGCGCACCTGCGCCAGGAACGGTTTCCTAAGGGCACGTATAATAAACTAAAATATAAGAAAATTGGTCCATGCAAGATCTTACGTAAATTTTCAGCCAACGCTTATGAGATTCAGCTGCCACCTGACATAGGCATATCACCTATTTTCAATGTGGCGGATCTGTTCCCATATAATGCCCAAGCAGAGGATGATAGTGTGGTATGGCCAGAACGGGACACCCAACTTGGAGACAGTTCTTGGAAGAAACAATTGCCTTCGGCCCAGTCCCATGAGATTGAAGGGATCCTCAGTACCCAGGTAGCCAAGAAGACACGTAGGAAAGAATATCTACGTTACCTCGTCAAGTGAGACCGTCCAATGGAGGACAACCCATGGCTCGACGCGGCGCAGATACAGAAGGCTGGTTATTCGGTGGAGGAACTCATGGAATGGAGCCATGAAGTTCTTTTACCCCGAGAGCCTGATGCAGGAGCATCTGGCTAACAAGGCAAAGATGGAAACAAGGTTGACATGGTTTCTGAAAAGGACAGAGAACACAGTTCGCTAGATGGACAGTATATCTGTCTTTATTTTATTTTACTTTTCTTTTTAAATTGCCTAAGAATAATGTAATGACTTTTAATTAGGAGCAGTAGTAATTAGTTAGAATCGTTTGTTTCCAAACAGTTATATTAGTGTTGTAAATGCATGTAAAACAAAATGTGCTAGCTAGCTATGGAGAAGTCCCGTATATGAAATAACTGATATAACCAAAAACACAAACTAACAGCAGTTACAAAACTGTTTGAAAACAGTGTTACAAAAGGAATGAAACAAGCCATTACAGGGATTCGACTTTGTACAAAAAAGAACAGAGAGAGTAATATAAACATTCTGTGCACATATAATCCTACCGTGTCCTCAATGGTTGTATAATTTTGCTAGTAAGTTATTATACAAATACTATCGAATGTACTGCTACAGGTTCTGGACCCAGAGGAGAAGATAAACCAATTGGACGACAAGTAACAGCATGATTCCATATAACCAGACAATAAAAGAAAGACCTCGTAACAGGTATGTGGAAATCACAAACGCAAGTCTAATCTATTCATCCTTAAATTCATATGACTACAATAATACATTCGGCCAAAATTCCATATACGTTTACATACTGTCCAAAATAGAAGATTGGACTAAATCCACAGTCATGAGAAATTAACTCTAACAGCAAACAAGAAACCAACTTCCCGTATGACCCAGAATCACAACCCACGTCGTTCCCAGCGACCAAAGAGAGTTAAGTACAGACAGAGAGCAGCCTACGACCAACAAACCAAGTTCAGCCAATAAAGTCGAAACACCCCTACAATCAAGCTACTAAACAACAGAGAAACTACCCGTGTTTTCCCGAACAACTGAGAGCTCAAACACCAGAACCCTCGAACGGTCTCACCTGCAAGAGAATGACCAAGAGTGGTTAGGCCCAAGCAACAACATCAACTGAGTTAAGAAGAAATTGAAGAGGACGAGAAAACGAAAGGGAATGGCACCATACCTGTTCGGTGAACCATAGCCTCCATTCGACCCCGAGAAGACCCCTGCTCACGAAGGAGCCAAGACATCAGGTACAGGTAAAGGAGGACTGAAAAATTCCGGCATAAAACAAAAACTTACCGAACGAGTTTGCAGAGACCCCAACGGAGGACGCCGCCATCGGATTGCCGAAGACTGTGGAAAGAGCTGAACCAGTATTGGAATAAATATCAAGCATTACACAGCTATCGTATAGCTTAAACCCTCACGAGATGCAGACAACAACACATAGAGGTGGAAACTATTAACAGAGCTATTGTAACCACTCGCAAGACACAAATAGCACACACACAGAGTTGGGAACCCTTGAAAGAAAAACCCAATTCATAATAGTAACCAACATGCAAGCCGAGGAATAGTGCCATGCGAAACTTACCAAAGAATTCATAAATCGCCGGAAGAGCAGAGGCATACAAGGCCGAGAACCAATGACCGAAGTCGAAAGGGTAACCAGGAGCTCACAACCAGCAAACCGTGTAGACAAGTCACAGGAACCCACATCCAAAAAAAACCACCGAAGTTGCAGAGCTCGCAGAGCAAAAGACCAAACGAAACAACGGGAAAGAAATGAGCGCGAAGGAGTAAAAACCCCAAACCTGGGAAGATTCGTGGGATCCCGAGGAGGGACAGGTGTTCAACGGGTAAGCCACTAAGGTACACACCATCATAAACCAAAATTAATACAGCGCCGATTACAAATCAACCAACATAAATATCCAAAAATCCAAAATATTATTATATTCATTACGGTCGTATAACACCTCAGCACATTGACGGCGGGACCACATGGGCTGGCCCCATCACATAGAAACAAACTTGGTGCTAGAAGTCGTAAGTGTATCTTTCTGGGATATTTAAACACCTCCAAAGCATACCGTCTCTATGATGAAGTAAATAAAAAGTTTGTTCTATCTAGAGATGTAATTTTTCTTGAATCATCCAAAACTGACAATGTTGTTGAGTGGAAACTTGATCGCTTGGATAGATTCGCAAAAGAAAAATCATTTCAAGAATTTGATAATCAGATTCCACATCTTGAAGGGGGGATTCCTATATTAGATCAACATGCAGAATCTTCTTCTGAAGAACACTCTCCCCCGCATGAAACTCCAACAACGGATGATGCTTTAAGTGATGTGATTGATAGAATTGGGAGACTCAATCTTGATTCAGTCCCAACTCAATCAACGGAGCAACCTGGACCATCTGAGAAAGGTCCCCCAAAGTGGCTGACAAAGACACTTGAAAGTGTTCATCTTGATGAAGTTGGAAAGACAGGAACCAGAAATTCAAACCGGCAAAATGGAGGTGATGTAGATGACTCTAATTCACCTGTTGATATGGATGTTTCTTATGATTGTGAATTGAACTTGTCTACAGATTTTGAACCAACTTCCTTCAAAGAAGTTGCTTCTCATGATGAATGGAAAGAAGCGATGCAAAAGGAGTATGATGCCCTCATAAAGAACGACACTTGGAAGCTGGTTGATCCTCCATTAGGAACCAAACCAATTGGCTGCAAGTGGGTCTACAAGAACAAGTATAAAGCTGATGGGTCACTTGACAAGCACAAAGCTAGGCTTGTGGCAAAAGGTTTTGCATAGAAGGAAGGGGTCGATTATGAGGAGACTTTTGCTCCCACAGCAGAATGGGCTACCATCCAGACACTCTTTGGACTAGCAGCTCAGAACGGTTGGAAAGTCCATCAAATGGATGTAAAAACTGCTTTCTTGAATGGAGATCTAAAAGAGAATGTTTTTATGTCCCAGCTTGAAGGATTTGCTATGAAAGGAAATGAACATAAAGTATGCAAACTTGTGAAGTCCTTGTATGGCCTCAAACAAGCACCACGAGCTTGGTATGAAAAACTAACTGAGCATCTTCTGAAACTCAATTTCAAACATTTTGATCTTGATGATGCAACTTTATTTGTCAAGAAAGTTGGAAAAAAAGTTGTATATCTTGTGGTATATGTAGATGATCCTTTGATGACAGGGAACAATGAAAGCTACATTGCATCCATAAAAAAGGAATTTGGGAAAAGTTTTGAAATGACTGATTTGGGCTATGTTCATTACTATCTTGGCATTCAAGTAACCCAACATCCAAAGTCCATATTTCTTTCTCAAAAGAAATACATTGGAGATCTATTGAACAGGTTTGGCATGACAGAGTGCAATCCTCTTACTACTCCAATGGAACAAAACTTAAAGCTCACATCTATTGAAGGAAAAGAATTTGAGGATGCAACAAAGTATAGACAGCTTGTAGGAAGTCTCAACTACCTAACTACTACCAGACCAGACATTTCATTTTCTATTGGAATCCTCTCCAGGCTTATGCAAAAGCCTTGTGAGGGACGTTAGTCTGTTGCAAAAAGAGTTCTAAGGTACTTGAAGGGAACTCAAGACTTTGGAATCAAGTATACATAGGTGGATTACTTTAGTTTGATTGGGTACTCTGATTCAGACTTCGATGGAGACAAAGAAACTGGGGTATCAACTGTAGGATATGCTATGAGTCTTGGATCAGGAGCTATCTCCTGGAGATCACGCAAACAATCTGTTCCAGCAGATTCCACAACAGAAGCAGAATACGTGGCAACAGCTGAAGCAACAAAAGAAATTGTGTGGCTCAGGAAAATTCTTGAAGATTTGTAGGTAAAACGAGTACAATCAACTCCACTCATGATTGACAATACCTCTGCAATAAAGTTGGCTAAGAACCCAAAGTTCCATGATCGAACGAAGTACAACAATACTAAATATCATCTGATTCGACATCATGTTGAGGCCAAAACAATCCATCTCCGTCATAATTCCACAAATGAGCAAATTGCAGTCATCTTCACCAAAGCGCTTGGAAGAGAAAAGCTTGAATGATTCAGAATGATGCTTGGACTCACCAACATCCCTTCAGATTAAGGGGGGGAATGTTGACACCTAATCCTGGTGATTGGGTGAATTTATGTAAATAGATAAATAGGAAATATGAACAGTCATCGGGAGACAAACTAAACAGTCTCTCCCTCATGTATATAATGAAGACCTACCTGATGGAATAGAATAGTCGAATCATTTTTGCCTTATGGAGTTACTGCCTGACCTGACAGTGAAAAAATATGGAATGTAATAATTTATGGTCAATGCACAAAAATTATAATATGGTTTTAATAAAGGGTGCTCCATTTTCGAATACATTTTTTCATCTAGATTGAAAAAATTGAGGAGTATCTAGAAGAGGAAGGGTGCATTGATATTAGCATGGATGGTTGTGTTACTTCATACATTGATATTATTACTCTTTATAGTAAGTTAATATGTGGACAAACACAACATATTTATAATTACAAATTTTCTCAAAATTTGGTAAGAATTTTTCTAAAAGTTACACTTCAACCTAATAGATGGAAACTTTGACAACGAAAGTTTGCTCAAAGTGGTTTTAGTCCACTGTAGGAAGACTTGGATTATTGTAATTTGATCAAGATGAAACTTTGTCACATTGAGAAAAAAAATAATTTGTTTAATGGAATAGATTTCTCTAATAATTCTACAAAATTTGTGAACTTACGATTAATATTAATAAAAACATAATTATGATAATTAAATCTAAAAAAAGAAATTATTCTTTAATTTTTTGCAAATACTTTAAATGGGAAACACAACATTAGAAAGAGAATAATCAATAATTAAAAGGCTTATTATGACTTTGAAAATAAATGTACAATGTTATACTAAAAAAATTATTTTCAACACTTTAGTATCCCTCCATTCTATATAGCTATGAAGATGAGTTTACAACATTTTTTAAGACTTGTATCAAAATTAAATTCTTAATTAAAAACTATTTATAACTTACAACTTTAAATTAAATGCAACACTCATTACTAAAGGTTCACGGTACTTTTGTGTGAGTTTAAAACCATGATTAAATATTTAGAGTATATTCATAAGTTTCTCAAATTAAACAAAGATATATTCAATATCATACTTAGAGTATGAGCATAAGATATATTCAATATCATACTTGAGTATGAGCATTTGCTATTGAAGAATTTAAAGAAATTGTATTGAAAATTATAAAACTTAAATTAACAATTAGATTATCAAACAAAACAAGCAAATTTTAAATTTTTATAAAATTTAAATATAATACCTTATTACTAAATTTTAAGCCATCATAATTTTGTCTAATCTAGACAATTTTTATTTATTTTTTTAATATTACGAACTTAAAAATCAACTTGAATATGTAAACGAGCATTGATGACTTTTATAGTGACACTAATTGTTGGGCATACTTAAAAGACACATGGTGAAAATAAATGAATACATAAAATTTCAATAAAAATGAAGAAAAAGATAAGATATATGTTTCCTCTTTAATAATCATTAGTTAGAATTTGAAAGGGATCCAGTATTTTATATATTTATAAGAGAAGGGAATCTCCTTCTTTATGGTTTCATTGTATGTTAATATTTTATCTTAACATTGACTTAAAATTAAGTTAATCTATTATTATAAATATACCTATCATATTATGTTTCTTTTCAATAATTTCTCTTAATCACCTCAATCACCTCATCATGTTGTGGCAATTGAATCATAGGAAGGCTAACAATAATATTAGCTATAATCAATTTTATCGCTTAACAAAATAAGAATTTACAAAGTTTACATGTTTTACATATCTAAATTTAAATATGTAATATCATAAGAAAAAACAAAATTGTACAAATATATCATTGATAAGATAATTTTAAAAACCACAACATTGTTTGTTTATAATTTTTATTTTGTTTGAAATTTAATACTGTAAGTTTGAAGAAATTGTAATTTTCTTTTTTAAATATATAAATAGATTTAATATTCTTAAAAAAACATTAAAACATTTTAATTATATAAATTACATAATTTATATTTAGGTACTCTCACTTATATACGAAATGGTTTTTTTTATGACATTTTTTTTCTGGTTAATTTTAATTAAAATCTGGCAAAGATTTTTAAACACTTGAGTTTAAGTTGTTTAATCCGTAGAATTCAAGTGCCTTGGGTTTTTTAAGGTGTTGAATCCATTTATGCATTCAAAAATGCATTTCAAGCAACTTAATGAAAATGTCTATTTTGTCTATACATTTATATCTAGCTAAGAGGGTTAGCTCAATTGGTCAAGTTCCCATCATTAAAAGTGCCTTGTTAATGAGGCCACGACTCAATGATGTAGGGGTTAAGCTCTACTAATGAGTCGGGCCGAGATATTTCCCTCTGGAGTTATCTTTAGTGCGACTTTTTGGAGTTTAGGTACATGTGGTGAAATCTTGATTTAAGTTATTTAAACTCGTTTTTTTAACTTTATATATGGATTCAGTTCCCTAAAAAATCCCTAGACATTTCTATTGTGCAGGGGTTATCTATCAAACTTATAATTTAAATAAATTCCTCCCAAAAAAATTAAACCTGAAAAATCCATAAAAAAATTTCAAAAAATCAGAATACAGACAACTCGTTTCCATATTTCCATAACGACTGAACCACACTTAAAAAAACCTACAAAAATATTCGGCATGAACCTATTCGAGCAGGTGTGTCATTGTGTTAGTGTAATGATAGAACATGGCCTGCTATTAGTTTCTGACATGCGTTTTCACTTTCTTGCGCATGGAACACGAGGAGTCTGTCACTTGAATTTGACACACAACTACCACTTGTTAGTTCTACGAATTTCCACCGTCGCAAAACTGGAACAACTAAAGATATCAACGAAACGCACATCATAATCTTACCAACTTAAATATGAGGATAAATTCAATGTACAGCCAATGCTATAGATTTTGGATAGGTCCACGATACATCTTTAATTTTCGATATTCATTGAATGTATCTATTCATATCATACCTCATCTGCTTTATGAATTTGTCTCTTTACTAAGAAATTCAAATTAATGTATAGGTCCACTATGGATTTTTAAATTTTGATATTCATTGAATGTATCTATTGATATGATACCTCAAGTGCTTAAATTTGTTTTTTAAAGAAATCCAAATTATTGTTTTGAGATTTGATTTGTAAGAATATTTATCAAATTTTTAGCAAGGATCTTTGAGAAAAAATTGTACACGCAATCATATAAAGATATGATTATAAATTTTTAGAGGTGAGATTATCTTTTCCAAAAATTGGTATTAGAAAAGTTATATTAAGATTTTTTTGGCTTTTTAAAGATTTTTAGCAGTGTTTGCCTCTTTTTCTAAATATTTCTTTATAAATTTATAATAGTGTAAGAAATTTTTATTAGAAAACTCAACAAATTCTGAAACAATTCTTATTTCTGACTTCTTTAATGCGGGCTTGTCTTCCTCATTAATGAAGCTAGGAAATGAAACTAAGAAATGAGTGTGACAACTTAATCACTTAATGCTACTATAGCACAAGTGTTTTTCATGAAAATGGAGGAAATATGTTCTACAACTTCTAAGTGTCATGTCTTTGAAGTTTGTAGCCCAAATACCATCTTCATTTTGTAGTTTGCAAACAGAGTTTATATTCCTTCTACAGTTTACATATATTTGAAAGAATTTTGAGTTTTTATCCCCAACCCATAGCCATAATGCCCTTTTCTTATGTCTCCATTATTTTTCTTTTTCCAAAAGGATGATCATCATTTTATCTTCTAGTTAGTTTACTCTAATTTTATGTTTCTCACTCAAATAACCAAAGGCTTCACTATTATAGAGTACCTCCAAGGTTTCCTTCCACATCCCTAAGAGCCCTATCATCTCTCATATTTTTTTACCTTTCCCAATAAGTTGCCACTTTTTCTGCTTCTCTTAAGTTTTGGTGAAATTGAAATTGAGCAAACTCTTGTAAAATGCCATTGTAAGGTTTCCAAATAGCTTCGATTTTTTCCATAAAATCCTCCACCTTCATCCACTATGGATTTAGTTTGAAGGAGCTAGCAATTTTCTCTATTGCAAACCCTATTTATAACAAAATAACATTACAATAAAAGTCTCCCATCTATGGTGACCCATTGTTTGATCCTTATGAATTCATCTAAGAAGGTTTCATATATTAAAAACCTATTTGTCCTCTTAGTAATTCTAGATTTCCTAACTCCTATACTACTCTATGTGGGAGATACTTTAGAGGGTTCAATATCCCAAAGGCCATTTTCTTCCAATTTTCTAATGAAATAATGAAAGAGAGGCTTTAGTAGAGAACACAAGTCCTAGACTTCTCACATCACAACTAATTCAAGTCTCCTATCACAACTAATTCATTTTGTATCCTATCAAATTTGAAAAATTTATTCCAATAGTCCACCCTATCCATGTAAGGTCCATAAACATTCAAAATTATGATATCCTTCCTTAGATATAGAGAAAGAAAAGAGGTCCATAGTCATATAGGAATAACCCAAGAATTAGTGAGGTTGAATGAGCATATATTCCATATAATCACATTCCCGCTTAACCTCCCAATGACATCTATAAAACAAAAGTCCCATTTACTTAACAACTTAGAGAGTTCTTGAGTTATTCTCTCCCCATGTGAAATTATTTATTGCAACAAAATTATTTAAGGCTTGCTAATATCAAATAACATCTTTACATCTAACTTCTTTGAGGGATTGGATGACCCTCTAAAATTGAGGGTAAGAAAAATAATTTAGAACCGTTGATTGGGACATTTTCTCTGAAAGCTGCAAATAAGGACAATTGTTTCCGCTTGACATCAAAGGATGCTTGTTTGGAAAAATGGTGTTTTCTGACGATTGCAGAGGAGCGAGGGTCTTTGGCACTGCAGATTCAAAACTATATGCCTCATTTTATCAATTGAAGGACAATTCGAGAGCGATTGGGAGGTTAGGGTCGTGATGATCTATGGCTCCTACCACCAAATAGTAACGAATTTAGGTTTTGAAAAAAAATTATCCACAACCCTACAATGTAAAGATCATGATCTCCCCATTTACCTGATCCGCGACCGGTACTCTTCAACTCTTGTACATTTAGAGGACAAATCAATTCTTGGAGGCGTTCACAGTGAGGGTATTGAGAAGAAGCTAAATTACTCATTCTACAACCATAATTTGTCTTTTCATGAGAAGGGGTATTATGCCAAAGACTATCCCAAGCATTCCACGGATGTACTCTCCTCATATCTAACTAAGGGACGTCAAAGCCCCAATTCGCTGTCGTCATCCCTAGACACGAACATTTTCATAGCCATTAAAGCATCTAGAAAAAGTGTTGCCCACCTTCAACGAAAATCCCAGAAGATGATGACAAAATTCAAGAACAAAGCCGAGATTGAACATTTGGTGGACATCAATGAAACATACCCAAAATTTACTTGTCTCTTGTACATATCCAGTCTTTCGAAGGGGGTGGATCCACAATAGAACACACTCCATCTGCAAAACCTATGGATCTCAATTCTTACATTGGGATATCTCGATAAATATACCTTAGGCGAAGTGAATACCACCAGATCTACTTCACATAGTCCAGATCCAAGATCTATGCCCACAAATGGAAACCCCCCTTCCAATTTATCAGATCCCTATGCATGGTTGGTAAAGCAGGGCCTCAGGATACAATTTATATACCAAATCTATAACCTCATGGCCTATAACAGCGTCAGGCTCCTCGCAGGAGGAATTTTCTATGGAAGAACTGGGTTAGCAGAATACAATCGGTTGTGGGAGGCAAGCGAAAGAAATCCAACAAACAGATTTTCACATCTTCCTCGACAACAAATCTAGGCTTTGTGCTTTAAGGATGCAATTTGCAAATGACAGTGGGAGATGTGAATTAAAATTGGTAGTGACCTTCACCTATAGCAACCAACAAGCAATAATCAAAACCATTGTAGAACAAACAATATCACAAGGCTCACTTGTGAAGATCAAATGTCAAATCCACAAGAAGGTATACTGATATCTCTCTTTATTAGAACAATTGAAGGAAAATATGTCTACTTAAAGATCTAGAGTTGTGAGGGAATAAAAACTCTCCAACAAAGGATTCAAGAAAAACTAGGTACACCAGCTAGATTACAATCTCTAATTTATGCAAGGAAGGTGTTGCAGAAAGAATATAATCTACAGGATTATAGCATTGGATATGACTCAACCATTTACCTTAACGCAATACTTCTAGGAGGATGTCCTGGCACAAGCTCCAAAGGACCAACCACCTTCAAAGATGTAGTCAAGGGGGAAAATGAGCCACATAAATAAACAAAATAGCCTCCCACTACTCCAGGACCCTACATCATGGAACAAATGACTTAGGTACCGGTTCTGACAATTACATTGCCTGAGGTAAATGAAATCCATGATGAATATCTATTAAAATTCATCATATGCAGATTTAATGGTTTATGGACCAAATCAGAAGCATTGCACCAATGGATCTTATCCACTCGGACAGGAAATTGCGACATCCATTTGTGCTCAAAGGGTTTCTTCATTGTCAAATTTGACACTGCAAAAGATAGGGAGTATTCATTACATGAGGGACCTTGGTTTTGGGGTAATGTAGGTCTCTTCATAACTCCATGGTTTCCAGGATTCAATGCAAATACTATGGTGGTTTCCACAATGCTGGTGTGGGTAAGGCTACACAAATTACCTTTAAACTTTTGGCATCATAAAGTATTAGTAGGCATTGGGAATGCCCTTGGGAAATTCTTAAAAGTAGATTCAGACCATCTCATAAAATATATATACACTTTTTCTAGAATCTATGTGGAGGTCGACCTTAATAAAGGATTACCAGATCACATCTTGTTATATCACAACAACCAGCAGTGGTCCCAGCCCCTTGACTATGAGAATGCAACTTTCAGATGTCGAATATGTCTCCAAACTAGTCATCTTAAAAGCGCCTATCCTCAAAGAAATAAAAGACAACCACAAAAGCCAAAAGGATGTGTTGTAGCAGCTACAACCACCCTCCAAAATTTTTCCTTAGCTTAGTTTTGGAGCCTTTCTGCTGACCATCCTTAGCAACATGTCTTGCACTGTCAAGCACATCAGCTTCAGCTATTTCATAGACTCTTGTCAGCTTCTGCATGCAAGTTTGTTCCACCCCCTTCACAGGCTGCTTTCTGGACTTAGTGTTAGTCGCGGGTTAACTAGCTCCCTCTCTGAATTGCATAATTATTGAGGGGAATCAGCCTTCCCTACAGAAATTGCGCAATCCCTCTGGGACATCTAGCCCAACAACTAGCAGAAATTGCGCAAATCTAGCCAGGTAGCTTGTTGGGCTCAAAAATTGTGAGATACAGTCAGATAGGCTTCCTTAAGAAAATTGCGAGGTCTGACCCAAAACAGCTGCTCAGCTCAGAAATTGCGAGATATAGTCAGAAAGGTTTGCTTGAGAAAATTGCGAGGTCTGACCCAAGATAGCTGCTCAACCTAGAAATTTCATAATCTTGGGAGACAGTCACCTGTTCCTCTTAGAAATTGTGCAATCCCTCTGGGACAACCATCTCTGCTTAGCCCATAAACTGCACAAATTTTAATCTCAAGATCGCAGACTGATGCATGTGCCTTCAGGTTGACCGGTTCCCTCTGGGACCGAGAAAAATTGATTTGCATGCATGGAATGCTTCTCTTAAGGCAGAATATAAAGGCATCCCTTGATTCAGGGATCTATTTTTAGCAGTTGGAAGTTACATGCAAGGATCATTCAGAAACCTCATGCCAAGTGTCGCTTTTCCTAGATTTGTGGCATGCACGTCTCAACCTCGATTTTATCAAAACTCATCAACCAGACACTGCATAGATCATTCCTCGAATCGACCTTGTAGCACTAACATCCCACATTGCATCTGGGATTCATCGACTCATTCAACTCAGTTTTTTTGGGGTAAGCCTGCTTTTCATGTCTTGCACGACGTTTATGTCGCTTTTTGTGTATCTCTTTGTGTGAGTGTTGTCTACTTGGTTTTAGTGAGCGCTTGTTCTCATTTTGATGTATGTTATCTTGTAGAAGCACCATTTTAGTTTTTATTGGCATCTCACTGTTGTCGCATGCATGACACTGTTTTTGCACCGACAATCGTTGTTTCGGCGACTTGCTTCACACACATGCATGCTTTCTTGTTTCTGAATCCTACACTCACTATTTGCATGCATGATCACTCACTCTTGTTTACACTCATTTTCACCATGCATTCAGACTTCTCATGCTTTCAGTCGTCCGTCGGCAGGTCTGGGCTACCTTGACCTAGACCTTGCCTTTACCAGCTAGCATTGCGCATTTCTAGAAGTGAAGGCCCTCCTTCCCTCCAGAAATTGCACAATTCTAGCCCAACACTGACCTCAAGGCTTGCATTTTGAAATTCTAGGAGGAAGTGCCTTACTGGCCCCAAAAACTGTGCAATGCAGTTTGTTGGTTTGCATGTCACTTCTGACTGAAATTGTGCATTGTGCAATTTCAGTCCTCAACAGGCCAGGTTGGACTGTGAATTGCATTTCCAATAATCATTCAACCTCCCAACAGTCTGCATTGTGCCTTGCGTAGTTTTGGTAGTCAACCTCCCAGTGAAAATTGTGCAATGTTCACAGACAGTGACACAGGTATGTTGCATGTCAGTCCTTCAACTTGTTTTGGTTTTCAATTGACAGATTTCTTGTCATGAGTGTTTATATGTCTCTAGGTATCATAGGTGTTTGTCTTCTTCTCAACAGCACAGGTATAATGGCTTCCAGGAGAGCAGAGTCAAAGACATCGTTTAGAGCTTAACTAGGGATGCAGTCGATCAAGTGTCTATGCAATTTCCTATCTATGAAGACACCAAGTTGTTCATGGACAAGGATATCAATATGAAATAGCAACGATGTCACAAGAAGCAACACCATCAGTAGTAGCATAATGTATCACACCTACATGCAACAAATGCAAGAGGAGGGTTGTTGACAGCGCAGAGGCAGAACAAAGTTACAAGCTCAAGCAGATCCATCTGTGATGAAAGCAAATTTGGAGATTGAGGCTACAAGGCGATGACGCGACAAGAGGATTGCGTGAATGTAGAGAGAGAAACAGAGAAGGAGTTGCAGGTGATGAAGAAGAAACTCAACAAAGAACAGGAGTTGCATAGATAAGAGAAGGAGTTGTGGTAGGGATAGGTACAATAGGAGGTGCAACATCCACATACTGATGAAATTGCACCCATACAGGCTATATATCCATTTAGCAGCTGACATGGAGCAGACAGGGTGAGCAGTGTTGTCGACTGCATACAAGGGTATTCAGGAGCATGGATTTCATTGTGCTCATGCATGCGATCCCACCCATTTGGCACACTCACCGAGGCGAAGAAAAGAAGCAAGTCTGGCTAGAGTTGAACATGTATTTTGACAAGTTGATACGCATGGTCACCAACACACACTCGGAGATCAACACAGACACTATGCATCAATATCTTATTGGTCCAGCTACACTCAAGACGATGATGTGCATGTTATCAAATGAGTTGGACAGAGGAACCATATCAGTTTACCAGATGCAACAGAAGTAAGAGTTCGCTTTCATCAAGATGTCACCATTAAGCACAAGGACACCATCAAGGACGACCAAGCTTGGCATCAGTTCACCACCGTCAATCATCGCAAGGATGTCAAAGAGTTGGTCTCACCACAACTGTCCAAGTGTTAGTGATAGCTTGCATGGCTTGATCAAGCCTATTATTTCTCACATGGGTACAAGTGAAAATTGTATGTACATCTTGTCAAGTGGAAGTTCAAGTGTTAATAGTTGAATGTAATGGTCATAGAGTAGTTGAAGAGTCATGAGGGTAGGTGAATAGTCACAAAGGGGAATGTCAAGGGTCACCCCACCCTTTGCTATATATATTACCTCATAACTCATTGTATAGGCTTTTGGTCAGGGAAGCTTCCAATAGGAGTATCTTAGAGAAAGATTGGACAATATTGTAATGAGCCTTGGCTTCTCCACTGCGTAGAGCTACTATATCTCTTTGGAGGAGCAGGTGGCAGTGACTGTAACGTTCCACTGTCAAAAGTAGTGGTTATAAGTGGATGTATTGTACGACTGGAAATTACACTTCTTAATATAACAGAGCCAACACATTTCATGCATATGTTTTTATTGTATTTCAGCTATCTTTTTTACTCTAATGATATATGTATCTATTTTCTTACACATGCATGTATGGACTCTTTTTGTATAAGTATGTATGAATCTTATTGAGATGTGTTGTTGGTTTAACCATCACTTTGGATTGTTATCTTACTTGCTTTCTAGTTTTTGATGCATCTTCGTTCGTGTGTTCCCTTCCAAGCCGCGTGCTTCCACAGGCTTCAAAGGGGTGAACTCACCTCACTTTCTGTGTGTTAGAACCATTCATGCACCTTCATTGGCTTGCTGCTCATGTCACACCCTTGCTACCAACAAGGAAATCTTACTTGCCTCTGCGTGCAACCACAGTCAAGCTGATACCGTACAACCCACTGCTGGGACTCCTACACCAAACGGTCTAAGGTCTAGTTGGGATTTCTTACCGGGGAGATCCCTTGAAATGTTGGCAGGTCTAGCACTGTCAACATTTCTGGTGCTAGAAGGAGGGCCAGATGACAAGCTGAGTCCTCATCATTTTTTTTGAACCTTTGCACATCTATCATGGATTCTTGCACACTCACCCCTCCATGATGTTTTTCGCATGCCGAACCTCTCAACATCACGAGGGAGTTTTTTGATCTCTTGTCTGAATACACGTATGATGGTGAAGGCGAAGTGGCCTGGCCTATTTTCTTACATGACTTCTTTGCCACGCTTCATGAGGATGATGGATGTTCTGATGAATAGGCTAGCCTACTGCTTGCATACACACTTTGGGAATCCCCACTATTGTGGCTCTACAGCCTGCCGGCTGAGAACATGCACTCACTCGAGAATTTATGGGATCTCATTGAAGATACTTTCCATAATTTTGATCTAGAACATCTTGACCAAAAACTGTTACAACAATGGAAGGCCTCACATGAATTGCGTGATGATTTTTGACAACGCTTCCGTGTTTTGTAGTTTCAAGCTCCGAAGAGTCATATGAAATTTCAGTAGCTCATGGACAAATTTGAATATTTCCTTATCCAATTTGTCAATCCCAAGAATAAGTTCAAGCTCAAACCCCGCTCAACATACTTCGGCGATGGAGCTGCACAATCACAGATGGACACAATTGTTGTCATAAGTGACTGTCTGCCTTCCCCTCATCAAACAGTTCCACCACCGTAGAGTGACGTGGGAGAGCATGCACACACATTTGTTTAATTGTCAAATCGTCCTGATATCGTTCCTTCCGATTTTCATGCAAGATTGGTTATGGATCCATTGGGTTATCACATGTATTTTTTACCTCAACCTCTGTCTTTGTACTCAAATTAACCTCTAGATGGTGTTGTCTTGTGTTCTTCCATTCCGAACTCTACACTTGTTTTGAACGAGGATCAAGCCATCGACAGAGTTGGTGTTGCAAAACCAACATGCACTATCATTCATGAAAACTATGACTGGGACCTTGAACATCCACCCATGGCAGAGGAGCATCCCTCTCTGCTCGCGCCTCATCTGATTTTTTCTGACATCTCCAATGATTCTTCCATCCTTGATTTCACAGGTGTACCTCTCTCTATGAATGCACCCATTTTTTATCATTCGCAGAACACACCAGATGTCAATCCATCATCCGACAACAGAGAGGACAAATCATTTGTTGAATATCCACTTTATTTTTCATCTACTTTTTCTGGAAACACAGAGGCTGAACATCCTTGCTTCCAATCCACCTATTTGTGTGATTCATCAAATCATGAGGATGCTGAAAAACATACTGAGTTTTATGATCTTGGTTTTCATGATCTATTTACCTCATCATCCGATCACAATGTTGATCCACTCATTGTTAATTCGTCAAAGCCACTGGTATACAATGATCCATCTGTCAATGAAGTCAAAACCCCAAAAATTTTCGAGGCACTTTAGCCCGAGCTGATGTCTATGTCAGGCCCTCGCTGTCCTGAGTTCGGTTTCACTTCTAATAAGGAAAATTTTCAAACATGCAAGGCTCCTCATCACTCATATGTATGCATTGAAGAACAATATAACACTCAAATTTCACTTCCTCCACTCGAACTACATGATCCCATCACTCATGCTTTGGAGGAATCTTAAACAACAAGCACACTTGCACAACATAAGTGGTCTACCTTTCTCATGTTTTCTTGCATGTCGCAGTCAAGAGAATGCATACACTCAACATCTGCATGTAGTGTAGCACAACACCATGGCAATTCCATAAAGTGCATGTCATGCGCTTTCACTCATTTTTGTGCTGTGGATGCTTTCAAGCTCAAAGTGTGTACATCTTCAACGTTATATCTTTCATGCTTGCTAGTTTGCAAAACTGCGATGTTCGCGAACCATGCCTTCACCAACATGGGTCGACCGATGCGCTGGTGGCTGCATTAGAATTATCACTTCACGTGAGATGACCCATGCATTGTTAGCTTAGGAGTAGGAGTAGTTTTTGCCTTGAGTTGTTTGCTTGGATGCATTTTTGCTTGAGTTCTTTGTGTGTTTTCTTGCTTGCTTGTTTGTTTACTTACTCGCTTTGCATACACATTTGCTTCTACTTCTCACTTTGCAATTTTTTTTCTTTCTTGTTTTCATTCGTATGTTAGTTTTGCATGGACCATGTGTGACTCGTGAAACAAGCCTAGGTAAAGTACAAGAGGACTTGTACAACTATTAACATTTGGTTACCTGTTGTCCACTCTCTCATGAAGAACTTTTTATCTTTAGTCCATGATATGCCAATGGAAAATACACACTGTTCGAAGTGAACCTTGGTGAAAATGCAAACTCTTACGCACTAACTAGTGTCACCTACTCTATTCGGTTGTTTTTGGGTTAACGCTTGTTAGCTCAGTCAAGTAGAGTAAGGTGAGGGGGGAAACATTAATAAGCGCATCAGAGGTATATATAAACTAATTCTCTTGAAGGAACAACCTCTTCTGCTCTCAATCAGTCGGGATCCATCTTTCACCTCTGAAATGAATAAGCGTTATGCACAGTTATGAAAACGAAAAATGAAAAAAATGAAAAGTGAGAAATTTCGAAAAAATGAAAAATGAATAAGGCGAAAGAAGAGAAAGGCTTCCTGTGTAGATAGGTAATACAAGTAACTCTGTTGGGGTACTGACCAGGCTCACTGGTAGCAGAGTGATGCTACTATTCCTAGGTGACTTTGTCGGGTTACTGTCTAGGCTTGCTAGCAGCAAAGCAACACTAGAGATGAAGCTAAGACTCTGACGCCTATATTTCTTGTGCACCAATATACACATCATCCCCAATCAAAAAAATTGTGTTGGATTGGCTTGGAATTTGTGTCAATCAACCAAGGGCTTAGCATATGCTACATCTTACAATCAAGCAAGTGTATAAACCAAGGCGAATAGAGAACTGAACAATACTTCTGGAGGTATTAGACTTGCTTTTCACGAACAAGGTCCATTCATAGAGCTGGAGTTCTACCAGTGTTTCGCCAAGTGTTGTAGTGGCTACAAACACCCTCCAATATTATGCCTTAGCTTCACTTTGGAGCCTCCCTACTGACCATCCTCAGCAGCATGTCTTGCACTATCAGGCAGATCATCTTCAGCTATTTCATAGAGTCTTGTTAGCCTATGCATGCAAGTTTGTTCCACCCCCTTCACAGGCTACTTTCCGGACTTAGTGTCAGTTTTTGGTTGAGAAAATCCCTCTGCGAATTATGTAATTATGGAGGGGAACCAACCTTCCCTCAAGAAATTATGCAATCCCTCTAGGACAACTAGCCCAACAGCTAGCAGAAATTGCGTGTATCCAGCTAGGCAGCCTGTTGGGCTTAGAAATTGTGAGATGCAGTTTAGATAGGCTTCCTTGAGAAAATTGCAAGGTTTGACCTAGGACAGCTGCTCAGCTCAAAAATTGCGAGATACAGCCAGATAGACTTCCTTGAGAAAATTGTGAGCTCTGACCCAGGACAGCTGCTCAACCCAGAAATTGCACAATCTTGGGAGATAGTAACATGTTCCTCTCAGAAATTGTTCAATTTGTTGGGATGGGGTCCCCTTGGTCAATTTTGGGGCAAAATCCCAAGTTTTGATGTATAAATATGTAAATTCCTCACAAGTTGTGGTCGTAGAGCGTGTAGTTAGTTAAAGAATCAAAAAGGGTTTAACCCTTCTTTTATGTAAATTAAGTCAGCTTTTGAAGATCTACCCATGGTCCATGGACCATGGGATTGTATAAATAGGTGTGTATTAGAGAGTCTAAGGCATAATAATAGAAAAAGGAAGAAAAATTCAATGGGTACGAGCGAAGAAGTCTAGCACAGAAGTAGAAGTATTAGAGGAGGGAAAGGCTTTGTAGCTAAGTGCGCAGAGGCCTAGAGTAGTATCTATAGTTGAGTGCGCAGACCCCTGCAGCTAAGTGTGCAGGGAAGTCTTGAGTCTGTAAGTTTAACTAAATATCAATAAAGAAGATTGTTGCATAAATTCCTGAGTTTTATCTATTAACTTATGTTATGTATGAATGTGCTTTATGCTGTGATGAATAATGGGTTTATGAAATAATGATGTATTGATGCGCGACTTTACTCGTTTCACGTTATTATCTGAATGCAATAAATGTTAAGTGATTACACGAAGACTTTAACGCATTTTGTTAAATTTATCGAACACTTAAGTAGATCTGAGCAAATAATGGTCTAAGAGTGATCTATGGTGTGCGTAAGTAGATAATTCGCCTATTCAAGGTCCACAAAAGCCAATCGTAGACCTTCGCGGAGGTCTATAGGTTGATTAGAGGAATTTATAGCAATAGGTTGCAGAAGCATAGAGGTCTGCGTGAAGGCAGATCTAGGTCACCAAAAAGACATCACACTGACCTCTGGATGCAGAAATTTGGTTCCAACATCCCCCCATACTGCTTCGGGTGAGACTTCAGTCTGCGCACCGCTGATTGATGCCCAAAGGGCAAGTAGTGTATGGATTTATTTGGCGCAACTAACTCTGAACCTAGGTCAGGACCCACTAACCCAACAAATGGTTCTATTGCTGAGACCGGGATCTGCATAGAGAGATGTGTGATGTCGCATCACTGGAATCCGACCAAGAAGGAAATTGAGAAGTAGTTGGATAGAAATATCCATGAGTTTGCGGTGCAAGAAAACAAAAATTCGCACCTGACAAAATAACAGTGGTTGGACAGATATTTATACACAGAAATACATGATATTCTCTTTTGCACCTTCCCGATTGAACTATACGAGTGGATCGCTAAATTGGTAAATGACCAAGAAAGGTGGATGCTTGACAGTCCGATAGTGTGGAGCTCAGAGATTGTGCGGAGGTTGGAAGCTTCTAAAGATAAGATGACATGCGCAGTTGATCACTATCTTGATCAAGTCATCGACAAATTTGTTATAGAGTTCACAGTCAACACCTCAGTCAGTTACAGTGAGGCAGAGAGACGCTTCTTCAAAGGACCGTGAGGTAAGTACTTGAGATCTTTGAATACTTGGATTAAGATGCTCTTGTGTGAAAGTCGGGTTATGCCATTACCTTGATGTTTGGAGCTACACGAAGTGGAAAGTTATTCAGGGATAGGGGGAGAACAGGCCCTGAATATAGCCTGTTGGTTGAGCCTCTTCTGAGTGACGAAGAGGGAGCAACACAAGCTTCATCGTAGAGTGCTATCCAGTTAATAAGGCAAGGATTTCCCTGAATACCTCATCCATGCACACCACCTCCACCTTCACCTCCACAACATACACCTTCGCCCACATTTCCACCACCACCACCACCAATTTTCAAAGGCTTGGGAAGTGAGGATCCGTATCAGTTTTGGTTTGTTGCGAAGGTTGTATGGAAAATACAACAAATTACAGATGATAATATAAGGAAGGCACAGTTGGTTACCCCTCTGCAGGATTGTGTGCTGACATGGTACATTAAGTATTGCATTGATAACCCACTGGCATCATTAGAAGACACTCAGACTGCTCTGAACAAAGAATTTGGTAAGCCTAAGTCTGAATTGCAATTAGTAATTGGATTCAAGGAAATCATGATGAGGCCTGATGAAACGCCCTGGGAATTAGATCAAAGATTGAAGTGCTAGATCTGCGAAGCTAATATGAATCTCACAGATAGTCAGCACCGTGAATGGTTTGTAGCCTCACTCCTGCCCCACCTAAGGGTTTCTTTATCACAGCAAAAGATAGGAACTCAGGTGGAAGCCCTGGAAATTGTGATGATATTGCATGAAACGCCTATTCAGGATGCTTCTTTAGGAGTTCAACAGATTCACGTGGAGTTGCAGAACCTTTGCTTGGAGTTGCAGAGCTTGAAAAAGGAAAAAGCAGCTTGGCCAGAGGTACGCAAAGAAGTTTGGTGTCTCAAGTGTAAAAACTAGGGGCATGATAAAGATCACTGCCCTGTCTTAGTGAATTATATTATAGGGGGAGGGCCAATGCCCATAAGGCAGGAAGCTCTAGCAAGACCAAGTGCAGGGCCTACGCTATGGTGCATTATTTGTCAGGTGGCTAAAAACATGTCACAGATAATTTTCATTTGCTGCAGAAGTTTGTATAGACGCCGCAACAATTATTCTGCAATTTCTGTAAATCGGTGGGTCACGATGAGCGTAACTATCATAGCTATGAATTGATGATGGAAAGGATGCCTACGTACTGAATGCAGGAAAAAACCTGGCCTCCAGATCAGGGCGTTGGGGAAGCACACGAAGGATATCATGGGTGTGGATGAGGCTGAGGAGGAGGAGGACCTGGTAGGGGTGAAGGGCAAGTCATCTGTTACAATTGCGGAATGTCAGGACACTACGCGTGGGATTATACGAACCAAACATGCCCATCATGTCAATACTGCACTCAGTTTGACCACACAATTGAAGAATTTCATGTGCTAATGGCCAAGATGCAGGAGAAGAAAGTGCAACCTCAACATCCTACCCAGAATTTATAAATGATGAGGGTTGAGCCCCGTGAAGAGGACCCGATTGTGAATATTGTAGTGTGAAGTGGGATTATGACTCATGATGATAAGGGAAAAATCCTAAAGAAGGTGGATGGGTCCGCAAGGCTCTATAAAAGGAGGTTGGGTTTGATTTGGATCGTGTGAAGGAAAAGTTTATGGAGTAGGGAGTCAAAATAAACTGCCAGATACCAGCACGCCTATAGAGGTTGACCCCTCTGTCATTACCACCTTCTTGGAAACTTATATGAAACTACTGCATGATAGCAAGGTTGTGAAAGGGCTACAAGAGTTGATAAAAAAATGTGCTGGTAAGGATAATACTTCTGATGGACCTCGCATAGTCAGAAAGATTGGTAAGCATAAGACAAGAACAGGGCGTGAGATGAGGCTTACCGCACAAATAGGAGACTATGAGATGGACCCAGTTATTCTAGATTTGGGGTTTGACGTGAATGTATTGCCTAAAAAAACCTGGGAGAGAATGGGGAGACCTACACTGCAGTGGTCTCCAATTCAGCTAAGGATGGAGAAACATTGAATATTATCCCTATGGGACGATTGCAGGGAGTTACCGTAGATATAGAAGGTGTGAGCGCGTTGGCTGATTTTGAAGTAATAGAAATTGTTGATGATAGAAATCCATTCCCCGCACTCCTGGGAATCGATTGGGCTATCAACATGAATGGGGTCATCAATTTGAAGAAACAGACAATGTCGTTTGAAAGGAAATTTCTCCTTGTTGTAGTACCATTGGACCCTCCAAAAGGATCTCACTATACGGAACTAGTATGTGACTATGAGGAGAGTGATGATGATTTGGATTAGATCTATAAAATCACAGCGTGAGACTAGGACTGGGTTAATCTAATAGCTGATGGATGAATTGCATGGGACCATGAAAGTTCCTGTACCTCGGATTCAGACAAAGAATTGGAACATTGGCAAAATAGGTTGCACGAAGTATTCACACTGCGTTGCAACATGATGACCAAATCGTTTTGATGTGTGTTGTCAGAGGTAAGAAATTTTCCTTGTTATGATGGATTAACTGACATATACAAATTTTTGGATTCTTTTGAAAAATAAGTTCCAGAGGATTACCGTTTTCAGGTGTTGGACTGGGCAATGTATGCTACACTCGCTCGGTGGTGGGGTATGCACATAGATAGCTTTGATGAATGGCGCGTTTACAGAAGGATGATGAGGACGCAATTTGGTCATCCTAAAGTACCGATCACTGATAAGTATGATGGGAGAAATGACTGCGTGATCATTTGGCCAAAAGGACCAAGGTATATGGAACGGAATCGCAGCCAGAATGGTTGCATTTATTATGTCACACTCTAGACATAATCCCTATGAACTGGTATTTGGAAATAGAGCTCTGCCATGGCACCGCAGAGTGGGATGTCTTCAGAGAAGGATTCGTGAGGACCTTCATCTTTGAAGACAGGTTTGAAAGAATTGATGAGGCGCTGTAGGAGCATGGAAAATTTTAGGGGCGAATATTCGCCCTTTGGCAAAATTAAGGGGTTTTAAATTTTTAGTGGGCGAATATTTTGTATCATAGTACATTTTTACAAATCGCCTCAAATAGCCCACCTTATTTTAAATGAGAGGGTAAAAAGATAAATTTATCCCTTGAAATTAGGAGTTACAACCTTCCATTCACCCTAATTTTCAAGAATATGTTTTATTTAAGTGAATCCTATGGGCCAAATACCATATTTATAAAAGAGGTATGGTAAATTAATAAAATACAAATAAATGAGAGGTATGGTAAATAAATAAAATATTTTTTATATTTACTCCATAAGTCACCTTATATACATGCAAGGGTGTAAACAAATAAAAAAATAAATAAAGTGGAGGTATGGTAAATAAATAAAACCTCTTTTTATACTTACTCAAAAGGTATGGTAAATAAATAACACCTCTTTTTATATTTAGTCCATAACCCTCTTTCTATTTATGAAGGCTCAAAAAATAGGTTTTATTTTAGTGAATCCTATGGGCCAAATACCATATCTGTAAAAGAGGTATGGTAAATTAATAAAAATATAAATAAACGAGAGGTATGGTAAACAAATAAAACATTTTTTTATATTTACTCCATAAGTCACCTTATATTTACGAACACTCAAAAAATGCGTTATATTTAGGTGAAACCTATGGGAAAAATACTATGGGCCACATACCATGGGCTAGATTATTATAAATACCATGAAAAAGGACATTATTAACCCTAATATTAGTATTAATAAAAATAAAAATGGCACATGGTATTGACCCATGGTATTCACGTGGAATGTAGCCTATTTAAATGGGGGATTTAAACCAGCATAGATCATCTATACTCTGGATCTACTAAGCCCTGAGAGGGATCAAGTATCGTGATATGCAAACTAGCATAGAGTGAAAAAATATCTGATCCCTCTAGGGGCTTGGTGGATCAAGAGTAAAAATGGATGTTGTAATTTAATTTATGTTAAACATTTTAACTTGGTTAAAATAAAAAATAAAATAAAAATCAATTATTAATTTTATTAATTTTTATAAATTACTAATAGTAATTTTTAAGCTCCAAGTTTATGATAACCCAAGGTATTGACCCATGGTAATACCATGGTATTCATGTGAGCATAGACTATTTAAAGGGGAAATTCTTTCATCTTAGATCCATCTTAATTCTGGGTCTACCAAGTTCTCAGAGGGATAAATAGATTTCATCGCCCTAAGAGTGGTAGATGTGGAGTTAAGATGGATATAGGTTGGTTTTTATGATAATGAAGATATTAAATAGACTTAGGAAATTATATTGTAAAAACATCTTAAGGTGAATGGTTAAAGCTACATTTAGTCACTTCACAAAATTTAGTAAAAAATACCAATATCTCCATTAATATTGGTTTTTAACTTTTTCTAATTTAACAAAAAAAATTCAAAACAATGAAACCTTATCACTCTTTCCGCATCACCCTTGCAGAAGATTTCTCACCATTTTTCTAACATTCTCAATATGATATATTCATGAAAAAGTTTAGGTACTGATGTCGGATTAGTTATTTGAAAAATAAGCTGCTTTGTACAACCTTTCATCTTCTGTGCTATTCTTAGTTTGTCCTAATGATCTATAGGGGTTGGAGCCACTGCACCATATTTTCTTAAAAGGTGGAGATTGTTCACCAAAAAGGAAATTAATCTACATGTTACAATGCTGTTAAAAAATGCGAGACCTATGAGGGTAGTGAATTATGCTAATAAGCAATTTAGATTGGGAGAGACATAATTAAATTTTATTATTTAATTGAATATTTCCAATTGAAATAATAATAAATCTAAGTGCCTCAAAACGGAGATGGTTCTCTCCTGCCCCCGCCTCTGAAGCCCTGCTCGTCCCCGCCGAGCCTTGGCAGCCCTGCTGCCGGGCTTGCTGGCCCTTCCGAGCTCCCTCCGCTGCGCCCCTCTGCTTTCCTGGGCCTCCTGCCCGTTTTTTGCGTTTGGCTCGCCCTGTGGTAGCCCCCCGTCGCTGCTCTTTTTTTCTGGGCCTCCTGCCCTCTCCCTCTCGCTTTTGCCTGAGCCCTCTTTTCAATGGATCCTCAAGATCCATCCCAGCCCGATTTTGAGAAAGCCTTCACTTCTCTCGTCCCCGAAGATAATGCTGAGCGGATTCGACCTTCTGCCTCCAAATTTATCAAAAAGCTTGATGAAATCCCAGAAATTCTTCTTCCTCTCTCTCTTCCAAGGAGATCTGCTGTAGCCCTAGCTGAGCGCGGTTTGGTTGGCCAGTTCACGGGCCTTTGGCCCTCCCCTCGAGCTGTACAACGATGGGTGGAAAGAAATTGGAACGCCATGGTCCAAGGGAAAATTGCCATAAGGTTCTGCGGCAGAGGATTCTATACATTCCTTTTTGAATCAATAGATGATCGCAATCTTATATTCAGGAATGGGCCATATTTTATGGATTCAAGAGGTCTTTATCTCAATCGTTGGACCCCGGGCTTTGATCCTGAAATGGATGTTCCCAATGCTGTCCCTGTTTGGGTTCGTCTTTCACATCTGCCGCTTCACTGCTGGGCCGATGAAACTGTACGAGCAATAGGAAATGCTATAGGTAAATATGTGGACAGATCTGAACCAAAGGAAAATATGTATGCATGCGCGAGGATTTGTGTGGAGGTAGACTTGGGCAAAGGTCTTCCAGAGGCAGTCAAACTCAGAGTGGATCAGTGGACGCATATTCAGCAGGTGGACTATGAACAACTCCCCTTCAAGTGTAAGGTATGTCACGAGTATGGTCATTTTGCGAATAGGTGCCCTAAATCTAAACCAGAAATCAATAATACTATGTCTGAAACTCAAGAGGAAGAATGGGAAGTAGTAAGGAAAAAAAAGAAGTCCAACCCTCCCCCCGAGTCCAAAGAACCTCTCTCCGGAACCCATCTCTCCTCCCCTGTCTTCCCCTCATCCTCCAACCCCTTTGGATCTCTTGCATCAGAGGAACCTCCTTCACCCCCCCCTTCCCCCATAGGCCCCAGAACCTCCCCCTCCTCCCCCCACTGTGCTTCCCCTCCACACTCTGCTGATAGGAGCTTATCCAAAAATAAATCGAAAGTGACCAATGATGGCCCTCATTCTGAACAGCCAGTATTGACCCGCATTGAGCCCCCCTTGGTCTCTTCGAATCCAGCTCAGTCAGTTCCCGGACTGCAGCCTATAAGAACTACCAGAAGTTCCTCCAAAGATCTTGGTGCATCCGGTGACATCTACAAGAAATCTGGGCCAGGCAGAAAATCAGCCAAGCAGCACCGGGAAGAAAGTTCGCAAAAGGACATAGCTCTAGGGATTCAAACCCCTATGGACTCCTTCATTACAGGTTCCCAAGAGAAAGATACAGCAACCAAAGAACTTGAGAGGCGAGCACCTCCTCGATCGAATGTCTTATGATGAAGCTTTTATCTTGGAATAGCAGGGGTATGGGGCACCCCTCCAAAACAGCGGCCCTAAGAGATCTTCTTCATTCAGAAAGCCCTGAAATCGTTTTACTTCAGGAAACCAAACAAAATCAGAATGATATGCAGACAATCATTGAATCACAAAAATCCTTCATAGGGATCAGTAGTAATTCCAGAGGAGCCTCTGGAGGAATCACCACTATGTGGAAAAAGCAGCATTGGAATTGTGCATCTTCAGTCATCAACTCAAATTGGATCAGGACCAACCTCGTCAACAAAGAAGAAAACTGTGATATTATCATTTATAATATCTATATCCCCAACCATTTTCGGGAAAAGGAACAATGCTGGAAGGAATTGAAGCAGGAAATAGATAAGGAGCAGAATACAAATCTTATCCTTGCGGGAGATCTCAATTTAATTCTCCACGCGAACGAGAAAAGGGGGGGTGCCTTCACCCCAGATCCTTTTAGAAGGCAGCTAGAAACCATCATGGCGGAAGTCGAATTGCTGGACATTATACCAAAGAATAGAAAATACACGTGGAACAATAGACGTCTGGGACCAGGTAACATTATGGAAAGGCTGGACAGAATCTTGATCAATGTTTCTCTTCTTTCCTATTTTGCTGCAGGTCATACCAAAATTCTAAGCGCTACAGCTTCAGATCATTCTCCCATCCTTCTAACGTTGGACGCACATGCCAACCTGGGACCAATCCCTTTCAGATACAATCCATTATGGAAAGAAAGCCCTGAGGCTGAATCTATTATAGCAGAAACATGGAAGAAACATGTTGAAGGATCCCCAAATTATATTTGGGAAACTAAAATTCGAAACATAAGGAAAGCACTTAAGGATTGGGCAAAAACTAGCTACCAAGAACCAGAAAAAATCAAAGGAAAATTGCAGCAGAGTTTGGAAGAGATACAAAAAAAAATAGAAGAACAAGGACTCACTAATCAGCTCAAAGACAAGGAATGGGAAGTGCAGGAACAACTCACTCAAATTAAGAGAGCAGAAGAAGTCAAATGGAGGCTTAAGTCGCGAGAAATATGGTTAAAAGAAGGGGACAAAAATACAGCATACTTCCACAAGCAGGCCACTGTAAAAAAATCAAGAAACATTGTAACCGCTATCATTGATAGTCAAGGCAGCAGGCATGACGATCAGGAATCTATCAAAAGGGCAGCCTTCCATCACTACAAGAACCTACTCACTGAAAATCAAGACGCTAGAGACTACACGGCCTTTCTCCAACACCTTCCAAGGAAAATCTCGGCTGAAGAAAATGAAAGGATGAATAGAGAAATAACTGAGGAAGAGGTTAAAAAAGCTATCTGGACTCTTCAACCAGACAAATCTCCAGGGCCAGATGGCTTCTCCATTAATTTCTACAGAGACCACTGGTATTTGATAAAAAAAGACTTGGTTAAGATGATGAAAGGAATTCAAAGGAAAAAAAAAATGGGGGGGTTCACTAATTCAACATATCTCGCCCTCATCCCCAAGGAATCCAGGCCCACCTCCTTTTCCAGGTTCAGGCCTATCTCCTTGTGCAATACATCTTATAAGATCTTCGCAAAAATCATAGCTGCTAGACTTCAACCATTGCTGCCTACTATTATATCCGAAAATCAGGGCGGCTTCATGGCTAACAGGCAGATTCATGATTCCATCACCTTGGTTCAAGAAGCTATTCATTCTAGCACCTCCAGACAAGAGAAAGGTTTCGTCCTCAAGCTAGATTTAGCTAACGCATTTGACCGAGTCAGGCACTCCTTCTTGTACGCTGTCATGGGAAAAATGGGCTTCAGCCCTGAATTCATAAGCACCATAGCTGCATGCATCACTGGCCCTTGGATCTCGCCTCTCATCAATGGCCGCCCCTGTGAATCATTTCAATCCTCAAGAGGCCTAAGGCAAGGATGCCCTCTCTCTCCCTATCTCTTTATCATGATGGCGGAATCCTTCAGCAGCAACCTTGATCACAAGCGAAGAGTAGGCCTTATCTCGGGCATCAAGTATGGGAATGGAGTTAAAAATATCAATCATTCACAATTCGCTGATGATACCTTGCTAATTGGCGGGGCCTCCACAACAATAGCAAGGCGCTTCAAATCTATCCTTGATCAATTTATGGAGTGCTCTGGAGGCGAAGTCAATCTTCATAAAAGCTGCATCTACGGATGGAACATCTCCAGCCAAACAGCTCACAACATTGCTAATATATTTGGAGTTGCCCACAAAGAAACCTGGGACCACTTCACATATCTAGGAATGCCAGTTACCTTGGGCGCTCTTAAAGCATCCACCTGGAGTGAAGTAATTGACAAAGTTAAAAGAAAGGTGCAACAATGGGGAACTCAATGGCTCAACCCAGCGGGTAGATTAATCTTGCTTAAATCAGGTATTTCCTCCTTACCATTATATCGCTTCACTCTTTATCATGCTCCAGCTTCATTCCATAACAAGCTAGAAATTGCGCTCCGTAACTTTTTATGGCAAGGAGGGAGACAAGATAAAAGCAGATTCAATTTGGTCAATTGGAGAACTGTAATCCAATCACCAGACAGAGGTGGATTGGGAATCAGAATGCCTAAATTACTGAACCTTGCCTTTGGAATTAAAATGGCTTGGAGGCTCATCAGTGAACCTAAAGCATGGTGGAAACAGGTTTTTGAATGCAAGTATCTTACAAACAGCAGGCAAAGATTACTTGAATCTGATATTCCAGCAAGGGACTCCACTAAAATATGGCAACTTTGTAAGAAAGCAATTCCCATTCTTGTCCAAAATACTTCAAAAATTCCAGGGGATGGGAGCAGCATTAATTATGCCACTGATAAAATTATGGGTTTTCAACCTATAAATTCTGTAGAAGAAGCCATTCCCATTATTATTTATCTGCATAGTAAGGGCATCCAGAGGCTGGATCAAATCTCAAAATGGGACGAGGAGAGCGGAGCTTGGCTTAGCTGGGAATTTCCGGCCATTCCTCCACACTTGGACTCTAGCTTGCAAGCCCTCATTAAAAATCTCCAAAATAGAGCTCCTATTAAAAAAGGAGCTCTAGATGGGCTCAGATGGGACCCCACGGGCTCAGGGTATACCATTAAATCTGGCTATCAATTCATCTGCAATAGCACTTATCAAGCTCCGGTTTGGAATCAATGGCGAATAATCTGGAAATCTGAGGCCATCCCAAAGGTCAAATTCTTCATCTGGCTGTTGCTTAAAGGGAAAATTCTCACCTCGGAAAATTTAAAAAAAAGAGGGATATATGGTCCCTCAATCTGTCCTAACTGCTGCTCTGAGGAGGAAACCATCCACCATCTTTTTCTTGAATGTGCCTTTGCGAAGAGATGCTGGACTATTATGGCCAAACTTGGCAATATAAACTGGCAGCCCCAGCAAAACATTGCTGAGACAATACATTATTGGAGAAGGAATTGCCCCTGGAAAGATAAGCGGAGCAAGATTGTCAAAAGAACCTGGGACATCATCCCACACAACCTTCTCTGGAAAATCTGGCTCACTAGAAACAAGAAAATTTTTCAAAACCAAGAAGGCAATGTTAGAATAACATGTAGCAGTGCTCACCTTCTAGCGCAGGAAACGATAGTAGTCAAATGCTCAGGCATCATTAAAATTACTGATTACACTACTGAGGAAAGGATCATGATCAGTCATATTCTAGATAGTACAGGCCATCATCATAATATTCAGAGAAGGAGCGCGAATCCTAACCACAAGATCAAACAATGGGAAATAAGGCTCTCATCTCAGGAATTCAAGAGATGGATGACGAGCAATAACTGTCCAATTTTACTCTTTGACGGGGCCTCTAAGTCCAATCCAGGACCAGCAGGAGCAGGAGGAGTTATTCTAGATGAGAAAGGAGAAGAAATAAGTAGCTATGAATGGAGTATAGGAGTCAAAACTAACAATATTGCGGAGGCTCTTGCTCTGTTCCAAGGTTTGATGCAACTTCAAAAAAGGGGTATCAAAAAGGCAATCGTGCTAGGAGACTCTTCGATTGTCATCGGATATATGAATCATCACAGGCCGTCATCAAATAGCAGCCTCCAACAACACCTCTGCCGCATCAATCTCCTCACCGATTACTTCAGTACAATTCGGTTCTATCATATTCTGCGCACACACAATGGGGCAGCGGACAGTCATGCTAATAAAGCCGTCGGATATCGAGAGGGAACCCTAAGGCACAATCAGCAATCCTTCTTCCAGCCTCTGCCATGAATCTAGTGAAATCTGACAATCCCCAAGCGCGCAATCCCAACAAGCGTGCGGGGGGTATGGTGACTACAGTTTTCGGGCACACGAAAAGCCCAATCAATCAGCTTCAGAATACGATCAGCAATCCATTGGTAATCCCAAGCAAAACTCATAAACGAAGAGGACTGACCAAGGATCTCACTGCCTCAGACAATCGTCCCAGAAATCCCACAAAATACTTTAACTCTGCAGAGAATCGGTCTTCTGAAAAGAATTCAGGATGCCGCAGTCGGATTCAATCTTTAAATAGGAGAGCAGATCCTCTCATCTTACAGCATAACGTCCAAGAGCATCACTGTGAAGTCGAAGGAAGCAACCAGGGCCAGCTGCGACATAGAAGATGTGCCTTGGTATCGATTTTATTTCCCCTGCTTTTTATTTCGCTAACCTATCTATTGGACTCTTACAGGAACAGAACTAAAGGATTGATCAAGAGCTTCAGAAGCCCTCCTTCTATACCCACCGCTCCTCTCTCAGCTCATTTGCTGATCGTCGACCCTTGGCTCTCCATCCCGCCCCCCTCTCTTGCTCCTTCCTGGCTACTTTCCCCCTTCTCTTTTCCCTGCCATTATACAGAGCGTCATCTCTCAGATCCGCCCTCTCTCTTATCCTCGAAGTTGAGACTTGGGCTCTCGAACTCCCTCTGTTGCAGCTTATTCTCTATCAGATCCGACATCAAACCGTGGTCCCCTCTTCCTTGTAACCTCACGGAGCCCTTAGGCTGTTCTTGTGATTCTGTCTCTTTTAAAATCAATCCTTTCTCTGTGATGGCGCGTGAGGAGCAATGTTTTCACTGTCGAGACCTACAAGCGGAATTCGACGAGGTCAGAGCTCAACAGCGAATTCTGGAAGATCAAGTGCGAAATATGGAAGCTAGGCAAGCAGAAAAGATCCATTGTCTGGAAGGAAAATTTGAGGAGCAGTTCAGAAATCTCCATGCTAAGTACCGTACAGAAATGGAGTTGTTTCTCCACAGGGTTCACTCGCTTCAGGATCAGTTCAACGGGCTTAGCAATAGATGCATCCATGCTGAGGAATCATTGGCAATTTTAAGAGACATTTTGGAAGCCAAACAGAAAGCAAAATCAACTTCTTCAAGCGTCAATCCAATGGAAGCAGATCAGCACCCAGAGGACTCTACTGCGAGGAATATCAGTCATATTTCCATCGATTAAATCATGTATTGCAAATGCAAATTTTTGTGTCTTCAGTTCGTCCGAATCTATAGTAGTACTTGCTCTTTAGTAGTCCGAATTTTGAGAATCCAGCTCAGGGATAGGGACCTCATTCTCTATCCTTGGATTTGTAATGCTCTTGCAGCAAACTATGTATGGCTTTATGCCTTAGCACTTTTTTCAATCAATACATAGCATCCGAATTTGTTAAAAAAAAAAAATAATAAATCTACATTTATATATTCATATATTGATTGGAAGGATTCTCACAATGGTCACTTCTTTCAATTAGATCCCCTTCAAGCCTTTGGGATACCTAATACTTTCTTGTATAATATAGTTGGGGCTTGCTACTTGTTGGCGTGTTGGGGTAAGCAAACTTGATGTGTTTTTTTTTTTTCCTTGCAGTTGGAGTCTATGGAATAAGAAAGAAATTTGATCTTGAAAAAAGTGGTAACTTGACAAAAGTTGTAGAGAAAAGATTAATCTCTCCTACCTTCACAGAACTCATTGTCAATATCAACACCTACAAGAACTTTGTTGTGGAATATTATCAAAACTAATAGAAGGATATGAAAGAGTGTATTGTAAGAACCTTGACAAACATGGCCACTGAAACTTGGAACATTGTTTGTAGGAAGAGAAAATTATGTTTCTTTTTTCCAAACATGTACGTTAGTATATTACAGTTTAATGAATATGTTTTCTTATTATCATATATGGTTTCATACTTTAACAAAACATTTGCCAAGACTTCACAATGTTTTATTATTTAGTAAAAGATTTTCCAAGATATTACAAGATTTTATAATTCAGTGAAAGATTCTCCATCAGGTACAAGATAATATAATCTGGTGAGAGGTTTGCCAAAAAAATTATATATACATATTATATTATTGATAAAATCTCCTCCCATTTTTCCTATGTATCATGGGGATTAGTCCATTTATTATACATATAAATTTAGAGTGGTTCTTAAAATTTTCCCTGTGTAGGGGTTAAGGCAGTGATCTTTCGAATCCCGCAGGATCCCTTAGAATTGATTCAACCATATTGGAGCACCCAGCTATGCCATGCACTGGAATGCTATAATATGACTGCTGAAGCGGAGGATGAGGATCCACATAATATCACTGTCCCAAAGATAGAAGGTCACCACGAGGTTAAAGTTCCATAGATAGAGAACCTAGATATAACCGTGCCATTGAAGAATAGGGAGGTAAATGTTAGCATAGAGGTGGAGCCGATGTTTGCGAAGATTGGGGATTACTGGGATGATGCTACAATAGATAAAGTCATTGAGTTGCTCCATGAATACCAGGATATGTTTCCTACAAAATTTTCAGAATTGAAAGGCATCATAAGCAACTTGGGAGTGATGAAAATAACTTTGAAACAAGATGCGAAGCTAGTTAAGCAGAGGCCATATCGCCTTAATAAAAAATACAAGGAAAAGGATTGCTTGGAGTTGGACAAGATGCTTGAAGCAGGTATTATTGAACCAATGGAGGAGTCTGATTGGGTGAGCCCAATGGTAGTTCAAGAAAAGAAGAAGAAGGATGAAATAAGGATTTGCGTAGATCTAAGAAAGCTTAACGATGCCTGTGTCCATGATCTTTTCCCGACACCATCTACTGACGAGGTCCTGGACAATGTTAGAGGGTAGGTGGCCTATTCATTTATTGATGGGTTCTTTGGATACCATCAGATCAAGATCACGCTAAAATACAAGAGTAAAAAAACCTTTGCAATGGAATGGGTTTGTTTTCAGTATACAGTGATGCCCTTCAGACTCAAGAATGAACCAACAATATTCTCTCGCGTAGTCATCACGGCATTCAAAGAGTTTATTCACAAATTTTTGGAGGTCTATTTCAATGACTAGACAGTGTTTGGGCTAGTCAAGCACCATGTAGATAGTCTGTGCTTAATGTTGGATACGTGCCGAAGGTATCAGATTGCACTGAACCTGAAGAAGTGCTTGTTTTGTGTCCCCCCTTGGGATCTTGCTGGGTCACGTGGTATGCAAGAAAAGGACTCACGGTGGACCCTACTAAGCTCACGGTAATAATCAATTTGGAAGCCCCAAGGAATGTTAAACAGCTGCGCGTAACACATGGCCACACCCGGTATAATCGAAAGTTCATCAAGGCTTATGCTCAAATTACCGCGCCCATGGAAAAGTTTCTAAAGAAGGATGCTACATTCTATTGGAATGAAGAATGTCAGCACAGTCTGGATGTCTTGAAGGAGAAAATGGTTACCGAATCGATCTTGGTCTTCTCGAACTGGACAAAAGAATTCCATGTGCACGTTGATGCCTCATGTATTGCGTTGGGAGTGGTGTTGACACAGGTTGGCGAGGGAGAAATAGATCACCCTATAGCGTTTGCAAGGAGAAAATTGTCAAAGGTTGAGAAGAATTACTCCACCACAGAGTGCAAAGGATTGGCTATGGTGTACGCGCTCTAAAAATTCAAGCACTATCTATTGGGTGGACACTTCAAGATGCACACAAACCATTCTGCATTGGATTATCTAGTCAATAAGATTGTGTTTGGGGGGGGGTAATATGTAGATGGCTGCTACTATTTCAAGAATATGATTTTGAGGTAATTGTGAAGCCAGGAAGGTTGAATGCAGGACTAGACCATCTATCGCGCATTGAAACAGGAGAGGAGCCTACTAATTTGGAAGAAGGGTTGCTTGATGCACAACTCTTCATGGTGCATGTAGAGGATAATAACTTCACAGATATTATCCACTTCTTGACTATAGGGACAGCTCCAGAAGGATACACCAGTCAGCAAAAGAAAGAGTTGGTGGTGCGCGCGATAGATTTCTCACTAATTGCTAGGCATTTGTATAAAATGGGATTGGAAGAGATACCTCGACATTAGGTCCCCGATTTTGAGCGAAATAGTATCCTCCCTAAAGCTCATGGAGGAGCTGTGGGAGGTCATTATGCAGGGAAAGGAACAACACAAAAGGTTTTGCAGACTAGGTTATGGTGGATGACGTTGCATAATGATTCTAAAGCATATTGTAGGGCATGTGATGCATGTTAGAGAATGGGAAGGCCATCGTGAAGGGACAAGCTGCCTCTGAATCCGCAGGTATCATTGCAGCCATTTGAGAAATGGGCAATTGATTTTGTAGGACTGATTTAACCCCCAAGCAAGAAAACTGGTGCATGCTATATCATCACCACGACGAAGTATTTAACAAAATGGGCGGAGTATTTAACAAAACTGGTGCGCGCTATATCATCACCATGATAGAGTATCTAACATATTCAAAGTTTTTGTTTGAATATGTGTTGACCAGGTTCGGTTGACCGAAGGTATTAATGAGTGATCGTGGTACACATTTCCTCAATGAAATGATCAACACATTGACAGATAAGTTCCAGGTTTACCATCAGAAGGGTACACCATATCATCCTCATGCCAATGGAACAGTTGAGGCTTTTAATAAGATATTGGATAATGCACTGACAAATATTTGCAATGTGCAGGGGACTGATTGGGACGTGCATGTACTAGTGGTGTTATGGGCATACAAACCTACTTGCAAAAAGCTAACAGGTCAGACGCCTTTCTGATTGGTTTATGGTGTAGAGGATGTAATGCTGATGGAATATATCGTACCAAGTCTACGCATAGCATCTTTCACAGGAATGGCGGACCGTAGTGCCTTAGAAGAATGGCTCGCACATCTAATGGAGCTCAAAGAAGATAGGTTCTTGGTTGGATTCCATTAACAGGTTTAGAAGGAACGCGAAAAATCTTGGCATGATCAACAAATCAAAGTGCCCACCTTCAAGGTAAATGACTTGGTTTTATTATATGATAGTAAGTTTGCTAAGTTTCTAGGGAAGTTCTAGATGCACTGGTTGGGACCATATGTCATCAAAGAAATTATAGATGGTGGTTCAGTTCAGCTCGCAAATTTGAATGGAGATCCATTTCCGGGAAGGGTAAATGGAAGTGGTTTGAAGCCATACACAGGGATCCATCCCAATGACTATATGACAGCAGCATAGTCTTAGCACTCCAGGCAGCTGCAAGGGAGCATGGGACTATAAACTACACTACATAGCTTGTAGAGCTACGTGAAAGGGGGGCTACGTGAAAAAGGGTGGTGTCAAAGTACTAGCAGAGGCGCGAAGGGAGTTGCACTACAAAGGGGGGGACTGCGCAGCACAACTAGAAAGTGACTGTTACAGTCATTGTTCATGATTTGATAGCGAGGAGACGGTTAAAAGGAGCAGGGGTGACATTTAAGGCTGAATTTAAGACTGAAATATTTGGAGATTTGTCACTAAATCAACATTTATGGATGGATTTTGGGGGGAATGGTCGAATTTGAATTCAAATTCACCTATAAATTATGCGTGGTTGTCCAATAAAGAACAATTTGCATCCTTAGAATTTCTACATTGTTTTTTCCACCATTTATGAATCCTTAGGTTTTCACATATTTGGTTGCTAGCTCTGTGTTTGATAAATTACTTGAGGATACCCAGCGGTTTATTCTCAGCACAATGTTGGGACCAGGTGAAACAGAAAGCACGAGAGGGACTGTTGCCTTTGAAGGAGAAGCCCTAGAAGTCGTGAGCATGGAGGCTCTAGCTCCTATGCCTATGATGCCGAGGTCGCCTATGCCAAAGCCTACACCGGTGTGGGAAGTCCCCAAAACGAAGAAAGACAAGTAGAGGAAGCCAATGTCGGTGCACAAGTCATCAAGGAAGCTCTCTGCTACTTAGGCCTAGAAGAAAGGAAAATAGTTGATGAAGGATAAGGGGAAAGTTGTATATTTAGAGGCTGAAGAGGGTGCAGAGGATATAGATGTCGAGGGCGTGGAGCCTATCTCCAAGTTGTCGGATTATATGCCTTCACATAAGGGAAAAATGAAAATAACTAAGGATCCAGATGCAGATAAATTGTTGATTCACATGCCCCTGCTACTCGAAATCATCACATTTGAAGGACCGTGCCTAGCGTGGGTTCCTCATTTAAATCTAGAAGACTACAGTTTGGTGGACCATGAGAGGTTCCCCCACCTTGCAACAGAAAACTACATGAAGAGGTTATACTATGAAGAATTTGGTGTCACTACGTTGGAGCTTGTGGAGTGGATTCGCGGAGTGAATCAGTCGGGGTTGTTGAACCTGCTGTGGGGGCCCTATTACCACCGCTCTAACATTAACCTCATTTGTATCAAGAAATCGCTGACCCTAGTGCATGATGGACTTTGTGGCTGAGTGCACCGATCCCAATCACTAATATGTTGATCCATCGGATCACGCTCCTACCACACTCAGGCTTGAATTCGGGTAAGGAATTTGGCAAAAAAACCAGTGAGCACAACCTCATAGAAAGAATGAAGGAGAAGTTCAAGCTAGTTAAGAATCCACACAGGTACTCCATCACATCTATCACTGACCCTATGGTGAAAATTTCTACACAGATCTTAGCTCGAAAGGTCATGAGAAAATTTCGCACAGACGAGGTTTCGGCACCAATAATTTCATTAGTTGCATAGTGTGAAGAGGGCGTGCAGTTCAATTGGTCACGCTACCTTTGCAGTGAATTCCTTGCGAATTGTCGTGAAGGTCAGGATGAGAGAAAAACCTTCCACTACTCGTGGTTGTTGCTCTCCATTGTGCTGGTGACTTGGGAATTTCTGGAGGACAGTCAGTTTCCTCCCTTGGAGAAAGGATTGTTAGAGGCTGCACAATTTACCTCCCTTTGGGCCACAAAGGATGCTACATGGGTCATGGAGACCAAAGTTTTCTGGGTATTGATGGAGGTGAGCCTCCGCAAGGCCATCAACCAGAAGCCACGGTTGTCTCCGACTGTGTTTGAACAATTATCAAAGTACGCAGAGTTTAAGGGAGAATTCCTCCACATGTACATCAGGGCGTGGAAGGATCCACAATAGAAATGGTTTGACCTGCCTTATCTGGCCATGGATGATGCCATCCAGGAAACTATAAAGTGCTGGCCAGCAGATTGGCACTCTCCCTCCGATCTTGCCACAGGTGCTAGAAAAGGCGCGGGGAGTTTTGCAGAGAAGAATAATAAGGAGGTAGTGAAGTAGGAGGTCCAAAGGTTGGTCGTGCAGCAGATGAAAGAGGCCGAGGAGAAGGCCTGGTTGGAAAAGGAGTGCGCTGCAAAGTATTAGGCCGAGCAAGAACAAAGTGACTCTGAGCGGAGAGGTAAATCTCCTTCGCTCTAGATAGAGGAAGAGGAATAGTTAGAGCAGGGAGGTGGTGGAGAGGAAGGACAGAGCACTCCATTTCAGATGAAGAGGTACAGGGAACAATAGAAGGAGGGGCCCCAGAAGAAGTCGAAATCAACAAAGCCATCGTTGGATTTGATCACACTAACATAAGGCAATCTCGACGAGATCGGAGATAAGGTGTGTGATACCACAATAGAACTGTTGTAGTAGTTTGAACAGTAGAACCAACAGTTACTAAGTACTATTCAGAAGGATCTGCACAAGCTGCAGATCTAGACTAGTAGGATCTAGGTGAGCGCAGGGTGGGTAATCACTGCACAGACAAGCTTGGAACCAGGAACTAGTCTGGAAGTAGAGATGGTTAAATGAGTGGATCTCCAGGCAGGCGTGCTACCAGAAGGATCATTGATCACAGAAGAGGCCAATGACAAGGTCATCGTGAGTTCTCTTAAAAACATTGACCTAAACCTATCAGAGCTTCCAAAAGAGTATCTTCATATGCTGTAGGTAGGTGTGATAGTAGATATCAGAGCACGGGAGAAGCGCACTCTCAGCCTCATAAGTGAATACCGGGTGAACAACGAGCAAATATTCGCTGAGAAGATAGAGGCCTTGAAAGAAAAAGAGATGATCTAGGCACATAGCACCTAGTTGGTGGCCGCGGTGGAAGAAGCATGCAGGATAGTTCCAGAGTTGCACATTCCTGAGGAATTGCCGCTAGAGGCTAAGATTAGGAAACTTGCAGTGGGTGTCCGCGATGACAAGGTAGAGGTGGCCAGAGTCCAATTTGAGTTGAACATGAAAATAATGGAAGTTGAGCTCAAGTCAAAGCCGTCAACCCTGCTAGAGGCTAGGGAACATAGCAAAGCCGCTGTTAAGGATGGAGTCACTGTGGTGCATGCCGCGGTTGTGGACTACACAACATTATTGAGCAGGCCATGGAAGTAGTAACAGCCCTGTAGGAAGGTCCCAACCTGTAGATATTAAAGATAGAGACCCACAAGCTTCAGTAGCAGTACAAAGAAGTGTAGGTGACAACGCGCATAGTGGCTAAAGCGTAGCACCTCGCCAAATTGCAGGAGGGAAGGAAACTTCTTGCACAAGTGGAAGTCACACAGGAAAAAGAGGTAGTCCTTAAGGCGTGATTGGACCCTTGGTTGGAAGAAGCCTACCAAGTCTCTGCCAACATACAGGATAAGTTGGCAAACTAGTAGATTACACAATAGAAGATTAAGTAGGACAATGAAGAACCAACCATAGAGTAGTTGGTCGAATAGGTGAAGCAGGAAGCCACGCAGAGCGTGGCTGAAGTAGCATTGGTTCAAGTGGAGCTGGGGGATCTTTGCAGCAATATCTCTGTGCCAGCTGAGTGACTCGAGGGAGAGTCATGATCTTTGTGTTGGGGGCCTATTGGGATGGGGTCCCCTGGGTCAATTTTGGGGCAAAAGTCCAAGTTTTGTGGAAAAAGGTCAAGTTTTGATGTATAGAGATGTAAAGTCTCCACAGGTTATGGTCGCAGAGTGCATAGTTAGTTAAATAATCAAAAAGGGTTTTACCCTTCTTTTATGTAAATTGAGTTAGCTTTAGAAGATCTACCCATGGTCCGTGAACCATGGGATTGTATATATAGGTGTGTCTTAGAGAGTCCAAGGCATAATAATAAAAAAAGGAAGAAGAAGTCTATGGGTAAGAGTGAAGAAGTCTAGCGCAGATGTAGAATTCTTAGAGGAGGGAAAGGCTCTATAGCTAAGCGCGTAGAGGCCTAGAGTAGTATCTGTAACTGAGTGCATGGACCCCTGCAGTTGAGTGTGTAGAGAAGTCTTGATTCTGTAAGCTTAACTGAATATAAATAAAGAAGATTGTTGCAGAAATTCCTGTGTTTTATCTATTAACTTATGTTATGTATGAATGCACTTTATTCTATGATGAATAATGGGTTTATGAAATAATGATGTATTGATGCGCGACTTTACTTGTTTCACATTTTTATCTGAACGTAATTAATGTTAAGTGATTACGCGAAGACTATAACACATTCTGTTAAAGTTATCAAACACTTAAGTAGATCTGAGCAAATAATGGTCTAAGAGTGATGTATGGTGTGCGTAAGTAGATAATTCACTTGTTTAGGGTCCACAAAAGCCAATCGTAGACCTTCACGGAGGTATAGAGTCTGATTAGAGGAAGTTACATCAGTAGGCTGCAGAAGCGTAGAGGTTTGCGTGAAGGAAGATCTAGGTCACCAAAAAGACATCACGCTGATCTCTGGGTGTAGAAACTTGGTTCCAGCATCCCCCTATACTGCTTCGGGTGAGACTTCAGTCCACACACCACAGATTGATGCTGAAAGGGACAATAGTTTAAGGATTTGTTTGGCGCAACTAACTCTGAACCTGGGTCAGGACCGACTAAGAAAACACAATACCTCTAGGACAACCATCTCTACTCAACCTAGAAACTGATAAGATTTTCATCCCAAGCTTGCAGACTGATGCATTTGCCTTTAGGTTGACCGAGTCCCGGAGTAAAACTAATTTGATTGCATGGATTTCTTCTCCCAAGGTAGCATGCAAAGGCATCCCTTGATTCAGGGATCTATTTCTAGCAGCTGGAGGTTACATGTAAGGATCATTTCAAAAACCTCCCGCCAAGTGTCACTTTTCCTAGATTTGTGGTATGTGTGTCACAACCTCGATTTTATCAAAAATCATCAACTGGAGGTTGCAGAGCTCATTCCTCACATCAACCTTGCACCTCTGACATCCCACATTGCATCTAGGAGTCGTCGTCTCATTCAACTAAACTGTTTCAGGGTAAGCTCGCTTTTCATGTCTTGCATGACATTTCTGTCGCTTTTTGTGTGAGTGTTGTCTACTTGGTTTCAGTGAGTATGTGCTATCATTTTGATGTATTTTAGCTTGTAGAAGCATCATTTCAGTTTTTGTTCGCATCTTACCGTTGTTGCATGCATGACACTGTTTTTACACCGATGGTCACCGTTTCGGTGACTCACTTCACACACATGCATTCTTTCCCATTTCTGAATCCTGCACTCACTATTTCCATGCATGATCATTCACTCTTGTTTACACTCAGTTTCACCATGCATTCATACTTCTCATGCTTTCAGTCGCCCATTGGCAGGTCTGGGCTGCCTTGGCCTAGACCTTGCCTTGCCCAGCTAGCATTGCGCATTTCTAGAAGTGAAGGCTCTCCCTTCCCTCTAGAAATTGTGCAAGTCCCTAGCACAAATATCTAGGTTCGTATTGTGCAATTCTGGGAGGTAGTGCCTTGCTGGCCCTAGAAACTACATAATGCAGTTCGCTGGTTTACATGTCACTTCTAACTGAAATTGCACATTGCGCAGTTTCAGTCCTCAACAAGCCAGGCTAGACTATGAATTGCGTATTTCCAGTAATCAGTCAACCTCCCAATAGTTTGAAATGTGCCTTGCATAGTTTTGGTAGCCAGTCTCCCGGCCTCCTGGTGAAAATTATGCAATCTTCACAAATAGTCACATAAGTATGTTGCATGTCAATCCTTCAACCTGTTTTAGTTTTCAACTAACAGATTGCTTGTCATGAGTGTTTCTATGTCTCCAAGTATCACAGGTGCTCATCTTCCTTTCAGCAGCATAGGTACAATGGCTTCCATGAGAGCAAAGTTGAAGACACCATTCAGAGCACAACTGGGGATGTAGTTGATCAAGTGTCTATGAACTCACCTATCTATGAATACATCAAGTTATTCATGGACAAAGATATCAATATGAAATAGCAGCATCACAATGAGTAGCACCATCAGTAGTAGCAGAAGGTAGCAAACCTGCATGCGAAAAATGCAAGAGGAGGGTTGTTGACAGCGCAGAGTCAGAACAAAGTTGCCAACTCAAGCAGATCTACCTGTGATGAAAGCATATTTGGAGATTGAGGCTACGAGGTGACGACCCAACAAGAGGATCACATGAAGGTAGAAAGAGAAACAAAGAAGGATTTGCAGGTACTGAAGAAGCAACTCAAGGAAGAACATGAGCTGCGTAGACGAGAGAAGGAGTTGTAGCAAGGACAGGTACATCAGGAGGTGCAACATCCATAGACTAATGAAACTATTCCCATACAGGTTATAGATCCATTTAGCAGCTGACATGGAGCTGACAGGGTGAGAAGTGTTTTCGATCACATACAAGGTTGTGCAGGAGCATGGGTGTCATTGGGCGCACGCATGCAATCCCACCCATTTGGCACACTCACTGAGGTGAAGACAAGAAGCAAGTCCGACTAGAGCTAAACATGTATTTTGACAAGTTGATGCACATGATCACCAACACACACTTGGATATCAACACAGATACTATGCATCAATATGTTTCTGGTCCAGCTGCACTCAAGATGATTATGTGCATGTTATCATACAAGTTGGACAGAGGAACCATATCAGTATACCCAGATGCAATGGAGGCAAGAGTTCGCTTTCAACAAGATGTCAGCATTGAGCGCACAGACACCATCAAGGATGACTAAGCTTGGCATCAGTTCACCACAGTCGATCATCACAAGGATGTCAAAGAGTTGGTCTCACCACAACTGTCTAAGTGTTAGTGATAGCTTGCATGGCTTGCTCAAGCCTAGTTTGTCTCACATGGGTACATGTGTAGATTGTATATAACATCTTGTCAAGTGGAAGTTCAAGTGTCGATAGTTGAATGTAACAATCATAGAGTAGTTGAAGAGTCATGAGGGTAGGTGAACAACCACAAAGGGGAATGTCAAGGGTCACCCCACCCTTTGCTATATATAGTACCTCATAACTCATTGTATAAGATTTTGTTCAACCAAGCTTCCAATAGGAGTATCTTAGAGAAATCTTGGGCAGTATTGTAACGAACCTTGGCTTCTGCACTACACAAAGCTAGTATATCTCTTTGGAGGAGCAGGCAACAATGTCTGTAACATTCCGCTATCAGAACTAGTGGTTGGTCATGGATGTATTGTATGGCTGGAACTTACACTTCTTAATATAATAGAGCCAACATGTTTCATGCATATGTTGTTATTGTATTTTAGCTATCTTGTTTACTCTAGTGATATATGTATTTGTTTTCTTATGCATGCATGTATGGACTCTTTCTATATAAGTATGTATGAATCTTATTGAGATGTGTTGTTGGTTTAACCATCACTTTGGATTGTTAGCTTACTTGCTTTCTAGTTTGTGATGCATCTTCGCTCGTGTGTTCCCTTCCAAGCCGCGTGCTTCCATAGGTTTCCAAGGGGCACACTCACCTCACTTTCTGTGTGTTAGAATTGTTCATGCACCTTCCTTGTCTTGCTGCACGTGTCACATCCTTGCTACCAACAAGGACATCTTACTTGCCTCTGTACGCAACCGCGGTCAAGGCGATACTGTACGACCCACTACTGGGACTCCTACACCAAACGATTTGAGGTCTATTATGTGTTTTTTTCTTCCAGAGTTCTCACATCCATGATTGTTTGTATCGATGTTTCGAGCCATCCATCGTGGCTCAGAGCCACGGTGGATGGCTCGAAACATCGATACAAACAATCATGGATGCAAGAACTCCGAAAGAAAACAATACACAAAGCACTAATCATAGAAGCCTCAAAACAATGATTTGAGGTCTAGTTGGGACTTCTTACCGGGGAGATCATCTGACAAGTTGGTGGGTCCAGCACCGTCAATAGGACGGAAGTTTTTTGATTCACATGTAGCTGAAACAAAAGAGGAAGAACTACAACAAACACCACAAATAATAATGCACAATACCCCTAGGACATTACATAGAAATATATGTCAGAACACATGTTAGAAATAGTCCTAATATCTCTTGAACAAAAATAGCATATTGTGATGAATACCTTTGAAAAGGAATCAATCGGTACCAAATGCACTCACACATCAGATGGCTCGGATTCAAACAAAGAATTTCTGCCAAATACAACTTAGTCACAAAATACCATTGTACCATCCACACCCAACTCTAGTGGTTGGAGAAAAGTGGAAAAAAAGAATGGTAGGAAAGTGTAGCATATAGGTAACTCTCTGATGAGTCCTTATTGATATTGATTAACAAGATCCGCTTATTATGAATATGCCTTGAGCATCTACTACATGTAATTTTTTCTTTCATTCTAAATAAAATTACAATTTTTCCAGGGGGGAAAGGATGCTTGTTTTAAGGCCATGGACATGATAGTTTTTTATCCCCTTTGATTAGATATAGGTACTTTCTCTACAAATAATCATAATCCCTCTACCACTTTTCCTAGAATATCATGTGGCTTCTCTTCTAGGTTTTAAATTGTACTTAACTAGTTCCAAGGGACTAGTGTCCTCAATAGCCTTTCTGTCCAGAGTAAAATACAGGAACCATTTAGTGTGTTTCCAACACCCCAACCCTCTACTATTCTAGATATAGGTATGAGGCCTAGTATTGGTATTTTTATAAACTATGTAGAAAATTAGTTAGGGTTTTTAGTTCTTTTCGATGCAACCACATTTCTATGTCCCAAAAAAAATCTAAAGAAAAACTTGCAATCATATATTTTGACTAATTTATATTACCCAAAATTTCCTTGTTTTCATTATTATTATTGACAATGTCCAAGTTGGGTTCTTTGACCTATCTAGAATTTGAATTTTGACAATTTTCTACCATAAGTCATGCTTGAAGGTTTTCTGTATTTGCTTCAACCACTACATCCTCTTGTAATATGGATTGTTTCATTTTCAATGTCTCTAATTCTCTTGGATTCTTCTCCGGAGCTCAATTCTACTTGCATACTTAAAAAAATTTACTATACAACAATATGCCCATATAAATGAAAACATGTACACCTAAATGGAATCCCTTCACAGTCTAAATTGAGATGGAAGAGGTTAACTACCCTTATGATATCCATCAATTATGCTAGAACTTTCTCACTTCCAAACCTACCAAGATTCATGCCATTCCATAATAGAGAAACTCTAAGAAAGATAAATCTACTTTGGAAAAGGTTCCTACAATGTTAACGATTTTTTCAAACACCTTTTTCAAGGACCACAATATTAATGGAAACTTTTGGATATGAACCCATATTAGGAGAATTATCACACTAGAAAACATGGTATTGAACACAATATGTAATTTCTTCAAGAATAATGATTGAGATCCCCACATCCAGTGTCAGTGCAAGATAATTTATGCTTATTTGGTCATCCTCAACACCCAAGGAAACCATAATTTTACAAAAAATAGGGCACATAGAGAGGCTCCAACCATTGGTTTGAAATTTTTCTTTGTTCAATTATTCAATTCCTTTAATCTCATTCTCTTCCTTGGGAAATTTCATTTTTATACTAGTCCTTGGTCTCCCATCTCCATAATGTTGTTAAATTCTATTTTTCCACCCAAGTTCAAGCAAATGACCTCCAATGTCCTTTTTCTACATTTACATCTCTTTGGATTTTTATATCCCTCTAAGATTAATTTCTTACAACCTCCAAATTTGAGGATAGTATGGTGCTCAAAAGATTCAAATCCAACATATTGCCAACAAAATTAGAATAAAAAAAAACTATCTTGTTGGTCAACATTACAGTGCCAAGAAAATCAAACTTGTTACAAGCTTCATTCAATATGATTATTGGTTCATAGCTTGAGTGGGTAAACAAGTTTCCTTGTTTTACCAATAATTTAGGTTTGATGGATCCATAGGTGTAGGGTCATTACTCATCACATGTGGTAAAATAAATTTGTCTTTATGGTCCTTGATATGATCATTGAAAGCACCTATCATCCCTTCCTCCAATTTCCCTAAGATCCTAACACCCTCATCACCAGCTCTTCTACTAGTTCACCAAGAATCTCCATAGTGGCCTCCTTGAGTGGTATATATCTTGGATAGAGAAGCATGTTTATACCTTATGTAACATTCCATTAGCCTAAAATAGGGCTATACATTATTCTTTGACCCTGTAAAGGATCATTGAAGAAGTACATAGTTTCCTCTTTATACTCCATTCTATCTTCCATGTAGATATTGTTAATCACTAGTAGAGAAAGGTCCACTCTGGTTAGTCCTATATTATCTTTTCTACAACATAACCCTTTCCATCCAAAACACAAACCATTTCATATTATTGTTATTATTATTTGAAATAAATTTAACCATAATCATCTTACTATGTTAACAATACTTAAATTATATATCTCAGTAGATACTTCAAATGCTACCTCAAGTTTCCATTGGTAGCAAGAAAATATGGAGTTGGTGACTCTCAAGGAAGAGTAGTTGCATGATGCAAGGGTTCAATTCTAGAGAACTAGTAACCCTTTATCTTCTTTATCATTAAAATATAATTATACTTATTTCTAGGATATTTTTTGCACCCTATAAATAGTCTTTCTTCCTCTCTTTTATTTTATCTAATGGACCATGATACCTTTTATTTTATTTTAAATTAGAAAGAAAAAACAAATACTATCTATATTATCTAGAATAAGTACCCAAATGAGTCTCTCACCATGGTTCTTTCTCTTTATTTTTCATCAAAGAGATATACTTGATCTTTGAATGTGAAATCCTAGATGAGTCTCAGCGAGTCTTTGACCATTTTATTGAGTTGTTTCTTTCTTTATTTTTCATTAAATATATCCTTGTTCTTTGAATGTGAAACCCTAAAAATCACATTTCCTTTGTATGGAATGAAGCTAGGGCTTGTTGCAAGTTTTTTTTGTGTGTAGGAGATTAATTTCCTTAAACAGAGTTAGTGAGGTTCACCAAATTCATTATTTCAGAGATAGTGTGCACATAATTTTGGCACCACCATAGAGCTCATCTTTGAATCCTTTATTTTCAATTATTTTGACTCATCACTCATAGTTCTAGAGCCACAATAGAACCACCATAAATACTTGCGACAAAGCCACCTATCGACCACCTACTTCACCTGAAATTATAAAAAATTATGAAGGACCAACTAAGCTAATCAATTTTCATTAATTACATGTATACAATAATTATGATTTAATGTAAAGTTACCTTTATTTTTTTTTCCTCATATAGGTTGGTCAAGTCATTTTGATGTACTATATAACTATTCTCAAATGTCTTTCATCTTGAATTTTCTTCCACATTATCTATGAACGTGTTCGGCATTTGGACTTGCTATATTTTGGTATGCCTCTAGTTTTTTTAAAAACCTTATAAGTAAAAGCTTTTCTCTTTGCAATATAATATTAAAAAGTGATTTATACTTTATGTTTTTTATAACTTTGTACATATTGAGTGTAATTTGATTGCGAATTCTAAAATAATTTGAAATTTTGACAAACATGAGTGAAGGGGATTGTTTGAGTTTGTTTCTATCCAATAGATTACCAGAATTGTGTGTAAACATCATCATTTTCAAACTATTTAAGATAAAGGTAAATTTGATGTCTATCTAATTTAAACTTGAGTACATTACATAAAATCCATGTGATTAGCTACCTTTTTTGCTTCCAAGGATTGTTTTAGTGTATTTTTCTCCAAATTTTTGAAAAAATTGATGTTATTTATCAAGATGGCGCAAATTTTGGCATTCCTTCTGCTGGCCAAAACATTTAGGCGCTAATTCAGGAAATAATAACACCATAAATAGCAACAGAAGTAGTGCTGAAATTAGCATCAGAAGTAGCATCATAAATAGCGCCATAAATGCAACCATCGATTTTCCCAGAAATAGTGCCAGTGATAACACTGGGTTTAGCTCCTTATTTTTCACCCCATTACCTCCTTGTTTGGCTCCCTTTTTAGCCTCAGAATTAGCACCAGATGTGCCTAAATAGTTAATTAATTGAGGTGTTGGAGGTTAAGTGGATAGGGGCTATGGGATTTAGCGATTTAGGGCACAAGGTTTAAGGGTTAAGGGATTATGGGTTAGGGTTTAAGGGATTAAGGTTCAAGAGCTAATGGATTTGGTGCTTATGGGTTAGGTAGTTTAATGCTTAATGGCTAGGTTGTTTCAGGTTTGAATGGTTTGTCAAAGCTTGATGTTACAAGATTAGATTTTAGTTCCTTTACTGATGTGGATTAAATAAGGGTTTAGGAGTTATTTTTGTTACATAGATAGTTCATTAAGCACATATTTCCTTTCCCAATTAGAACGGATCTAGGAAATCTAATTATTCATCCAATTAATACATACCACACCCTACCATAATAATGCATGATTAGAACGTTCTGACACCATTACATTTTACAATTAAACAAATGTAGCTGTCACCATTAGTAACAATACTCCATCATTATTACTTTTTTCTTTATTATTCATGTTACTACATCCCGAGATCAGTGCAATCATTCAGAAAATCCTTTTGATTTATAAGTTATGAATTGCTAATAAGAATGAGTAACTGCCTGTAATTCCAACACCTTGACATTCTCCCCTGAGAAAGCATTTGTGTGTGTTGAAGCAAATCTATGACAAGTTCCTAGCATTGTTGAGTAGGGTGCTTATGAGAAGCTATGGGTGGAGTAGTGGTCAAATACAAACCCGACTCCATATATGTTGTGACAATGTCCAGAAGCATTGGAAAATTTTTAAAGGGCTAGATGGCTAAGTTATTTTGAAAAATTATAGGGTTTCAATGAATTGGTCATTCAGAATTTTCCCAAGCCTTAGTTGAACAACGCTCTGTGGTCAGGGGCTTCAAAATTTTTGTTACATAAGAACTTATTGCAAAAGTGACAGGGCTTCCTAGGACAAGAGAACAATGGTTCTCAAGGAAAGTGGCCAATCCTACAGCTAAGGCCATATTCTTACAGGAGGGAGAAGAATTGACACCCAAGCACACAGGATTGGATTGAACATCTCTTGAGGGTCATTTTGGGATTATTTTCAATTATACTTTTAATTGCTAACACACCTGAGGATAGGGCAATTAATTAATTTACCATACTACTTGTTGAAGTCATTACAACACATGGCAAAGGTTGTGAAAGGGGAAAAACATCCAGAGACTTTTGTCACTAACTTTGTGCTCATTAAATTAATCATTATGCATACATTACAGAGATAAGGGAGCTCGTGGCATGATTTTATAGTGAGACCTTGTGTTGTTGCGAATGAGGAGCATGAAGAGAGTCTTGAATAAGCACCCAATGTTGAAGCAGCACCCAGTGCAGAAGAAAACCCTAGCACTGAAGCAACACCAAGTACTGAAGAGTTACCGAGCGATGAAACAACACATGTTGTTCAAATTATTACATCTTCCAAGAGAAAGACAATCACAAGCTCTAAGAGAAGTAGGGATGATACACCTCATATGAATGGTCGACGGAACCCTAAGAGGTGGAATTCCATTAGAAAGACCCGTATTTCATCCTCATGAGGAAAGGAGATGTGAATAGAAGAACCTATGGTGGTGTCTAGTGACTCATCGCAAGAAATCCGAGGTGGGTGCTCGATTGCAGAGGAAGTGGTGGAGGAAGAAACTGTTGGAACAACAGTTGTGCCTTAGACTAGAGTTGAGGAATTGAATACACCTGAAGGGACCAAGTCGGGAGTATCAATGAAGGTAATGAAAAGTAAAGTGAAAAATCCAACTGGTGGAAGAACCCTTGGGAAAAGGGCGTGGGTAGATGTTATACCATAAGAGTCTCAAAAACCTACTACTATAACTACGGGGAATGTGTTGATATAGCTGGACTTGATGGGTTTAAGGAGAAACAGGACAAATAAAAGAAAGAAAAGTCTGCAGAAGAAGGCCCCTCTACATTTGAAATCCTGGTTGTTACACTAGAGCATGAACAAGAACTAGAGAAACAATAGCAGACATGATGACCAATAACAAAAGAGTGGACAAAAGAACAAGAGGTTGTTACTTCACCAGGTAAGACAAAAATTGACCCTCTCGTTCAAATTCAAAATTTGAGAAAGGAAAATGAGGAGTTAAAAAAAAATTCTTGGTTAAAGAATAACTTCATTTTAAGAATGAAACTATATTGGATATGTTGGCAGAGGCTATAGAAATGGCATCATCTACTGTCTCAGAAAATTTTTGTAAGGGTTGCCAACAAATCCTTGAGGAGGCTAAAATCATGGAGAATGCTACTGTTTCAGTTGGAGTACAAGTGGGGGAACAGGACAAATAATTTCAGCCTAATATTGCACAAGAAGCTATTGATGACTTTGTTATTGCACAAGAACCAACTGTTGAAGCATAGTAGAAAAAAGAAAAGAAGTTTGCTTATCCAAAAGAACATGTTTATAATTTTGGTGTTACAGAAGAACCAACAGTTGAAACAATTCATACTGAAAATAAAAATATTGTTGTACCACAAGAATCTATCAATGATTTTGTTGTTACATAAGAACCAACAACTACGATAGAGCAACGGGAGGAGAAAAGGGATCAGAAGGAAGATGTTGAAACAACATCTGAAACACCTCATGTTAAATTTGAATATTTAGTGAGGGTACTAGAGTAGTGGGAGAAATTAGTGCTCTTTCCCAAAGATGAAGTCATATTCCTAAAGAAGCATAAGGAAATGTTCAATAAGCTTAAGAATGAGTGGGATGAAAATTTAAGAATTACATAGTTTGTGAAAAGTTATAAGGATAGGAATCAAACAATGAAATAGGTGTGAGAATTGCAAGGAGAGGTTAAGTTGTTAAAATAAGAAAAGGATCTCATTTATGAGATAATTAATGGCTTATGATAGGCTTCCTTCTCCTTCTTATCCTTTATATTTGAAAGAAATACATTATCTCTTCCCATTAACAACCTTGGAGGAAAAGCAAACATATAAGACAAGGGAGACACATGACTTCCTGGAAACATTTCAAAGTGTTAATTTCTCATAACAACATTTGTTGTGCAAGTTGTATATGAATGATCTCACTTGCTTTGGGGATAAATCATTCAATATAACACCCTATGTGGGAGATGTACAACTTAAGGCTTTTGTTTATTTTATCAAAAATTAGATAGGATGGAAAGCTTCCCATGATATTGTAAAAACTAATGAAGAATGGGTATAATTGTTTATTAGAGAAGAACCTAGTTTAGCTAAAGTTGTTTCACACAAGTAAAATAAAATATGACAGTTTCCATCCACTAAGATATTTTTGATGGACCATCGAGAAACATTTCTATGGATATGTGAGATAAATATACAAGGAATGAGAATTGGTGCCTTAGAAGGAAGCAACTTGAGAAGGGATCTTTCTCGACAATAATTGAAGAAAGGAAACCCCTATTGTTATCATAATTTTGAGCAATTACTTTCCATAGTTCATCAGTATGTTGATTGTATTAGGAGGAGTGGTGCAGGTTGGATAGGACTTAGATTAAAGTTCCCTCTTGCTTGGTTACCTACCTATTGGTACCAACATCCATATAGTATTAATGATAAGTTTTGGGAGGGAGAATTGGTTTATTTTCGAGGATGCAAGGTTGTAGGTGAAGACATGGTAGGAAAATAAAACCTCAGACAACTTAACTCTCAGCATGTCAGGCAACAGTGACATGAGTTTTCATGAGGACATGCAGAAGCTTCAGGTGGGGGGAGATGTTGGGTCATGGAATTGTCATCTTTTTTGCACTTATTTTCCTACTTATTTTATCCGTTTTTGACCAACATGACCATATCTTATTACTATAACAACCCTTATTCACCTAAGTATGTCATTTTTCACTTATCACTTTCTTAGTCCAATTCTACTTATAATTTGACATTATAAATACTTTCTTAGGCTGATTTCATAAAACTAATGAATGGATTGTTTCAAGTTTGGATGGTTTGCCAAAGCTTGTTGTTACGGGATTACATTTCAGTTCTTTTATCAATTTGGATTAATTAAGGTTCTGGGAGTTTTTGTTGTTACATACCGGTTACTTAAGCATGTGCTACCCTTCCTAATTAGACTAGATCTAGGAGCACATCAAAGTCAAAATAAACAGCTCATCACTTTGAGATATTTGTGGAGCATCCAGATCATTTGGTTGAGATCTTTTGTAACTCTATTTGTAATTAAAGGAAACTGTTATAATTTTACCCCTTCCATGGAAATCATTGTGTAATTGTTAAGATATTATTTTATTTTAAGATCACATGAGAATTGAAAGATTTTGATGATGATCTTCTCATTGTAATTAAGATCTCTAAAAGAGAAGACTGTTTTCCCACGAGGGCTAGAGCGAAGAATTGGAGTATAGGATTGGAAAGGGGAAACACTAGAGCTTGGTAATCTTGATATTTTTATTAATGCAAATCTCAAATTTGTGGTTCAATAATTTCCTTTGAGTAGTTTTTGTTTTTTTTAGTACACCAGCCTCTGCGGAGGAGGAAGGGCTCTCCTTCTTAGCAAGGATCACTGGTTAGTTAGAGTGGAATACATAATTGCATAAATATTTCTCAGTGATTTGATTGTTGTTACAATTGTTGTTACACTTAATTATGTGTGTAATTTAATTAACTATAGTAAGCTTTGGATGGTATAACAACTTAAGTCCTGAATCGTTCCCTCAGTTTAGTGTGGCAATGAATTATTTTCTTTGTTGTTACAGTTTGGATTGCAATTCCTTTTATGTGTGTAGATTGAACGGTTGATGGTTTTCAGGAGTGATGTGGGAGTGGTTGAATGACAGATTGCATAAATATTTTCAATTATGTGATTATTATTACTGTTGTTGTTACAATTAATTTTGGCTATAAGTTAATTAATTGCAATAAACTTTGGATGGTGTGAAAGCTTAAGTCTTGGACCGTTCCCTAAGTTTAGTGTGCCAGTAAATTATTTTCTTTGGTGTTACATTTTGGATTGCACTTCCTTTTATGTGTGTAGATTGAATGAATGATGGTTGTTAGGAGTTCTATGAGAGTGGTTGAATGAAAAATTGCATAAATATTTCTCATTTATGTGATTGTTGTTACTACTATTGTTATACTTAATTATGTGTGTAATTTAATCAATTACAGTAAGATTTGGATGGTGTTACAACTTAAGCCCTAGATCAATCCCTCAATTTAGTGTAGCACTGAATTATTTACTTTTTTGTTACAGTTCGGATTGCGCTTCCTTTATGTGTGCAAATTGAATGAGTGATGGTTTTCAAGAGTGTTGTGAGAGTGGTTGAATGATAGACTAGCTCCTTTTGCAATATTTTTTCGTATTGGATCTATGTGGAGTGTGTAAAAACTTTGTTGATTGCTAAGAATGTGTGTGCAACGTCTTTGGGTTGAGATTATTTTATACTAGTCATCATCTGCCTTAGCATAGATTTTGTGTGACCCTCTTGTAAAAATTAATGCCTATTTGGATCGATAATTAAATGTAAGAGCAAGTTGATCAACATTAAAATTCAAACAATATAAAAATAATGAAGTTAACAAAGTTGGTTATTCAAATCATTGTGAGATATGGGCATTAATATTTTATTAACTTTTATGTCTTCACAAACATTTGTTGATACAAAATGAATGGAAGAAGAATTCAAGTAATCCGAATTTTTTATGTGAATAATTCATACCATATCTTGAACACTTTAATGATATTGAAATAGGTCATTTGTATTGACATAAATAATACTGAAGCATTTCAAGTTTTAGGCTATAAGAATCATCATTTTTTAAACACGGACTACAAATAATTCTGAAAATTTAGAAGTCTTGGTCATTAACATCATTGTCTGTAACAATGGACTCACCTGGTGTATCATTGTCAATGTCCATTTGATCTTTCAAGTAGTTAATATTATCATCATCCTTGTCTTGACTTGCATCATATTCATCACCATTGAAATTTGACTGTAGACCATCCATATTGTCAATAGATGTATTTGGATCATCTTTTTTTATACCATCCATATTGTTGTCTTTTGTAACATCATGTAACTATGTATTAATGTTGTCTTCTTGTGCCTGAACATAACGATCTTCAACATCATCATGGATGTCAATTTATTCGATGTTCTCTAATCCATCTCTCTCATTTTGTTAGCCATCATTGTTTTTCTCAGTATCTACTAATGCATCATCAAATACATCTCTTAATATTGGATCATAATGTATGAAAAATATCCATTTCGGGTCAAGAATATCTTCATAGAGAAATACCTACACATGAATAAGTACATACATATATTAGACACATGTTATAAAAAAATTATTGATTAATAAACACATGTATATATTCTCAATAAAAAACTATTAATAAATTATTGATCACTACCGCTTATAATTCATTGAGTTAAAGAAATACCTACTCACAACGAATTGGTAGAGCATAAGGCTCCTTGTCCTCTGGTAGGAACTTTGAGGAATCTATAGAAACCAATCCACTATGGGTGTCATGTCTTCGTGTCATCTCAAATGTTTCATACCATATACACTTAAAAATACAACATTTAAAAGAGTGGTAATCCAACTCAATAATTTGTTGTATTTTCCCAACATATTGTAACTCCCTTCAATAATATTCTTATTTTTTCAGCTTGATAAACTAGATTTCTTGAAGACAACCATGATTCCACAATCGAAGGATTGTCTCTTTAAATCTACACGTTCTACATGATAATTTTGACCATATTCCCACATTGTTGGATATTTCGTTTCCTATGAAATTCCATTTATTTTAGTGAAAACAAATATAATGAAAAATATTAAAATAGTTAATAGTGTAAAAACTGTAAGGAAACAACATTCTGTAAAATTCCAAGTATACTTTTCTTTCACATCCTCTATACATGTTTATTTCATCTTATGTTATTTTTGAATCTATACCTACATCTTCTATTTGATTTTGAATTTGTTCAGTAACCCATTCTAGTGTGCAATCTTTAGCCCATTTCCATTTCAAATCAATAAGAAATGGTGTATTCTTTGGGTTCGATCTCTTAAATTTCCTCCTTACTTATAATACTTCTTCTCTCTTTTTATCATACAAATAAATACATTTTTTAATAAATTCCATGTGGTACATAATGAACTTGTCGAATATATCACTTTTGTTTGCACCTATTATATGTCAACATGCTTATTTCAAACTCCAAAGGACATGTTGTTAATTTGACAAATAAATCACATAGTAAATTAATGATTGCAATAAAAACAACCACAATTATCATGAGTTTACTTACTAATTTCTACTTGAACACCATTAGATTGTGGTTTTCCTCCATAAATAATATCTAATGCTCGTTTTTTCTCCTAGAAGCATGGCCCACCTTCGAAATAATTTTCACATAGGAAGAAAAATATTTCATTCAATACATCCCCTTCAACCATGCAACCCTTTGGATGTGCCCTTTATTGTAAATATCATTTTAGAGTTCTCATATGCCTCTCAAAGAAAAAGATCCACCTCGTCGATACGACACCTACCAATTCAATGTCATCGACTACATGTATAATTAAATGGACTTGTACGTCCATGAAACTTGTAAGGGGCACCTTCTCAAATACACATACAATTTCTGATATTTCCTTCTTCCATTTTTGCACTTCACATTCGTGGATCTCCTTGGATGTCACCCACCTAATATAAGAATACTAAATTAGTATGAACACTTATGAAAAAATTAAAATACAATACAATAACTCTATGCTATCACACATGAACATTCCATACCACATACCTTGCAAATGTTGACAATCGACTTATGGCATTCCTCAAGTGAACAGTAAGACATGGATCCCCCCTAATTTCCAATGGCGTTATATGTTTTCAAACACATTTATCAAAGATCATCATTAGTTATTTTTGTCACACAATAAATTATCAAGATATATTTAGTACCTAATCAATTTTACCAATAAATGTTAAATGATGATATATAATACCTTCGTAAAATTATGAAAATCATGTGTTTTAAATCCTGTGATATGTCCATCAACTATAAAATATTTATTTAATGATGACCCATAGCCAATAGGTGCCCTTATTGAATGTATGATACTTTTGTTGGTCAAGCTATTTCTTTTTCAAAATCTATGGAGATTTTGCATATTTTTCATTTTCCCTATTTGGCCACAAATGTGTTAGATATCAAATTTGGTACGTGAAAGAGCAATATCTCTCCTTGAAGACAAGGTGTACTTCTCTTTTCCTTCTATATGTCGAAAAAATGAATCTGGGACATTTTTGAAGATGTGCATGCGCTCTAATAGGTGGGATATTAATAGATCCTTCCAATATGGGAACTCATAAAATATGGATTTCCTTTTCATCCTTTCTATCATCTTAATTACAACTTGTTCTGGTTCTTTAATAGAATCACCCTTATCAAAAAATTCCTGCCAAGCTTTCAATTCAACATCTTCATGCTTCTTAAGCCAATCACCTAGACCCATAATCATTGGAGGCCTCTATTTTCATATTTTCCATAAAATTGATTCTTATGGAAGTTTCTAAACCTATGATATGGTGGTAGAAAAAACATGTTGTTTGCATAAATAAATTTATGAATATCTTTAGAATACCACCCTTGAAATTTTTCTGCACATCTTGGACATGCAAATATCCCATTTATTTGAATCCCTGCAATTCTATAAGGTTAATAACATCAAAATAATAGTACAAAACTAAGTACAAAAGTTGGGATGGAAATAAATTATGAGTCTAAATAAGTAAAAAAAATTATCTTACCAAAAAAACAACCAAGTTCTGGAAAATCATGAATAGTCCAAAATATCATACCATACAACATGAAGGACCTATTTGATGGAAGACATGATATTTCATACATTCTTATGCATTTCCACAGCAGTTTCATCTCTTCAATAAAAGATGCAAGATAAACATCCATGTTTTTAACTTGATGTTTTCTTGGAACAATGAGAGACAGCATAAGGTGCTCCCTTATAACACTCATCCATGGGGGAATATTGTATATTATAAATCCAACTATACAAACATTATAATTTGAGCTCATGAAAGATAATGTGTACACTCCATCAATTGCAAGACCAAACTTGATGCTACGGGGTTCATCTTTGAATTTTGTTGGCCATTTTTCCTCTATGTGTTTTAATGGTTTGGAGTCGGCTGAAATTCACATGAATCTATATTTACTCCTATTCTTTGCATGCCAGTCCATCAATTATTCAAGTGACTTGCAACAAAACGTTCGTTGACGTTTAAGTATAATTGGCATGTGATGTAAAACCTTATTTGGAATTGTAGGACCTTGTACATTTGTATGATATCTCTTCTCTTTTCATACAAGGCATTCTACCTTGTCTTGATATTCATATCTATATAAAATGAAATCATTTTTACATGAATGAATTTGCTTATATTCAACCCCCAACTCAACCAACAACTGACGTGTTTCTCTACAAGTTGATGGCAACACAATCTCTTTCAGGAATATTTTAGTTTTTAGTGCCCTGTAAGATTGCCAAAGATTAGATCAATTGAATGTTTGAATTATGATGGACATGTTTTATATGTCAATATTCTATATTATGACTATGCATATACAATATATGGTTTTAAAATATCCTTAAAGAAATATAAATGATGTTGATGAATGTTTATGAATTACATAGACTAATTGATAATGAATTGTAAGAAATAGATTTCAACTCACCTCAATAGGGCGGTGAATCCTTTGTCTGAACAACCAAATAGTGACTTGATTTCTAATAAAATTAATGTGCATGATAGTTTTTAGGTTCTACCTGCACCTAATTTGAACACGGTTGTTTTTGCTGCTTGTTTAATGGAGTCTTTCAGCAGGTTGTTATCATCAACATTACATTGGTGGTAATTACCCATGTTGTCATCATTACTATCAACCATATGATCATTATTTTCATCATTGTTTCCATCCCTAAAGAAACCTATAAGAATCTCATTCAATCCTTCTTCATGCATTGCATTTTCACTATCATGCTCATCACCATTAAGGCCGCTAGCTGGTAGCATATTGTATTCATCAGTGTATGTAAATATCATCAGCTATTCAAATTTCTTAGGTGGTAGAGTTCTCTTTAAATATTCTCTTTTCGCCCTGGTATGGTTTAAAGGATGGTTTGGATCATCTTGTCCAAATATTAATAGCCCAGTTGGATCAAATTGGGTATTAGTAGTCCTTATTTCATCATCATCTTCTAGTTATTGACAAAAGCAACCATTATTTAATGTTTGGAAAGGATTGGATAAATCATAAATGTATCAGTTTCAAAGAAATATATTCAGATATTGCTTAACAAATCCCATCCCATGTACTATAGTCTTGACCAACCTCTTATTCAGTGGAATTATTTGTTTTGTCTGAAGTATCCATTGTCACCTCTTCCACCACTGTGTTCTTCATGATTTAACAATTTTAGGTCCACGCCCACATACATATGTTTTTTTTCTTTCGCTAGTTGAACGCTTAGGTTATGCACTTGTTCCAATATCCATCTAAAATATCAACAACATGCATTAATTTATTTCAAGGTTGGTTAATACACTATAAATTATAATAATACTATGAAAAAGGATGGATATATCACAAAATGCTTCCTAAGTTAAATCAAATTTTGATAATTACCTAATCTCCTACAACATGTATTGTGTTAATATTTAATATGACATGATATGTTTCCATGGCCTCGGCTTTCCACTATAATACATAACATAGTCAATGATGTTTAGTACACCAATTATATCATTTCAACCAATATGCTATCCAACACAAAACCTCACTTTACTCGTATATTTTACATATCGATATCATGTTTTGGATTTGAGAAAAAAAACAACATAGTTTATATAACTTTATTGTGTCTATGTTGTAGCCTTTGTGAATTCATAAACACCATCCTCCTTTGGTTGAGTTTTCTTTGTCTTCTTACCTTTATTTTATCTGCATATTTCATATCTGATTCTATGGCCACCCACTTTCCTGTCATTGATTTAGTAGGTCTACATCATCTACATCCTCTGTCCATGGCCTCCTCTAGATCTTGCATGTAATACACAACAATGACATTAGTGATACAACATCTATGTAATTTGTTGTTTCTCCATCCAATTTTCTAAATTCACAATCGATTTAAGCTCAATTGGTTTTCACTGCACCTTTCTAACTAAAATGTCCCTATTTTCAATATAGACCCTTTTTGTTAATTTCTATTCCCAACATGGTGAGATGACACAAATTTTATAAATATTAGATGAGTATTATGAAAACCACTAGACTACTCTTTATTTTTTTCATATTTTCATTTATCTTAATTCAAAACCTTCATCCATAATTTTAAACCACCAAATATCTGTATTTTTGTATATTTAAATTAAAAAAATCCTTTGGCCGTATATGTTAGAGAATATACTATTTTCAAAATTCGATTTTTAAGTCTTATAAATGAACTCAATATATAATATAATAATTAGTATAAGTTAACTTGTGTATGAGATATATTATCAATGCCACCATCCACCCTATAAAGGAGTAAAGGGTGAGTGGTGGAATCGAAAATGTTTGTGTCACATGTATACATAATCACTAAATAACACAAAATTTAAAGATGAAAATATGTGTATGTGACTATAACTAGTGGATTGTTACATTATGAGTCATTGGATATTAAAATAAAATTAGGAAGTTTGAAATCACACCAAATTCATCTAGGAAAATATGACATAAAACGTCATTCATTGTAGGGTCAAAACACCATTTATAGTGGTTTAATCATCCAACATTTCAACTTATCCCATGTGCCTATGCACATTGCACATTCAATATTGGTATTCAATTAAACCTCATAAAAAATGACAATAACATGGAAGCCTCCCACATCGACATTACAAAGTGCAAAGCTGATAATGAATACAAATTATACCATATCGAAAAAAAAAGCCCTCCAATCTATAATTGGCATGCACAATGGATAAACATATTGTGTATCTCGACTATCCAACCAAAACAATTCAGTACATTCACTATATTTCCATTCTAATTGTTGGGTGTGGAGCCTGATTATCTTCTTTATTCAGAGGTATCACCACATTGGACCCCAGTTCGTAATGGGGTGGCGCCCGTCATTTAATCGTCATCATGGGGATTAAGTAGATGTAAAATTGCCTTGTAAAATAGTGTAATTTTGTAGTCAATATAAGTCATTTATTAGGCGGATGATCTAACGGTAGAAGTTATGTTTAATTTAGGGTTTTTTTCCCTAGAAGGAAACCCCTCATAATATATGACATAATTGTATTGTGGCTAGATATATGTGTATTCTGAGCAGAGAGGAGATTGTGTGAGAGCGAAGAGGGAATTACAGTAAGTCAAGGAAACATAAATATAATTCCAGATCGGGGATAGTGTGCGGGAAATGAGGGAAGAAAGGAAACCTGAAGAAATACTATAAGTCTCCGAAGGGAAAAGAAGGAGACGTGCAACAAGAAAATAATCATGAAGTGAATGTGATGGGTGATGTGTTACAAGACGCTTAGATTCTTTCATTAGAAAATATTATTGATGTTTGGGTGGTAGATTTAGGGGCCTCATTCCATGCCACATTTGATAGGAAAAATTTCCATGATTATGTTCAAGGACATTTTGGACAAGTTCATCTGGGTAATGATAAACCCTATAAAATCATTGGAATGGGTAAAGTTTTCATAAAACATAAGAATGGAAACCAATAGCTATTGAAGGAGGTAAGGCATGTTCCATATGTAAAGAAATATCTAATTTCAATAGGGTAGTTGGGAGGTGAAGGTTGTGTAACTATTTTTACAGATAAAACCTAGAAGGTCACTAAAGGAGCCCTGGTAACAGAAAAAGGAGAAAAGGTTGGTACATTGTATTTATGCAATGGTATTTCTAATTCTGTTAATGATTTAACCTCTATAGGAACATAAACAACATTTTGGCATCATAGGCTCGGGCACATGAGTGAGAAGGGGATGCAGATTCTTCACTCAAGAAATCTGTTGCCAGGTTTGAAGCATGTTGATTTGGAATTATGTGAGAATTATGTTAATGGAAAACAGAAGAGAGTCAGATTTCTCAGAGTTGGGAAAGAAAAGAAAAACGAAAAATTAGAGCTTGTGCATACATATGTATGGGTACCTACTCAAGTATCATCTCTTGGTGGCTCTTGCTATTATGTTACTTTTATCCATGATGCAACCAAGAAAACTTGGCTTTATTGTATTTGAAATAAATCTGATGTATTTGATACTTTCAAGAAATAGAAAGATTTGGTTGAGAATGAGATAGGAAAAATGTTGAAGTGTCTCAGATCAGACAATGGAGGTGAATATTGCAGCAAATAGCTTGGTAAGTGTTGTTCATAATATGGAATTCATAGAGAGAAGATAGTTCCAATAACACCGCAAGAAAATGGCATGTCAGAAAGGATGAATAGGAAAATCATGGAGTGTGCAAGTTGCATGATATCGCATGCAGGATTGCCTTTACAATTTTGGGAAGATGTTGTAGATACTGTTGTTTATCTAATAAACAGAGGGCCTTCAATTTCCTTGGATGGTGGTATTCCATAGGAGGCATGGATAGGTAAAAAGGTAAACTACTCCTTTTTAAATACTTTCGGTTGTGAAGCCTTTGTCCACATTAATAAAGAAAATAGAGCAAAGCTTGAGGAAAAATAAAATAAATTTACCTTTATTGGATATGGTGTTAATGATTTTGGTTATCTATTTTATGATTATGAAAATTATAAAATCATTAGGAGCAGAGATGTCATATTCAATGAAAATGTTTTGTATAAGGATCAAATGTAGGAAAAGAAACAGGAAAAAGAAAACAGAGAATACTCAGTGCCTAATGAGATCATAGAAAAAGTAAAGGTGCCTGAAAATCATAATGATCCATAGGCAGAACAACAACAACAACAACAACAACAACCACAACATTAACAAGCACCTCAAACACCTGAAAGTGGTGTTAGAATATCTACCAAGATAAGTAGACCCCCCGAATGATGCTCTCCCCCATTATATTATGTATTGTTGACTGATTCTAGTGAACTAGAATGTTATTAAGAAGAAATATAGATAGAAACCAAGAATAAGTGAGAGTTAGCCATGAAAGAAGAGGTGGATGCCTTGGTACATAACCAGACTTGGGACTTAGTCAAGTTGCGTGCATGTAAAACAACATTGTAGGATAAATGGATTTACAAGTTGAAGGAAGAAGATGGAGGTAGGAAAATGTATAAAGCTAGACCTGTGGTGAAGGGGTTTGCATAGAAAAAAGGTATAGACTTTGATGAAATATTTTATCTTGTTGTTAAAATGACTTCAATCATAACTATTTTAAGTCTACTAGCTGTAGAAGATTTGTATCTTGAGCAGTTAGATATAAAGAATGCCTTTCTCTATGGGGGATTGGAGGAAGAGATCTATATGCAGCAGCCATAATGATATGAGGTCAAAGGAAAGGAGAAACTAGTGTGTAGGTTGAAGAAGAGATTGCATGGATTAACATAGGCTCCAAGGCAATGGTATCCAAAATTTGATAGGTTTATGTCTAAACAAGGTTATACTAGATGTCACTCTGACCATTGTGTTTATCTCAAAAGGCAAAACGATGGCAGCGATATTATATTGTTATTGTGTGTAGATGACATGCTTGTTGTAGGTTCTAACATGCAGGAAATAAATGTGCTCAAAGGAAAATTGGAAAAATCATTTGCAATGAAGAATTTGGGTGCTGCAAAACAAATCCTTGGTATGAGAATAACTATAGATAGGAAAAATCACAAATTAACATTGTCTCAAAGTGAGTACATACAAAAGGTGTTGGAAAGATTTAATATGCAGAATGAAAAACCAGTTACTACACCTTTGGCTAGCCATTTCAAACTAAGTAAGGAGACATATCCCAAGACTCAGGAAGAAATGGATTATATGTCTAAAGTTCCATATGCATCACCAGTTGGAAGCTTAATGTATGAAATGGTTTGCATAAGGCTTGATATTGCACATGCAGTGGGAGTTGTAAGTAGGTACATGAACAATCCAGGAAATGAGCATTGGACGGCAGTGAAGTGCATTCTGAGGTATTTAAGAGGTACCACAAATCAAGCATTATGCTTTGGTGGTTCAAACATTTCTCTAAAAGGATATGTTGATGCAGATGTGGTAGGTGATAGAGATAACAAGAGGAGAACCACGGGGTATGTGTTTACTGTATGTGGAACAACTTTTAGTTGGGTTTTTAAATTACAGAGTGTTGCTGCACTCTCTACGACGGAAGCAGAGTATGTTGCTACCAGAGAGGCTAGCAAATAAAATATTTGGTTACAAAGGTTTCTGGATGAATTGGGTAAGAAACAGGAGTTGGGAAGGTTATACAGTGACAGCCAGAGCGTCATTATATTGTTGGTGCTAGAGCACCAACGTTCAGGGGATCTCCCCTGTATGAAGCCCCAACTAGACCTCACATCATTTGGTGTAGGAGTCCCATCTGGTATGATAGCCTGGTTTCCATTATCTTAAATATGTGACTTATCTCTTGCTTGTTATCACATAAGAGTTATATAATTAGTCTTCAAAAGGAGAGGTTAGTGTGCCTGGTGAGTGCTTAGTATAACTTGTGTCTAAGTTCTTACACTAGAGAGGGAGAGGGTGAGAGTGATTCTTAAGTCGAGAGGGAATAGTCCCAACTCAGGTAGAGACGCACAAGACAACAAGATCTGCACAACTTTCGGTGTAGTAGTCCAGACGGATGCAACAATGACAAACACAAAGTGAACAGATAACACGTACAACATCGAGGGGATTAGTCCACACAAGTGTGACGTACATTATACAAGTTTACAAGAATGATTTTGTCTCATGTCCGGTGGAGTAGTCCACATGGATGAGACAATGATAACAACTGATACAACACATTACAGGATATGGACTAAAACAACCAAAATATTTCAACTATCTTAGTACAAGTTAAAGCGACATGCATTACAGGAGTTGTAAGAATAGTCTTACAAATGAATACAATACATGTGTGAAAACATGCTGACCTGTGACAGGCTTCTGAATTAAGCTAAAGTTCCAAGACACATTCGTACACCATACATCACTAACCCTAGTAGTGGAGCATTGGAGCCACTACTCGCTCCTCAAAGAAAATATTACAAACTCTCAAGGCTATGTGGGAGGAGCCAAGGTGAAAAGTGCTTTGCATGTACAAATGAGGGGGTATATATAGCCAAGTGTGAAACTGGCACTTGTGACTCTTCGACTTCCCTCATGACTATTCGACTTACATGACTCTTCAACTTACATGACTCTTTAACTTCATCCGTGGGTTTCTTGGACTTCCACGTTACAGTACATTGATTACACAAGTATGACCCATAGTAGTGATGTGGTCAAGGAAACTCATGACACAAAACGACATGACACTACTAGTATGTACATGCTAGATGTGTTTTCCGTGTTGAGTTGCTATGTTGCTGAGTGGTGAGTGTGCTCTTGGTGTACCATAGCTTCACCTCCACATGAGAAAGTGCATAGAGTCCTAAATTCTTGTTATTTATTTGATGGTTCATGCATGTGCATGTGTCTCCTTCTCTTGCTACTGCGTATGCTTCGTGTATTCGTCCAACCGCGAGCAAGTCTTCTAACATGCACTCCTTGTTCATCCTATTCATCATTGTGCCATGTCTCATCCATGTACCTGTTTCTACAATCACTCATGATGAGACAACATCAAATCCAAAAATCCCCTAGTCTACCATGATGCATTGTCTTTTGTTTCCGGGTGTAGGTGACCGGGAGAGAGGACAAGTCTCTGAAACAACGCAGAGCACATGTCAAGCCGGGATGCGAGTCTCCAAGATGTTGTCGGGAAAAACTATGAAGAGGTCACTGGGAGGATGGGTTGAGTAGTCCAGGAAAATACTGACATTTGTGGGATATGGCTTAGCTGGGAGGTATAATTGTGTAGTTTTTCTGGGGAAGACAACATGGGTACCACGAGGAACTGGTAGTGAAAACTACACAGTTTTCAAGAGGAGGTCAGGATCAGGCTACGGGAGCCTGCTGGTCAAAACTGTGCAATTATGGGATACATTCAAGCAGGACATGACTGTATATATTCCAGGCTAAGTGGGGTGTCAAGCAGTAGGTGGATTGTCAATGAAAACTGCATAGTTTTCAGGAGGAGTGGAGAGCAGACCAGCAGGAGGCCTGGTTAGTAGAACTATGCAATTTCTCGAGACAGTGCAATGAAATGAAGTGGGTTCTTGTCCCTCATGTTTTCGTAGTTTCTTCAGGCAATGTAGGAAGGTAGGTTGGACAACTACTACACAGTTTTGGAGATGGATGCATCCCTAGTTCACTACTCAAGTCAAATTTCCTAGTTGACGAGAGGGAGGCTTGATGGATAGGCTTGTGGGAAGTGCACATTGAAATGTCCTCTTGGGCAACCTTTGTGTTGTCCTGAGTGACAGTCAGCTAGGTTGATTCAATAATTGCACAATACACACTACATGGAGGGTATCCTCAAGCTCTGCGTAGTTCTAGGCAACAATGTTTGGTCACTGAGGGATGATACTATGTAGTACAGCTTAATGGAAGTCTGGCTGATGGGGGGGTGGTTCGGTTGATAGATATTTGGAAAAATGGTTAAGTGTGTGAGTGAGTGAACTCATGTATACATGACCTTGTGAACACAAACTTGACATGACTCGATGAAAAGACACCTCAAACCATCAAGACAACATGTCTCATTGTGACTTTCTAAAGTTTGAGAGCGACAAGTGCAACACTTGAGATAGATCATTGAACAACCGTGATGACACTTGCGCAACTTTGCTTACAACTTCATCTGTGAGTGCGATAGATGTTTACATAGTGAACACAACTCATACACACAAAGACAAACCTTCAGCATCACCAGAACAAGGTCACAATCATGACATAACAATCAACATGTTGAATGTGATAGTTGATCAAACAAGTGAAAAGGAAGGACATGTAGAGGAAACACATGAAATATTTTTCTTTTGTTTTCACACATGCATGTTACTGAAGATGGGATGATATGACAATGACAAGTAGTCCTACAAACTCAACTAAGAGTTGTACTTTGAAAGGTTTTTTTTACTAACATACTTACCCTCGAGGTGATCATGCATCCGACAGAGTTTGCATGTGGTCCTGATCTTTTTCCATCACTTGGTCTCTTGGACCTTCTCCTCAAATCCTTGAGAGTGATCTCAGCACGCCACCTTTTCCTATAGTCACTGAGAGATAGATCAATGCAGTTTCAGCGGGCAGTGACTACTGCTGGGGTGAAGCCCTCGGAGGCCCACCTATGCAATTTCTAAATGCAAGACAGACAAGACAACTTGGACAACAATGCACAATTTTGAGGCATAGGAAATTGTTGCGGGATGGGGTCTAGGGAGGAGACCTCTACGTAGTTTCTGAGTGTAGTGTAGCCTGGGCAGCTGAGAGGAAATACTGTGTAGTTTATGGATGTAAGGCACTACTGTGGGATCTATTCCAAGAAGACAAATCTGTGCAGTTTCAAGTTGCAAGGTAGAGTGAGCAATTGAGGGACAATACTACGTAGTTTCTGATGACAGTGGGTTTTGACTGGGGGAAGGGCATTGTAGGAAACCACTACGTAGTTTTGGATGCTAAGGGAGGCTGGGGTCTCCGTGCACTACACAATTCCAACAGGAAAGGGAGAAGGCTTGAGGGTTGTAGAAGTAAAGTGCACAGTTTTAGGAAGCTGGATGAGACTAGGTTACTCAGGAAATGACTAACTGTGAGATCAGTGACACATATGTAAACAATAATAGGACTCGATTATGATCACATATGAACACTTAGTGATACAATGTAGACCATCCATAATGTATAAAATACACTCTTCTTGATGCACCAACCTTCATGACAAGAAGGTGTGAAGTGAGTGTGAAACATGTCTATGAGATGATAACAATCATGTGTGCATGCTTTCTGTTAGGCCCCTATACTACTAGTGTAACCCCTTGTTGTTTTTAGTACAACCCCCTTATATATTGATGTACCCATGTAGTGCCCATATTGTTACTATTGTGCCCCATAGAAGCCCACTATTTTTATTATTGTTCCCTTACATTATTATTGTTCTGTCGACTTTGATTATATTATGACCCATTAGACTCCTATATATAGAAAGGAGGTCTTTTCATTTGTATCATCCAAGAATTGTTCATTTGTGTAATGTAACGGAGGTTGCCCCCTTGAAGAGGCTGAATTCTAAGGCGTTCAACTATCTTTTCTCTCTTTTTGTGAGTCGGTTTCATAACATTTGGTATCAAAGCTTTGGATTCTATGGTTTCGCTGCTCCAAATAGGTCATCATGGAATTTGCACTATAAATTTTTTTCTGCGACATTTCAAAAGCGAAAAAAAAAACCCATTTGAGACGAAATCACACTGAAGTTCGGATCTGAATTTTAGAGCTTTTTGCGCTATATTTGCGGAGATATGATCTCAGGAAGTTGGCCTTTTTGCAGACTCCCAAATTTCATTCCAAACAGGTGACCTGGGGAAAATTTTTGTAGCTTTTGTTTTGAGCATCAGATTGAAATGTCATAAGAAGTAACAGAAAGAGGACGGACTGTATTTTCCTGTAGATATTTTTCAAATCCTAAGGTTAAAACAGTGACACGTAGCACTTCATACAAGTTCACTCTTCTGAAAAGGTATATAATCAGGTCATCTTGGGAGATTGTGCATAACTCTTTCTTGGAGAATCTAAATTTGATCAGACTGGTGGCATTGGGAAAAGGACACAGAGGGCTACTGCAAGTTGAAATTTCAGAACTGGAAGAATAGAAATTACAGAGTTATAGTCATTTCAAGATCGAGCTCCTAAAATCAAGAAAAAGTGATATGAGGAAGTTTGATGGCAAGGATCCAATAAATTGGATAGTTCAGATGGAGCAATATTTTGATCTACATGGTGTACCATTGTTACAAAAGGTATGTATTGCATCTTCATATTTAGAACTGGATCAATTTTTATGGTATAAAGGGCTTTGTTCTTGTAAACAACTTGTTATGTGGTCAATTTTCATGGAGGAAATGATAGCACATTATGAGGATACAAAGAGCAACACCTTCTTTAGAGCAACACCACAACAATTGAAAAGAGTAAAAGGGCTTTGGTACATAGTGGAATTTAAAATTATGGCAACAAGGAAGTCTATCCCTCACAACTATAAAGATGGAAGTGTTGTTTCTCCTAGCCTTCCACAACCTACAAGGGTTACACCACAACAATTGGAAGAAAAGAGAGAAAAAGGGCTTTGTTACAATGGTGATATAAAATGCACTAAAGGTCATAAGTGTGCTGAGAAGAAATTGTTTTACATAGAGTATGAAGAGGAGGAAGAAAAGGATCAAGAAACATCAAAGGAAGAGGATATATGCCAGGACCCAACCCTAGAGAAAAAGGAAATGAATCAGACCATATCTTGTAAAGCATTGGCAAGAATTACCACTCCTCAAACTCTCAAGATAGAAGGACATATCAAGAAGAAAAAGGTGCAATAAGTGAAAGATCACATCGAGAAAGAAGAAATGAATCCAACCATATCTTGTAATTCATTGGTCGAAATTACCACTCCTAAAACTATCAAGATAGAAGGACATATCAAGAAGAAAAATGTTCAAGAAGTGAAAGATCACATCGAGCATCAAGAAATGAATCTGACCATATCTTGTAAAGGATTGGAACAAATTACCACTCCTCAAACTCTAAAGATAGGACATATCAAGAAGAAAAAGGTTCAAGCAGTGAAAGATCACATCAAGCATCAACAACAAGTTCTCCAACCTTTAAAGGATAACGCCACTTTGGTGCAAAATTGAATGAAACAACAGGTAGATCAACATTGTAGTGAAAAATGTTTTGATGTAGGTGATTGGGTATTTTTACTGCTACATCTCAAGCAAGCTATTTATGAGAAGGAAATGTTGGTAATACTACATGCACTTAAGAAATGGTGACCTTACCGAATGGGAAGACACTTCAAGGTAAAAATGGATCATTATAGTCTTAAATACTTTTTAGAACAACTATTATCTTTAGAAGAACAAAAAAAATGTGTCACAAATATGTTGGGTTGACTTTGACATCATCTATAGAAAATGGAAGCAAAATTTTTGTTGCAGATACACTCTCAAGAAAGGATGAGGATGTGGAAGCATTGTTTTGTGCTATTTCTATTATCCAACCAGACTGGATAAATGAAGCAAGGGATGAATGTATGAAGGACGAAGAAGTATGGCCACTTATTCAAAAGTTGCAAAATATCCCAATTCAAACAATATTGCCAGAAATTGAAGAGGAAGGAAAAATCATATTGGAACCTGGAGCAGTCACAAAAATAAGAACTTGACAGCTACGAAACCAATCAATTTCAGAGTATCTCATCAAGTGGAAGAACTTACCCACTAAAGATTCCACATGGGATGACAAGAATTTTATACAAAAGCATCAAGAACTACTCAAGTGTTGAGGACAACACTTTTTGAAGGAGAGGGGCATGTTAGGCCCCTATACTACTAGTGTAACCCATTATTCTTATTAGTACAACCCCCTTATTATATTGATGTACCCATGTAGTGCCCGTATTGTTACTATTGTGCCCCATAGAAGCCCACTATTGTTATTATTGTGCCCTTACATTATTATTGTTATGTCGACTCTGATTATATTATGACCCCTTAGACTCCTATATATAGAAAGGAGGTCTTTTCATTTGTATCATCCAAGAATTGTTCATTTGTGTAATGTAAAGGAGGTTTCCCCCTCGAAGAGGCTGAATTCTAAGGCATTAAACTATGTTTTCTATCTTTTTGTGAGCTGGTTTCATAACACTTTCCCTTGAATAAAAACAAAATCCCCTTTGCATAATAAACAACAATCCCTATGCCCAAAGATGAAGCATGCTGCATAAATATGAGAACATGGAAAACTCTTAAGATCAAGGAGGGGAGCTTGAGATAATTTTCTTACCAACAAGTGACCAAGGAACAATCGATTGCATGATCCAAGGTACGCTCCGAAATTTGCATGCGAGCCAAAATTTTGGAGGGTGGTTGTAGTCGCTACAACATTAGCGACACACTAATAGAACTCCATCTCTCTGTATGGACCTTGTTTCGTGAAAATTGATTCTAACCCTTCCTCAAGTATTGTTCGATTATTTGATTGTGATGGCTTCCACACTAGCTTGTGTGAAAGATGTAGTCCCTACCATTCTCTTAGTTGGTTAACACACATTCCAAGCCAGGTCAAATTAATTGTTTTGATTGGGGATGAGGGGTATATTGATGCACAAGCAATATAACTGTCAATGTTTAAGTTTCATCTCTGGTGTTGCTCCGCTACCAGCAGGCCTGGATAGTACCCCAGTAGAGTCATGCAGGAACACAAGCATCACTCCACTGCCAGCGAGCCTGGTCACTACCCTGGTGGAGTTACTTGTATCACCTCTCTTTGTAGGATTCCTTTCTCTTCTTTAGCTTTATTCATTTTTCATTTATTTTTTCCACTTCTTTCATTTTTTCAAAGAACTATGCATAAGCACTTATTTATTTCAGAGGCGGAAGAGGGATCCCGAGAGCAGAAGGGGTTGTTCCTTTAGAGAAGTATGTTATATATACCTCTGACATACTTGTTAAGTTTTTCCCCCTCACCTTACTCTACTTGACTGAGCTGGCAAGGGTTAACCCAAAATAACTGATTAGAGTAGGCGATACAAGTTAACAGTGCAAGCATTGTGTTTCCATCAAGACTCACTTTGAACATAATGTATTTTCCATAAGGCATCATTGGTTGAAGATAACAAGTTTTTCATAAAGAGAGAGGAAAAGAGATAACTAGATGTTTATAGTTGTACAAGTCCTTTTAGATTTTCCCGACTTGTCTCGAGATCCAAACACGGTTTCATGTAAGGATAACCTATGAACATGAGCAAGAAAAGAAAAAAAGAAAATAAAAAACAGCAGTAAAGAAAAACAAAAACAATTAAGCAAATAAAGGAAGCAAGAAGACCAAACCAAGTAAGCAAGGAAAGAAAACATGCAAACCGAAAAGAAAAGCAAACCAAGAAAGCAAAGAATACTCCTACTCCTACACTAAATAGTGCATGGGCCTACTCACATAAAGTGATATTTCCAATGTATCCACTGGGGTATTAGCTGGCCCATGTTGGTGAAGGTACGGTAAACAAGAAAGATATACATGTAAACTAGTGAACAAGAAATATAGAACAATGAAGACCAACATGCTCTGAGTTCTAAAGAGTCCACAAAAAAGAAAAGAGTGAATACACAAGACAAACATTCTGCAAACGTACCATGGTGTTGCAATATACTGCATGCAAATGGTAAACATACAAACTCTTTGGACTATAACATATGAGTGAACATGAGAAATGTAGGCAGATTGTTCTTTTCAAGTGTGCTCGTTGTGTAAGATTCCTCCAAGGCATGAGCAATGGGATCATGTGATTCAAGTGGAGGAAGTAAACTCTACGTATTAGATTGATCTTCATTGTAAAGTGGAGAGTGATGAGGAGCCTTGGGTGTTTCAAAAAATTTCTGATTGAAAGTGGAACTAACCTCAAGAAAGCGAGGGTCTGACGTAACCATCAGCTCAAGCTGAAGTACCTTGACAGCCTGTGAGGTTTCCACTTCATCAATAGAATCATCAGAGACCAGTGGTTAGAAATATTAACAATGAGTGAATCAACATCATGATCAAATGAAGAAGTACAGAGATCATGACAACCACGATTAGAAAATTTGGGATTTTCATCAACATCCTCATGATCTGATTAATCTTGCAGAGGGGTTGATGAGAAACAAGGATGTTCACCCTCTGTGTTTTTAGAAATGACAGATGATATATGGGACAGATTTTCAAAGGAAGATGTGTCCTCTCCGCAATGTAATGGCAGGATGACATCCGGTGTGTCCTGTGACTGATCGGAAGTAGAAACATCTGGAGATGAGTTTTCACAGGGAAAATTAAAAGTGGTAGAATCACAAGAGATGGTAAGATAGAGTAGATGAGGCGCGGTTGGAAGGGAGTCATCCTTCACCGCTGGTTCTTCTTCAGATTCCCACACACACTCATCATGAATGATAGCGCAAGTTGGTTGCACAACACCAACTCCATCGACAACTTGATCCTTGTGAACACAATATGTAGAGTCTAGAACAGGAGATCACAACACAGTACAATCCGAAGGATCCATGGAACGTGGAGACTGTGGTTGAGGGAATGAGTCCACGTGAAAAACAACAGGCTTGCAATCCAAATCTATGTAGATATTGAGAGTAGGTGGGGTGGGAGGATGTGACAGTTCAACAAATGTGCACGCACCTTCTCCCACCTTGCACTGTGGAGCTAGAGTTGTTTCATGAGAAGAGGACGAACAATCACTTGTGACAATGACCTTGTCCATCTTAGATTTGGAAGCTCTAACACTGAGGTATGCTAGAAGTGGTTCAAATGATTCTAAGAATTATAGATTTTCGGATATGTAAAGAAGATTTTTAAATCTTCCATTGAGAAATTCCCAATCAATTTCATTTTCAAGAAATCGATATGCAAGATTACAAATGAATGTGTGAAATTTTTCAATGGATTCATTAGGTGCTTTCCATAATTTGATCATTTCTTTATTGAGTGCTTTACGGATAAAATGGTTGAAAGCATGAGCTATCTCTACGATCAACTAATGGAAAGAGTGAGTATATTTCTCGGGAAGCATGACACACCACAATGGGTGCCTTCGAAGCGTGAATGTGAACAACGCACAGTTCATGTAATCTTAATGGATTTCATGCCTTTTGTAGGAGCCTAAGATGGAAAATGTGTGTCTAAGAAAGGTTGCTCTACCTTCACCATATTATGTGTTACTTGACAAGTAATTCTAGATCTCCTCCTAGATTCTAAAGTCCTTTCCATAAGACATACATTTTGGAACAGGAATTATGCGGTTAGTCATGATAAGTATGTGAATATCCAAAACATATTGTGAGGACTCAACTTGTCATCTGGCCCTCCTTCTAGCACCAGAAATATTGACGGTGTTGGACCCGCCAACACTCAGGAGATCTCCTTGGTATGAAGTCCCAACCAAACCTCACGCCGTTTGGTGTAGGAGTCCCATCCGGTATGGTGGCTTGGTTTCCATTGTCTTAAATATATGCCTTATCTCTTGCTTGTCATCACATGAGAGTGATATACTTAGTCTTCAAAAAGCGAGGTTCGTGTGCCTGGTGAGTGATTAGTGTAACTTGTGTCTAAGTTCTTTCACTGCAGAGGGAGAGGGTGAGAGTGAGTCTCAAGTCAAGAGGGAATAGTCCCAACTCAGGTAGAGACACATGACACAACAGGATCTGCCTAGATTTCAATGGAGTAGTCCACACAGATGTGGCAGCCACAAACATAAAGTGAACAGATAGCACGTACAACGCCCAGCGGAGTAGTCCACACATGTAAAGGACGTTATAACAAGTTTACAAGAATGAGTCTGTATGGTGTCTGGCAGAGTAGTCCACATGGAAGAGACAATGATAACAACTGATACAACACATTTCCAATATCATATTCACTAAAACAACTGAAATAGTTCAATTACCTTAGTACAAGTTAAAGAAACATGCATTACAAGCATCCAAAGAATAGTCTTACAACTGAATACAATACATGTGTGAAAACGTGTTGGCCTGTGACAGGCTTCTGAATTAAGTGAAAGTTCCAAGACACATTCGTACACCATACATCACTAACCCCAGTAGTGGAGTATTTGAGCCACTACTCGCTCCTCAAAGAAAATATTACAGACTCTCAAGGCTATGTGGGAGGAGGCAAGGTGAAAAGTGATTTGCATGTACAAATGAGGGGGTATATATAGCCAAGGGTGAAACTAGCCCTTGTGACTCTTTGAATTCCCTCACGACTGTTAAAATTACATGACTCTTTAACTTCATCCATGGGTCTCTTGGACTTCCACATTACATTACATTGATTACACAAGTATGACCCATAGTAGTGATATTCCCGACCCAACTCATGACACAACTCGACATGACACTATTGGTATGTACATGCTTGATGTGTTGTCAGTGTCAATTTGTTGCGATCTTGAGTGGTGAGTGTTCTCTTGGTGTACCATAGCTTCACCTCGGCATGACAAAGTGCGCGGATTCCTTAATCATCTTGATATTCACTTGATGGTGCATGCATGTGCATGTGTCTCCTTCACTTGCTACTTGGTATGCTTTGTGTGTTCATCCAACCACGAGCAAGTCTTATAGCATATGATCCTTGTTCATACTATTCATCGTCACGCCATGTCTCATCCATGTACCTGTTTCTGCAATCACTCATGATGAGATGACATCAAATCTAGAAATCCCCTAGTCTACCATGATGCATTGTCTTTCATTTCTGAGTGTAGGTGACCAGGAGAGAGGACAAGGCTCTGAACGATGCAGAGCACATGTCAAGCCGAGATGCGAGGCTCTGGGACACTGTTAGGAAAAACTACGTATAGGTGACTCATTGGGAGGCTCGGTTGAGGATTTCAAGACAACATTAAAATTTACGGGATATCGCTCAGTTGGGAGGCAAAATTGCACAATTTTTCTGGGGAAGGTAGTGTGGGAAATAAGAGGCACTGGCATTGAAAACTACGTAGTTTTTTAGAGGCATTCGGGATCAAGCTACAAGAGCCTGTTGGTCAGAACTGAGTAGTTCTTGGAGACACTCAAGCAGGAAATGACTGTGTAGTTTCCAGGTTGAGTGGGGTTCCAGGTAGTAGGTGGACTGTCAATGAAAACTACATAGTTTTTTGAACGAGTGGAGAGTAGGCTAGCAAGGGGACTACCTAGTACAAATTCACAATTTCCTAGGATAGTGCAGTGACAGGTAGCGGGTTCCTATCCATCATGTTAGTGCAATTTCTCCAGGCAGTGCAAGAAGGAAGGCTGGACAACTACTGCACATTTTTGGAGATGAGTGTAGCCCTGGGTTACTATTCAAGTCAAATTTTCTAGTTGACCAATGGGAGGCTTGATGGATAGTCTTTCAAGAAGCGCAGACTGAAATGGCTTCTTAGGAAACTTCTATGTTGTTCTCGGTGACAGCTAGCTGAGTTGATTCAATAATTGTGTAGTGAAGACTGCATGGAGGTCAGCCTCAAGCTCTATGCAGTTCTGGTCAACAGTGCTTGGTCACTAAGGACTAAGACTATGCAGTGAAACTCAGTGAAGGTTTGACTGATGGGGGGGTGGTCTGGTCAACAGGTCTTTGGAAAAATGGTTAAGTGTGTGAGTGAGTGAACTCATGTATACATGACCTTGCGAACACACAATCAACATGACTTGATGACAAGACACCTCAAACCAACAAGACAACATGTCTCAATGTAACTGTCTAAAGGTTGAAAGCGACAAGTGCGACAATTGAGATAGATCATTCAACGACCATGATGACACTTGCGTGACATTTCTTACAACTTCATCTGTGAGTTCGATAGATGTTTACATAGTGAACACAACTCATACACAAAAAGACAAACCTTCATCATCACCAGAACAAGGTCGCAAGGATGACATAGCAATCAACATGCAGAAGACGACAGTTGGCCAAACAAGTGAAAAGGAAGAAAGACATGTAGAGGAAACACATGAAATAACTTTTTTGTGTTTTCACACATGCATGTTACTGAAGACAGGATGATATGGCAATGACAATCAGTCCTACAAACTCAACTAAGAGGTGTACTTCGAAATTTGTTCTTAACTTACCATACTTACCCTCAAGATGATCATGCATCTAATGGAGTTTTCATGCAATCCTGATGTTTTTCCATTGCTTGGTCTCTTGGTCCTTCTCCTAAACTCCTTGGGAGTGATCTTAGCATGCAAACTTTTCCTGTAGTCACTGAGAGATAGATCAACATCATTTTAGCAGGTAGTGACTATTGTCGAGATGAAGCCTTGGGAGGCCTATCTGCATATTTTATGAATGCAAGACATAGAGGACAACATTGTGCAGTTTTGAGGCATAGGACATTGTTTTGGGATGGGGTCTTGGGAGGAAACCTCTTCTCAGTTTTTGAGTGTAGTACAGCTTGGGTAGCTGAGAGGCAATACTATGTAGTTCCTTGATGCAAGGCATTATTACGGGATTGGTTCCAGAAAGACAAATCTGCACAGTTTCAGTTTGCAAGGTAAAGTGATCAGTTGAGGGAGAATACTGCGTATTTTTTTATGACAGTGGGCTCTAGCTGGGGGAAGGACACTGGAGGAAACCTCTATGCAGTTTTGGATGCTAAGGGAGGCTAAGGTCTTTGTGCACTACGCAATCCCAGCAAGCAAGGGAGAAGGCTTGAGGGTTGCAAAAGCAAAGTGCACAATTTCAGGAAGCTGGGTGAGGTTAGGTTGCTCAGGAAATGGCTAAGTGTGAGATCAGTGACACAGATGTAAATAGTGATAGGACTTGACTATGATCACATATGAACACTTGGTGATACAACGTAGAACATCCAAAATGTATAAAACATACTCTGCTTGATGCAACAACCTTCGTGGCAAGAGTGAGTGGAGTGAGTGTGAAACATGTCTATGAGATGATAAAAAATCTTGCATGCATGCTTTCCCTTGAAGAAAAACAACATCCCCTTTGCATGAAAAACAAAATTCCCTATGCCCAAAGATGAAGCACGCTGCATAAACATGAGAACATGGACAACTATTAAGATCAAGGAGGGGAGCACGAGATCACCAGCTTACCAACAAGTGACCAAGGAATGATCGATCACAGAATCGAAGGTAGGCTCCAAAATTTGCATGCAAGCCAAAATTTTGGAGGGTGGTGTAGCCGCCACAACACATTCATATTGAAAATAACTCAACATTTCATTCCAACACTAAACATAGACAACTCAAGTACCATTTCATATGGTCAGTGTTGGAAGATGGACAGTTGAATCTGGAAAAGATACAAACTAGCTAAAATCCTGCAAATACGTTAACAAAAGTTGTAACCAAGGATAAACTAAGATTTTTTTCAGTTTCAATTGGTCTTAAAGTATGGTGATGAACATGAAAAATAGCCAGGTCCAAAGTAGAGTCATTGTCCATCAAATGAAGCAGTGATGGAGTTGTTATCATCAGTCTCCAAGCATGGAGATTGTTGGGTGTCGAGTGTGATTATATTATTTATTCAAAAGTATCGTCGCATTAGATCCCAATTCGTAATAGAGCAGTAACACCACCCATCGTTTAATCATTGTCAGGCAGTGAATAGATGTAAAATTGCCTTGTAAAATATTGTAATTCGGTAGTAAATTTGAGTCGTTCATTAGGCAGATTATTTGATAGTAGAAGTTATGTTTAATTTAGGGTTTTTTTCCCTAGAAGGAAACCCCTCACTATATATGAGGGAATTTTATTGTGGCTGGATATATGTGTATTCTAAGCGAGAAAGGGAGAGGAGATTGTGTGAGAGCGAAGAGGGAATTACATTGGATCTGTTGTAGGTTGTATCTCTTCATTTTGTTGGATAATATAAAAGTAAGGATTGGATTTTTCTCCATGGACGTACCCAAAATTGGGTGAGCCACGTATATCTTTGTCTCCCTATTGTTTTATGTGCATTCTATGTTTTTGTTTCTGTAATATTTTATGTGTTCCATTTCTCTGTAATATATAATTTTCTAACACTAATAATCACAAATTGCAAATAAAGGGATCTTTGAAGTTCTATGTGGAGTTGTAGAAGACCATGGTTGGAGAAATGCGTTGAGGCTTTGAAAGTGAGTTACTAATTGATTGAATCTTTGTTGAGGGTGGGAAAAGAAATTCACATACCTGTCCTTCCTTGTTATGGATTTTAATAAAAAAACATTTGATTTGTGGGTGTGATTTGACCTATAACAGTCATGTAATTAATTGGTGCATCTCATTCACCCCCTACCAAAGATGAAAATAAAACACCTATGCATCAATTTTGCACTACCATTGTTTAAAACAGTTAGAGGGAAGGGAAAGAAATCTAGGGCACAAAGAGAAGGGATTTTCCATAGTGTGGAGGAAGAACAATCACCCTAGGGAGCTAAAAAATATCAAGCAACCACAGGGGGAAATGAGAAAAGGGATATTATTCTTGTGAGAATGAGGTATTTCATACTCAATTTATAGATTTGCACATGTTTCCATTGCTAGCTTGAATTTTCTTTTTTTGGTTTTAATTTCTAAATTATAAAATAAGAAATTAGGGTTTTTTTTTTCTACTTTTAAAATAAAAAATTTATTGTACATGTATAGGGACATGACAGTGAGAAGCTAAAAGAGGCAATGGATTCTATATTGGGGGTAGAAGCAGTGAATAAAATAGAAGGTATGTGTTGGATTAGGTTGGGCTGACCCAGGTTTGGCCTTTAATTCACACCAACAAAACCCTCAATCACTGGCCCTTTCAGAAATGACTTGCTAGCAAGTTGCAATTGGTGGGCTCCAGTATTGCAGCAATAATGCTACAACTCCTGGGACTCCCTTCTTTACTTTTATCAACCCGGTAGTTCGTAACAAACTTGGAAGCGACGGTTTTGTATGCACAAGTACTAGCTCTTGCCGTAACTGTCACTTGGTTAGCTGGCACAAGTCTGCTAGGGGCTTAAGCCAACTACTATGGGCTCTTAGAAGAAGATTTTTAACTGATAGATGGAAGCTAACTCAAAAGAAACTGATCTACTTGCAGAAAGAAACTAAAAGCCAAAAAGTAGCAAAAACCCTAGCAAACCCTAATGTTACCAGCTAGTCCTACTGATGCAAAGGAGAAGATGCGAACTATTGAAAAAGATGCCATTACTCCTACAAAGGTAAAATGCACATGCCTATGCTGTCCCTATCTGAAGAACACATCTTTTTGTATTTTTGAATAAGTTATTTGAGTTATCATGCAGATGCTTTTAACTGGCTTTTCAATGTGCGAGGGCGAATCAAGGAGGAAAAAGGCTTGGAAAAGGTTGGGAAGGTTCGGCAGGGGTCTAAGGAGTCCCTAACACCCTTCCAGAGAGTCTCACAAAGTTTGGCTACCAAGAAACCTCATTTGTGAGCTTCTACAGGAAGTCTACAGGGGTTCTACAGGATGTTTCAGGAATTTCTACAGGATGTTCAAAATTTCTACAGGATGTTCTAAGGTTGGATTTTGGGATTATGGGTGAGTGAAAGAGGATGCATGAATGGATAGGGAGGTAGGGTAGGGTTCTGAAATGACTCAGTGACCGAGGGGTGAAGTGATGAGAGGGTGTGGGAAGCTAACTTGTCTTAAAGAAGGCTGAGGCAATGGAAGAGCAAGAAGGTAGGGTTATGTGGGCAGAAAAGTAGTTGTGAGATGAGGGACCTAACTTGGAGATGGAGTAGTTGGCCTGGACGAAGCTTAGATGGATGAGAGAGTGATGGAGATGCACCGCACAGTGTAAACTTAACCAAATCAACCACGTCCTGCACACAATCAAAATATTAACCAGTCTATCCTAACTATCAATGAAACCAATGAACAACAACGTTATTTCTAAAGAGAACCATGTACAGCACTTAAGCAAAGAAACATTCCAAAAGATATGAGCGCATGACTAACTCCTACAAATGAAAACATTGCACCAAAGATTGCATGGGTAAGCAAACTAGTATTTTTGTTGGGCAGCACTGTCTGCAATTCCAGCCCCTAGAAAGAGGTGGAAATGAGAGTGCAGGCAACCCTTTTCTGAAGCTTTTATCAATTCTTATCTCGTTAATCTATTCTAGACATCCGAAGCAACTCTATTCTTCAACAATGACCTACTTAACCACACAACGAAATCTAGCTCAACAAACTGCGTTTCAAATGCATACAAGGAAAATCATAATGCTGAAAGGAAAGATATCAATACAAAGAAGGAGGCCCTAGGCTCTCAGGTTGGGCCCAACCCTGAGAGCTATGGCTCCTAAAAAAAACTCAGAGCTGATATCAAATCTGACTGCTTCCCATTAAAAAATAATAATCATAAGTCAAGGGTCATGCCAATAATGGCTACAAAAGAACAAAACAGAGCTAGCAGCTTGTAGTGCAGAATGTGCAAAATTTTTTCAAAAAGTTCCTCTCGAAGGCTGAAGCCTTCACATTTATACACCACGAGGCCCTAGCTGGCCTCCTAAATCTATGGGACTTGGCTGACCAAACTGGGAGTGAACAGCTGCTTCCACAAAATCTGTTTGGCTGCCTTCTAGATCCGGTTTTGGTGGCCTTTGGAGCTCGGAGTTGGGGGTGAATATCCCGAGGGAGGCTATTTAATGCCATAGAGAACCCCCCTACGAATCCTCAACCCAAGCTTGGCTGTCTCCTAGCCCTTGTCTGCTCGGTTTTGCTCCAACATGTGTCAAAAAATCTTGAAATGAGCACGTGTTAGCCACCTAGGAATAGTGACTACCCGTATTCGTACAAATGACATAAACATACTAAAAAATGATGCAGAAGTTATGAAAAATGAAGGATTGAGCAAGGGTAGTTAGGCCAAATGAGCCCAAAATGTTACCAAATTTGGGGCTCATCATCACCCCCCTGCTAAAATGATTGCTCATCCCTGAGCAACTAATCCAGCTCCTCATCCTTCATTGCTTTCACCGCCACTCTCACATCCCAGGCTTCTGAAGTAGTGTCCTCCTCACTGTCATGGAACCCAGCCTTCCTTTCCACCTCTTCCCACTGCTTATGCTCTTCTTTCTCTGTGCTGCCTTCCATCAATCCCAAAAGCAAAGGTGGGCTTAGCTTGAGGCCAATCCAGCTGGCTTGGAGGTTCTATATGGACTTCTTGTAGAGGGGCACCCCTACTAGAGCTTCCCTCATTCGAGTTGGAGTGTGATATTCCCTGATTTTGAGGCTGTGGGACAATGTGTTCCACCGGCGGGTGCAAGCATGAACACAATTGTCCCCTAATAATCGCTCCATATACTCGAAATGCTCTATGGCCTGAGCCTGCTGATCCATGTATTTTAATAAAGCCTGAGAGTCGGTTGCTAAGTGTTGGTGGGCTGATATCAATGCAGTGGGGTCCCCTGGCTCTACTCTAATCGGCAGTGGTTCATGTAACTCTCGGTTCATGACCTCTTTGACCTCTGCTACTCTCTTTTCTTCATGGTTCAACCATGAGGTAAATGCCATCAATTGCATATCTCCCACGACTGTGTTGGGATCCCATGAAGTTACATTAGGAAGGGCCAAATTATGGAGGTAGAACTCCGATAGCTTGGCCTTGTCCTCTGTTGAACTACTATTGCATAAATCTGTGAACTGCTGGGGGTCTTGGATTTGGGAGATACCCCTCTGTGCCAATGCATTAATTTGGAATTGCAGCCACTGGTCCCGTAGGTATAGGCTATAATATTTGGCCGGTTGTCTACATTGTAGAGCATCCATGGCCCAACTGGCCATGCAGGCTAGTTGTGTTTCTTTTTGTTGCAACTGCTGTTTGAGAGCTTGTATCTCGATTTGTGCTTGAAATTCCCTTTCCTGTAGATGCTGGTTTAGCTCCCCAAGACCAACTTACATTCCTTCTTTGCCTTGAGGTTCTGCTGTAGTGTCCTCTGATGTTGTGCCCCTTTCTTTCCTCTGTTCCTGTAGCTGCAGTTTGAGTTTCTCATTCTCTTCCTGTAGAAATACCCGCTGGCAGTTTCCCACGTGTTTTTCCATAGCTAATTCTCTTCTTGCCTCCTTGAGTTGTTCCTCCAAGGGGCCTATATCTGCTACTCCTTTAGATTTAGCTATCCTCATCCATGTGTGGGTTCTCACTCTTTCTTCCTCCAACACAAAGAAAAGCGGCATCGTGAATTTCTGTGGTATAATTTTTCGAGCCTCCAAAAAGTTATAATAAGAGCTCAAGCTTGGCTGGGGACTAGGTTCCGGAATATGCTCTACCTCTTCTTCCCTCCATGGCTCTACCCCTTCTTCCCTTGGTGGTGATGTGGCTGCCTCTCCCTCCATTCTTTCGGTCTCCTTGAGCCTGGCCAATGTTTCCTGTAGAACGACCTCAGCATCCTGTAGAGGGGTTTTTGAAGCTAACCTTTCCATTCTCTCCTTCCAGGTAGTTGTCTTCAGGCTCCCCCGCTCATAAGTGACTGATATTTTTGAGGGGGACCTCTCCCTTGGTGAGGTAGGGGTGTCTTCTATGGTAATTGGGTCACTGGATGGAGGTTGGGGCCTGCCTGTTTTGATTCTTACACTTCTCCTTGCTTTGAAATACAGAGGGGTCTCCCTCTTTCGTTTTTCCTTTGGCTTGGGAGGGGTACTTAGGGTGGCCAGCACAGCTGCTGCCTCCCTAGCAAAGATTTCAGCTGTCTTCCCCTTCTGTTTTCCTTTCTCAGGGCTTCTTGTAGAAATCCCTGTAGCGGCTGATTTCTGGCTTCCTGTAGAAGCCGTTTTTAATTTTCCTGTAGACACAGATGGCACCATTTTAGCCTGCTTGGCTGAGGGTGCTTTGTCTTTTGACTTTGCTGAGGCTGCCTTAGAGGTGCCTTCACTGACGTGGACTTGTTCAGTCCTTTCCACCCTGCTCTGTAATCTTTTCTCCCTGGGTGTTAATGTGGGTTTGTCATCCTCTGTTTTGGTAGCTTGGTGTTTCTGTTGTTTCCCCTTGTGCTCTTTCTTTGGTGCTTTGGCCATGGTTTCTTGGCCCTTTCCTTTCTTTCTGTTTGAATTGGTTCCTTATCCTCGCTACTGGAGGAGGTGAGCTCCTCAGCCAAAATTCGGATGTCATCATCCTTAGTCAAATTTCGAAAGGCTTCCCAGGAGAGAGGGATGGCGTACATGTGGAGTGCATCCTCCACGAGGAGCTTAATGAGCCCATGATGGGCTACCTGGTCTGGCGTTCCCTCTCTTAATTTGGTGGCACATTCAGTCATGGACTGCAGGAGGAAGTAAGGAATGCTCAACTTGTTTTCTGAGGGTAGGTCCATTTGGTGCCTAAGTTCTGTGAGCAGCCGGAAATGGTATCCATACACGATGCTGAATCGCCCCTCGCACGTGATATACTTCATAATTTGGAGGCTGACCTCACTCCAGAGCGGCTGTAGGCTGGCTCTTCGAACTCTGTTCTTGTCCTCTGAGAATTGCTCCTCCGGCAGAAAGAACTCCTTCTTAGCCTTCTGGCCCATTTTTCTCTCCTCCTTATCCCAAGTTACCCCCATCGGGAGATCAATGACCCTGCTAATGAACTGTGGGGTGAGTCTGAGGGTCAAACCTCTGAAATTGACAACGGCCAGCGTTTTTGACTTTAGCTGCAAAGCTCGCAGGAATTCTTCTGCAACCTTGTCATCGTAACCTTGAAGTTTGTCACAGAATGACATCCATCGGGCACGCGAGAACAGTTCTACCACCTCAGGGGTTTCCCGTAGCTTCTTTGAGTCTGTAGGCTCTTTCCTAATGAACCCACCTGGCATGGTAAAAGCTTGCTGTGTTGGTCTGAGCTGGCTGGCGCGTATAAAAAGATGGACCTTTGGGATTTCCTTAGACAGAGCGCAGAGTTATGCCTCTATCACGCACACAGTTGATAAATTCACGACTGTCTACAGGTGAGCCTTGACAGTGGCTCAATCATGAACCAAACCCTGTAGAAAACCCTGCATACACACTACGACGACAATTCTCATGCAGAAGTAAGACGAAGCTTGCAAATTCATGCACAGACTGTAATTTTACCCTTTTAAGATGTCGACTTCACCACCCTTCGAACCAATTGCATGGGAGGACTATGTTCAGGCTTACCTCGTTCCAAACTTGCCACCTTTGACGTGAACAGTTTAATTTCCTCCGTAGCGTTGAGCTTCCTGTAGTGCAGCTTCCTGTAGACGTCGTGCATGGGTTCTGGAGAGCGCTTCAGTGGTTCTGGGCCTTCTGTGCAATCACTGGACGTTTGAACAGGCCGAGGACTCGGAGTAAAAGCCTTCAGGAAATTTTGGATGTGTACTCGACTACAAAGCGGTTGAGGATAAATGAGTGGAGTGCCATACGCAATCCAGCCGGTGGATTTGAATCCCTGCAGGATTCATGGCGTGGGGGTGAGCTGTCCCCGCCGGCCCGTTGGACGACGTCACCTGCTATCATTCCACTGTAAGTCTGCCTGACCACCGAATCATTCCCTGCATATCTACCGCCACCATTTCTATTAGATCGCCGCTTCTCTCCGACTGGACGCTTCCCACGTGTCCATTTCCTGTCTTGTTTGACACAACCAACGCTTTTCGGATCGGACGAGACCGTCGGACTGGTTGTGGTGGCCATTTGAATGGCTACTTGACTTGCTCAACCCATTCATTTTCATATTCACACACATTTTAGAGCATTGTTCATGTAATTTGATGAAACAGGGTGAGGCACTTACCTGTGTGGCCGCGACGTTATTTTCATGCTTCAGGACGAGGGTGAAGGATCCGCTTGCTGCTGCTTCACGCACAGGCACGGGAGCTCCTTCTTGCTGACTGCTGCTGGTTACGAGACCGGTTGCCTGGCTGCGGATGGTGCATGCACCAGCTTTATGAGTTGCAGGTTCCTTCATGGTGTATGCTCTAGCCGGATCAACTGCTACAGGATTCCTGTAGGATATCCTGTAGCTGTTTCTCCTTCTAGGGTGCATGCCGAAACGGTGGAATCACGGTCACGGTTGCAGGGTCCTCGGATTGCCTTGATAAGTAGCGCATTGGGCCTCTGCATGCTTTATTCCATTTGAGAATTGTTTCTTCTGAGAATCCAACGTTCTGGTTTGACTGTGCAGGTATTTCCATTGTATGGCAGCAGGGGTGGTAGAAGGAGGCGACAGCAGTGGGTGATGGAGAAAAACATTGGTTGCATGCCTCCTGATTGGACTTTGGGCTTCACATTCTTCTACACAGTCGGTCCTGGGTCGTCCAAAGATTCTACAGGAAGTTTCCTGTAGAAATACAGAACTTCTTGTAGAAAGTCCTGTAGCTTCCTGTAGAAGGCTAAACTGTGACCAAATTGTGCCCAGACCTTGGAAGAGATGAGTGTTTCTGGTGGGAGTGCTGGTGAGGTCACCTGGTAGCGTGGTAGGGACCCTTGTCCTTGAGTTGAGAGACCTCCTTTTTTGCATGGAATACCTGCAATCTTGAACTTGTTTTCTTGTTTCTGCCTCCTTCTTTTCTGTTTTCTTTTCCTTTGTTTGTTTTTTTTCTCTCTTTTTTTTTTCTTTTTTTTTTTTGGGAGACAGCAGGGGCACCTCAGTGAGGTTTTCACCCCTACCATCTACCTTGAGCGCCTCAGAGAGGTTTTCACCCAAGGGTCTTTTTTTATTCAAAAATTTAGAGAGAGACAGCAGGGGCGCCTCAATGAGGTTTTCACCCCTACCATCTGCCTTGGGAGCCTCAGAAAGGTTTTCAACCAAGGATCTTTATTTTCTTTTTATTTATTTATTTATTTTTATTTTTTATTTTATGCTCAGGGTATGCCCAAAACAGAGGCAGAACCCTTCTCTATGACCAGCACTGATTTTTCCACAGTTTTGATGAATTCTTGCCTCGAAAGAGGTTTCCTGTAGATCTTTAGTCGATGCCCATTGACAAGCATGGGGATGGCTTCCTCATCAATGGTCCGAATAAGAACAGACCCATTGTCATTACACTTCTCCACTGCATATGGTCCCAGCCATCTTGTTCTCAGCTTCCCCTTAAAATCCTTATGTCTGGAATCGTACAACAACGCCCAATCTCCCAGCTGGAATTGCTTGTCATTGAGGTGCCGGTCATGCCATACCTTCCTCTGAAGTTGAACCACTTCTGAGTGGAGAAGGGCCTACATTCGGTGCTCATCTAACCCATTCAGCTACAATAACCTTTCTTGTTGGGCATGGCTGAGATCTAGGTCCAGCTGAGCTGCCATCCTTAATGTGTTGTATTCGAACTCAATTGACAGCAAAGCTCTCTTCCCATAGACCAGCTCATAAGGTGTGAAGCTGGTTGTGGTCTTCCAAGTGGTGTTGTAAGCCCAAGTGGCCTCAACCAGGCGATCTGCCTAATCTTTTCTACTGCTGCTCACCACCTTAGTCAATATCCCTTCTAATGCTCTATTGGTGACTTCCACCTGCCCATTTGCTTGAGGATGATAGGGGGTGGAAGTCCTATGCTTGATCTTGTGATGAGCGAGTAGGTCTTCAATTAAGTTGGAGGTGAACTGGCTTCCTTGATCGGTGACTAGCTCTCTTGGGTAGCCAAATTTGTAGAAGATGTTTTCTCTTAAAAACTCAGCCACCTTTTCTTCTGTCGCTGCTTTGATTGCCTTGGTTTCTGCCCACTTTGTCAGATAATCTGTGCACACAATGATGTAAGACCTTTGCCTTGAAGGAGGATTGATAGGACCCACAAAATCCATACCCCACTTCTCAAATGGCTCAAGAGTCACTTGAGGTTGGAGAGGCATTTCATCCCTTGTAGTCGGTTTCCCCATCCTTTGGCATCGGTCACATTGGCTGATATATCTTCTGACATCTTGATGAAGCGTGGGCCAATAGTAGCCTGCCTGTAGAATTCTGAAGGCAGTCCTCTTGGCTGCAAAATGTCCTCCACAAGGCCCGTCATGACAGGTTAGGAGGATGTCAAAGACTTCCTCCTCCCTTACACAACGCCTTAAGATCTGATCGGGGCCAAGCTTGAACAGGTTGCCCCCGATCCAAGTGAATGAGGCACTCTTCCTTACGATTCTGCTCTTCTCTTTTGAGGATAGGTGCGGAGGGAACTGTGCTGAGACGAGGTAGTTTGCTATATCAGCAAACCATGGAGAGAGTACTGAGATAGCAAACAGATGTTCATCTGGCATCTGGTCATCCACTGTTCCATCCTCACCTACAGGTAAATCCAATCTAGACAAGAAGTCAGCAACAACATTTTCTTTACCTAGTTTGTCAACGATAGTCAAATCAAACTGCTGCAACAAAAGTAACCATCTAATAATACGAGCATTCACATCTGGTTTATTCATTAAATATCTAATTGCAGCATGATCAATATGTACAAATGTTTGATAGCCAGTAATGTAGTGTCGGAACTTGTTCAGGGCATGGACCACGACCAAGAATTCTTTCTCAGTTACAGTATACTTCAGTTCTGCCTTGGATAATTTTTTGCTGACAAAGTATATGGCGTATGGAATTTTTTGTTCAACTTGTTCTAAGGCTTCCCCTATGGCTTTGTTCAAGGCATCAGTGTGGATGTGGAAAGGTAGGGCCCAATTCGGACCTCTCAAGATTGGGGCAGACACCAACTTATCCTTTAATTCATGCAGAGCCCTCTGACAATCGTCAGTCCATTTAAACTCAACATCTTTTGCTAAGAGGCCAAACAATGGCAAGGCTAGCTTGCTAAAGTCTTTAATGAATCTTCTATAATATCCTGCCAAGCCTAAGAAACTTCGAACATCTCTTACCTTCTGAGGGGGTGGAACCTTTTTGATGAGAGCAATTTTGTTAGGATCCACCTGTAACCCTTGGCAAGAAATGGTATGTCCTAGCACGGTCCCTTCAGTCATCAAGAATTCACATTTTTCAGGACTAAGGGACAGGTTCATCTCAATGCACTTGGTTAGGACTTTTCCCAGATTGGACAATGCTTCCTGGAAGTTGGACCCATAAGGAGTGAAGTCATCCATATAGATCTCCACTGAATCATGGACCAGCTCAGAAAAGATGCTCAAGACGGCTCTCTGGAAGGTGGCAGGAGCGTTGCATAGCCCAAAGGGAACAACTCGGTAAGCAAAGGTACCCCAAGGACAAGTGAAGGTGGTCTTATCTTGGTCTTCTGGGCTGATTTGGATCTGATTATACCCGCTAAACCCATCTAGGAAAGAGAAAAACTTCTTCCCTGCCAGTCCATCCAACACTTGATCTATGAAGGGTAGAGGAAAGTGGTCTTTCTTGGTGGCTTTGTTCAGTTCTCGGTAGTCCACACAGATTCTCCACTTCCCGTTTTTCTTGGGAACCAACACCAGAGGGGACACCCACTCGCTATCCGAGATGGGGTAGATGAATCCTGCATCCAACATTTTTTGCAACTCTTCTTTGACAATGTCCTTAAGGGTTGGATTCATTCTCCTTTGAGGTTTCCTGACCGGTTTACAATCTTCTTTGATGTAGATGTGATGGGTACAGACCGAAGGATGGACTCCTTTCATCTCCTTATAGCTCCAAGCAAAAGCATCTAGATGACTGGCCAACAGACTACACAACTCCTTTTCCTGGGAAGGAGATAGGGAGGAGCTGATTTTTAACGTTCTCTCAGGGCCAAACTCCACATTTTTGACTCTGGGAGTGATTGGATTGGTCACACAAAGGTCCACTAAGGTGCTGACTTGGGTATCCTCCACCAATTTCTCTAAGGACAATGCACTGGGAGGTGGATTCTGAATCAAGGTCTCAATCAAATCATCCTCGGTTTGAGGACCTCCCCTGGTGGTTTCTAGGGTGCACAAGGGTGCAAAGTACACCTCATCCTCTTCTCCTTCCTCCAACCAAAGTGGTAAGTCATGCTCTAATAGAGGTTGGGCAGGAGGGTATAGGACTAGCTGCTTGGACATAGGACCATTTTTGATGGTCATGTTTCCTGCTCGGCAGCTTATGTAAGCATCCGCAGTGGCTAACCAAGGCCTTCCCAAAATAAGGGGGTATCCAGTAAGATTTGCCTTTGGTTGAAGAACTAAGAAGTCCGCAGGGTACTCCCAAGAGTCAACAAAGACCAAGACATCCTCCACAATCCCTTCGGGAGTCACGGTGGAGCAATCTGCTAGCTACAGGACTGTCGAGGTCTTTCTTAAGGAACCCTGAAGGTTGAGTTTGAGCATGGTATCCCTGGTCATCACATTAATGGCAGCCCCTAAATCAATCAAAGTGTGGGGTATGATGGTGCCATTGATGTGGACATCAACTACAGGACTCCCAGGATCCAGATACTTTGGATAGATGACTTGCCCCAACATAAGATCAGACAGTTGTCCTATGACATTGATGGTTGAGGCATCTCTTTTTCGCCTGCCTGGGTGCCTGAAACACTTTTCCTTAACCAATTTGCTGTATATCGGTACATCTTTGATGGCTTGGAGAAGTGGTATTTTCACACACAACCGCTTGAGTTCTCCCAGAAGCTCATTCTCTTCTGGGTTGGGTTGTGTGGTTGCTGTTAGTCTCTCAGGAAAGGGTGGAATGGCTTTTGGTTCACTTTCCTGTTTGTCTTCCTCGTCCTCTGGGGGAGGAGGTTGGCGATCTGGAAGAGTCTTTCCAGATCGCAGGTTGATCTCCTGGATCTCCACAGCATAGGTAGGGCATGTTGTTTCCCCTGCTAGGCCTGTCGGTTGTAGGGGTTCGGTTGAGCAGGCATTTGGGGTTGTCTTGGAGGAGCAGGAGGTAATGGTTGTGGCTGAGCTGGTGGTGGAGTTAAAATGGCGGGAGGAGTATTGTACTGGGGCCTCCACCCCGGTTGAGGTGCATTCCACTGAGGCTGTGGCTGGACATGTGGGTGAAACGAATGAGTAGTGGGCTGAGTATGATATTGAGGTGGGTAAGACCATGGAGGAGGCACAGACTAGGAAGGATGAGCAGGGGGACCCCAGGAAGGCATAGGAGCAGATTGGTTGGGGCTATAATAAGCTTGGGATGTCCCTTGCATCCCCTATTGGTAAGGTCTAGGTCCATGTGGCCTCCTTTGGTTGAGGAAGTAGAGTGGTTCAGTGGGTGCCTCCGTTCCTTGGTACATGGCCTTAAGCCCAGGTAAGGTTGGGCATTGGTTTGTGGGGTGGTCCTCCTCACAAACAAAACATACCTCTACTGAATGTAATGGGCACTCGTTCTTAGGGTGCTTCCTTGTACACCTGGGGCAGAAGATGGCCAAAGCCCTCTTAGCGTCCTCTTTCTTTTGCTGGATTCGAAATGTATCAAGTTGCATGGCAATGGTCTGTCTCACCTCACTTTTGAGGTCCTCCAACTGATTTGCAAACTCATGCTTGGAGAAAGTAGTACTAGCTGAAAGGGGGTTTCCTCTACCTCTTTTTCGGGCTGCCCTAGAGTGGTTTCTAAACACAGTCTCTATATCCTCATAAGGTAGTTGGTAAATATCTCCTCCATCTAGCATGTGAAGGGTATCTAGAAGGTCTTCAGGGACTCCTCGGAGCAGGACCAACTTGAGAGATTCAGGGTCAAGTGTGCACCTGGCCTGTTTATAGCTAAGTTGGAACATTTCCTCATAATCTTCTAAAGACTCATCGTTTCCCATGGTCATCCGAAAGATTTCTCCCTTGGCTTCCTTGGGCCTACAATAGTCCCGGTATTTGGTATTGAAATCTTGCTGCATCTGAGCCCAAGTGGTGATACTGTTCCCAGGTAAGCCCATGAACCAGCGTAATGCTGCATCCTTGAGGGTAGAGGGAAAGAGTTTCAGTTTTTGCTCATCTTCGGTATAGTCATAGGTTCGACAAAGGACAGCAAACTCAAACAGGAAGGTATCGGGGTCTTCCGTAGTCAGTCCATGGAAGTGAGGTAAAGCGGAGGGGCTTATGTTTTTCATTTTCATGTCTCCATTGGTCTCTCGGATGGGAAAGGCACCTTCTATTCTCACATCGTCTCTTCTATTGTCAGCCATGGCTTCAGATGGAGTGTTCTCTAACTCTTCTTCTGTTATAGGATCTTCGTATATCTCAGGAGGCTCACCGATAGGTTCTTCTGGATCACTGTCACCAAAGAAGAGAGAAGGGTGACTCAGTGAAGTGTGGGGGTGTTGGGTAGGAATTTGTCTGTTTTATCCCGGTTTCTACGAGGCATGAAATGGAAAGACTTTTGATTGCTTTTGTTTTTTTCCTCTGGTACCTGCAAAACTAAAATAGATTGAACTGCAACTAACTATCTTGCTAAAATGGAAATGCGGAATTGAAATGAAAGCATGAAAGGACTAATCTATTTTGCTCAAATGAAATTGCAGGAAGTAAATACTAGTCTACGCTTGCAACATTGAAATTCTATTTTACGCTTGCAGAATTGAAAGTCTAATCTATGAAAGCAGGAAAGGTCTACTTTACTTTTGCAGAAATGAAATTGCGGAATGGAAATGAAATAAACTATTTAGCAGAAGGCAAGAGTAGGAAAATAGAAGAAAAGTAACAATTACCAATACTCTGAGACTTCCCCAGCAACGGCGCCAAAAAGATGGTGGGCTCCAGTATTGCAGCAATAATGCTGCAACTCCTGGGACTCCCTTCTTTACTTTTATCAACTCGGTAGTTCGTAACAAACTTGGAAGCGACGGTGCTGTATGCACAAGTACTAGCTCTTGCCGCAGCTGTCACTTGGTCAGCTGGCACAAGTCTGCTAGGGGCTTAAGCCAACTTCTATGGGCTCTTAGAAGAAGCTTTTTAACTGATAGATGGAAGCTAACTCAAAATAAACTGATCTACTTGCAGAAAGAAACTAAAAGCCAAAAAGTAGCAAAAACCCTAGCAAACCCTAATGTTACCAGCTAGTCCTACTGATGCAAAGGAGAAGATGTGAACTATTGAAAAAGATGCCATTACTCCTACAAAGGTAAAATGCACATGCCTATGCTGTCCCTATCTGAAGAACACATCTTTTTGTATTTTTGAATAAGTTATTTGAGTTATCATGCAGATGCTTTTAACTGGCTTTTCACTGTGCAAGGGCGAATCAAGGAGGAAAAAGGCTTGGAAAAGGTTGGGAAGGTTCGGCAGGGGTCTAAGGAGTCCCTAACACCCTTCCGGAGAGTCTCACAAAGTTTGGCTACCAAGAAACCTCATTTGTGAGCTTCTACAGGAAGTTTGCAGGGGTTCTACAGGATGTTTCAGGAATTTCTACAGGATGTTCAGAATTTCTACAGGATGTTCTAAGGTTGGATTTTGGGATTATGGGTGAGTGAAAAAGGATGCATGAATGGATAGGGAGGTAGGGTAGGGGTCTGAAATGACTCAATGACCGAGGGGTGAAGTGATGAGAGGGTGTGGGAAGCTAACTTGTCTTAAAGAAGGCTGAGGCAATGGAAGAGCAAGAAGGTAGGGTTACGTGGGCAGAAAAGTAGTTGTGAGATGAGGGACCTAACTTGGAGATGGAGTAGTTGGCTTGGACGAAGCTTAGATGGACGAGAGAGTGATGGAGATGCACCGCGCAGTGTAAACTTAACCAAATCAACCACGTCCTGCACACAATCAAAATATTAACCAGTCTATCCTAACTGTCAACGAAACCAATGAACAGCAGTGTTATTTCTAAAGAGAACCATGTACATCACTTAAGCAAAGAAACATTCCAAAAGATCTGAATGCATGACTAACTCCTACAAATGAAAACATTGCACCAAAGATTGCATGGGTAAGCAAACTAGTATTTTTGTTGGGCAGCACTGTCTGCAATTCCAGCCCCTAGAAAGAGGTGGAAATGAGAGTGCAGGCAACCCTTTTCTGAAGCTTTTATCAATTCTTATCTCGTTAATCTATTCTAGACATCCGAAGCAACTCTATTCTTCAACAATGACCTACTTAACCACACAACAAAATCTAGCTCAACAAACTGCGTTTCAAATGCATACAAGGAAAATCATAATGCTGAAAGGAAAGATATCAATACAAAGAAGGAGGCCCTAGGCTCTCAGGTTGGGCCCAACCCCGACAGCTATGGCTCCTCAAAAAAACTCAGAGCTGATATCAAATCTGACTGCTTCCCATTAAAAAATAATAATCATAAGTCAAGGGTCATGCCAATAATGGCTACAAAAGAACAAAACAGAGTTAGCAGCTTGTAGTGCAGAATGTGCAAAAGTTTTTCAAAAAGTCCCTCTCGAAGGATGAATCCTTCACATTTATACACCACGAGGCCCTAGCTGGGCTCCTAAATCTATGGGACTTGGCTGACCAAACTGGGAGTGAACAGCTGCTTCGACAAAATCTGTTTGGCTGCCTTCTAGATCCGGTTTTGGTGGCCTTTGGATCTCGGAGTTGGGGGTGAAGATCACGAGGGAGGCTATTTAACGCCATAGACAACCCCCCTACGAATCCTCAACCCAAGCTTGGATGTCTCCTAGCCCTTGTCTGCTCGGTTTTGCTCCAACATGTGTCAAAAAATCCTGAAATGAGCACGTGTTAGCCACCTAGGAATAGTGACTACCCTTATTCGTACAAATGACATAAACATACTAAAAAATGATGCAGAAGTTATGAAAAATGAAGGATTGAGCAAGGGTAGTTAGGCCAAATGAGCCCAAAATGTTACCAAATTTGGGGCTCATCAGAAATCTCACCCGAAGTGACTATGGGAGGTTGCAGAACCAAGTTTTTGCAGCCTGAGGGATGCTGCAATGTGGAAATTTGTAGTTTCTTTATGCTTTAGTACTTATAAACAACTTCGCGTACATCAATTACTTCGCACTTATATATTACTTCACAGAATTACATTCACTATTTAAACATAACATAAACATCCATAAACTTCATAGTACTGAAATAAAGTGTAGGTAATAAGAAAATTAACACATGAGACACAAATTTTTCCATGGTACATCCCAATGTGGAACTACGTCCACAAGGGTTGTTGCTTATAATATAGAATTTGAAACAATAAATAGCTTTTCCTTACGCAAAAAGCTACAAGTGTCTACACACTAAGTTGCAGATGGTATTTTCACTCAACTGTAGACCCAGGCCTCCATGCACTCAGCTACGGAGACTTTCCCCTTTTTCTGAAGTACAAATCAACAAAATACAACCATAAACATAGATTTCAATCAATGCTTGTCCTCCTTCTTTATTATTCATCCCTATAGCTATTACATGAGGGTTACATTGCTATATTTCCATGGATCTAATACCATGGTTTCCAAAATACAAGGGACTATGGTCTAAAACCATCAAATTTTACAATATTTTATGCTTTTAACAAAAAGGGAGGGGCTTCTCCGCTAAGCCCCTATGTTGTGTGGTGACTTTGCTGTGTGTTCTTCATTGTGCTCTAATTCTCTGTTGCGTGGTCCACTTCATACTCTGCGACATCTTTTCTACTGCGTGCTCCGCAAAAATCAGATTTCTTGACCAAAATATTCCCAAAATCTGGCCAAGTTGGGTTGCGTCCAACAGGCCCCCAACAATCACATGTGACTCATCTCGAGTCACTTAGTTGATGTGCCTCTTATATTTTATGCAATGCTATTATAGTCCTTTTTGAACTTTTGGAGCACTTCTATCATTTGTTTATGCTCGTTGTGTGCTTCCTCCAATAATGCTTATGTTATATGATCTGCATCCTTCTGTATAAATGCTTCCTCCTTCTGTTGAAGCTCCTAAATCTTCTCATCTACTATTTGTGAGAGATGGAGGGCCTCATATTGCCAAGGGTAATTTCTTTCTATTAATGTCTAGTCTTACCTCTTCATCTCTTCGATCCTCTTTTGCAACACCTTCTATTCATTAATCTTTGCAAGATTCTATAGTATAAGCAATGTCTTTGCAACTGCTTGACTCTCCTCTAACTGTTTTTTCCTCTGCTACATCTCCTCATGGTTTATGAATATTTGGATCTTCCTACAACGAAGTCAAAATTTGAAAAATTGCATCCAATAATTTGTTGTAGTCTACCAATGCTTTGGAGATTCTAACCATGACTACCTTTAGGTCAACCTCCCTCTGACTTCTTACTTTTGATGGCATAGCTGGCTGGGACTTTAACTACAACTCATTTATCTTTACCTCACACTCAAACTTCACATTTGAAATTTTCTTCTTGAATTCTTTGACTGCAAGGCTGCGCTTCATGACCTTATCTTATTTCGATTCTTGTTTGCAGACCTCAATGTCCAAAATTCCCTTACATTTTCTTTCTACTACATCCTTTAGTTGTTGATATTCTTTTCTTATATGACCTCTCTCTTGCATTGTTTGGTCAAGCTTTTGTGATAGTGCAGCTCGCTCCTTTTCCACATGTATATTGAGTTGTGATGTGTGCTCTTCCCTTAGTTTTAATTCCTCTATAATCTCCTTGTGTAGCTTATGTAACCTTGGTAGCAAAACTGTTGCGATGTTCATGTTTGTATGTGTCCACTCCTTGGCTTGTTGTTGAATTTTTGCTGATTCAATTTGTAGAGCCCTTGCAGGTATCTGTGTCAGCCTCACCACAAGAGTAGGCAAGATCAGCCTTCCTTCTTTAATCCTTTCCTGTATTTTCCTAGGTTGTCTAACTAATAATGCCAAAATCCTCAACTCTACAATCCTCTCTTGCACATATGTGATAAGTTCTTCGTAGCGATCTTCCACCCTATTTCAATATTCCACTGTGATCTCCTAAACCTTGTCTCCAATTTGGTCGAAGTCTCCCTAAATGAGAACCATTAGTGTGATCTCTTTTGATTTATTCGCCTTATGCTTCTTTCTGGCATTAATGGAAGCTTCGTCTTCACTCTTCCTTTTCTCTGTGATAGATTTCTCTATTTCTACCTTTTTTGTCTACCTCGTCTTATCCTCTCCTCCTTTAGGGTCTTCCTCATGATGTTCTTCATCATGGTGTATTTCTTCATCATGTTCGTCTTCCTATTCATCTTTCTCTTCCTCCTCCTTATCTTTTCCACTGCATTTTCCATGGTGCGAAGTGTCCAACTCTTCTTCTTCTGTTGTGTTGTCTCCTGCCTCCTCCAACGGAGTCATCCAATCTGTGGGAAATGTCTATACTACTTCTACCAGATCATCCTATTTTACCATATATGGAAATGTATGCCATTCCTTCTTCATGTCTTGGCGTGCCTATATGTAAAATCTATGAAAATACACCTTGAACCTCGCCACAGGGTTATACTCTTTGTGCAAACTCAGAAAAAGTTGTGGATGTTGGTTTACCAACATGTGTAAATCCATCTGATATAATATACAAAATATCATATTCTCCTACGCTCATGATGGTTGAGTGGTATTCCACAATGAAGCATACCTCGCGGCATCACATACATCTTCTTCTATCATAGGAAATTGCATATCCTCCAGATCCTTCCATGCCAACATAGCAATGATGAAGATTATCTAAGAATAAAGGAAATATGTACCTTTCTCTCGGACCTCATGGTAGTTTTCCAGGGATTCCTTACATAAATAAGTTGCCCAGTTATATCAGACTCCATTTGTGCATTGTGCTGTGAAAGACACCATCGATGCAGGAACTTCATTTGCACGACAATTCCTCATAATTTTGCCATCCAAAATATGTGCGGCGAAGTAGACTGCTTGATCGTTGATCAATTTTATGTCGTAGCCCCTATTTCCTTTGACCAAACCATAATTATTCTTCATATTCTCCACCATAGCTAGGTCCTGATCCTTTCCCATGAACTCCTCCATGGGGTTTCACCCTTGTTACGGTAATCTAGTGATCCTCCAGATCAAGATTTGGTCTATGGGGATATTATTCCCTATCCACTGGTGTCCATCCTGGCAACAAAACTATTTGTTTTCTTAGGTTGGGTTGACCCTGGTTCAGACTTTACTGCACACCAACAAAACCCTCAATCACTGGCCCTTTCAACAATGACCTACAAGCAAGTTGCAGTCTCAACCGAAGTGACTATGGGAGGTTTCAGAACCAAGTTTTTGCAGCCTGAGGGATGCTACAATGTGGCACTTTTGTAGTTTATTTATGCTTTAATACTTATTAACTAATTCTCATACATCAAATAATTCGCACTTATATATTACTTCGTAGAATTACATTCATCATTTAAACATAACATAGACATCCATAAACTTCACAGTACTGAAATAAAGTGTAGATAATAAGAAAGTTAACACATGAGACACAAATATTTCATGGTTCATCCCAATGTGGGACTACGTCCACAAGAAATGTTTCTAATAATATAGAATTTGACATAGAAAGTGTTTCTTCCCTGGGCCCACAGCTGTAGGGTGTTTGTATAGTACGTTGCCGACAGTCTATGCACTCAGCTACAGACCCAGGCCTCCGCACACTCAACTGTAGAGCCTTTCCCCTTTAACTGAAGTATAGATCAATAGAATACAACCATAAACAAATATTTGTATCAATACTTGTAATCCTTCTTTATTATTCATCCCTATATATACTATTACATGAGGGATTACATTGCTACATTACCATGGAATCAATACCATGGTTTCCAAAATACAAGGGACTATGGTCCAAAACCATCAAATTTTACAATATTTTATGCCTCTTACAAAAAGGGAGGGGTTTCACCGTGAAGCCCCTATGCTATGTGATGACTTTGGTGCATGGTATTCGTTGTGCTCTACTGTGCGGTCCACTTTGTACTCTGCGACATGTTTTCTACTGCGCACTCCACAAAACTCAGATTTCTTGCCCAAAATGTACCCAAAATTTGGCCAAGTTGGGTTGCGCCCAGCAATATGGACGTTTCCATGCTTGCCAAATACATGGAAGAACGTATTAAAGGCATTAAAATATACCAACAAAAGCAACTGTGTCAAAGGGAGTCGATTGATTCCCCATAAACTCCTAGATTTAGAAAAATATCTAGGAAAAAATCAATCACAATAACCTCTAAGAATGTGGAACAAGGAACAGAGATGTCTAATGTCCCACCCACTCCAGGTACACATATTTCTTCCACCACTATTACAGGTACTTATGCATCTTGCATTGGCAAATACAAAACTAAGGTAGATTATGATGTTGTCTCTGGGAAAATCAGAATGACAGAACCCAGGAAAGTGTTCAATTGTAGGTTGAAGGAATCATGCCTTCAACACTTTAAAGAGCATCTACATCTTCCATTATCGAACATACCCATTCACCTTCAAAAGGCGGTGCAGACTAAATTTGGGATAGGTTGGTCAGTAAAGAAAGTAAAGAGACAAATGACTCAAAACTACAAGAGATTATGTTGCAACCAAATGAAAAAGATAAAACAAATCCTCCCAAGCTAAGGGCCAAAATAAGGCCAATTTATGTAAGCATGAAAGTATCGAAGGAGCTCAAGAAATCATATGATAGAGCAGATGCATGGAGGAAGTCCAACGAGGAGAGCATACATGTATTTAAATTTCATGAGAAGATTATTTCAAATTCATTAAATGACTTTTTTATTTTACTAGTGCATAATTTAATTGAATTAGTGTATGTTTTAGGACAAGGCCTCGAAGGGGGTCATGCTTGCCAAATATCGTGCCACACATTACAGTGGCCAAACAAGTTTAGAAGCCTTAGTATGAAAATTTGTAAGCATATTTAACATCTAAAATTATATTTTTTTTAATTTTGTACAAAAAAGTAAATGATTGGATATTAATTACTTTAAGTTGTCCATCTGCCATGTTTTGACAGGAGCAACAATATGGCCATTATTAATTGGAATTCGATATGATACAAGAAAAACATGGTCCGGTTTTGTTATCTTGATGGAGAATAAGGTATCATTAGTCGACTTTCAATAGCTTACTTGTATATTGTTATGTTAGTATGTCAATTTTCATTACTTCTGTTGAGTTGTTTATTTATGTGTGGATTGAGTTATTTTGTGCTCCCATTGGTCATAACACCCTTATAAATCACCAACCTTTCACTATGATCAAGTACTTATAAATCAATATCCAACCATGGTTTTAAAGTCTTTTGCAATAAACCGTAGGCCAAAGGAGGGATGCAATACCCTATAATACATAACTTGTAGACAACGAAATAGATTACATGGAATTGATCATAGATGGTTAGGTTGATAGAACATTACACGGGATTGATTATGGACCCAACATGCATGTGTTGAGGAGCATGGGATGATTGTCTTCGAAAGCAAGAATCCTTGTCATTAAGAACACTTTACAATTGAAACCCATGCTTAGAGAGTGCGCAACCTAAGGATTGGTCTCTTGATGTTTATACCTTGGAGAGAAAGCATTTCACTCAAAGACCTTATCTTGTGCATTAAATTAAATTTCTTATGTAATTAGTCCACTTTACCAATGTTGGACTCCCTCAAATACTCTATATATGGGGAAGAGAGTGTCTTTGTCCACTATTGGCTTAGGTTGGGATGACCCAGGTTCAGAATTTACTGTGCACCAACAAAACCCTCAATCACTGGCCCTTTCAAAAATGACCTACAATCAAGTCATACTCTCACCCAAAGTGACTATGGGAGGTTGCGGAACCAGGTTTCCGCAACCTGAGGGATGTTGTGATGTGGCACTTTTGTAGTTTCTTTATGGTTTAACACTTATAAACTACTTCACATATATCAATTACTTCACACTTATATATTACTTTACATAATTACATTCACCATTTAAATATAACATAAACTTCACAGTACTGAAATAAAGTGCAGATAATGAGAAAATTAACACACCAGACACATATTTTACCGTGGTTCATCCTAATGTGGGACTATGTCCACAAGCACTGTTGCTTATGATATATAATTTGACACAAAAAACAGTTCTTCCCTACACACAAATGCAAGGTGTCTGTGCACTAAGCTACAGATCCAGGCCTCCACGCACTTAGTTGTGAAGCCTTTCCCCTTTATCTGAAGTATAGATCAACAAAATACAACCATAAACATATATTTCGATCAATACTTGTCCTCCTTCTTTATTAGTCATCCCTTTATATATTATTACATGAGGGATTACATCGCTACATTACCATGGACCTGATACCATGGTTTCTAAAATAAAAAGGGACTATGGTCCAAACCCATCAACTTCTACAATATTTTATGCTTTTTACAAAAATGGAGGGGCTTTGCTGCAAAGCCTTTATGTTGTGTAGTCTTCGATGTGCTTCGCTTCTCTGCTGTGAGGTCCACTTCGTACTCCGAAACATATTTTCTACTGCACAATCCACAAAACTCAGATTTCTTTCCTAAAATCTAGCCAAGTAGGGTTGCACCCAACAAGCCCCCAACACTCACATGTGACTCGTCCTGAGTCACTTAGCTATTGTGCCTCTGATATTTTCTGTAATCCTATTGTAGGATTTTTTAAATTGTTGGAGCACTTCTGTCATTTGTTTATCCTCGTTGCATGCTTCCTCCAACAATGCTATGGTTATATGATCTGCACACTTCCATATAAATGTTCCCTCCTTTTGTTGAAGCTCCTAAAGCTTTACATCTACTACCTGCGATAGCTGAAGGGCCTCATCCTACCAAGGTTGAGTTATTTCTATCAATGTATGCTCTTCCCTCTTAATCTCTTTGATCCTCTTGTGAAGCACCTTCGATTCATTAATCTTTGCAAGCTTAAATGATATAGGCAATGTCTTCGTAGATTCTTGACTCTCCTCTAACTACTACTACCTCTGTTTCATTTCCTCCCACAACTTCTGAATATTTGGATCTTCCTATAGTGAATTTGAAATTTGAAAAATTTCATCAAATAGTTTGTTGTAGTCCTCCAATGTTATAGAGATGTTAACCAGGACTAACTTTAGGTCAACCTCCCTCTGGCTTCTTACTTCTGGTGGCATAGCTGGCTGCAACTTTAACTGTAGCTCACTAATCTTTACCTCATAATCAAATTGCACATCTACAATTTCTTCTTGGATTCCTTGATTGCAAGGTCGAGCTTCATGACCTTATCTTCTATAAATTCCTCTTCGCAGACCTCCATGTCCGAAATTCCCTTACACGTTGTTTCTACTATGTCCTTCAGCTACTGATATTCTTTTGCTATCTGATCTCTCTATTGTATTTTCTAGCCAAGCTTCTATGACAGCACAACCCACTCCTTTTCCACATGTATGTTGAGTTGCGATGTGCGCTCTTTCCTTAGCTTTAATTCTTCTATAATCTCCTCATGTATCTTATGTAACCTTGGCAGTGGCACTGCTGTGATGTTCATGTTTATATGTGTCCACTCCTTGGCCTGTTGTTGATTCAAACTGTAGAGTCCCCACAGGTATCCATGTCAGCCTCGTTGCAAGGGTAGGCAAGATCAACCTTGCTTCTGTAATCCTTTCCTATATTTATGCAAGTTGTGTAACTAATAATGCCAAAATCTTCAACTCCACAATCCTCTCCTGCACACTTTCGATAAGCTAGCCATAGCGATCTTCCACCTTGTTCTAAGATTCCACTGTGATCTCCTGAATCTTGTCTCCAATTTGGTCCAAATATCCCTTCGTGAGAACCTTTGTTGTGATCTCTTTTAATTTATATTCCTTATGCTTCTTTCTGGCCTTGATCGAAGCTTCACCTTGGCTCTTCCTTTTCTCTACGGCATATTTCTCTATTTCTCCCTTCTCTGTCTGCTTCGTCATATCCTTGCCTCCTTTAGGGTCTTCCTCATGATGTTCTTCGTCATGGTCTTCTTCTTCATGATGTTCTTCTTCCTCTTCCTCCTCCTTGTCTTTTCCATTTCATTTGCCATGGTGCAAAGTGTGTACTTTTCTTCTTCTGTTGTGTTGTCTCCTGCCTCCTCTAGTGAAGTCATCCAATCTGTGGGCCATGTATGTATTACTTCTACCAGATCATCCTATTTGACCATATATGGAAATGCATGACATTCCTTCTTCGCATCTCTGTGTGCCTATTTGTACAATCTATGAAAATCTGCCTTGAACCTTGCCACAAGGTTATACTCTTTGTGTAAAATCGGCGAAAGGCACGGATGTTGGTTTACCAACATGTGTAAATCCATCTAATATAATATAAAAAATATCTTATTCTCTTGCACTCACGTTGGTTGAGTGGTATGCCACAGCAAAGCATAACTCGTGGCCTCACATACATCTTATTCTATTGGAATAATGAAGATTATTTAGGCATAATTAAAAGATGTACCTTTCTCCTAGACCTTGCTGCATTCATCCAGGAGTTCCTTGCATAAATACGCAACCCAATTATACTAGACTCCATTTATGCATTGCACAACTAAAGACACCACCGACACAGGAACTTCATTTGTGTGGAACTTACTCATAATTTTGTCGGCCAAAATATGTGTGGTGAAGCAGACTTCTTGATTGTTGACCGAGTTTATGTCATAGCCCCTATTGCTTTTGACCAACCCATGCTTCTTCTTCATATTATTTGCCACAGCGCAGTCCTAAACCTTTCCCACAAACTCCTCCGCGAGGTTCCACCCTTAGTATCGTAATCTAGTGATCCTCTAGATCAACATTTGGTCTTTGGGGATCTTATTCCCCTTCCACAGGTGTCCATCATGTATTAATACCAATAATTGGTGAACACATGTTGTGTTTGATGAAATTCTGCCGAAGTGCGGCACATTCAACATGTTGAGCAGTCTTGACTATGCCAACCCATTTGCCCATCATTATGGCTCCAATATCATCACTTTTTTTTCTGGGTAGTGAGCCTTATGCAAGTATCATTCTGGTGTGAAATTTAGGTGCTTCGTCCGGTCACTAAAATCATTGTCTGTGAATTTCAGCTACAGAATTTTCCTAAAATCTCTCCTTGAAATGGTACATCCTCTAGCAATAAAGGTGTGAATGTCCCATAATTCACATCTTTGGCATATTTTATTGGTTTAGCATTTGGATTCCTTTGTGGAATATATGAGGGAAGAGGTGAGATGAATGTCCACATTCCTCCACCTGAAGTTCCTCCATTTCTTCTTCAATGTCGACTTTCCTTGGTTTCTTCTAAGGTTTCACAGGTTTGGCAGGCTTCTTGTCCTACTTTTTCTTGGTTCTTACTTCCTTGGTTTTCTTGTGCCCTGGTGATGTCTACGGCTTATGTGGCGATGGTACTACTACTATGGGTTTACCTACTGCGGTTGTTTCAACTACAGGTGTTTCAACTGATGGTGCAGAATCCATAACTCCATACATCACCTTCTTACATTTTTTTTTGGGTAATATCCTCCCAAGATCACTCAGGAAACATATACAACAGACTCTCTTGTAATCTCTTCGCACTATTAATCGCTCGAGCTATTGATTCAGAAAATTTCTTAATCTGATACGGAGTTGGTTATTAATAACAATTCCATCTTGTTCAGATTTTTCATTAGATGTGTATCTATCGTTAAATTCTGCCAACTATCATCTTAAATGCAATTTGATGTCTATCTTTTCCCTTTTAACAGTCATATTTCTTCTTTCTGGAAAACTTCGACACGTCCCCTACTATAGCACACCTTTGTCTTATGTTGTGGCTTCCTGTGAACTTCGACATATTCCTGACTGTAACGAAGTACTTTCTTCGTCGAAGCTCTTTCTGCAACATATTTTATAGTCCATTGTCCATTTTCAAATGCATGTGACACTAAGACTTTTCTTCTTCCTTCTTTAGGCTGAAGTTGTAGGGGCAGGGTTGTTCCTGTACCACTTAAACCTACTACCATTTACTTTTCCTTGAATTAATTATCCATTTAACTTCGTTAACTGCATTGTGCCTCAATCAGTAATATACTTAATAACATATGGGTCTAACAAATGTGTTTTGAATTTCCCAGGGAATTTCACAAACTTACTGTCATAGAGAAGCACGAGTTATCCTATCTAGAACTTCTTTTTACTTAATGTCCCTATCATGCCAAGCCTTTTCTCTTGCTTTTTGAAATTTTTGATGAAATCCTACTATAATCTTGTCTTCTTCTAGAGTAATTAATTGCGACATCCTTTCTTCCATTATCTCGGGGTATTCCATATTTGTAAAAGTTCCAATTCTTAGGCTAGGGACAACGTATTCCATGGGAATCACAACTTATTTCCCATAAACTAACCTAAAGGGTGTCTGACCTATCAACCTTTTGCATGTAGTCTTATAAGCCCATAATACTGGCAGAATCCTAAGATCCCAATATTTCCTATTTATATTTCATACATTGGTTAGTGCATTCTAAAATTTTTTATTGAATTCTTTCACAGCTCCATTTGCCTAAGGATGATAAGGAATTCTCTTTTGGTGGTAAACTTGAAATTCCTCAGTTAATGCTTCAATTGTCTTATTCAATAAATGTGATCCTTGATCACTCATCAATATCTTTGGACACCCTAATCTGGACAATATGTATTCAAAGATGAAATTCACAACAGTTTCTATGTTGCAATTCTTCATTGGTTGTGCTTCAACCCACCTTGTCAAATAATCAGTAGTAGTGATTATAAACGTCGCACCAGTCCTTTTTCCTGGTGGATTGATAGGTCCAACAAAAGCAATTGCCCATTTATCAGAAATCTGCAATGTTACTTATTACACTAGTGTCATTTCATCTCTTCTTGAAGTTTTTCTTGTTATTTGACAGATATCACAAGTTGGATAGTAATCCTTTGCATCTTTGTGTAGTGTAGGCGACCATAATCCCACCCTTAAAATTGTTTGCACAGTGGCTTTTCCTGGATAATGTCCACCAGATGCGCCACTATAAGCTTCTATTAAAATTATCTATCTTTCATGCTTAGGAACATACCTGCATAGTATTTCATCTGGTCCCATCTTATACAAATTTCCTTCTATTAGTGAAAAATATGTTGCCTTAACCACAAATTCTTTCTTCTATTGTGTAGTGTATTTTGAAGGGGTCATCCCTGTGGTTAAGAATTGAATAATATCAGTGAAGTGATCATCTGCAATCCTGATTGTAAACAATTGTGCATCAGGAAGATTATCCTTTATATTCGTTGGTTCTTCTCCTGTTTCCAACCTTGACAAATGATCAAGTCCAACATTTATTCTTCCTGGCTTAACAACAACTTCAAAGTCATATTCCTGAAACAATAATAGCTATCTGCAAATATTTCCTCCTAAAACATGCTTATTGACCAAATACTTTAGTGCAGAGTGATCTTTGAAAAGCTTGAAATGTGATTCCAACAAATAATGTCTAAATTTATGTAAAGCATATACCATAGCCAGTCCTTCCCTTTCTGTAGTTGTATATTTCTTTTCTTCTTTAGACAGTTTCCTACTTGCAAAATCTATAGGATGATCGGTTTCTCCTGCACCAAGTTGTGCTAATTTCACTCCTAAAGCTATGCATGAAGGATCCACATGAACATGAAATTCCTTATTCCAATATGGGAATATCAATATAGGAGAAATTACCATATTTTCTTTTAGTGTGTCGAGGCTCTTTTAACATTCTTCATTCCATAAGAATGTTACATCTTTCTTCAACAATTTTTCCATAGGCGCAGTGATCTGTGCATATCCTTTGATAAATTTTCTGTAGTATCTTGTATGCCCTAATGTGATAGAAAGTTGTCTCATTGTCTTTGGTGGAGGTAAATTCACAATAATATAAATCTTCACAGGCTCCACCATCAATCCTTGCTTACAAACAATATGTCATAGTAATATACCAAAAGGTACACATAATACAAAAATTTTGATATTCAAAGAAGTCTGATACTGCCTGCATGTGTCGAGCATCAGTCTTAAGCTCACAACATGTTTCTTCAATAACCTAAATATTGTCCAATCATCCAAGTATACTTACAAAAACCTATGAATATATTCTTTGAAAGCTTCAACCACCACTCTTGAAAATATGGCAGGGGCATTCATTAGTCTAGAAGGCATCATTATATACTGATATGAACCCCATTCTGTAGTGAAGGTGGTCTTATATCGATCTTCTAGTGCAATTCTAATTTGATGGTATCTTGAAAATCCATCTGTAAATGAATAGGTTTCCTGACCTCCTACATTGTCCAATACTTCATCAATGAAAGGAGTAGAGAGTGGGTCATGTAGACATGCATTATTTAAATTCCTTAAATCAACACAAATCTTGATTTATCCTTGTGTTTTATTTTCTTGTAATACCATAGGAATTACCCATTCTGACTCTTCCACAGATTCAATGATCATAGCTGCTATCATTTTGTCAAGTTCTTTCTTCATTTTTTCTTTTTATTTTGGGTTCAGTCTATAAGGCCTTTTCTTAATTGGCTTTGCATCAGGCTTTAGAGGAATCTTCATAACTGCTAAATCTCCTACTGTGCCCTTCATATCTGAGAACTTAGTGGGAAATAACTCTTGGTTTTCATGCAAAATATTTATCACTTTGTTTATTGTTTCTTCACCCAAATAATCTCCTATAGTTGCAAGCTTCAGCTCCTCTTTTGATCTTATATTCACCTTCTTTGTCTTCAATGGCTCTGTTATATCAAGAATTTCTAACTCAGGTCCATTCACTTCGCAGTAGCCTTCAAATTATGCTATGTCAATATTGTGAGGGTCTTCATCTTCTTTTGCATTGATGTTGTAGCATTCCATTACATTCTGTAGTTGTGCATCCCAATCAGGCTATTAAGCGAGTGGAATTTCATTCTCAAAAATCTTATTTCTAACTATATGAAGGGTTTAATCTATACATGTACAATCATCTTAAAAGCTAAATGCCAATATAAACCCATCAACTATCTCTGCCTAGTTCACAGTACCATGTCGAAGTTCTATTTCGAAGTACCAGTTTTGAGGGATTGTCTCTAATGTATGGATGAACTCATGCACCGATTCTTCTCATGGAATTTCCTTCCATGTTGTGATGTAGAGATGGATGTTCTATCTAGGATCAATTTGACCATAATATTTATCTTCCAACTCTATTTCTGCCTGACTGAACCTTATCCATATCAACCTTCAACATTCTTTCCAAGTTCCTATATTCTTCTTATGTGTACCCCATCATCTAGCAGGAGTAGCTCTTAGGGCTACATCTAAGGCTAAAAATCTTTGACACTCTGGTACCTGTCTTCATATTCTTCAATAAAGTATTATATCACTGAAACCATCATATAAAGGTAAGTCACATACCTCATCTTTCATACAACGAAATTCTTTAGTAACTCTTGCAAATCACCTTGTAGACACTTCATGCAACTTGTTTTTCCAACTTTCCAATTCTTCTTCTGAATCTGAAGCACATGAAATATCATGCTCCAAACTCAACTTGCTTCAGTAGAGTTGACACAGTCTTGTTATTTTTCTGGCATCTAATAGATGTTATCTATATCAATTGCATTGTACTCCTCTTTAATTGGTTCAGTATACCTTTCTCCTTCTGATCGATCCAAGGGAATGATCACTCTCATATTGTTTCTTTGAAATATCATTTGCCTCTTCTTTAAGTTGATTATAGCCATGTTGGAAAATTCCCAATCCATCCCAGTAATGCAAGATAGGGGTTACTGTCATCCACAATTTCTATTACTTCAAAATCAATAGTAGTGCGCACCCCTTCAATGTCCACTGTAATTCCTGGTAATCTTCCTGAAGAAACAATCTTTTGTTGATTTTCCATTCTTAGTTGAATAGGTGGCCATTTCAACTTTGGTTGACCCATTAAATCCCATGTTTGATTTGTCAAGACATTAGTTTCAGATCCTAGATCTAAAATAACTTGGTCTATGTCATATTCTCCTATTTGTGGACTAAGCCTAATTTCCTTTCTAGTTCTCTTCTGTCTATGTAAATTGTTAACTTCATGCATCTCACTCTGCAGAACTTCTTTAGATGCGCAGGAATTTATCAATTCCTAAAGTCCTTTTACATCTCATTGATCTCGCAGTAATTTCATATAGATTTGAAGGAAAGATTTTAAAGTATCTACCTTATAAGCTGCATCTTGTTCATGTATTGTCAGATGTTGGATTTATGTCAAAGATGATACAACACATCTATTCTTTTGATTCTATTGCGCATTAGATGTTGAAGCTCCTACATCCATAAAGCTTCGCTTCACTTCGATAAAGACTTATTTTTCCTTTTGAATATCAAACATAGAGTATTTTTCAGTAGTATTTCTAATCCATGTAGCTTCAACTTCCTTCTTTCCATTTTATTTTATCATTTTCAGTCAATGATAGCCCCACCCCTTGTTAAAATATTAATGTGAGGTTCATGAGTGGCATCGTCATCATCGAATGGTTAAAACTTATGTTCCTGATCAACTTCTGGATGAGTGGTTTATTAAATCCTTGCTGCCATCTATCACTGTGGATGTGGCAAAAGGTGGAGTTGTCACTGAAGAGAAAGTAATTGCTTGTGCCCAATATTTGGACTTGATTTATACACAGTATGGCACGCTCTACGACAATATCCCAAATGCACCTCGACAATCTTTCACTATTCCTCCTCCACCATCGAGTAAGGACTCTCATGCTGGTGATGGTGTAATTGGTTCTTTGAGCACACAATTGGTAGGTAGACCATCTAGTAAAACACTTGCCATTTCCAATCAAACTACAAATGCACCCAATAACACTCTTACTTCCGAAATTAATGTCGTGTCATTTTAAAAGGGAAAGAATGAAAAGAAACCAGGGAGTAAGAAGAAGGGTAAAAACAAGAAGAAACGAAATAATTCCCCTCAAGAGAAATCATATGATTCCTCTCCTTCGGCTAGGAAACCTCATTACCCGTGTTTGATCTGTAACAATGAGCATTTTACGTGAGATTGTCCTCACCACTTCAAAGTATCAAATCTTTTGAAGACTTATAATACATCTGAGGTATTGACTGATCCTTTTCCAAAACCAGAGACAAATATGGTTGCTACAGACCATGCTTCCACTTCCAAAGTGCTTATGCTATCCGCACCTAAGCCTAAAATTTAGGTTTTGGTGTCAACACGAATTAAAGACTATGAAAATCAACCGTCGTCATTGAATAACCAGGTTGATCAACCTAACTCTTCAACCTCGACTTCAAATGATCCTATTCCACCACCTATTGCACCAGAGTTTACAATAAAAATGCCTAAGGGAGGTGTACATATATTGGAATTTAACCCTCAAGCTCGAGCTGCATAGAACTATAACGTAGTAGAAGATTTGGCTCACTCACTTTCTGCTATGTCAACGCTCGAGGTACTTCAGAACTGTCCCTCTAAAAAGCAGGCTTTGTTGTCAGCAATTGGTGGAATCGATCCAATTGATTCCAATCTTGTGGTTTTCAACCATGCATGTTAAATGCCACAGTTACCAGCACAATTAGCATTCTTGATTCAAGTAAATTCCTTGAATAAACTTGTTCATCGAGCCATTATTGATGAGGGGGCATATACTTGTATTATGTCTATGAATTGCTCGAAAACACTTGGCTTACTGCCTTTGTCACGTTCACCAACAACGTTAAAATCTTTTTACGGACACACATATATGCCTTGTGGAATATTGAGTAATCTGCAAATCGAACTAGGAGGAAAAATAGTAACTGTTGAATTTGAGGTTGTTGACGGACCCCTTGACTACAACATTTTACTAGGAAGACCATGGGTTTATGCTATGGCTATTGTGGTTTCAACATAATTTCGTACGATTGCATTCCCTCATAAAGGTGGAATCACAGTTATTGACCAACTCGCCTTCTTCGCCTCTAGTTCACAGGCTACTGGAAGCATTCTGTTGGTACATGGACCCCCGCTATCTCTTCAAAACATTGGTGTAGGTCTATTTAAAGATCCTTCCCTAATGGGTACTTTTTCACTACCACCACCATCAAATTTGGCAGAAGTGGCAAAATTTTTGACTTGCAACATGATATCTTCCACTTCATCTGACTTAAGGAGGATTACCAATAGTTTTGAAGTTGATAGTAGTAATGAAATCATGCCGCTAAGCCCTATTGAGCTAGCATAGAAATCAATCTTTCTGGCTTGTGCGGCGAATCCAAATCCATTTTCATCAATTGTATGGGTAGATCATTCATTATAATATGGTACTTCCTCTGATCCTTTTTCATTTATATTTTCTATTGATGAAGGAATCATCCAATTAATGATGATGGAAGGAGAGCCATGGGAAGATTATCATTATCGTTCCCATCTTCAAGATCACATAGAAGATTATTCAAATGAATATAGTCACCCTTCAGTTGTCGATTTCCTTTCAAATTCTGTTTTCATAGATACAGTAGATTCCAAGCGAAACCTGTCAAATATCGAAGAAACTATTTCTATCAATATTTCGACCAAACATAACATTGTAGAAAACATTCATGTTGGAAAATTTTGTTCTCCGTCAGAACTTGATATTTACCATTCTCTATTTCATGAATTTCGAGATATATTTGCATGGTCATACGAGGAGATGCTAGGAATTGACTCTAGTATAGTTGAACATGAAATTAAAATGTATCCTCATGTTAAACCAATGCGACAACACCTCCGTCATGTTCATCCAAAGAAGGCTACTACTATTAAAATAGAAGTTGAAAAATTTTTGCATGCTGGTTTCATTTACTCTCTTCCTATTACTGATTAGGTTTCTAATATTGTTCCTGTCATGAAGAAACAATGGACAATACGAGTGTGCGTCGATTAAATGGATGTTAATTAGGCTTGTCCAAAAGACAATTATCCTACTCCCTTTATCGACCAGATTATTGATGAATATGCCAGATGCAAAATAGTCTCATTTATGGATGGTCTTTTCTAGCTATAATTAGATCAATATCCGCCCAGAGGACCAATCTAAAATTGCATTTATTTTTCCATGGGGCACTTTCGCTTATAGGAAACTCCCGTTTGGTTTGAAGAACGCAGGGGCAACATTCCAGAGGGCGATGAATTATGCCTTTCATGACATCAAACATATTTTTCAACCATACCTTGATGATTTACCTGCTTATTCATGAAAGTGGACTGATCACCTATAGAATTTGAGAGAAATATTGTTACGGTGTCGACACTACAAAATATGACTCAATCCACACAAATGTGTTTTTTGTGTTGGTTCATGTCGTTTTCTTCGATTCATAGTGTCTAAAGAGTGAATTCAAATTAATCCACTTAAGTTTCAGGCAATCTTTGATTTGCCTCCACCTTCCAATCTACTATAGTTACAGAGACTCCAAGGGAAGGCTAACTTTCTGAGGAGGTTCATTCCCCATTATGCTAAAATGGCTAAAGGATTTACTCGTTTATTGAAAAAGGGGATACCCTTCCATTGGGACCAGGTTGTGCAAGAGTCCTTTGATGCTCTTAAAGGTACCTTGATTAGAGCCTCATTAATGTATTCCCTAAATGATCAAAACGACTACTCTCTATATCTCGCTACTGCAGATACAACCATTGGAATGGTTTTAGTCCAAGAAGAGGATGGGATTGAGCATATGATATATTATTTGAGAAGCAATCTCAATGATACAAAAGTTAAGTAATATTATGTCTAAAAGTTAGCTCTGGCTGATGTTCAAGCTATACATAAATTTTTCCATTTGTTGGCTTATAGGGGCCTGACCGAGGTTCAGAGATGATTTAGCCAAACAAATCCTGGTACTACTGGCCCTTTTGGCAACATTCCGTAGAGTGCAGACTGAGGTTTCACCAGAAGCAGTATGGGAGAGTGCTAGAACCAGGTTTCCACACCGTAGAGATGTTTGATCATTTTTAGTGGTCCATAGATTTACCCTGCACGCACGTCACTACGCGCATCTACTAGTACCTCGCAGCCTACGATGCTACCTTCGTGCAGCCCTACTCAAGGCGTGATCTGTGTTATTACCCAATTCCTTACCGTTAACCTGATATTATTTGATCACTTAGCTTATCAGTATGTTTCTAGTTATATTTAACAATGTTCAACCTTCATATAAGTGTGTGCGATAAAGAAAACAATATAAGTAAACAAGAAATAGCACAAGAACAGATACACAAGGTTTGGAATCAAACTTCTCTTTATTATTCTTCTTCCTTGGTTACAAACTCGATTTCTCCCTACGCACTCAGATACAAGGGTCTATACACTTAGTTGCAGACTCTACTAGGCCTTTGCGCACTCAACTACAAAGCCTCTTCCTACTACTATGACCCAAAGCACTTAGACCTTTACTCTATGCTCGCTATCTTCTAGACTCCATTTGTTTTTTCCATGTATCACTCCTTTTTCTTTTACAAATTATAGCCTCGCTCTATTTATACAATCCATGGTCCACAGACCATGGCTAAGCCGACATTACATTACAAAACTTAGGGCAGACAACCCTATGACTCAACATACATTTCACGCTCCGCACCCACAATTCGTGGAGTCTTACAACATTATTTGACCAAAACTTGGGCTTTGAGCCCAAAAACATGCTATGGGGGGATTCTATGCCCAACAGGCCCCCCACAAAAACATCGTGACTTGCCCTCGAGTCACTCGGTCGGTGACGATCTTGGCGCAGAGTCCTTACAACTGTTCCCATACGGTGCTGATGTCTGTAGCACACTGAGCTACTACTTGCTAAACCTACTAATCTGTTCTTCTGAGACCTCCGTACCTGAATTGTGTCCCTACATCTATACTAGGATCTACTGCCTATGTTTATAGTCCTGCGCCCTTGTCAGGCTCCTCGGATTGTGAAGATTGTGCTTTGGCAAGTTAGTCAAATAGCCGACCCACCTGTGCAGGGCTTCAAGTGACTACCATTTACTTTGCCTAGGAAGGGTTCTCCATTTAGTTTGACTAGCTAGACTACACCTCTGTCTGTGACCTCCTTAACCATGTATAGTCCCAGCCAGTGCATTCATAATTTTCCCAGAAATGTTTCAAACTTACTGTCATACAGCAGCGCTAAGTGGTTAACCTGGAAGGTGTGCAACTTGATATGGCAGTCGTGCCAGGATTTTTCATGTTTCTTTTGTAACTGCTGATGAAATCTAGCCAAAAATCGTTCCTCCTCGAGTTCCTCTAATTGCGTGAGCTTTTCCTCGAGAGCTTCACAGTCTGTCATCCCTGTGAGCGCTGCTATTCGCAAACTAGGTATGATGTATTCCATTGGCATGACAGCTTCCATGTCATAAACTAACCTGAAAGGTGTCTGTCCTGTCAATTTCTTGCACGTTGTCCTATAAGCCCATAGTATGGTAAGTATGTGTAGGTCCCAATAATTTCGTTGCATGTTGCACAATTTGGTCAGTGCAGTCTCCAGTATTTTGTTGAATGCCTCTACTGTCCCATTAGCTTGTGGGTGGTATGATGTACTTTTCTGATGATACACCTAGAACTCTTCTGTGAGCGCATTGATGGTTTCATTCAAGAAATGTGTTCCGCGATCACTCATTAAGATTTTTGGATAGCCAAATCGGGTCAACACATTTTTGAACAAAAACTTTGTAGCCATAGTGGCCGTGGAGTCTTTGATCGACTGTGCTTCCACCCATCGTGTAAGGTACTCCATCACGGTGATGATGTAGCACACGCCTGTCTTTCCCTTAGGTTTGATCAGTCCCACAAAGTAGATTGCCCATTTTTCAAACAACTGCAATGTCATTTGTGGATTTAACGACATCTCATCCATCCGTGATGGTTTTCCAGTCCTTTGACATATATCGTAGGCCTTACAGTGCGCTTTCAAATACTGGTGTAGGGATGGCCACCATAACCCTGCACAAAGAATCTTCTATGCGGTGACGCGTCCTGCATAGTGTCCTCTTGCAACATCCCCATGTGCATCCGTGAGGATCTAACCTCGTCCAAATTCAGGTACATATCTTCGCAATATCTCATCATTTCCCATTTTGTATAGGTGCCCCACGATGATAGAAAAGTCCATCGTGTGCACTACAAATTCCTTTTTATGTTGGATTATGTATTCCTTTGTCATAGTCCCTGTTGTCAGAAAATGGATTATATCTTTGAAGTGTCCGTCTGCGATGTGCACTACAAAGAATTGTGCCTCAGGTAGTCCCTCCTCCAAATTCATGGGTTCCTTACCCATCTCAATTCGTGGCAAGTGATCTGGTCCTACGTTCAGGCGTCCCAACTTGAATATGACCTCAAAATCATATTCTTAGAACAATAAGAGCCATTTACATATGTGGCCCCCCAACACAGGCTTATTGACCAGGTATTTCAACGCGGAATGGTCGGTATACATACTGAAATGGCCTAAGAGTAAATAGTGTCGGTATTTTGGAGTGCGTACACCATCCCTAACCTCTCACACTCGGTGGTGGAATAGTTCTTTTCTACTTTGGACAATATCCAACTTGTAAATGCGATTGGGTGATCCACGCCCTCCACGCCCTCCTGTGTGAGTACTGCTCCCAACAGAATACAGGACGCATCAACATGTACATGAAATTCCACATCCCATTTTGGGAAGACAAGGATTGGAGCAGAGGCCAGTTTCCCCTTCAAGACATCGAAAATCTTCATGCAATCATCATTCCGGCAATATGTAACATCCTTTTTTAATATCTTTTCCTTCAGCACTGTTATTTGGGCACAACTTTTGATGAACTTCCTATAGTATCTGGTGTGTCCCAAGGTAGCGCGCAGTTGTTTAACACTTCGCGGTGCTTCGAAATTTTGAATAATGGAAATCTTCGTAGGGTCCACCATTAGTCCTTATTTGTAGACCACATATCCCAATAGGTTTCCAAAGGGAACGAGGAATGCGCACTTCTTAAGGTTCAACACACTATGGTGTCGACAGCAAGTATCTAGCATCAAGCGTAAGCTTTCTACATGGTGCTTAACTAATCCAAAAACAGTCCAATCATCTAGATAGACCTCCAAGAACTTGTGGATGTATTCTTTGAACGCAGCCACAATGATGTGCGAAAAGATGGATGGCACATTCTTCAGTCCAAATGGCATAACGGTGTATTGAAAGCAGCACCATTCTGTTTTGAAGGTCATTTTGCTACTGCCTTCCAGTGCGATCTTGATCTAATGGTACCCTGAGAACCCATCCGTGAATGAGTATGCTTCCTGACCACCAACATTCTCCAGTACTTCATCTGTGAACAGCATCGGGAATGTATCGTGTACATCGACGCCGTTCAACTTCTCGAGGTCCACACATATTCTTATTTTTCCCTTTTGCTTTTTCTCATGTACTACCATAGGACTCACCCAGTCGAATTCTTCTATTGGTTCAATAATTCTGGCTGCGAGCATTTTGTCTGATTCTTCACAGGCCTTTTCCTTATATTTCAGATTCAAGTGGTAAGGCTGCTACTTAACCGACTTTGCGTCAGGTTTTAGGGTGATCTTCATCATCCTTAAGTCACCAATGATCCCTTTTATGTCTGTAATTTTGGTGAGGACAAGTCTTGGTATTTGCGGAGTAACTCAACAACCTTATCCACCATCGCATCATCCCAATAATCCCCAAGCGTTGCATACTTTGGCTGCGCCTCTGTTCCAATGTTTACCTACCTTTTTTTTAGCGGCATGGTGATGTCGAGGTCCTCAATCAATGGTCAGCGAACCTTGTGACAGCCTTGCGTTTCTGGAATGTTAATATTTTGTGGGTCCTCCTCATCCTCTTCAATAGTTACATTTCAACATTCCAATGCACAACTCAGCTGTGTCGACCATTCTAGCTGAAGTACCTCCATTGGCTCCTAGGGTATCTTGAAGATAACTGCTTTTACTGCATGTAGCGCATCGTCAACAGTATCCCACCAATGATCTTCAAATTGGAAAATTAACATAAATCCCTCACGCAAGATATCCCATTCACTCGTACCATGGCAGAGATCCCTCTCAGTATACCAATTCATGGGTATGACATCCAAGGTATGATAGAATAAATGTACCCATTCAGGCTGTGGCTCTTCCCCATAGACCTTGGTCCATTTCACGAGGTGTGTACATGGATCATCCCATCCATCATACTTGTCTACTAGCAGCATCTACGGTTTCCCAAATCGTAGGCACATCATCCTTCTGCATCTGCGTTAGTCCTCAGAACTTCCCTAATGTGTACCCCACCAGCTTGCGGGTGTCGCGCGCAGTGCCCATTTCAGAGCATCGAACCATTGTTGTTCTGGCACTACGCTTTCAAATTTTCCCAGGAATTCATCCACCAACCCATCATACCTAGGAAGATCCCTTACCTTTGTTGTCACGCAGTGCAGTGATCTAACCATCATGTTGCAATTTAGCGTGGTTTCCTCGTGTAACTGATTCTACCATCGTTTTGTTTCCTCTTTCGAATCTAAAGTGCAAGAGCTTTCACGTTCCCACGAAATCCTACCATCTGCTGTTGGATTCACCCAATCCTATTCTCATACGGTTATCTTGTAGATACAATCAAGATCGTCATCACTATCATCGTTGCCCACATAGTGAATTTTTCTCAAAAATCATTTTGCGCTTCTTCATATTTATGACTCTGTTCATATCGGTGGCCCAGTCTATTCCTAGGAGCGCGGGATAGGGATTGTTGTCATTGACAATCTCTATCACTTCGAAATCCGCCAACGTGCTCGCACCTTCAATATCCACCGTTAACCCTTGAAATCTTCCCATGGGAAAGATCTTCTATTGGTTCACCATTCGCAATTGAATATGAGACCATTGTAGCGTGGGTCTGCCCATGCGTTGCCATGTTTGTTTCGAGAGTACATTCATGTCCAATCCAAGATCCAAGATTGCCTGATCCATTTCATACTCGTTGATTTGCGCAATCAACCTCATTTCCCTTCCTTTGGGCAATGCATGCTTTCCAAGTTTCCAGACCACACGTGGTTCTCCTGACCCCGTGCACCCAGTGATAAGTTCCTGTAGTCCTTTTACTGCCTTGCTGCCATGCAGCAGTTTCATGCATGTCTCCAGAAAGGTAGTGAGCATTGAAGGATCCATCCTTGGTTCTAGTTGATCCTTACTACTTGACGTGGAGGCCTCTATGAAGCTCTTCTTAGCTCCCATGAACGTCTCCTTCACGTGCTCCAAATCAAAATTAGGTTCCTTTGTAGGAGCCTTGCAAACTCATGCACTTTCTTTTGGCTGCTTACCTTTATCATCTCTGGTGGTGATACCACTTTTGAGCACTATGTTTACATTTGGGTCTCCTTCACATAGCTCAGACCTCATCATTTGCAAATTATGAGTTGGGGGATGTTGGAGTACCCCTTTTTCACGCAACCTCGCTATCAAGGTAGGGCAGTCTTCTGCCTCATTATCAAACTGAGTATAGGACAAACATGATGTTCTTGACGGATTCGTACAATTGTGGGCATAGTGTCTGGGCCCTCCATAATTGTAGCAAATTAGTTGTCTGCGACCCCTTCTTGATCCCATTCCATCTCAACCTCATCCGTGCCCCTGGAATCCAACGTGCGCCATTCCTGCATTTGGGTCTAGGGCTCGAGTTTCGGTCTGTACCCTGTATTCAGGAGCTCGATCCATCATTAGTTCGTAGCTTCTGCAGGTGCTTTCATCATGGCCTACCGACCTGCAAAAATTACAAAACAATTGCTGGGACGTCTGGGTATATTTATGTAATAGATGACAATTATCTGTAGAATGTTTTCCTCCTATCTAACAAATCATGCACCATAATGCAGGCACCGTGCTTGGTCCCACTTGTGCCTCAGGTCTTAACAGCATCGGCCCTCCTCCCACCAAGTAATTCGCGAATACTGGACAATGGTCCTTGTCATGCCCCTGGCCTTTGCATTTTATGCACCATACCTCCTCGTGCGCCTCTGGCTAAGGTCTCCTATCCTGTTTCAAACTCTGCATTTCCAGACACAAATTTTGTAGTTGCATGTGGATTTTTTGGACTCCCAGACTAGGATCTTGTATAGGGGTCTCATGCAATCTCATTTCCATCTCCAAGGCTTCGGCCTGGGTGGAAAGCTTTTGTTGTGATAGTGTCATCCTTAAATGCGGTGTTAATGACGCTACAAAGCATGCATGGTGTTGTCCATTCGTTAAATTCATGTTGGCTTCATGAATCACACTCTTCAGTCTCTAGTCCAAATCTCAGGGGGTCTCGCCCGAGAGCATTGCGATCTCCTTAAACCCGATAATTGATTATGTCTCCAACTTTGGCCTGCTAAATTCCCTGTTCAGCGTGGCCTGGATTTCTGCGATTCCTGCATTTGGATGGTCATTATAATGCTTAATGTACCATGTTAATGCACAATCCTGCAATGCACTTACCAACGTAGCCTTTTTTATATTTTCATCCACGACTCCTTGTGCTTCCCATACTGCACTTACCATGAACAAGGATTCATCTGGATCTTCATTCTCTACTCCTCTAAATACTGGTAGTTTGATCACACTCGCCATACTGAACTCGGGTGGTGGCGACAGTGGGGTGGGTGGAGATGGAGGTGAAGATGGTGAGACGGGTGGTGGTGTAGGTGGAGGTGGTAAGCGCGGAATTCATTGCCTTATCAAACTAACCACGCTTCTTGGAGAAACCTTTGCGAGTTCTTCCTTACTTTCCCACGAGGGTGAAATTAAGGGACTAGTTTCTAACTCTTCACTACTTTTGTTTCTGTAGATCTTCCCACTTCGCGTAGTCCCAAACATTAATTTATTCACATAACCCACTTTTCAAACAATAGCATCTTAATCCCATTATTCAAAGATTTAATATACTTACCTTGCGGTCCTTTGAGGAAGTTTTGTTCCACCTCACTATAGCTAATGGTCGTATCTACCTTGAACTTAGTGAGAAATCCTCCTATAATTTGATCGAGCCAATGATCCAAAGCTCGCATGATCTTATCTTTTGATGCTTCTAATCTGCACACTATTTCTGGAGTCCACATTATTGGTTTATCAAGCTTGCACCTTCCCTGACTATATGCTAGCTTCGTGATCCACTCATACAGCTGAGAAGAAAAAGATGCAAAGAAAATTTCATGGATTTCCATATATAAGTAGCGCTCCATCCACTATTCCTTAGATACTCACAGATTCCTGCTTTCCTATGTCGCGAACTCGTGAATCTTCTTGTCCAACCACCCTTCAATTTCTTTCTTTGTTGGGTTCTAGTGACACGACATTAGACATCCCTTATGTAGATCCCAGTCCCGACAACAGAACAATTTTTTGGCTTATAGGGGCCTAACCTAGGTTCAGAGATGATTTAGCCAAACAAATCCCGGTACTACTAGGCCTTTTGGAAACAGTTAGTGGAGCGCGGATTGAGGTCTCACCCAAAGTAGTATGAGACGGTGTTAGAACCAGGTTTCCGCAACCTAGATATGTCGGATGATTTTCAATGGTCCATAGATTTACCCTACGCGCACGTCGCTACGCGCATCTACCAGTAGCTCATAGCCTGCGATGTTGCCTTCGTGTAGCCCTGCTCGAGGTGCGATCCATGTTATTATCCAATTCCTTACTGTTAACCCGATATTATTCGATCACTTAGCTTATCAGTATGTGTCTAGTTATATTTAATAGTGTTTAGCATTCATATAAGTGCGCGCGATAAAGAAAAAAAATATAAGTAAATAGGAAATAGCACAAGAACAGATACACAAGGTTTGGAATCAAACTTCTCTTTATTATTCTTCTTCCTTGGTTACAGACTTGACTCTGCCCTGTACACTTAGCTACAAGGGTCTGTGCACTCAGCTGCAGACTCTACTAGGCCTTTGCGCACTCAGCTGCAGAGCCTCTTCCTACTACTATGATCCAAAGCACTTAGACCTTTACTCTATGCTTGCTATCTTCTAGACTCCATTCTTTTTTTCCATGTATCACTCCTTTTTATTTTACAACTTAGAGCCTCAGTCTATTTATACAATCCCATCATCCGTGGACCATGGGTAGGCCAAAATTACATCAAAAAACTTAGGGCGGACAACCCTATGACTCAACATACATTTCGCGCTCTGCGCCCGCTGTTAGTGCTTGAAATTTCACCTCAGGCTGAGAAAGGTAAACCTCAAGGCTACATCAAACCATTTAGCCTCGTAGCTAGCCCTACGGGGCAGGAGAAGGCTCTCTCCGGTCAATCTCGGCAGATCTTCAATGGGATGAGATGACCAACAAGGTAACACTGATATTAGGCTAGTAAACTGATTAAAGAGGTTGATTTGGGGTTTTTTGGGTTTTTGGTGGCAAATTGAGGAATTGCAATTTTGGGTGCGGGGATTTGACACAGTTTCTGCAGGGGGTTCTTTGGGGCGAGGTAGGAGACCGTATTGATGCCTTAAATTGAGATGGATGATCAGGAATGAAAGATGAGGAGCTAAAGAGAGCAAACAATGACTTTGAATTCCCTTTAGACAGTAGAAAACATTGAAATTAAACAAATTTAAAAGCAGAGCATGGCAAGCATGAATTCTTACTTTAACACTTCATTTGTTTAATGTGCAGCAGTAAAGGAAAGGAAATGAATCACATAACAAAGCTTACAAGAACACTGAGAAACACACCATCAACACATGAGTCCACAAGAATCCCAAAGATGACTGCAAAACCCTGGTCTTCCTTAGCCAAAAATTGCAGAGATACAGTGAAATAATACAATGATAGCTTCTCCCTCAAGAGTCCAACCATGAAAATGAGCAAGAAAGTACATAATATAGATGATCTAACCTCTTTCCCTGCCTCCATGGGTCGAGCTCACTATCCTAGGAGCTGTTTCAACCACCTCTAAACTAAGCACTACAAAATAGGCAGTCAAAACAACTTGCCTCTATAAACTTGGAAACCAGTTCATACATTCAATTTTTACCCTTTACATGAATGAATCTTCTAGAAGTGTTAAACAAGAGTGAAAGTATCCAAAAAGTGTCACAATTACATCCAAGAGGACCATCATTAACCTCAGAAAGTCGAAAAGAGTCAAATCTGCATTTTCTGGCTGAACTGGTCAAATCTGACAAAATTTGCTCAACGGGTCGCGCCCCTTTTCTCAACGGGTCGCGCACTTTGGAGCTCTGTTTGGGGCACTTCCAGGTGTCAGAATTGGGTGCAGGATAGCTCGTTGGAAAGGTCTGCGAGTCTAATTTCAAACCCAACTAGAATTTTTAATTTGGAGTTCATTTTCCCAGTAAAAACTCAATTCTCCCAAGACTGCTTCTGCAACTCAAAAAAGGGGCAGAAAGTCAAATTTTGCATGTATTTTGACCTTCTGGAGGCCCAAAACTCCATAAAAACTCAAGTCCATCCATAGGCATATGTAACTTTGCATGAAAAATCTAGAAATGCTGAGTTTTTGCAAAAAGGAGCTGCCATGACAAAGGGTCTCACCGGGGGTGAGACCCGTTGAGGAGCCAAAACCTGTAAATTTCCAAAAAATGCCAAAATTACCCAAAATTTTCAAATTTTTTTGGGATTTGTGCTGTGGCTGAGCTAGTGAGTGCCATGATCTTTGAGGGATGCCTCCGCCAAGATACAGAGTGGATTGGTCTTCTTCCTCCGCCTAAGAGCCTCGGATAACCTCCTTTGGAACATTTTCATTTTGGCCTTGCATACATGCATCCTTGCCCAATAGTGATTCTTCATGTTTCTCAGCAGCTTTTTATCTTGGTTGGCCTTAGCTAACAGCCTCTCCAAGTGGGCATTGACCCGGATAAGCATAGCCTCTCGCAAATCTCATAACATGACATGTGGCAGAAACATGTGACTGTAAGTGGACAAGCCTGCAAATAAGTCAAAAAGGTGGGCTCCTCTCTCTTATGATGCCCACCCTTACCACCCTTACGAGGCCTCCTCTGTACCTCAACCTCTGTAGATGATGAATGGTCATCACTTTGCTCGTAAGTTTTGGTTTCTGACATAGTTTAGGAGCAAAGTGGACAAACTGTACTGCTGTCTCTGCCTGTAAAAGGTGTTGAATTCTATGCTCGAACAAATTTGTGGCTTGGAGAAAGATTGGGTAATTTTGTTTGAAGTTTGTAGCAAAAAAGTTCAACAGGTCGCGCAGGCCGCCCAACGGGTTGCGCCCCGCCCAACGGGTCGCGCACGTTGCTTTTCTGAACTGCGGAACAGCTCTCAACGGGTCGCGCACCACCCAACGGGTCGCGCACCTGGCTCAACGGGTCGCGTTTTTCAGGAGGCTTTTGGAGGCCTTCCTGATGTCGGAATCGGGTGAAAGATAGCTCGTTGGAAAGGTCTTTGAGTATACTTTCCAATCCAATTTGAATTTTTCAATTTGGAGTTCATTTGACCTGTCAAAAATCAAATCTCCCAAGACTGGTCAAAAAGTGCCAAATGAGGCTGCCTGAAGGAAGAGTGCTGTTGCAGTCAACTTTTGAATGCCTTCCTCAACCCCAAATTGAGCTCATGATAGCTCATTGGAAATATCTTTGTGTCTAGTTATCATTTTACCCATAAAGAAAATCATTTGGCCAACCAAGCTAGGAGAAAACTTGATTTTCCCAAGGTCACTTCAGAGGTGTCTTTGATTCTCCTGAGGCAACGATATTCTTGACATTTCTCTCAAACCATTACACCTGTGTAAAAAGTGAAGGAGGTTTTTCTTCCTTGGCATGTTGTGAGCAAAAAATTCTCTCAGTTTTGCAAAATTCATCTCTGATTGCTCTGAAACATTGTTTGAGTGCGACTTGTCCCGATGTGTGAAACAAGGAATTTTGTCGAAATGGAGCGAAATGAAGGGGATAGGGGGCTTCTAAATTCTTGGGGAAATTTTTGGGAGTGGGGAGGGATGTTAGGAAGTAGGGGAAAGTGGAATCTCAGAGATTGAGTGAGGGGAAGGGGTCCAAAAGGGCAAAACACAGGCCCAACCTAGAAAATTGCAAAGTTGTAGCTAGAAACTCGGGTTTGTGCAAAAATGAGGAATTTGGCGGATCTCAGTGATGGGAAGCATGTGGTGAGGTAATTTAAGGATAGGGGAAGGTGTATGAACATCTGGAAACAAGTTTTTCCGATGATTTGACCGTCCAAGAGAAATTGGCTTTAAAACCCTAGGAGAGGGAAATGACCTTGCCTAGGCACAACTGAAGCATGAATAAGGTGTAAAATGACTCATTCGACACTGACATGATAACGAAAACCCTCTGAATGATGATAGGCTCAGCTGAATGATGACATGGACTGACATTTGGGCAAACCCTAGGCCTAATGCCTAGTGACCAAATTTTGCTTGAAGACTCACTAAAATGACAAAATTTGACCTTGACACTCTGAGACCACTTTGTAAGAGCATATTTGATCACTGTAGGAAGGCTGGAAAGACTGACACTAACACCCGCAATTCGTAGAGTCTTACAAAATTATTTGACCAAAACTTTGGCTTTGAGCACCAAAACATGTTGTGGGGGGATTCTGTGCCCAACACCATTACATCCTGCTCCAAAAGACCATTGTCATTTCGGATTGCAACCCTATGACTTCTATTTTGTCACGTCAATTGCTGGGGAGAAAATACTCAAAATGGATCGTCATTTTGTAGGAGTTTGATTTGGAATTCATCAAATCAAAATCAAATAAATCTCTAGTCTTCGTCGAGCTTCTCTATGATCTTCCCTCGAATACCATTGATTCAACATTAGAGCCATCAATTTTGGATGAGTCTTTGTTCCTGATTTCGTCATCTGACACATGGTATGGAGATATATTGATTTATCTCCAGACCCAAACTTTTCGGCCTGATACCTCTCGCTCGCAACAATGACATATCTGATACCAAGCCAAAGATTATATGATCGTTGGTGACACTCTTTATCATCATGGTATCGATACGATTACAGAGGTGCCTCACTCATGAGCAATCCAAGAAAGTTTTGAACGATTGCCATTCAGGTGTTTGTGGTGGAAACTTATCTATTTATGCTACCTTGCAGAGAATTCTCCGTGCTGGTTACTTCTGGTCTTCCATATTCAAAGATTGCATAATTATTGTTAGAAGTTGTCACACATGCCAGATATGACCGTAAAGCTAGATTACCACCTACATGATTACATCCTGTCATCGTTGTTGGACCATTCGCCAAATGGGGCATTGACTTCATGACATGTAACCCCACCTCAGCCGGGGGGCATGGGTACATTATAGTTGCCATTGACTATTTCATAAAATGGGCCAAGGCAATGCCAACACTAAACAACAACAATGAGATGGCTGCTCTTTTCTTTTTCAACCACATGGTTTCCTAGTTTGGTGTACCACAGGCTATAGTTACAAATCATGGGTCGCATTTTCGCAATCACATGATGGTTGAGTTAATTGAGAAGTTAGGACGTTCACATGATAGTTCTGATCCTTATTATCCGCAAGCGAATGGACAAGTTGAGGCCATCAACAAAGTCCTGAAATAAATGCTTCAAAGAATGATAGGGGTTCATAAACAAAACTGGCATTTAATCCTATACTCTACCTTGTGGTAATATCGAACCTTGGCAAGAAATGAAACTGGATTCACACCCTTTCAATTGGTGTATGGTTTGGATGCAATCTTGCCGATACAATGCAAAATTTCATCTCTCAAACTCGCGATTAACCTGTTACCCAACACTTCTGAAGAAGAAGCGTGTTTCTTGGAACTTATCCATCTGGATGAAACCCGTCATGAAGCCACATTGGCTAACAAAGCGCATAAGAAACGAATCAAGGCACAATATGGTAGAAATGTCAAGCCTCACGTTTTCTCAGAAGGAGACCTGGTCTTGCTTTACGATGAGGAAATTGATAAACTAGGAGCAAGAAAATTTGAACCACTTTGGATGGGTCCTTATATTGTCAAGTGTGCTTTGGCAAAAGGTGCCTACGAATTGGTGGATTATGATGGAATTCCATTGTCGCAGCCCCAAAATGGGCTGTACCTTACTATGGTTAATTGAGTGTAGTAAAAATAACTGTATATATGCTTTAATTGCATGTGTGTGTGTCAATGTGTCTTTTAGAATTTTTATGTGGTTAAGTAATCCGTTTTGAATTTGTTGCAGATGTCGAAACCTTTGGAACCATTTTTTGGTTACTCCGATGGTTCTAGTCGTAGTATGCAGAACCTATCTTTTGCATCATGGGCCATTTTCACTCCAAGTGGCAAGTTAGTGAGTTTTGAAGGGATTTGTATCAGTCGATCAATGAACAATATCGTTCAGTATAGCGCATTGATCGAACTTCTCTCTGAAGCCATTTCACTTGGCATTCGCCGAATCATCATTAGGATGGACTCACAACTCGTCATACTGCAACTAACAAACATTTATACCATCTGAAACCCAAAAATTCTTCATATGTTCCTTAGAGTTCGTATTTTGGAAAGACATTTTGAGTACATTCAATATCAACATATTTCCAGAAACTTTAACACATTAACTGACTCATTAGCAAACTATGTGTTAAATAGACATTTGTGACACATGTAAAAGTAAATTTTCAATTCACATCATTAGTTGAATAGGATTACACATAACCATATATATAAAAAAATTTAAAGTAAAGATAGATAGATGTTTTAAAAGGTTTTTATAAAATTTGTGTCCAAGACATGTTTGGTCATCTGACCTAAAAACTCAAAATGCATGCAAAAAACATCCTACGTAGACCTAGTGATGCTCATGATAATATGTCACAGACTGAGTTATCATGCACAAGAGCTGCATCCAATGGCCTGGAACACCAATAGTATGGCGCTGCAACCTCATAGGTAACTCCTCGATCTAGACATCCAGAATACCAAGGGTCAATCCCTCTACATGATCCTGCAACTCTACTAGTGTCTCGGCCAAATCCAAATCCTGGAGAACTGCTCTCCCAACATTTCTCCACACTAGCCCACCTGCCTCCTATCGATGCCTTATAGGTCGAATAGTATCCACATCTGCATGTATGAGAATGATTTTATTTTAGTCTTTAAACATCAAAACACAAAAACATGTAGAAACTTAAAAATCAAAAACCGTTTTGGTCAAAAACAATTTACCTATAGCACCCTATTGAGCACCACTGGTAGACTCAACTCTGGATCTCCACGAAAGTCCATCCCTGAGTATGGATGCTCCTTGATGACAATGTGTTGTCGATTGAGACAACTGAAGAATGCAGTGGAAAATGTAATCAATGACTAACCAGCATGTCTAGACATCAATTCGACCCACCGCTACATCCGTGGATCTCTAGGACCAACTACACCTAGTGTTACATGCTAGGGTTGCATCAATGGAATTCTTTATAAGGTAAAAGAAATTACGAGTGATCCATAGCTAAATTTCTTGGTCTTACCACTCTTTACCTTTGTGAGTTGCTCTTTAGTGAAGAAAGTACTACTTTACACCAGTTGAATAAAGTTGGCTCAAGACATTGAAGAGCATATTGCACATATGATCTGTTCACCAGATGAAGTGTCACACTGCCTACCAAATTTGCGATGGTGAAAAGGATTGTTCTCAAAGGAAAATCATGGATATCTTTGATGATTATCTTTTGTCCTTACTAGGTTTTGTACCTGGCCGACAGAATTGTCGAACATATTCCCTCACTGTTTCCCCTCCACAGGTAGAACCTAAAACATATATGGGGGCACCACGTCTCGAAAACCCTATAAGAAAGTAAACATCATCGATCACAATAGGGACAAATTTGTCTCTTATGTGAAAATCTTGACTTGTCAGATCCCATGCAAGAACTAGAAATGCAATAGTTCTGATTGTTACCTCATTCAAGACAACCTAAAGTATTTGAGAAACCCACAGTTTGTGAGGGCCTCAAATGTACCCAAATCATTTAGGGCAACCATGTCTTGTTCTTCATGCTCTCTTTCTTGCCAAGTAATAGACATTCTGTTCCAATGAAAGCCTGAAATCAAACCATAAGCTTAGTTAGGATCCTTTTCATGCAAAAAACTGGAGAAATTTTGGGTCAATTTGGTGAAACAAGTTTGTGAAGCTCTCCTAGTGAAACCTAGGCAAGGAGACACTGTGTCATAGTGTAGAATCCCTTCTATCTGGGTGATCCCCAGTGTAGTTCTTGACATGCAAGCTTGAACTAGTCCCAGGGTGAAAAATTCAAAACCCAGGGGACCTAAAAACCCTAAAAACTTGCATGAAACAGTAAAAGAATCACATGAAAAGAAAGAGGAGGGGTAGATCTCCTACCTGGTCCAGACAGCACGAGAAATGATCCGCAAAATCTATCGCAATCAATGAATGAAGATCGAAATAAAAAACAGGGCCAGAGCACAAACTGAATAGTAAATATCAAATGGTGAAAATAACATAGTAAATTCTTGTTTTTATGATTATTTCGTGAACATTAAATGAATAGACTTTAGTATTTACCTATTTTTACCAATGAAATAGGTATGTTGAATCCAGTTGGTGTTGCTTTGAATAGATTTATAGCTGACTTATAGAATTTTATGTGCACGATCGTGAATTGTACTTCAACCATAAAGCATACTTTTATATATTTTTTGAGCTCTGTTAAACATCGAAAAAAGAACCGCATTGGAGTCCTTTTTAAGCTCTTTTCAGACTCTCGAAATATGAAAAGATTGTCGAGTGCTTGTCCTTTTTAGCTCGTTAACGGATTGGAAATGACATCTACTCAGTATAAGTTTAACCCTTTTTCGGACTGAGATAGATTATTTACGAAAAAGGAATACGTTGACCAAACATGGTCAATAGGTTCTCTCTTGTATTGTTTTATGCTTTTTCGGACTTGAGAGACAAATCTACGAAAAAGAACTTGTGGAGTTTTCTTTTTGTCCCTTTTCAAACTCTCTAAACATGAAAAGGACCGAGTTATCATTGTTGTTAGACTCGTTAAAACATCAAATAGCGACAAACTTGTCCATCATGACAAGATCGAGTTTCACCTTCGCTAGGCTCGTTAAAACATCACATAGTGATGGATTCACCCGAAGGGTGGAATTATACAACAAGCATATGTTATCCTCCTCAAGCTTGATAAAAAATAAAGAGGTACTGGTCAGCAATGACCGAGGAAAATGGGAAAAGGGGTAAACCACTTTATGGCAGTAGGTCGCTCTTGAACATGACACTTTCACTTCATCACTGTGACTACATGGGTTGGGTTATCTTCTTGATGGTCATCATACCTTGGTCTATCATACCATCCATTACTTTGGTTTTGGGTCAATGCTACCAATTCATTCAGTGTCACCGACATGGTCAAGAGAAGTCACTCAGTTAAAAATTCATCCTTTTTAATACTCATAAACCTTCATTTTCATGATCACCATTCCTAAAACTTGTGTCGCCAATCAAATCCCATCTCCAAAATCATTACACTCATTTCGTGTTGTTGATGTGGGATACAACAAGGCCCTCCTACGATGAATCACTTCTTGTCGACATCAACACATTATCCAAGAAGTTGACTTAGAAACACCCTTCCAGTACCTTGAGACTTGCATACATCAATGGCAGGTTTCTCACTTCCGGTGATAGGTTGACATCACTGCCCTTCAATCGAAAGACTTTGTATGGTGTTCGACATAAAAACGTCCATTCACACCATGCAGAATGTATTGTAGTACCTTGAGGATCATTATCATTATCGATGATTTCTCTCGCATCTGTTAATGACTTACATCATTGGTTGGTAATCAGACGGTGTCTTCCCATGTTCAAATTCATATCACATATTCGCATGGTTAGACTCGTACTTGGGCGAATGATTGAACGATATAGAAGACCTCAGATCTAGTTTCATCCATCTGGACTACGATTTTAGGAAATGTACCAAATCATCCGTACAATGGCTTTACATTGATGGTCATCCTATCATGGGTCTATATCTGTAGACGAATATCTATGTACTTGTAATGAAAGTTTATATGATGAGCATGGGTATGCCTTCCCTCAACGATTCATGAGAAAAAATCAAAATATCACGATATTATGTATTGTAATCGATGCAGGTCACAAACCACTTCGGAACCTACTCATCACATTGTAAAGCATATCACTCGATATCATTATTTTTGACTTCATTCTTTAGGGGGAAACTGTTACAAATCCATTTGTGCACATCACTTCCATCATTCAGATCAGTACTATTAGGGCTCATCAAACCCTAATTCAGTTGCTGCATGCCCTAGACAAGTCACCATTTTGAATGCCTCCTTCCCTGAGAGTTTCTTGGCCTAAAGCCCTCCAGAATTGTCTCCTTAAGGGACCAGCGTAGCCTTGGATAGGGGTAAGTGCACTTCAGTGTAGGTAGGCCCATGTCAGGGTGCTTTGCAGAGCACCTAGGCCCACTTTGACTTGCGCTGGGTGAGATTGAGCGAAATTCACATAGGGTTCTGGGAATATTCTTATCTTCTGGAGCCATCTAGAAGATTCCCACACTTATCATCTCTTATGAGCTTGAAATTGGATAGGGAATGAGTTAAGTAACCTCCTATCCTCTCATCCCTTCCTCCATGGAAACTAACTCAAAGTTTGGAAGGCCATTCAATACCCTCATTTATGACCAAACCTTCTCCATTTGCTTATAAATTGAGCACTGATCTAAGTGATCAAGGGATGGACTTTGAGAATTTGTAAGGAGATATTGTTGGTGTGAGAATTGAGAGTATAAGCAAGTGTTGTTATGCTGCTAAAGTGTTGTGCTATTGATGTGATGTTGGTTGGAACCCCAGCTGGAAGAGTGAAAATGGATTGGACTTCATGGTTGTAATTCTTCCTTCTACTTAATAAAGTTGTTTACACCTTTTTCCATATGCTTATTGTAGAGCTGTAACAAGGGTCTCTTTCACCTCTAGTTATCCCACATTAATAAGTCAATCCGGGAATGCTTTGTTATTGCAAAGAGTATCTCAATCCGAGGCTATTCGTCAGAGTAATGCTTAGTAGTACAGCGTTCAGAAAATACAAGAGTAAACGGATGCTAAACTATGACTAAATTACTTTAAAAGAATAAAATCACACAAGGCAGCTTATCCGTCAAGGGTGTGGAAGCGATAACCCATCCCTCTAGAAACTGATGGAAAGGAAATTAGAGCATGGACCATAGGTCTGGGAGCTAGGCAGCGACTGCTGAGGCTCACTACAGCCTTAGACCTTCTCTCACACCAAAGCACCAAATGCAACTAAATGGAACAACAGAAAGTAAAATGGAACAACAAATAGGAAATGGAACAGCAACTCTAAAATGGAACAACAGTAAATGGAACAACAATCAAATAAACTAAGTCTCGCAAGTCAGAACCAAACTTGCTCTATTGAACCAAACTCACACTCTGCAATAAAATAACAATCTTCTCTCTTAAGGCAAATCAGATGGAATTTACTTTATGGAACAACACTCACTGATGAATTATGGAACAGCAAGAGTCAACCATATATACACACAACACGCTAATATAGTAATCTAACGATTAAGGAGAATACAACTATGTTTCCAAATAGAATAACATTACTTTCATCCGAAAAATTTAGCGAAAACCCTACTGAAAACCTGAGCAGCAATGGCGGCCCAGTCTATCATCGCTGCCTCTATGGCATCTCCTCTAACATTGTCAAATGGCCACTATCCGTTTCAGTCCGAGTTCAAGGGCTTCGTGGTTCGAATGCCACAGAGGGCATTTTCCTTCGCGCCTGCAGCCCGGGTGCTGTTCATCGACACAGAGGCCAAGAAGGCCGTTGTCGTGCTCAAAGGGAATTCACAGGTTGAGGGTGTTGTCACTCTCTCGCAGGAAGACAACGGTCCCACAACAGTGAAGGTCCGTTTGACAAGACTGACTCCTGGGAAGCATGGCTTTCATCTAAAACTGGACGCGGGAAAAATGGCAGGTGAAGTTCAGCCTCTGTTCCATGTTTTCTTGGGAATGAGCCCTCCAGGCGGACGAGAGGCCAAGGGCTTTGGCGCCCAATCGGAGTTTAATGGCGTGGTGTCGGTGAAATCGTTCTCGGCCCTCAATGGCTGCTCCAAGGGCAGCGTATGCTCTGCGCCGGCCCGGTTTTCCTGCTCTCTCTGTTCGGCGGATCCCGGCTGTCCGAGTCGAGATTCAGAGAGGCTGTTGCTGATAGGGAAAATGAAAACGGCGGCAAGAGCAGGGTCTCCCAAGCCTGTCACGCAGACCCAAATGCTGAATCAGAAGAACGAAGAGGCAAAGAGGAGGGATCGGCATAAGCAGGAAGTGCTCCCTTCCCCAGCAAAAGGTATGAACCAGATCCAGCCGTACTCTTCTCCCTTTCAAATTTTTATTAGACCTCCTGTGGGTAACCCTCATATTGTCTGGGTAAACGATGATTCCTCTATCCTGCAACTCAAGCATAAAATATGGGAAATGATGGGGTATCCTGTATCGATCCAATATCTGGTCAATGGGCTCCGCTCTCTCCAGGACTGCCGGCTCTTAAAGGACTACTCCATAAAACCAGAGATGACCATTACCCTAAACTTGCGGCTGCGAGGGGGTGCGGCTCAGAGCATCCCAAGATCTGCAGAGGGAGACAAAAGGAATATGCCCAACAGTCAACAGCAATCAAATAGAGGCCCCTCCTACAGAAACATCCTTCAAGGGAAAAAAGCGGCGGGCTCTCCTCCAGAACAGGCTGGAAATACACCGAGACCCTACATAGTAGAACTTCAAGAACAAACCCCAGCACTGGAAATCAACAGTACAGCAACAGAGGAGCACACAAAGACATATGAAGCCCAGGCACTAATATGCCGCTTCAATTGTTTCTGGCCGAAACCCATGGACCTCTTTCACTGGATTTTTACTCAATGGTCTCTGGAATGTGAAATACACCTCTGTTCCAAGGGGTTTTTTATTGTTAAATTTCAAACCGCGGAGGAAAGGGATACAATAATCAGAGAGGGGCCTTGGTTCTGGGGGTCCACGGGGTTGTTTATCACCCCATGGTTTGCAGATTTTGACCCCAACACCATGTTAGTCTCCAAACTACCAGTATGGGTGAGGCTTCACAACTTGCCTCTTCATTTTTGGAACGAACAGGTTTTGGAAAGCATCGGAAACAGCCTTGGGCGGTATATTAAAACAGACACGGAAAGGCAAGAAAATAGAATCTTCACCTTTGCTCGGATCTGTGTAGAAGTAGATCTAAGTAAAGGTTTACCAGAGAATATCATGCTGATCTATAAGCAACAAAACTGGCTGCAATCTCTTGATTACGAGAATACAGCGTTCAGATGCAGGAATTGCAGGATGACAGGACATCTTCAAAATACTTGCCCAGAGGTTAAGAAAACAAACAACAAAAAGAAACCGATCAGGAAGCAGAGGAAAGGTTGGCAGTTTCCCCCTCCTGAGCCAGAAGAGGATGAGTCAGAAGAAGAAGAGGAACCAGTTCCATCAGAAAGCAATCAACCTACACAGGAACCTGAGGTGCAAACAGTGGACACGTCTGTTCTCGTGGATCCACACCGTCCATCGTCTGATAGGATTGTTGTGGACCCAGGCAGCGGAGGAATTAAAAGACAACATACTTCAGAAACATCAGATTCGGATAAGGACACAGGAACTCCTCATGCCGAAAGCCAGATTGTCCTTGCCTCTTGTGAGCCATCTCTGGGAGAATGGCGCAAGGTCGAAAAAAAGAAAGGGAGAAAAACGTGATCTTGCAGTTTCCGCTTTTCTCCTCTTTCTCTTCCCCTCTTCTTTTTCTTCTTCTTGCATTCTTTTGAATGCAAGGTTGTCTCGCTTCGCCGCTTTGTGTGCCAATGTACACGAGCTGCTCTGACAGCGAGCCGTTCTGGTAGCTGAGACTCGCCCCGATTGCTGGTGGTTGCAGTCTCGGCGTTACGCTTACATAGTTTATGTAACCCTTTTTTATTAATAAAAGGTTGGTCTTTTTCTGTGGAAAAAAAAGAATAACATTACTTTCGGATTCCAATAATCGGGATTTCAAATGAATCCAATAACAGTAATATTCAGTACAAACGCTCTGTAACAGAAATAGCTGGTTTAGACTAATAACATGCAATCAACTTCGAAAAGATTCACTCATACAATACAGAGTCACTACATGAATTTCCTGAAGAAACCATTAATGAATTAATCATAGCAGAGCATGGAATAGCACATGAAAAGCATATCAGATTACCAAGCAATAAAGATAAGCAAACCACGCAGAAATCAAGTTATAATGATACAAAAGCAAGTGTCCTTCGGAGTCGGGCCCTTAGCTTCCAATGGTACACCGCCTTAGATTACTCCAGATGCAAAGATGAGATAAACACCAAGTCTTTTATATTAACGCATCAACAAACGTACAGTAAACCAAGTCTCAGTGAGAGTCGATGATCAAAGTTTAGTCTGAAAACTGAAAATTACATAAAAGTCCCTTTGCTTAATGATGCTGTTCCTTTTTATAAAAGTAACGACGGAGGTATCTAGGTAACAAAAATAAGTAAAACAACGATCCCTCAGGATCTATTCGCCAATCCGTTAATCCTTTACTTTTCTTTCCCTGTTCCGCCGAATTGGTATCCCTTCTTTCTTTCCTGGATCGTTCTGCTTCGATCTGTTCGATCTTGTTTGCATCCGGTTCCCTTCTAGAGGGACAACAATTATTCCTCCTTTGTCTTTCCCTTTTGAACGGCATCTCTTCGTTTCCACGTTTTCCTGCATAGAAAAATGACAATTATCAGCGATTAAGCTTTCCATACTAATTCTCACATGTTCTATTAGAATTATTTATTTCTTTGAGTTCATGATGCAGAAAAGGTTACAATTGTTACTGAAAAGTCACTAAATTGTTTATCAAAAACATACCTTTCAAGTGCTCCACACATATCTTGATATATGATGTTTATATGTGCGAATGTATCTGATTTCATTTAATTATAATCGATAGATCTCTTGCTTTGATTGGTTCTCTGTCTTCTGTTTATACTTGCAGGTACTTTTTGAGCGAGTTAAGTTTGAGAAGGAGCGACGAGAGTCATACAAAGGAGACAAAAGGCAAGATAAATAAAAAGTAGGTCCTTCGATCCCCTTTGTCTTATTTATTGTCTATAGAAAAAGGATAAGTTCTTTATATATGTTGTTCTAGGTATAACTACCTACCTAGGGAATTAGTATTTATCTGTAGATGCCAAATTCCTCATAACACATAGCCATCATCTGAATTATCTATGTCGACTGTTGATTTTTATTTTCTTGAATTTTTTCCATAAGTATCATACACTCATCAATTACATGATGAGATTATTTGCAATACTAACATGTCATAGTAGGATTATGGTAATCTCTTGCAAAGTCACCTGCCTGACCACAGTTTTAACAAATAATCTTTCCATGGCCTCGAACAGTACCTCGACCTTGAAAACCACCTCGACCACTATAATTTCCATGTTCCTCATGTCCATGTTCTTCAACTTGCATTCTATAGGCATCAGTACTTTGGTCCATCATTAATTCATAAGCTCAAAAGTTGTTCTCATCATGCCCTATTGATTTGTAGAATTTGCAGTATAAGCTTCTTAGAGTCTGGACATACTTCTGCAATAGGTAGCAATCTTTTGTGTGATGTTAACCTCTAGTTTTACATATCTCGCACCATAAGATGGATCTGAGATTCAAAGGATTTTGTGCTCCAATAGCCATGTATTTCTTGAAGAGAGGGAATTGTTCTTTAGAGTGGCCTTCCGATTTACACTTTGTACACCACACTTCTTCATGAACTTCCTTACTTTTCTTCATATCTTGTATCTGCAAAGTCAAATTTTCCAGTTCACTCTAGATCTCTTGCATACCTACATTGGTATCCCCTATAGGTGATGCTTCTAATTTCATTGCAAGTTCTAAAGCTTCGGCTTGAGTTTCTATCTTTTGTTGTGACAAAGGAAGTCTTATATGTGGAAGCAACACAACTATAAACCATTCTTTATGTTGCTATGAAATTATTTCAAAGCTCACTTGTTCCAATAATATCTTGAATCTTTGATCAAATTCCCACATAGACTCAGTAGACCTTTGTTTGATTTCTTTTAGCTCTTTGATGCACTGTGACTCAAACTTCATCTTCTTAAAATCTTTTACCAATGTTGTTTTGATGTCTGCAAATGATCTGATATGATTGCAAAAATACTTCATGTACCATGTTAGCACTCTATCTTAGAATTTAGTGACAAGTTGTGCTTTCTTAATAGTTTCGTCATGGACCTTCTTCGCATAAAAACTAGAACTGCTCTGGATCCTCTGATCCAGTCCCTTTAAAGATAGGTAGCTTAATATCATCGGCCATAGTTCTTCCTGGAGGGGGAGGGGGAGGGGGTGGGGGAGGCTGATTCGTAAGGGGAGGGGGACGAGGAGTAGGGGGGTAGTGGGATGGGGAAAACCAAAAGCACCTTGATTACTACTTGATTTTGGCTTCGGTGAACTTTCAGGGTAGAAGGGTGAATACTACGGAGTTCCTTCAAGGTTCTCAGGGTGGTTTTATACGCTTTCAAACTCACTCAATAAGGGTTTATAGTCAGTTTCTATAAAAGTCTTTGGATCTTGGCCATGAGATCTCTTCCTAGTGTCTATTCTATATCTTTTTCCACTTTGGTTTGTTCCAGATTCTTCTTTGGATCTTCTCCCAAACATAAGTAACTAATAATTTGACTGTATTTGTAAAATTCCCTTTTCGCACAAAAACATATTAATCCAGAGTTTTAAAGATTTTCTTTTTTTCTTTTTATAGGACACAATTGAGTCTACTGTGAACTCGATAATGAATCCTCCCAAGATGTTTTCAATCTAGAAGTCAACAGCTCTTGAGATCCTGTTGTCATTGTTATTGAGTCGATGTATTAGTTCAAAAGTCCACTCCTTAGGTTTGTCTCCTTTAAAACAATATTTTCTCTCAATCAACCTTGATATCCACTTGTATAACTCCACATGGAATGAATCAAAGAATATTTTGTATTGATCTTGAAAAATATACTTCTCCAACCACCTCCTAGTTGAAAAAATAGGGTTTTTATTCTCTTGTTCTACGAATTCTCGTTCCTTCTGTTCTACCCAATATTGAATTTCTTTCTTCAATGGATGCCACATAAACATCCCTCAAATAGATCCTGATCCTAACAATGAAACCATTTTTTGGCTTAGGTTGGGCTAACCCAGGTTCAGACTTTACTATGCACCAACAAAACCCTCAATCATTAGCCCTTTCAACAACAACCTGCAAGCAAGTCGTAATCTCACTCGAAGTGGCTGTGGGATGTTACAGAACTAGGTTTTTGTAGCTTGAGGGATGCTACGATGTAGCACTTTGTGGTTTCTTTATGCTTTAATACTTGTAAAATACTTCACTTGCATTAATTTCTTCTCACTTATATATTAGTTCGCAGAATTACATTCACCATTTAAACATAACATAAGCATCCATAAACTTCACAGTACTGAAATAAGGTGCATATAATAAGCAAATTAACACATGAGACACAGATTCTACCATGGTTCATACCAATGTGGTACTATGTCCATAATAATTGTTGCCTATAATATAGAATTTGACACAAAAATAAATTCTTCCTTGTGCACACAGTTGTAGGGTGTTTGCACACTAAGATGCAGATGTTCTGTGCACTCAGCTGCAGACCCAGGCCTCCGTGCACTAAGTTGTGGAGCCTTTCGCCTTTTTGTAAAGTACAGATCAACATAATACAACCATAAACATACATTTTGATCAATACTTGTCCTCCTTATTTATATATACTATTACATGACGGATTACATCGCTACATTACCATGGACCCAATACCATGGCTTCCAAAATACAAAGGACTATGGTCCAAAACCATCAAATTTTACAGTATTTTATGCTTTTTACAGAAAGGGATGGGCTTCGTTGTGAAGCCCCTATGTTGCACGGTGGATTTTCCACACAATCTTCATTGTGATCTATTGCTCGGTCCACTTCATACTCCGTGGCATATTTTCTATTGCGCACTCCACAAAACTTAGATTTCTTGCCCAAAATCTGGCCAAGTTGGGATGCGCCCAACATCTACACTATACTCATTATTCCATCTATATAATTTTCATGGAGAGTTCTTAGTGCTTGTGTGATGCAATAGAGGAAGACCTAGAGTTTGTGATGTAAACCCTAGAGAAGAAATGAAGATGAGTGTTAACACTATGGATGATCTTAAGTCTTAGCACTTTTCTTAGAAAAATGTTTCCATATGGTAGGATGAAGATTGTATTGAGGTCTAAAACATTTTTTTGTAGTGATATATATATTGAATGAATTAAACATATATGTAGGGGCATGGCTATTATAATAGGAACATTTATGATGCACGCCTGTGTTTGATCTTGTTTGAACTTTGAAGGTATGGTTGGACAAAAAGGACCTGAAAATCTAGAGGACACTTCCTTTTCTAGTCCTATGGGGAGTATGGTTAGAGCATAACCTGGTTATTTTTCAAAATAGAATTATTCCTACATATTAGATTACAACACAATTCTACTCACTATTCCAACTCTATCAGACCTTATTAATCCTAAAACAATCACACAACTGGGACAGGTGACAGTAGACCTATAGATGCACTGTGAACTAGTTTTTGGAGAAATCAATGAATAAATTCAACTAGCCTACTTATATTTGATTACTTCCTTTAAAATTGACGTTGTATTATGGAGATAAGAACATAAATAAATTTCAGGTTTAAATCATAGGGCTATACAAAATCATATGCATTAGATCTATGGAAAAGAGCATGAAGTGCAAGAAAATAAGATGGAGAGACTGTAGAGTGCTTCATTAAGGTTTTTCAGATAAAATTTACAGGTATCTCAACTATTCACACAACATTGATAAATCTATTAATGAAAGAAACCAACAGATTTATTACATAGGTCTCAGAAGAAGAATAAGACAAATGAAAAGTTACTAAGAAACACTTCTTTGGATTCCCACTTTCAAGCTTTGAAAAGTAAGATGAAATGGCTTGTTGTTACAACATCCGATGTTACAACATTTTTTATGGCATTTATTGTTACAAAATTTTCTTCTCAATCCATTGTTACCTATGTTTATAATTCTCAATTTGTTTTCTTGATCCCCCAAGTGTTGATGTAGTGTTGGGTGGAAGAAACACCTATTTAGTTTGCCCAATTTCAAACTTTGATAAGAAAGATGAAATGGATTTCTACCCCCTCAATTGTTACAACATCTAATGTTGCAACATTTATTGTTACAATATCTGCTGTAATGTTTGTTGTTTCAGTAGTTTCAATAGTAGCAATTGTTATAGCATCTATTTTTACAATGTTTTCAACTGTAATGAGTGTTACAGCATCAATTGTTACAACATTTTCAACAAATTTAGCATTGACATGTTGTTGCGGCATTTGTGTTTACAACATTTGTTGTTATAACATCCGTTGTTATGACATATGCTTCTCAATCCACTGTTACCGATGTTTGTGCTTCTCAATTTCTTTTCTTGGTCCCCCATGTTGTATCTTTCTAGATAGTCCTCGACTAAAGAACTAAGCCAAAGCATCAACATGAGGAATTGAAAGGAATTGAAAGAGGATTTGAGAGGAATTTAGAAGGCTAAACATTCTCCCTGAACATTTAATCATCTAATAATAGCATATACGTATAGATGAACCACTATAGTCAACACAAATATATCCAAGTACAACATATAAGAAACAATCTAAAGATTTTTAGGCAGTAAATTAAACAGATTGTTCAATTTCTAACTCAGTTGTGAACATAACGTTGCAAAGGGACTTCAGGGAGATTGATATTCAATCTATCCCTTCCCAATGTGCTATACTATTCTCAAATATACACAAAAACTGATTGTGAAATTACAAAGAAAACTCACAAGTACACAATTGTTCTCATGAACAAAAACCAGAAGCCTTTGATTATATCCAAGTTGAAAGTATTACAACAATATCACAAAACCGTGCTCCAGGTATCAACCCTTTCTTATTCAAGAATAAGGTATATGTAGAGTACTTTACAAAATATCCTATCTCTTAAAATATTTACATTCAAAGTTTTCTTTATCCAAAGCTTTGGATAATGTTTAAACAACTTTTAACCAATGTTGTGAACATAGACATTGGGATAAATTAACAATGGTACAGAAAACCAAAAAATAATAAAAATCGGGAAAATATCGCTAAAAATTGGCAAACATCAACAAAATCAAGATACCATCAAAATATTGGTAAAAGTCAGCAAACATCGGCTAGGCCAAAAAATCTTGATTTCGAGATAAAATTGAGATGTTGCAACATTTCTTTTAATTAAAAATAGAAAAATTCTCAGAATAAATACTCCAAAAATGTCTGCAATTGCACTTGATTTCTACATTCATGTTCAATGTATTTAAAACTTCTATGTTCTTGTTGCTTAAAATGCTTAATAATGATGATCTGATTCTAATATGATGCATTGATACGCTGAATTTATTGAACAAATTTGGCCAACTTCTCGAATTATTCATATTTTGGGTAACTAAGATCCATCATCTGTTTGTACGATTCATCTACCTAATTATACCTCTCATAAGAAGGTTTTACTATGAACAAGCGTTGATTTCGTACCAGATGAAAAGGTCATCAACTAAAATTTGAAGTAGATTTTGACTGCTAATATCTCCCATGATTCTAACAAATTTTGTCCTATCCCATGCCTCTCTCTTAAAAAAAATTTCATATTGGTCTTCTGTTACTATTTGGCCATATGAATTCTTAAATGATGGAAGACCTCTCTCTTCCAGAATATAAATTTTTTTTGTAGAATTCTTTTATTTGCACTAGAATATTTTCACACTTTTCCTTTGTCTTCAGAATTAGAATTTTCTTCATGAGAACTTTTCTAGTTTGAATAATTGATTATGTTGTGTCTTGAATTCCTAGTTCTTCAAGTTCTTCTCTGAACCTTGTCTTTAGAGATTTTATTATCTGACTTGCTTGTCCAGGTTTATTTCCCAATTGTATTTTGATGTCATTAATAACTTATTTGGCTATTTCAATCAATTCCTCCTTTTCTTCAATAATCTCCATAGATTACAAAATATCAGACATAGATGAAATAATTTCTATCCAAATTTGTTCTTTTTCCTGTGATAAACATTGAATATTACAAGAATCTCTCAAACATTGTGCTAATTTCTTCTGCAAATTTGCATTTTTCTTTATTTCCTCGACTAAGGCATTGTCTAATTTATTTTTGTTCATCTCATCTTTGTCCATTTTTTCTTTCAATCTGTTAATCTCAACATCCTTTAGTTTAAGAGAAGATAATGCCTATGATAGAATTTTTGTGGAACCTATTTCTATTGTTGGAATTACTACACTGTCAGTTTGGGCCTTCTCTTTTAAAAACTCCTCCATTCTTTCTTGTATTTTTTGAATCTGCAGGGTCTGTTCAATTAGATAGGATAATACAATTTCCCTCTCCTTCTCTAATTCCCCATTTTTTGTGTTTGGGCATGCTTTGTTGTGGGCAGCTTCAACTGTCTTCTAAGTGCTTGAATATGTTTATTTTTCTTCTTAACAATCTCTTGAGCTGCATCCACATTTTTTGGATCCAAACCTAATTTAATTACAAGGTCTTCCAGTGATTTGATCCTAACATACTTCACTAGATAAGAAGTTTTTTTCTATTTTAAGTTATGCAATATTATTATTCAAAGAATTATGCAATTTTGATACATTTGAAGCAGAACTAGTGAGAGAGGAATATATAATGTCACTAGTTTCTCTATGTATATCAATCTGATCTATAGGACACATTTTTTTAGTATTGAAAGATAAAACAGAAGTCTTATAATATCCAACAACTCTAGGATTAGAAGATTTAGGTTCAATAAATGTTAACTTAAATTCACCTTTTTTAGTATCAAGAGTTGAAAGCAACCTTTTTTTATTGGAAAACGTTGTAGGTTTTAACCGTGTATATAAATTACGTGTAGACAAATTCTAAAAATTAGAAAATAAACATTGACGAGAAAATAAAAAAGATACACAGATATTTTCCCATGGATCCCAAAACTGGCACTACCAGATTTATTTTTCATTATGTTCCACTCAATGTTACAATACATATATATACATGTCAAAGCATTTATAAATCCTATTCCACTAACCCTATAGCAGAACATAATCGTAGCTCCCTTGACCAGATCTACAAAATACCATGGGCAGAAAACCATGATGCCCAAAACCATGTGCGAAACCCATGCACAAAACCATAGGTATGTCCAACCACCTAATATAGGGTCCAAAAAAATTCTCTCAGGGCACTACCCCAAACCCCATACGAGGGGGATACCACCCCCCTAAAAGCTCCCCATAGGGTGGGATGCACCACCCGTATGACTCTCTTGTTGTGGCCGATGCAACAAACAGGGCGGCTTGTCAACCCCTATGACCCCCCCACACTTGCAACCATCCATGGAAATATTATAACACACACCCAAGTTTCTCCCACTTGTTGTTTTCTTTTCCACACAAGGGTTCATAGGAGAGCTTAGTTAATGGTCCAACCCTGCAATGCCCATTGTTTCTCTACAAAAAGAAAACTTCTCAATTCTCACAAACTTCATCAATGCATCTACAACATTCTTCAAAGTGTCCACCTTTACAAACAACACCTTTTTTTCCTCAACCATATCCCTCAAAAAGTGATATTGAACATCAATGTGCTTTGTCTTTGAATGATAAGCAAGGTTCTTTTCCAAGAAAATTTCACTTTGGTTGGCATAGTCTATCCTTATAGCTTGTTGTACTAACCCTATACTTGAACACGATCTATGCAACCAAACTGCTTTATTGATTGCATGAGTGGTTGCCATGTATTTTTCCTTTGTAGTTGAAAGTGCCACTAAAGACTATATCTTGCTCATCCAACTGACTGCATCTCCAAATAGGTTAAACACATATCCACTTGTAGATATTCTCTGATCCATATCTCCAACCTAGTCTAAATCAAAAAATCCTCGGATGTCCAAAACTTTGTCCAATCCTGGTCTTCCTTGGTAGCACAGACCATAATCACTAGTCCCACACAAATACCTGAAAAGATGCTTCACTGTTCTCCAATGCTCCTTCCCTGGTTTTGACATAAACCTACTCAATACTCGCACTGCATGTGCAATATATGGCCTAGTACAAACCATTTCATACATCAGGCTACTGACTTCACTTGCTTATGGAACACAAGACATGTCTGGTTCCTATTCTTGTGACTTGGGACACTGTTCAGCAGATAAATTTACACCTACAGGAATAGGAACCTTCACTAGTTTACTATCTTGCATATTAAACATATGCAGTATTGTCTCAACATACTTCCTCTGGTTTATCCAGAGCTTCCTCTTTTCCTGATCTCATTTAATTTCCATGCCCAAAATGTAGTTTGCAGCACCAAGATCCTTCATGTCGAATTTGGAGGACAATTGGGTCTTCAAATCCTAGATAATTTCTTTGCCATTTCCAATCAGCAACATATCATACACATACAAGACCAGATAAATAGCATGGTCAATAATTAATTTAAAATACACACAGTGTTTTCTTTGCTTCTGGTGAAGCCAAGTCCCCTTATATATGCATAAAATTTCTAATACCATATCCTTGGTGATTTTTTTAACCCATACAAGAGACTTTTTTAACCTGCATACTAGTTCTTTCTTTCCATTCACTGCAAAGACTTCAGGTTTCTTCATATAGATCTCTTCTTCCTTATCCTAGTAAATAAATTTTATCTTCACATCCATCTATTCTACCTCAAAATCAAAAGCAATGGCAACAGGTAAAACTAATCTAATAGAAGCTACCTTGGGAACAAGAGAAAACATATCACCAAAATCAATTCTTGACACTTGGGAATAACCTTTTTCTACCAACCGAGCTTTGTACTTCTCGACCTCGCCTTCTCAATTCATCTTCTTCTTAAAATCTCATTTTATTCCAATGGGTTTCCTTCCAGATGGAAACTCCACTATATCCCAAGCCTCATTTTTTTCCAAAGATGCCATTTCATCAACCATGGCTTCTTTCCAAAGTTTTTCATCCCCTAAATCTGTTGCCTCCCTGACAATTCTAGGATCATCATCAATAATAGATAAAGAAAAATTCGAACAAAAGAATATGGGTTATACCTTTCTGGTTGCCTTGTTTTCTGAATTCATATTCTAATAGCCAAATTTTGTGGCTCTTCATCTTTTGATTCTTGTTTTGTTGTAGATTCTAATTCTTCCTCCTTTAGCTCAAACTCTATCTTCTCAGGTTCCTTTGGTAGGACTTCATGTTTAATAACATCTTTCACCCCTCTAAACACCACATCTCAATTGTACACAATCTTCCTTATTTCTGGGTTCCAAAGATTATAACCTTTTAAACCATCCTTATACCCAATAATGATGCACCTTTCAGATGTACTATCCAACTTGATTCTTTTCCCCTTTGGAATATCTACATATGCATCATAACCAAGTACTCCTCAAATGTGAAAGAGATGGTTTCTTACTAGTCCATACCTCATGTGGAGACATATCCTCCAACACTGATGAAGGTGATCTATTAGCTAGATAACATGCAATCTCCACCTCCGCTGCCCATAATTCTTGTCCTAACCCGACACCACTAAGCATGCTTCTTTCCTTTTCCATAAACGTCTTGTTCATTCTTTCTACAACTCTATTTTTCTGAGGTGTGTATGGAGTACTCTTTTGTTGTGCTATACCACACTTCTTATAGAACTCTTCCAATTCCTTCTTGCAGAACTCTCCACCATTATCTATCCTCAACACCTTTATCTTCTTCTCTGTCTGGTTTTCCACCAGAGCCTTAAATTCTTTAAACTTGTCGAAGACTTCAGATTTCTTCCTGAGGAAATATATCCAGGTATTCCTTGAGAAGTCATCTATAAATTATACATAGTACATAGACTTATCCAATGATGGAATTGACACAGGTCCAAACACATCACTGTGTACAAGCTCTAATATCCCTTTCACCCTCTTAGCACCAAAGGGTAAACTCACCTGATTCTGCTTCACATAAACACAATGTGCACAGAAATTGAAATCCATAGAGAAATTAGAGATACTTTCTATGATACCATTACCATGAAGTATTTGAAAGCCCTTCTATCCAATATGTCCAAGTCATTGATGCCATAACATTGTCTTTTCTCCAAATACCACTAGATTTTCTACTCCACTTTAAGGAACCACATAATTGTTGCACCCATCAATAAAGTACTATCAAGAAGCTTGTACAGATTTCCAATCTGAACTCCCTGCATCAATACTAGTGCTCCCTGAACCATCTTGGAGGTATCTTTCTCAAACACTATTTTTACACCTACATCATCCATCTTGCTTACAGAAATCCAATTTCTGACCAATGCAAGAATATGCACAACACCCGAAAGTGTTCTAATCCTTCCACCTTGCAACTTCAACTTGACTTTTCTGCATTCAACGATTGTATCCTTCCTATCATCTCCCAAGAAAACATCACCACCATCATATTTTTCATACTCGCAGAACAACTCCCTATGGGGAGTGAAGTGCAAGGATGCACCTAATTCAATCATCCATGCCTCATGATATACATGTGTACTTGAAGAAGAAGCCAATTACACATCCCCACCTTCATCTAAGGTGGTTTTTGCCTCTGAAGAAGGAGCATCATTAGATCCCTTTCCTTTCTCAGGAGCTTTAGATATACAGTCCTTTTTATAGTGCCCTTCCTTTTCACATTTCCAACACACCTTTACATGTTTTCCTAGAGATTTAGATATCCCTCTAGATTTAGCTCTCCCACTCGAGGACATATTTTTATGTTCTAGGACCATCCTCGTACATACAAGGCATCTCCAATTTGTATCTCCATATTTTTCCATCTCATCTCCCCCGAAAACAAGGATGAGAATATTTAATCAAACTTCAAGGTAGTCATATTTCTACCTATAAAAAAAATCAGACTATCCCACAAATATGGTAGAGAAAACAACAAACTAATGCACTTATCTTCATCTGAAAATTTTATATGAACAGATAAAAACTAGCTTACCACGATAGTAAAGGAGTTTAGATGCTATGTCACTGAGTCTCCATACTTCATCCTTAGTTTATATAACTTTTTTCGTAGAAACAATTTGTTCACCAAAGACTTAGATTGGTATAAAGTCCCTAACTCTACACACAAATCTTTCATTGTATCTTCCCCTTATACATTTAACAATACTAAATCTGAGATACATAATCGTATTGTGGTCTTTGCCTTCCGCTATAGTTTCTCCTAGTTTTCTACTGACATTGTTGTTGGTTTAGTGCCCAGATCTACTATGATCCATTGATATTTATCCACTAGCAGATCCTCCATCTTCACTTTCCACAACTCAAATCTCTGACCATTAAATTTCTCAATCTCTATCTTTCCATTGCTCACCATTTTATTTCACTCCAAGAATTGATCCTGCAGATATCCCACTGAACAGGGTCTACTATAGGCTTGAGAAAAATGCCTCAGCAGCAAAGGCATCCCCTTGAAGCCAAAACAACTCCGATATTGTTGGGCATGGAATCCCCCCACAACATGTTTTGGGGCTCAAAGCCCAAGTTTTGGTCAAATAATGTTGTAAGAATCTGCAAATTATGGGCGTGGAGCATGAAATGTATGTTGAGTCATAGGGTTGTCCACCCTAAGTTTTGTAATGTACTGTCGGCCTACCCATGGTCCGCGGACCATGGGATTGTATAAATAGAGCGAGGGTCTAAGTTGTAAAGATAATAAGAGATAGATGAAAACGAATGGAGTATAGAAGATAGCGAGCATAGAGTAAAGGTCTAAGTGTATTAGGTTGTAGTAGTAGGAAGAGGCTCTACAGCTGAGTGCGCTGGGGCCTAGTAGAGTCCATAGCTGAGTGCGTAGACCCCTGCAGCTGAGTGCACAAGGCGAAGTCGAGTCTGTAACCAAGGAAGAAGAATAATAAAGAGAAGTTTGATTCCAAATCTTCTGTATCTGTTCTTGTGCTATTTCTTGTTTACGTATATTGTTTTCTTTATCATGCACACTTATTTGAATACTGAACACTGTTAAATATAACTAGACACATCCTGATTAGCTAAGTGATTGACAGTTATCGGGTTAATAGTAAGGAATTGGGTAATAACACAGTTTGCTTCTCGAGCAGGGCTGTGCGAAGGCAGCATCGCAGGCTGCGAGGTACTAATAGATGTACGCAACGACGTGTGCACAGGGCAAATCTGCGGACCACTAAAAATCATCAGACATCTCTAGGGTGCGGAAACTTGGTTCTAGCACCCTCCCATACTACTTCGAGTGAGACCTCAATCCGCGCTCCGTGGACTGTTGCCGAAAGCACCGGTAGTACCGGGATTTGTTTGGTTAAATCACCTCTGAACTTGGGTCAGGCCGCTATAAGCCAACAAATGGTTCTATTGCCGGGATTGGGATCTGCATAAGGGATGTTTGATGTCGTGTCACTGGAATCCAACAAAGAAAGAAATTGAAGGGTGGTTGGACACGAAGATTCGTGAATTCATAGCGCAGGAAAACAAGAATTTGCGAGTATCTAAGGAACAGTGGTTGGAGTGCTACTTTTATACGGAAATCCACGGAATTTTCTTTGCATCCTTTCCTTCTGAGTTGTATGAGTGGATTGTGAAGCTAGCAGACCGTCAGGGAAGGTGTAGGCTCGACAAACCAATCGTGTGGACTTCGGAATTAGTGTGCAGACCAGAAGCATTAGGAGATAACATCACACGAGATGTGGATCATTGGCTTGATCGAATTATAAGAGGATTTATCACTGAGTTCACAGTAGATATGAACATTAGCTACAGTGAGGCAGAACGAGGCTTCCTCAAAGGACCATGAGGTAAGTAAATTAAATCTTTGAACACTTGGACTAAGATGCTATTGTGTGAAAAGCGGGTTATGCGAATAAATTAATGTTTGGGACTACGCAAAGTGAGAAGATCTACAAAAGCATAGGTAGCAAAGAATTAGAAACTAGTCCCTTAATTTTTCCCTCCCGGAAAAGTGAGGAAGAGCTCGCGAAAGTTTCTCCGAGAAGTGCGGTCAGTCTGATAAGGCAGTGAATTCCGCGCTTACCACCTCCACCTACACCGCCACCCGTCTCACCCTCTTCACCTCCATCTGCACCCACCCCACCTCTGCCACTACCATAGTTCAGTATGGTGAGTGCGATTAAACTGTCGGTATTCAGAGGAGTATGGAATGAAGATCAGAACCAATTCTGGTTTGTGGTAAGGGTGGTATGGGAAGCACAAGGAGTCATGGATGAAAATATAAAGAAGGCTACGCTAGTAAGCGCGTTGCAGGATCGTGCATTAACATGGTACATTAAGCATTCTAATGACCATCCAAATGCAGGAATTGCAGAAATCAAAGCCATGCTGAATAGGGAATTTAGCAGGCCAAAGTCGGAGACACAATCAGTTATCGGGTTTAAGGAGATCACGATGCTCCCGGGCTAGACCCCCTGGGATCTGGACCAAAGACTAAAGAGAATGATTTGCAAAGCCACATGACTTTGATGGATTGACAACACTGTGCATGGTTTGTAACATCACTAACACCACATTTAAGGATGAAGTTGTCACAACAAAAGCTTTCCACCCAGGCCAAAGCTTTGGAGATGGCAATGAGATTGCATGAGACCCCTATACCTGATCCTAGTCTAGGAGTCCAACAAATCCACACACAACTGCAAAATCTATGTCTAGAAATGTAGAGTTTGAAACAGGATAAGACACCTCACCCAAAGGCACGTGAGGAGGTATGGAGCATAAGATGCAAAGGCCAGGGGCATGACAAGACCACTATCTAGTATTCGCGAATTACTTGACGAGAGGATGGTCGATACCATTAAGACCAGAGGCACAAGTAGGACCAAGCATGGTGCCTGTGCTATGGTGTGCCATATGTCAGATAGGAGGAAAACACACTCGGATAATTGTCATCTATTGCAGAAGTATACGTAGACATCCCAGAAATTGTTTTGTAATTTATGTAGGTCGGTAGGCCATGATGAATGCACCTGCAGAAGCTACAAGCTAATGATGGATTGGACTCCTACCTATAGAGTACAGATTGAAATGCAAGCCCTCGACCAAAATGCAGGAATGGTGTGCGCTGGATTTCAAGGGCGCGGATGAGGTCGAGGTGGAATGGGACCAGGAAGGGGTCGCGGACAACTAATTTGTTACAATTGCGGAGGGCTAGGACACTATGCCCGCGATTGTACAAATCCGACGAGGACATCATGTTTGTATTGTACTCAGTTTGATCATGAGGTAGAAGACTGCCCTACATTGATGGTGAGGCTACGTGAAAAAGGGGTACTCCAGCCTCCTCCAATTCATAATTTGTAAATGACGAGGTCTGAGTCACGCGAAGAAGACCCGAATGTAAACACAGTGCTCAGAAGTGGTATCACCACTGGCGATGATAAAGGTAGGCAGTCAGAAGAAAGTGCATGGGTTCACAAGGCTCCTACAAAGGAACCTAAATTTGATTTAGAATGTGTGAAGGAGACATTCATGGAAGCTAAGAAGAGCTTCATGGAGGCCTCCACTTCAGGTTGTAAGGATCAACTAGAGCCAATGATGGATCCTTCAATGCTCACTATCTTTCTGGAGACATGCATGAAACTACTTTGCGACAGCAAGACAGTAAAAGGACTATAGGAACTTATCACTAGGTGCGCGGGGTCAGGAGAACTGCGCGTGGTCCAGAAACTTGGAAAGCATGCATTAGCACAGGAAGGGAAATGAGGTTGACTACACAAATCGACGAGTATGAAATGGATCAAGTAATCCTGGATCTGGGATTGGACGCGAATGTACTACCGAAATAAACATGGGAACGCATGGGCAGACACGCGCTACAATGGTCTCCTATTCAATTGCGAATGACGAACCAATAGAAGATCTTTCCCATGGGAATATTGCAAGGGGTAACAGTGGATATTGAAGGTAGGAGCACGCTGGCAGATTTTGAAGTGATAGAGATTTTTTATGACAACAATCCATATCCCGCGTCACTAGGAATAGACTGGGCCACCGATATGAATGGAGTCATAAATCTGGAGAAGTGCAAAATGATTTTTGAGAAAAACTCACTACGCATGGTAGTACTGCTAGATCCAGTTGAATGAACACGATACACTGAACTAGTGCACAACAATGATAGTGATGACGATCTTTATTTTATCTACAAGATAACTATGTGAGAACAGGATTGGGTGAACCCGACTGCAGATGGTAGCATTTTGTGGGAGCGCGAAAGCTCTTGCACTTCGGATTCGGACAAGGAAATAGAACGATGGCAGAACCGATTACATGAGGTAACCACGCTTAATTGAAACATGATGGTTATATCACTACGCTACATGACAATAGAGGTAAGGGATCTGCCTATGTATGATGGGTTGACAGCTGTGGATGAATTCCTGAACAAATTTGAAAGCACAGTACCAGAATAGAAGTGGTTCGATGCTCTGAAATGGGCACTGCGCGTGATGCCTGCAAGGTGGTGGGGTACACATCAGGGAAGTTTTGAGGACTGGTAAAGATGCAGAAGGATGATGTACCTACGATTTGGGAAACCACATATGTGGCTAGTAGACAAGTATGATGGATGGGATGATCCACGTACACACCTCACGAAACGGACCAAGGTCTACAAGGAAGAGCCACAACCTAAATGGGTACATTTATTCTATCATACCCTGGATGTCATACCCATGAATTGGTATATTGAGATGCAGCTACGCCATGGTATGAGTGAATGGGATATCTTGTGTGAGGGATTTTTATTAAATTTCACATTTGAAGATAGTTGGTGGGATACCGTTGACGATGCGCTACAGGTAGTAAAAGCAATTATCTTCAAAATACCCTAGGAGCCAATGGAAGTACTTCAACCAGAATAGGCAACACAGCTGAGCTGGATGCTAGAGTGTTACAATGTAAATGTTGAGGAGGATGATGAGGACCCAAGAAATATTAACATTCCAGAAATGTAAGGTTGTCGTGAGATTCAGGGACCATCAGTTGAGGATCCCGACATCACCATGCTACTAAAAACAAAGTAGGAAAACATTGGAACGGAGGTGGAGCCGAAGTACGCAATGCTTGGGGACTATTGGGATGATGCCACAGTGGATAAGGTCGTTGAGTTACTCTGCGAATACTAAGACTTGTTCTCGACCAAAATTACGGACTTAAAAGGGATCGTTGGCAACTTAGGAATGATGAAGATCACCCTGAAACCCGACGCGAAGCCAGTTAAGTAGTGGCCTTACTACTTGAATCTGAAATATAAAGAAAAGGTCCACGAAGAATTAGAAAAAATGCTCGCAGCCAGAATTATTGAGCTAGTGGAAGAATCTGACTAGGTGAGTCTTATGGTTGTACAGGAGAAAAAGCAGAAGGGTGAAATAAGAATATGTGTGGACCTCAGGAAGTTGAACGACACCTGTGTACACGATCCATTCCTGACATCGTTCACAGATGAAGTACTGGAGAATGTTGGTGGTCAGGAAGCATACTCATTCACGGATGGGTTCTCAGGGTACTGTCAGATTAAGGTCACGCCAAAAGACAGCAGCAAAATGACCTTCGAAATAGAATGGGGCTGCTTTCAATACACCATTATGTCATTTGGACTGAAGAACGCGCTAGCCTTCTTTTCGTGCATCGTTGTGGCAGTGTTCAAAGAATACATCCATAAGTTCTTGGAGGTCTATTTGGATTATTGGCCTGCCTTTGGATTAGTTAAGCACCATGTAGTAAGCTTACGCTTGATGCTAGATACTTGTCGTCGACACTAGATTGCGCTACACCTTAAGAAGTGCACATTCCTCGTTCCCTTTGGAAACCTGCTGGGGCATGTGGTTTGCAAACAAGGACTAATGGTGGACCTTGCAAAGATGGAAGCACCACGAAGTGTTAAACAACTGCACACTACTTTGGGACACACCAGATACTATAGGAAGTTCATGAAAAGTTATTCCCAAATAACAGCGCCGATGGAAAATATATTGAAAAATGATGTTACATATTACTAGAATGATGATTGCATGAAGAGTTTGGATGTTCTGAAGGGGAAACTGGCCGCCTGTCCAATCCCGGTCTTCCCAAAATGGAATGTGGAATTTCATGTACATGTTGATGCGTCGTGTATTGCGCTGGGAGCAGTACTCACACAGGAGGGCACGGAGGGCATGGATCACCTGATTGCATTTGCAAGTTGGAGATTGTCCAAATCAGAAAGGAACTATTCTACCACTGAGCATGAGGGGTTAGCAATGGTGTACATGCTCCAAAAGTACCAACACTATTTACTTAGAGGACATTTCAAGATGTATACCGACCATTCCATGTTGAAATACCTAGTCAATAAGACTGTGTTGGGGGGGGAGGGGGGGCACATATGCAGATGGCTCTTACTGTTCCAATAATATGATTTTGAGGTCATAGTCAAGCCAAGACGCCTGAATACAGGACAAAATCAATTGTCACGAATTGAGACGGGCGAGGAACCCACGAATTTGGAGGAGGGACTACCTGATGCACATCTCTTTGCAGTGCGCATCGCAGACGGACATGTCGAAGATATAATCCATTTTCTAACAACAAGGACTGCACTGAAGGAATACTCAGTCCAACAGAAAAGGGAATTGGTGGTGCACGCGGTGGACGTTCCTATCATCTCAAGGCACCTATACAAAATGGGAAATGATGAGATATTGCGAAGATACGTACCTAAATTTGAACGAGGTCAGATCCTCGCAGAATCACATGGGGACGCTGCAAGAGGACACTATGCAGGATGCATGACCACACAGAATATTCTTTGCGCGGGGTTATGATGGCCAACCCTGCACCAAGATTTGAAAGCGCACTGTAAGGCTTGCGATATATGTTAAAGGACTGGAAAACCATTGTGGAGGGATGAAATTACGTTAAATCCACAAATGACACTATAGTCATTTGAAAAATGGGTAATCGACTTTGTGGAACCGATCAAACCGCAAGGAAAGATGGGCGCGTGCTACATCATCACCGCGGCAGAGTACTTGACACGATGGGTGGAAGCGTAGCTAGTCAAAGACTGCACGTTCGCTATAGCTGTGAAGTTTTTGTTTGAAAACGTGTTGACCAGATTTGGCTGTCTGAAAATCTTAATGAGTGATTGTGGAACAAATTTCCTAAATGAAACCATTAGCGTGCTCACAGAAGAGTTCCAGGTGTATCATCAGAAAAGTACACCATACCACCCACAAGCTAATGGGACAGTAGAGTAATTCAACAAAATACTGGAGACTGCGTTGACCAAAGTGTGAAATGTACAGTGAAACGATTGGGACCTGCGCATACCTGGTGTACTATGGGCTTACAGGACAACGTGCAAGAAATTGAGAGGACAGATGCCTTTCCGGTTAGTTTATGGCACGGAAGATGTTATGGCGATGGATACATCGTACCTAGTCTACAAATAGCAACACTCATAGGGATGACAGACTGCGAAGCTCTAGAGGAAAGGCTCATGCAATTGGAATAACTAGAGGAGGAACGGTTTCTAGCTGGATTTCATCAGCAGGTACAAAAGTAGTGTGAAAAATCCTGTCATGATTGCCATATCAAGTTGCACACCTTCAAGGTAAACAACTTAGTGCTACTATATGACAGTAAGTTTGAAAATTTTCTGGGAAAATTCAGAATGCACTGGCTGGGACCATACGTGTTTCAGGAGGTCACAGACAGAGGTGCGGTCTAGCTAGTTAAACTAAATGGAGTACCCTTCCCAGGAAAAGTAAACAACAGTTGCTTGAAGCCTTACACGGGTGGGCCGGCTATCTGACTAACAGGCAAAAGCACAGTCTTCGCAACTCGAGGATCCAGGCAAGGGCACGGGACTATAAACATACACAGCACATGTTGGTACATATGTAAGGACACAATTCAAAAACAGAGGTCTCAAAAGAATGGATGCAATAGCTCAGTGCGATGCAGAAATTCAGGCCGTTCAGGACAAGTTGGAGGGACTCCGTACCAAGATCATTGCACCGATAGAGTGACTCAAGGGCACATCACAATGTTTATGTTGGGGGCCTGTTGGGCATGGAACCCCCCCACAGCATGTTTTGGGGCTCAAAGCCCATGTTTTGGTCAAATAATGTTGTAAGACCTCGTGAATTATGGGCACGGAGCACGAAATGTATGTTGAGTCATAGGGTTGTCCACCCTAAGTCTTGTAATGTACTGTCGACCTACCCATGGTTCCTGGACCATGGGATTGTATAAATAGAGCAAGGCTCTAAGTTGTAAAGATAATAAGAGACAGATGAAAACAAATGGAGTCTAGAATATAGCGAGCATAGAGTAAAGGTCTAAGTGTCTTGGATTGTAGTAGTATGAAGAGGATCTGTAGCTGAGTGTGTAGAGGCCTAGTAGAGTCCGCAGCTGAGTGCGCGAACCCCTACAGCTGAGTGCGCAGGGCAGAGTCAAGTCTATAACCAAGGAAGAAGAATAATAAAGAGAAGTTTGATTCCAAATCTTGTGTATTTGTTCTTGTGCTATTTCCTTTTTTTCCACTGGAAAAATCAGTAACTTTCATTAATTTTGAAAATTACATATAGCAGATGCCGAGGCATTACTTGTATTGTTCATAACAAAAAACCAACTTTCATAGTGTTGTTCTGTAGTCATCAATCAAACTGTTCTGTGTACATTCATCTGTCTGTGCTTAATATCTATAAGAAAGTTCTATTTATATACATATTCCATGTTCTATGTACTTCTGATATCCAAAAAAGAAACAAAATCGCCATAGCCTATCCGTTGCTGGGACTGTTGTCCCTTTGATCTCTTTGTTCTATGAATGGCCTGTGATAGAACTGATGCACCTCTGCTCCATTCTGCTCCACTGTTATCCACTCGCCTCGGGGAAGTGTCGAGGCCTCTTTGGATAATTTGTCAGCCTCGCTGTTATGCTCTCTGTAAATATGCAAACATGAGCAATGGTTAAAAGCTGCTTTGAGAATGAGTGTATCATGTAGCAAGTTACTGAGAGTGTGTGTATGACAATTTGTGATATTGTTGATCCAGTTTATAACCACCATAGAGTCCCCAAAAATATTGATGCTGGTATGCTGATGTGTTAATGCAAAATGGAGGAGGCTGTGTACAGCAGAGAGTTCAGCGAAGTTGTTTGTTCCATTGCCTAAGCCTATTTTGACAAGGAATCGGTGGTGATCATTAAGGTGCAGAACAAACCCCCCGCCACATCCTTCCTGATTTGCAGCTCCGTCGAAAAATGCCCACGGGATGGTTCTGTCAAATTCGGGCATAGGTTGAATGGATCTCGGGCGAGGGGGAGGAGGGTCCGGGAGCTCATGATATGCTGAAACAATGGAGGCTTCTACCCTGCCCCATGATATAATTCGATCCTCAAATATGGCCCGATTTCGGGCAAGCCATATAAACCAAGTAGCCACAGGTGGAAGGTTTTGTACTTTGGTTCCCGGGTGGCTGAGCGACCAAGTATCCCATGCATTCCTGATATTATTTCCTCTCCAAATTACTGCAATTCCCAGCTGGTTGCATATGTTATTCCACAGGTTTATGATTACAGGGCATAGAAGGAAAATATGATCCTGAGTCTCTGATGCACTTTTGCAGAAAATACACCATGATGGGCCACATAATGCTCTGTGGGTGAGGTGTTCACCTGTGGGCACATTGCCATAAAGAGCGCACCAGAAGAATAGTTTAGACCGGGGAGATGCCTTCAGCTTCCAAATAGCATGCCACCAAGGCTGTATCACCTCAGGCATTCTATGAGATATGAGCGCAGTGTATCCCAATTTTGGTGCATATATACCATGGTCGGCATAGCACCAAATGAGTTCATCCGGGCCTTGCTTAATTCGAACATGAGATTCAGATAAGGCCTCCGTGTATCGATCCCATTCCTGGTGCCAATGGATAGGGAGGTTCAATTGCTGAGCAGATTTCCAGGCTTGTGAAAAAATATCCGAGCGCTGTTGGTCTGCAATTTGTGCAAAATGCCGAATATCCTGGGCCTGTAAATGCAGTAAAAGGTCTGGACTAAGAATGTGCCTACCCCCACAGTTAATCTAGGGATCCAAACCAATTCTGCCCGTCCACCCATCATTTATGCGCCAAGCAAGATTGTTCCGGATGAGAGGAAGGGATAGAATTAAGGCCTTCCAAACCGAGGAGCATCCCGATGTTGACCAGGTAGGGAAGCGGGCCCAGTCCAAAATATTATGAGGCCAAATGTATTTAAAATAAACTACCTGTGTCCAGAGATTTTGTCTGGTCAGCAGTGTCCATCCCATCTTGGCAGCCAGTGCTTTTGCAAATTCAGGCAGTTCCTTGAGCCCCCATCCCCCCCACTTTTTAGGCATAGAGATCTTCTTCCATCCGATCCATGCAAACAATCTTTTGTCCTGATTCCCATTCCAGAGATATCGATTACAAATTTGTTGAAGTCTCCCCAGGATGTTCCTTGGGATCCATGCTAAGGCCATCCAGAAGACCGGGGTGGCTTCTAATACAGACTTGATAAGCACCAGTCTCCCAGCCCTGGAGAGATATCTGAAGCTCCATCCTGAGAGTCTTTTTTCCAATTTGGCAGCCAGCCAGACCCAGTCAGCAATCCTTTGACAGGTAGGTTTCAGATTAAATCCCAAATATTTGAATCCTCTATCCAGGGGGTGAACTGCATATGGAAAGGATTGTAAGCCAATCTGTGTCTCCTGTACCGATGTGCGGGCACAGGTGATGGTAGATTTAGTCTGATTTGGCATCATACCAGTGGCAGATGAAAAAAGATGGAGAATCCTTGAGAAAGATCGAGAGTCTCGAACACTGCCATTTAGAAGAATGAGGACATCATCTACAAAGAGTAGATGAGTGAGATAACAAAGGTCAGAGATGCGAAGTCCCCCAATATCTCCAGATCTCTTTGCAGCTTCCATAAGTCGACTGAGACCTTCCATGACCAGCAGGAACAGGAGGGGTGATAGAGGACACCCCTGCCTCAGACCCCTGCCCGAGTGAAAAAAGTCTGTGGCCGAGCCATTGATAAGTATACTGAAGGATGGAGAAGTAATGCAGGCCATGATCCAGGTTATGAAAGCATGAGGGAACCCCAGATGAATGAGGATCATTTTGAGGTAGAGCCAGCTGACACGGTCAAAAGCTTTAGACAGATCAATTTTTAAGAGGATGGCTTTTAAGTTCTTCGACCATATGGAATGGAGGGCTTCTTGAGCTAGTCCAATGGCCTCATGGATCTGTCTGGATTCGAGAAAAGCAAATTGCTGAGGGGCGATAGAACGGGAGAGGATAGGCCTGAGACGATTAGCAATGGTCTTGGATATGATTTTATAGAGGCAGTTACATAAAGATATGGGCCTGTAGTCATCAAAGGATGCCGGGGAGTCAGATTTGGGGATGAGAGCGATAAAAGTGGAGTTGATGGCATGGTAGATTGATCCAGTAGATCGGCTTTCTTCAACCACCTGAAGTAGGTCCTGACCCAATACATCGAAGAAGGCGGTGTAGAATTCAATGGTCCATCCGTCTGGCCCAGGGCTTTTGTCTTTTTTGAACCATTTCAGAACTCCTTCCAGTTCTTCAGCAGTGACCGGATCAGTTAAAGTCTCCACATCTTCTTCCTCTACGAATCTCGGGAAATGATTAGCCACATTGATAATATCAAGTAGATTTTCATCTCGTGTGCTCCTGTAGAGGTTCCTGAAATGGGTGATACCCAGTTGAGCGAGCTTATTGAAATTGTCTGCAATATCTCCATCCGGTGTAGGGAGCTTCCAAATAGTATTAGATACTTTTCTGCATTTTGCAAAATTATGGAAAAACTTTGTGTTGTCATCCCCAGCTTGTATCCATAATGCACGACTCCTTAATCTAATAGATTCCTCTCTCTCTTTGAGGATCTTTGCTTTTTGATTCTCCAGGTCTATAAGCTTACATTTCTCAGCAGCTGATATGAAGCCCTGCCCTCTGTCATCAGTGAGAGAACATAAATCCGCTTCAATCTGGGAGAGTTGTGCAGATTCCCGATCCCTTTTCTCCCTTGCCCAATTTATAGTCAAATGTTTGATTTCAGCCAAGTTCCTGCAGAATCCTTTGGCAAGAGGAACCGTGTCATTGATGGGATGCGAGACCCAGAAGTCCTTAATCAGCCGGATATAATCCTGATCCTTCAGCCAAGAGGAATTGAATTTAAAGGGCGCCTTGGGCTTCCTGAATGGACCCTGGATCTCCAGGTATATAGGATTGTGATCCGAAATCCCCCCGGAACCAACCCATTGACGATAGAGATGAAGGCGCTGCAGGAGAGGGCCCTTTAATAGGAATCTGTCAAGTCTACGAGCAAGTGCAGCATCCCCAACTCTTCGGTTTCGCCAGGTAGGTAGGAGTCGCTGCAATGGAATATCCGCAAATTCAGATTGCTCCAGCAGATTGGTCATATAGTCAGTGATAGAGTCAATTTGTGCCTCTGAGCCCCAAGACTCCCTGAATCCCAGGGAGAAGTTGAGGTCTCCTCCAATAATGACATTGTCTTCATTCAGCAGGGGGAGCTGAAGGGTGTTCCTCCAGAATGATTCTCGTTGGGAACAAGGAGCATATACGTTAACCAATCTGAGATCCATGCCGAGGTCAGCCGAGAAAAAATCCAAACCAATGAACCCTGCTCCTCCCCAGGTAGATATAGGATTGATGGAACGAGGGTTTAATCCAATGGCTAGCCCCCCAGATCGTCCCACGGCATCATTTGCATAAAAACTCCATCCTGGGACCATAGCTTGCATTATACGAATAATTTGTTCAGCTGAACAGAGGGTTTCCTGAAGCATAATAATGTCTATAGGCTCAGATTCAATGAGCCTCTTCATGGCTAGTTTTTTGGAGGAACTAGCCAGTCCTCTGCAGTTAAACGATAAACACTTCATGGGGGAACACCTCTCGGGGTGTGTCCTGCTCTAAGAACCCCGTCAATGGTCGCTTGCCGGCCAGAGACCACCTCTGCCCCAGCTTGTTTGATGGCTTTAGAAAGATGGGATTTTCTCCCTCTGGAGTTCATCGATGCCCCCTCAGGAAAGACAATGCCCAAACCCGAATGACCAACAGCCGAGTCTTTTGGAGTGTTCCGAGATCGGAGGAAATATGGGTGAGGAGGGGAAGAAGGGCGAGGAGGGGAGTGAACCACATGAGATGAAGAAATGATAGATTCAGTGCAAGTAAGCGGGGATGATAAAGTGCAAGGAATCATAGGAATGTGTGTAGGACCAGAGATATGAATACCATCAAAAGACGAATGCAAAGAAGTGATAAGAGTAATAGGAATCGTACCCGCTTCTGCCGCCGAACGAGCCCTGGTTTTGGGTGGCGAGGATCTCCGGAGCCCATCATCGTCCACAGGGGCAGAGACCGAGGGGGCTGTTCCAGCAGAAGGAGGTCGCGAAATTATGGGGGAAGCCGTCCTGGTAGATGCCGGAGTACCTTTCGCCGAGTCTGTAGCTTTCTTGTTGAGTGGGCAATCCTTCGCGAGGTGTCCCACCTTATGACAACGCCTGCATCGGAAGGGAACCCCTTCATAATCCAGCAATTGTACACGAATGCACCTTCCCCATTGCAGCGTGATCTGTTCTTCAAGCCCATCTCGTGTGTCCAGATGAACCAAGACTCGAGCAAGTGTTCGATTCCCGGATTCCACATAGGTGCGGTCATAATCCAAATATGTCCCCAGGGCATTGCCAACCCTGATAAAAACTTCCTCGTCCCAGAAAGGAATAGGTAATCCAGGGAGTCTTACCCAGATTGGACCGGCGCCGAGCTGCTCGCGTTCTGGATCGAAGAGGGGATTCCAGCGTTTGAGGAGTACCGGGGCCATTTCGATGTGCCAGTATCTCCCCAAAACAAGATTTGTTAGGCAGACCTTGGAGAATTTTAATGAGAACCATCCTCTGGGGAGGACATGAACTTCAGGAAGATCGAAAAGTACACCTCCCCAGATCTCATTGACCCACATATCAAGCCTCTGTTTAGAGTAAGATCGGCCCCTGACGTGCCCTACCAACACTGTGTTCGCGATGTCCATATAGTCTCCCAGAGGCTTTGCTTCGTCGAACTTGATCGATATATCCCTCGCCGTCGACCTGACACACTTAACCTTCTTTATGCCGGTGCGGGGGGCCGACGGGTGATCCACCAGCGGATTAGAGATACCTTCCCGGGGGCTAGGGTTAGTGGGAGGAGAGGAGACAGCGGGCGTCTCAAACCATCCGGATGGTCGAACGCCTGAGACAGATGGATGAGACACCGGAGGTGGTCTCGGAGGAATGTGGAACACCTCGGGGATGGACGCCAAAGGGTCGAAAGCGGGCGATGGGGGGGTATTGGAGGCCAGAAATTGCAGAGACCCGGGTGAGAGCGGGGGAACTTCGAACGGCGGAGAGACAGGAGGAATCACTGCTGCAGAAGATGGTGTGGGAGCCGGAAAATGTTGATGCGCCGGGACAGAAGAGGAAGCGGAGTGGGATGGCTGAGAGTGAGAAAAATGAGGGATCCCGAAAATAATATTCTCCGGCGAGGGATCCGCCGAGTAGTCCACCGCTTCCTGCTCCCAGTCATCCATAACTGTAAAACTGTCGGAGACCGAAAGGGACAGGCGAGGGTTCCAAAGTGAATGCAACAGCTGGTAGCAGGACCGTGACCGTGACCGCCGCGTAGCTGTCGATCCTATGCCCTACGAACCGCCGTTGAAAGCTGAAGCCCCATCGAAACCGCAGGTTGCTGTAGAAACCCTAACCCTTCCCTTCACGCACTCCTTCCATCCTTCCTCTCACTCTCACACCTCACTTAAGAATAAATCCTTGTGCTATTTCCTATTTAAGTATATTGTTTTCTTTATCACGTGCACTTATTTGAATACTGAACACTGTTAAATATAACTAGACACATCCTGATAAGCTAAGTGATTGACAGTTAACGGGTTAAAGTAAGGAATTGGGTAATAACATGATTTGTGTCTCGAGCATATGAATACTAACAAAATAAAAAATAAACAATGACGAGAATATAAAACAAATACATAGAGATTTTCCCTTGTATCTCAAAACTAGAAATACTAGATTGATTTTTCATTATGTTCCTTTCAATGTTACAATACATATATATACTTTTTGAATCATTCATAAACCCCAATCCATTAACCCTAGATTAGAACATAACTATAGTTCCCTTGACTGGATCTACAAAATACTACGGGCAGAAAACCTTCATGCCCAAAAATATGTGTGAATCCCATGCACAAAACCATATGTAGGTTTTCCCACTTAATATAGGGTCCAAAATAAATTTCTCAAGATGTTGCCCCAAACCCCGTATAGGGGGGCTACCGCTTCCTTGAAACCCCCAACAGGGGGGGTTGTGCCCCCCCGCATGTGTGACTAGTCATGGAAAGAATATAACACACGCCCAACATAAGTTTTCTTCCAAAACTCAGTATAAGTTACTGCCTTCAAAGCCTCATTCTTTTTCTTCATTTCCAAGAACTCAGAAAATATGTTTTGGTTAGAATGAGAAGAAGGATAATTTTGTTCTGTCCTTGGATCTAATTCTTGCATTCTGAAAATAAGCTCACCTGAAACAATAGTAGTTGGTGAAGAAATGTTGAATGAGACAGTTTATGATACTGCTCCCTCCATTTTGTTTGTCTTCTTTCTCTTGTATACTCTAAATTATTCCATTTCTAACTTTGATAAGTTTTGATCTGTCCACTTAAGTTACTTTTATTTCATTCAAGGTGTTACCAAAATTTTATGTCCTACTGACTGCTCCACAATTTGTTCTTATGTCACTTCCTACAAGTGTTTTCCCCCGAGACGCCCGTATTAGAAAACTTCTCTATCTCAAGCTTGGACACATGAAAATAAGTTGGGGATTTCTATTGAACTCTTTTGGATAAAATTCTCCCAATGGGGTCATATGGCCAAGTAACCCCCAATTTAAACTTCATTTTTGCCAATAATTGTTCCACCTCTTTGTATGTTGACCTCTGATTCACTATAAATTTCCCTACCTATGACTTTAATTTAAACAAGGTATGTTTCCTTCTAGCTAAAAAATGCACTTTATCTACATTGATGATTTTTCAGATGAATTCAAGTGCAAAAATATGCATAGGCAAAAAAATAGCAACTGATAGAGTGGAATTTCACACCAATGCAATCTAATTTATGTAAAATGTTGTTACAAATAACAATCACCAAGCCTTGTTTGTTCAATAAGCTATATAATCCTTTTGATTTCAAGTGCAATTATGGGAGGAATATCACTAATCAATAGAGTGTAGCATATGTGAAGAGATTTGTTCAAAAAATAAGTGAAGGAAAATTCCTCAGAATTCCTTCTGACCAAGGACATCCAATGAATCACAGACCATTGATTCCCTTAAATATTTTTCTTTTGCAATTGTATTGGGAATCTTTCTAACTGATAATTAAAAAACAAATACACCAGGACTGATTGATATTTAAAAAAAATTTCGACTCCAAATTCAAGAAACTAGTCATGAATGGCTTTAGATAAAAATTGGCTGAAATTGAATAAGATTTGTTGTTTCTTATCTAGACAAAAGGTTGACAGAAAATCTAGAACTACTTCATCCACTTTCTCATCACTCTGATACCCTAAAATACAACATAAAATGGGTGTGATTTGTCTTGAAAAGTATGGAAACATTGATGAAGGTTAAGGCAGATTGTGAGTGGGAATACCAAATTTCCATTTTCGCATGAATAATTCAAAAATAGCCTCTTTTTTTTCAAAATTTAACTTGTGATCTATTTCTAAGAGAATTTCACTAGAGAATGGGTGCAAAGAGTTGGGCAAAGATATGCACAAGGATTTTAAAATGGACTCACAAGTGATAGAAAATAGGGTTTCACCGTTTTGAGAAATTATGGTTTTCTCACTGGGTAAGTACATGTCCGCACACCATGCTAAAAATTTCGGAAAAGGATGAGTTTGAGGAAATATAAATTCAGGTAAAAAGGACTCCCATAGGTAAACTCATTGCTATTAACTTGAAACTTTTGGGAAGCCCGATTCTGCAATTCGTATAGGTCAAACTCTGAGTTTATATCTTCTATCATGCTTTCCCTATCAACTAAGGGTAATTCATCAATTTTTGGGAGGGTTTCAGATTGAATCTGAGAATATTTTACTTTAGTTGAACTCATTTTGAACTATCAACTTGTAACAAGGACTAGAATTACATGTAAAATGCATCACACATTGTATTTATGAGTTGTCGCTAAGGGATTTTTGTAATTATACACTTTGATTCTCTGTGTCTGGCGATTGAAGGAAAGGTGAGAGGGGATAGATAAAGGTGGGAGTGATTAAATTATGAATAGGATTGAGAATGTAGTGGAATGAAAATTCTGATAAGGGGCATATTCAGAATTAAATGAAAAACACTATTTGGAATTATGTGGAAAAATATCAATAAAATGGTGGTTGGTGATATTTATTACGAAAAACCGAGAATGGTTTTTTTCACACGAGGTAGGCAGTAAGTGATAATGAGTGGGGGGGGGGGGTGTAATTAATATGTCATTGCCACGTTGCAAAATTTGTTTTGGGAAAAAAAAATGTGCACCCCCTACCTATTTGTTAAATGTCAACAAAGCAAGGGGGACGCACAATAGAACAAGAGTTGTTGATCACCAAAGCGTCAATTGTTGCCAATAGAAAATGCACAATATTTATTTTATGGTGATTTGAAATTTTATTTATTAAAATAAAACAAAATAATATATTGTGACATTATATATTTGTGCGCAAACTATTACAAAGTGTAATAAAAACATTTTTTTTTAAATTTTAATCAAAATTTGAAATTTTCAATGTAACAAGAAAATGTTACAACACCCCAAATGCTGGTGCAATGTTGAGTGGAAGAAACACCTCTTTGGCTGCCCACTTTCTAGATTTTACAAGAAAGATTAAATGGCTTTCTACACCCTCAATTGTTACAAAATTTGTTGTTATAACATCCGTTGTTACAACATCTATTGTTATAGGATCCATTGTAATGGTCATTAGTTCAGTAGTTTCAATAGTAGTAGTTGTTACCTATGTTTGTTCTTATCAATTTGTTTTCTTGATCCCCTAAGCGTTGGTGTAGTTTTGGGTGGCAGAAACACCTCTTTGGCTGCCCAATTTCAACCTTTGACAAGCAAGTTGAAATGGCTTTCTACCCCCTAAATTTTTTCCTCAAGGTGATACATCTCCTTCAAGGCTACAAATTCAGTTTCTTTGATAACATATGATCCATAAACAGTAGGCCTATGGCCTATTTATCTCATCAACATGGATCATTGTGAAAATAAATATAAAAGAAAACAATGATGTCTCTAAAACTCAATGATTGTTTCCAATGCAATTCATTAATTAGTTGTCAATGCAATTCATTTACAAAACCAAAACTTGTCAAGTCGAGTTCAAGGATCCTTTGTTAGTCCAAGCAAGTTAAAGGATCCTACCCATGATGCATTGTTGTAATTCATGTAACCAATGCTCAACCTTCAACTTGTATACAATTGACCAAAAGAAAAATTTGTTGTGATCAATGCTCTTGATCAACAAAGGGCATAATCGACTATGTTTGCATTAGGTTTCAAGCCTAATTCCAAATGGATTCCAACATTATAATTCATCAATAAGAGGTTATTTCATAAGGAAGTTTGATTTATTTAGTTGAAAATTGTTGCAACATCTAAAATCCATAGGTTCACCAGTGAATAGAGGTTCATCATGCCCAATATGTGAAGTGACCGATGCCAATTCATAGATTCCATGGATTATCTTGATTTTGACTTTGACCCCTAATTACTATCCTTGGCAAACTCTACCTTGAATATGTTCTCAAACTATTAGGCAAGCACAAATAATTTGCAACAATCATCTATATGGAAAGTGTTTACCCTATAGAAGTTGCAATGAACAATCAACTTACAATTTTAGTGCAGACCTATAGCATCCCTTTAAGACAGCCTTAGGTCACCTCTAAGTCACCTTCCTTAACTTCATTCTTAGGCTAAATTCAATTTCTTTCATCATCCCACAAGTTTTTGACTTGTTTTGACCTCTAAGCTTAAGAATAGGGTGGAACGGTCCCTCTATCTCCTAGCTATTCTAAATGTGAACTTTAAAAACAACCATTTCTCTAGGAAGTGACATAGAAAAACAAAATCTCCCTTTCACCATTTCTTGAAACTAGAGAGTCAACACTACTAGTTGCAATTGCACTTGTACCATTCTTATTGATCCTTCTGCTCCACCTAGAGTTGACTATAGTTTCATTCCCCATAACCATTTCAACTTCAACACCTTTACTACATATAGCTACTGAACAATGAAAGGAAACATTGACCATCCCTTCAATTGAGTGTGGAAATGTAGTGTATATATAGCACAAAATTTTACAAAATCTTGGCTCAAAGATTCCCTACATCTCCCTTTTCTTTTTGTGTATCTATATCTATATCTATATATATATATATATATATATATATATATATATATATATATATATATGAATTTTCCTTTTGAAAGACAATGATAAAATATCTACAAAACCATGTTTTAAGAAAGAATTCTTCAAATTGATGAAAATTGGTGATACTAAGAGGTTGAAAGGATCTGAATGGGCATTACAACATTAACTGTTACAATGTTTTCAATAGATTTAACATTGAAAACTGTTATGGCATCTATTGTTACAACATCCAACATCCATTGTAATGGTCACCTTTTTAGTAGTTTCAATGGTAGTAGTTGTTATAGCATTGGATTTTACAACAATTTCATCATTTTGAACGGTAATGGGTGTTATAACATCAGTTGTTACAACATTTTCAGGGAATTTATCATTGATAGTTGTTGTGGAATTTGTTGTTACAACATCTACTATTACAACATCATGTGACAACCCCACCCATGGTTCTATCATAAAATGAATTATAAATATTTTTTACAAATATGCGAAATTAAGAAAAAGGGACTGAGTCAAAGGGACATAGATTCTAGAGTCGGGGAGGAGGATTTCTTGCTTGAAAGGTTAAGGTTTTCTTATGTATAAAATCTAATATGTTTGAGACAACCATTAAAATCTAGCTGGTGTATGAACTAATGAATTGTTTATTAAAATTGAATGAACTACAATGAAGTTACACAGGCCCATGCACTTGGGAACCTTCACAAGGAAAAGGGATAAGAAACTAAGAAGGGAGCTATGCAATGCAATATATCAAGGATGAAGTAGTAAATGCACAATAGGAAAAGAAGGCAAGGCATGGTATTCAAATTCATGTTGAAGGAGAGAGGAGACACAATTCAAGCAATAGAAAAACAAATAAATCTGGTTCGATCAGTAGGCAATGCAGAACAAGAGAGAAGAGAAGGGGATTTTCTCTTAGTTTCCTTGGAGGTTGTTAGTTGAGATGCTAATCTCTGGAGCCCTGTAATAGTTTGGGGTTCCTTGGAGGCTATGGGTTGAGATAGGATCCTTGGAGCCCTGTAACAACTTCGGTCCCTAGGAGTTGTGGGTTGATATAGTCTCTAGATCCTTGTAATAGCTTGAGTCCCTCGAGGTTGTGGGTTGGGATGTAATATATGGAGCCTTGTAACATCTTGGGTCCCCTGGAGGTTGTGGGTTAAGATAACAGGTTCTGGATCCCTGGAAAACTTGGGAAGAGGTTAATCCTACAACAACATCAAAAGAGGACTTGATTAAATACCTTGTTTATTGCATTACTATTATAGTGGATCTTGGACTCCCTAGAAGGGTGTGAATCATTGTGCATGCAGTTGGGGTGAGGAAAGAACCTCTGTACTTCCTATGCTGAGAATATGGTAGTATCAACTGGTGGGATTGAGGAAGTGGCTCTCTAGATTCCCTGTTTCCATTGACAGCTAATGTTCTAATCCCTTAAGCAAGCACCCCACTCAAAATATGGAATCTGGCTTAAGAGTGACAACTGCAAGTGTGGCTACAACTATCTATGGTTGGGTGGAGATTCCTTTTCCCAGACTCAGTTTCCATGTAAATTTAAAGATAAGTATTTGTTTGTGTTGCTTAAATATTAATGAACTTATGATGTATTTCTGGTTGAAATGGGTTGGATTATTTTTGGATCGTAACAACGTTGTTAACGTGATCAGCATGTGGACGCCTCTCTATACAGAGATAGATTTATAGTTATGATAAATAAATGCATACATAAACACATATGTCACACCTCTAAAATGAATAGTGTTCATAAACAAGTTGAACTAGTGTATTCATCTATAATGGAATAATTTTTTGTGTTAAATGCTCATTACTACACTTCATAACATATAATCTACAGTAGAATCTATAATGTTGTATACAATAAACTAACTTGAGTCATTTTCCTGAACCAAAATACTATATTAGGGTAAATTCTTATTCATACTAATTAATAGCGCATATGTAAGTAATACAAAGATGTCATGAAACTCCACAAGAAGTGGAGGGATCCATAAGGATATGAATAAAAAATTGGAACATTGGGCACACATATCCTTTTTATTAACATAAAACAAGTACATAAGAGACCGCCCACTTGGAAGGGTCTATACATATACATGGATGTTCCTTCATCAGGCTATAAGCCCTTGAACTTGTGCAAAAGGTGTTGAGTCAACGTTGGAAGGGTTATCCTTCCTTTAAATGTAGGAATAGATAAAACCAATGTAAGAAGGCTTCACCAACCTTGCATTATAAGCAGTCTGAATATATTATGCTTGCATCAACGTGTAACTAGCTTGGCCTCGAAATTACTTGCATATTTCCATGGAGCTACTTACAGGCCTACTTTGAAGCATGAAACCTTTGGTGTGTGGCAAGTGATTTGGAGACCTTTTAGGAGTTTACATGTAGCGGGTGGTAGGTAAGGGTTGTAGGAACACTTATGACAGCATGCCTAGAATTCCTTGTCAGAGAACGGGGAATTCATAAGGGTGAGGAACACCTTGGAGTTGGATTGGCTCAAGCTCAGGAGGGATAGCACCATAGGACACTTTAATAATCCATTGATGTCAGAACCGAGTACTAGTGTTGATCTAGAGGTCTGTAGGACCTCTAAGACAGAGCCATGGTTGAAATAGCCAACTTAGGAAAATTATTCAGGTCAAGACTTTCTCTTATGATGGTCATAAAGATCCATGTCTGATGCATTTCTTAAGGAAGGGTCAGGATCCCTTAGTCGATCCATGGCAGAGATTGAAGGCAAGATCGATGTGGTGTAGGAGGGAAGCCTTAAACTTAAAACAAAAATTTGGAAAAACCTTCCACCTTTCCAAACCATAGCCATGGATAGTCTTCATTGGCATGACCTAATTTTTCATTTAATGCAATTGGATGAGGAAGTGATGGCGTTGCCCGGAGGTACAAACCCAAAATATTATGTTAGAGGATTGTGTGGCACAGTTATGGGGTTGAATAGGATGATGTTAACCGATACGTGTTGGTTGACACACCAACCCAGAAGTTATGTGATTGGTCAGAGGTGGACACTCTTGACAAGTTGGTGATGGGATTGATCAGGTGCTCAAAATTATGTTAAAAAAATCAAAGTGCCAGAATATTGTTAACCTTAGTTTCATATCAAAGAGCTCGTAATTCTAATTCCAAAGGTGCAAATGACACTCAGATATGATCTCATATGCAGAAGTTAGAGCAAGTCAAAGTTCAGGTTTGACTTGGACACGTGGCAGGATTGGATGACATGGAAAAATTCCCAGTGAATGGGGAAGTGCCAAGTGGTAGGTTGCCACTAGGTCCTGCATATTTCATATCAAGGAAAAACAGAGGACGCAGGTTAAGAATCAGCCACCAGCAGCACCGATTTGCGATTGTGATATCGCATATTGCAAATAGGAGGTGGACAAGTATTACAGAATTGACCTCGGCGAAGATAGGCTGCGATGCGATCTATCACATATCACAAGTGAAGAAAATGGTTGTTGTTTGTGATATGGTTCTGGCAGTAATTTCCGATTGTGATTTCTGATAGACTTGCCGATCATGATATTTGAATATGTTGCAGTTTATATCCCCATCGAGTCTTTCGATGTCACAGTGTATGGGTTTTGGTCCTTGCCGATTTTGATTTCCAAACCCGCTGGGAAGTATGGCTTCAGTGGTCAAAATGTGGCAAATTTGGTGGATTTTAGGCCGAATTTGATGGCTAGTGGCAGAAAAAGGGGAATTTGTTGAGCAAATTGTGGGAGAACTAGGATAAGTCATAACTTCTTCAGTTCTTATCCAAATTAGGGGGAAAAAGAGTCAATTCTAGTAGTTTTGGCTATTCTAAACTCATGGAGAAAGGTTTCAGAGGCATTTGAGCATTGTAAGCACATTTTTGTTGTAATTTTGAGCATAATAGAGAGGTCCAAGAATTGGAAGCTGGACCAAGGAGACGTAGCCCAAGAGGGGTGAAATCCTCATCAAATATATGTGTTGTGTGTTGTATTTTGAAGTTCTTTGTTGTTCTTTTTCTACTGTTCAGCATATGTTTTATGTTAAATTGTTTATAACATTTACATAAGAAACTCTCATGGGAATCAGTTAATTAAGTAGAAAATGGTGAATCCTTAAGAACTTGATAAGAAAATTATAATCATCTTGGGTTTTATTATGAATGGGGAATTAGCACAGCATTACTAATATGCTTCATTTCAGATCAAGTTGGTATCAGAGCATTGGTATTTTCTTACTAGATTTTCTTGTGCAAAGGAGGAGTATTGTTTGCTAGTTTTATGTCATGCTAACAAGGTTAAAACTCAAAATAGGTGAAGGAAAGCTAGTTGAAATCCCTGTAGTTGGCTCAATTAGAAGAAGAGCAAGGTTGCCGAAGTCTTCTACACCAGTACATCCTGAAGTTGTAGTTAAGACTCCAGAGATCATGTCTCATTAAGGAGAACCTACAAACATGAAAGAGGATGATAAGATCTTCAGAAAGGATTTCTTTGATATGAAAGAGATGGTGAAGGTCCTCTATGAAGAGAGGAATAGTAGGTTGCAAGGAGAAAGTTCCAAAACTCCCAAAGGAGAAGGCTCTTCAAGAGGAGGTAATGGAAAAGGAGGTAATGGGAATGGATACAAACCTCTACCCTCTCTACCATCTTCTTCATCTTCGTCTTCAGAAGAATCTTCACACTCTTCCACTAATACAACCCTTACTCGTACTCATCATCATTCTTCAAAAGGAACTAGTAAATCACCTTTTCTAAAACTTGATGTTGAATTCGAGTTGCCCATGTATAATGGTGAAGTTAATGCAGAAAATATGGATAACTGGATTCGTCAGTTAGAGGTGTATTGTAGAATTCATAACCTTGAAGAGGATGATATCAAAATTTATTTATCTTCATTGAGAATGGAGGGTGCAACACTCATTTGGTGGGAATCAAAGACCCAAGAGGAGATTAAAAAACATGGTAAGATCTCTATTACTTTGTCTAATTTCATTACTGGTATAAAAAGACAATTCTACCCTTTAGCTCATATGTAAAAAACTATCATGAATTGGAAAAATTTCAGACAATTAAAGGGTCAAAATGTGCAAGAGTATACTCAAGAGTTTATGAGAAGAACTCATATGTTAGGAGAAGACTTGCAGTCATAAGATATTTTGTTGAAATACATAGGAGGTTTGCATAACTATCTTTGACACATCATTCTTATGTTTAATCCTACGAATATTGATGAGGTTTGTGTTCAAGCTACACACCTTGAAGAAAGAGGGAAAAATGTACAAGAAGAAGGTAAGAAGAAGCCATTCCAGAGTGGTGAAAAAGGAAAGAAAAATAAAAATGCTTCTGTTAAGAAAGAAGGGGAGAAACCCATGTGCAAGAACTGTTCCAAAGAGGGCCATGATGAAGTGCATTGCTAGAAGTTTCATCCTGAATTAAGACTAAAGAAATTTAACAATAAAGTGAAACATAAGACAAATGTTGTTGTACACCAAGACTTGGGTTCTGACTTAGGTGATGAAACAAAGATTGCATCCATAGTCACTAAAGGAAAAGTCATGGAAAAATAAAGCAAAGAGGAAGTCGTGGAAAGAGCCAACGCAACAAATAACTCTAACAACACTTCAAATGAAGCCAAAAAATGAGCTATTCCATATCAGAGCTAATTCCAAACACACCAAGATTAATACATTGTTTGACAGTGGATCCCAGGAAAATTCAATTTCCATAGACTTGGTCAAGAAGTTGAATCTAGAAACCATGCCTCATCATAAACCATATATGTTGGGTTAAATAACCAAGGATCCAAATCTTCAGGTCACAAGGAAATGTGTTTTCAGGTTTGTTATTACTACCAATTTCGTTGATGAAGTCGAATAAGATGTAGTTTTGCTAGATATTTCTGGAATTGTGTTGGGAAGCCCGTATTTGTATGACCGGAAAGTCGTTTTCCATAGACTTGAGAAAAAATATCATTTTTTCAAATATGGAGTGGAGTATATTGTGAGAGCACATTGTAGAAAGCTTAATTTGGCGTTAGCCAGCATAGGGTAAATGAAGCGACTGGTCAATTCTAGCAAGAATCTCATGCTCCTTATGATTAGGCAGAAGAATGACACGGAGTGTGAATCCTTTGCAGGTTGTGACATGAAACTGAAAGCCGAATTGGTTGATGTGGTCAATCAATATGGAGATGTGTTTCAAGAACCAAAGGGATCACCATGAAAAAGGGGAATTCGGCACGAAATTCAGCTACAACAAGATTGTCCACTCCCAAATATCGGTATGTATTGAATGTCAATTCTCGAAAGTTTATAAATTAAGAAACAAGTACAGAAATTGTTAGATAAAGGTGTAATTGATCCCTCTACTTCGCCATGTGTTTCACTAATTGTTTAGGTACCCAATAAACAATGGAACCTAGCACACGTGTGTGTATTATCGAGCTTTGAATAAAATTATCATAAAGAATCGATACCCACTACCCAGAATAGATGATTTGCTAGATCAGATGAAGAATGAAAAATATTTCACTAAATTAGACTTGAGAAGTGGATATCATCAAGTTAGAATAGCCGAGGAGGATATTTGGAAGACTGCTTTTAAAACCAAACAGGGATTGTTTGAGTGGTTGGTTATGCCTTTCGATCTTTGCAACGCTCTAGCTACATTCATGAGAGTTATGAATGATGTTTTATGATCCTTTCTTGATGAGATTGTAATTTATTATTTAGATGATATTCTGATATTTAGCAAATCACAAGAAGATCATGTCAAGCATGTGAGGAAAGTGTTGAATGCCTTAAAAAAATAACAATTATTTCTGAATATGTCTAAAGTTTAGAAAGTTTAGAAATTAAGAAACAAGTACAGAAATTGTTAGATAAAGGTGTAATTGATCCCTCTACTTCACCATGTGTTTCACTAATTGTTTGGGTACCCAATAAACAATGGAACCTAGCACACGTGTGTGTATTATCGAGCTTTGAATAAAATTATCATAAAGAATCGATACCCACTACCCAGAATAGATGATTTGCTAGATCAGATGAAGAATGAAAAATATTTCACTAAATTAGACATGAGAAGTGGATATCATCAAGTTAGAATAGCCGAGGAGGATATTTGGAAGACTACTTTTAAAACCAAACAGGGATTGTTTGAGTGGTTGGTTATGCCTTTCGATCTTTGCAACGCTCTAGCTACATTCATGAGAGTTATGAATGATGTTTTATAATCCTTTCTTGATGAGATTGTAATTGCTTATTTAGATGATATTATGATATTTAGCAAATCACAAGAAGATCATGTCAAGCATGTGAGGAAAGTGTTGAATATCTTAAAAAAAGAACAATTATTTCTGAATATGTCTAAATGTGAATTTGGGAAAACTTCCTTAGTGTATTTGGGAAACATAGTTGGAGGAGGTGAGCTAAATATTTACCCCTCTAAAGTTTTATTTGTTGTGAATTGGCCAATACCCAAATCAGTCACAGAAGTAAGGAGTTTTCTGGGATCAGCGCATTACTGGAGGAAGTTCATTGCCAATTTCTCTTCCATAGAAGCTCCACTACATGCTTTGACCAGCGTAAAGGTTGTTTCCAGTGGGGAGGCTAACATAAAAAAGCATTCGGTGCTTTAAAACAAAAGATCAGTTCATCCCCAGTTTTATCATTGTCAGATTTGAAACAACCATTTGAAATACAAACAGAAGCAAGTGACTACGCCATGGGTGCACTTCTTTTACAGCATGGTAAGCCCATTTCATTTCATTCTGGTATTTTTAATGGTGTTGTTATTAACTATCCTATATATGATAAATATATTTACGCATTGGTGCAAAGTGTAAAGAAATGGAAGCATTACTTAATGGGAAAAGAAACCATTATTCACACTGATCATCAACCTTTGCAATATCTACAATCTCAAACAAAATTGCAGCAAACAAGGCACTTTTGTTGGATGGGATTCTTATAGCATTTCCACTTGGTAATCAAGTATAAGAAAGGTATTTATAATAGAGTTGCTAAAAGGCTTTCTAGACCGGTTGTTAATGTATCCATTTTACTCAAGAATAATTATGTTTTTCCTAAAAGTTATGTTGAACAATACGCACATGATTTTGAATTTCAAGATGTATATTCAAACTTGAGTCAAGGCCACCAAGTTGAGGAATTATACTACCATATACATGATAATTTGTTGTATCATTTGGGAAAAAATTGTGTTCCATAGTGAGAGAGAGTAAATGTCACAAGGGAAGCGCACACTTCTCTTATTGCTGGACATTTCGGTGTAAGTAAAATAGTGGAAAATATTTAGAGGTATTTTTACTAACCTTATATGCTTGAAAGTGTGTCATGTTTTATCAGAGGTTGTTCATTGTGTGCAGTCAGTAAGCCTAGTAATAGGAAATTAGGATTGTACACACCACTTCGAGTGCCTTCATGTCCATGGGAGAGTGTTTCTATGGATTTTGTAGGAGGTCTTCCTTTATCGAGAAAAGTTCATGATTATTTGTATGTAGTTTTGGATAGGTTCAGAAAGATGTGCATATTAATGCCTTGTAAAAAAACAAATTACAGCTAAACAGACAGCTCAACTTTTCTTTCAAAATGTATGGGTTCATTTTGGATTACCTACTTCTATTGTAAGTGATCGTGATTCCCGATTTGTTGGGAATTTTTGGTCAAATTTATGGAACTTGATGGACACCAAGTTGAAGAAAAGTACAACCTTCCATCTGCAAATAGGTGGTCAAGTTGAAGTGGTCAACAGGGAAGTTATTCATTTTCTAAGAGGTTATTGCAGCAAACATCCTAAGTTGTGGGATGAATAGTTGCATTATATTTAGCATGATTACAACCGAGAAAAACACTCTTATAGTCTAACTTCACCTTTTGAGGCATGTCTTAGTTATTTTCCTAAATCTCCTTTGGATTTCATCTTTGAGAAAAATGTAGTTGTAGATGGACATAGCGACATAGACAGAGTAAAGAAATTCATTGAGAAAATTCAGTTGATTCACCAAATAGTTCAAGAACGTCTAGAAAGAGTCAAGGCAAGTATAAGGCAAGGCATGACAAGCATCGTGTGGATCATCAGTTTCAAGTAGGTAATGAAGTTTGGATTTACATTAGCAAGTAAATGCTTCAAGGTGAAGGTAAAATGCTGAAACTAATCCGTTATGGCCCATTTAAAATTCTAGAAAAGATTGGTAATAATTCTTTCAAGCTTGATTTTCCTTCAGATATGCAGATTTATTATGTTGTTAACATTGAAATTTGAGATTGTATGAGTCTCCATTGACTGAAGATCAAGGAGAAAGTGTACAAATTCCATCAATTGGATATTTTTCTCCATAATTTCTTGATGAGCTTCAACAAGACACCATACTTAATAGAAGAACAAGGTCATCAAAGAGGGGAAATGTTGATTATCTTCGAGTGGGTCTCAAAGGTACAAATCCATCAAAGGCCAAATGGATTGAAGAGGGGAAGGTGAGGGAACAATACCCTCATATGTTAAATAACTGAATATAATCTTTTTGGGTCCAAAAGGCTTCTAGTGGGGAGGAGTGATCAGATGCTCAAAATTATGCTCAAAAAATCAAAGTGTTAGATTATTATTAAACTCATCTTCAGATTGAAGAGATTGTCATTCTTATTCCAACAGTGCAAATGGCACTCAAATCCAAGCTCATATGCAGAATTTAGAGCAAGTCAAAGTTCAGGTTTGACTTAGACATGTGGCAGGATTGGATGACATGGAAAAATTCCCAGCGAATGCGGAAGCACCAAGTGGCAGGTTGCCACTGGGTCCCACATATCACATATCAAGGAAAAAAGGAGGATGCAAGTTAAGGATCAGCCCCCAGTAGCATCGATTTGCGATTGCGATATCACATATCACAAATAAGAGGTGGACAAGTATTATAGAATCAGCCCTGACGAAGACAGGTTGCGATGCAATTTATCGCATATCGCAATTGTAGAAAATGGTTAGTGTTTGCGATACAGTTCTCGCAGTAATCACCAATTGTGATTTTCGATAGACTTCCTGGACGCAATATTTTTATATGTTGCAATTTATATCCCCATCGGGTCCGTCGATGCTACAGTATATGGGTTTTGGTCCTTGCTGATTGTGATTTCTTAACCTGCTGGGAAGTATGGATACGGTGGCTAAAATGTGGAAAATTTAGCAAATTTTAGGTCGAATTTGATGGTTAGTGGTCGGAAAGGGGAATTTTTTGAGAAAATTGTGGGAGAACTGGGAGAGGTCATAACTTCTTCTGTTCTTGTCCAAATTAGGGGAAAAAAGAGTCAATTATAGTAGTTTTTCCTATCATGAGCTCATGGAGACAGGTTTCAAAGGAATTTGAGCATTGTAAACACAATTTTGTTGTAATTCTGAGCATAATAGAGAGTCCCAAGCATTGGAAGCTGGACCAAGGAGATGTAGCCTAGTAGGGGTGAACTCCTCGTCAAATCTCTATGTTGTGTGTTGTAGTTTGATGTTATTTGTTGTTATTTTGTTGTTGTTCAGCATATGTTTTATGTTAAATTGTTTATAACATTTACATAAGAAACTCTCATGGGAATTAGTTAATTAAGAAAAATGGTGAATCCTTAAGCACTTGATAAGCAAATGATAATAATCTTGGGTTTTATTCTAAATGGGAAATTAGCACAACATTACTAATCTGCTTCATTTCAGATCAAGGATGATGTGGTGAGTGGAATTCATTGCATTCGAAGGGGCCCGATATATATATATATATATATATATATATATATATATATATATATATATATATATATATATATATATATATATATATATATATATATAGAAGGTAAAGTAATATCTCTAGTTGTGAGGCCCTTATGACGAGTTGGGGAGTCAAGTAGAGTTCGGAGGAAATAAATAAATAAATATGTTTTACCCCATTCCTCTAACAATATGATGGGTTGGGTGATGTTACACATCCACTATTACAACATTTTCGTCTCAATCCACGGTTACCTATGTTTGTGCTTCTCAATTGTTTTTCTTGATCCACCAAGTGGTGGTGTTGTGTTGGGTGGGAGAAACTTCTCTTTGGATACACACTTTCAATCTTTGAAAAGCAAAACTAAATGGCTTTCTACCCCTTCAATTGTTACAGTGTCTATTGTTACAACATCCATTGTTACACCATCCTTTGTAATGGTTGTTGTTTCACTGGTTTCAAAATTAGAAGTTGTTATAGCATCACATTTGACAGTAGTTTCAAAATTTTCAATAATAATGGGTGTTATAGTATCAACAACTACAACATTTTCAACATATTTAATATTGACATGTTGTTATGATATTTGTTCTTACAACATTTTTTGTTACAACATCTGCTTCTCAATTTGTTGTTACCTATGTTTGTGCTTCTCAATCCATTGTTACTTATGTTTGTGCTTCTCAATATGCTTTCTTCATTCCCCAAGTGTTGGTGTAGTGTTGGGTGGCAGAAACACCTCTTTGGCTACCACTTTTAAGCTTTGAAAATCATGATTAAATGACTTATTATCACAACATCTATTGTTATAGCATCTGTTATGGCATATGTTGTTACAACATCCATTTTTACAACATCTGCTTCTCAATCTGTTGTTCCCTATATTTGTGCTTCTTAATTTGTGTTCTTGATCCCCTAAGTACTAGTGTGGTGTTGGGTGGTAGAAACACCTCTTTGGCTACCCAATTTCAAGCTTTGACAAGAAATATAAAATGGATTTATATCCCCTCAATTGTTACAACATATGTTGTTACATCCATTGTTACAACATTCGCTCTAATGGTCACTATTTCAGCAGTTTCAATAGTAGCAATTGTTATAACATTAGATTTTACTGCAGTTTCAACATTTTTACAAGTTTTTCAGTAGATTTAACATTGACATGTTGTTATGTCATATGTTGTTACAACATCTACTATTACAACATCCACTGTTACAACATCTTCTTCTAAATCCACTATTACCTATGCTTGTGCTTCTCAATTTGTTTTCTTGATCCCTCAAGTGTTGGTGTAGTGTTTGTTGGTAGAAATACCTCTTTGGCTGCCCACTTTCAATCTCTAAGAAGCAAGATGAAATGGCTTTCTATTACAACATTATTATTGCAATATCAGTTGTTACAACATCTTGGTTGTAACTTATGTGAAATTTTATTATCGTATGTGCACTTTGATATGATGTAATATGGGTCTTGTTTCATTTCATATGTTGTAGTATTAGATATATAATAGAGAAATTAAATATTGCATGAAATAAATAATAACTTTTCATTGTAATTTTTTTCTTTTTAGCAGAACACGGATCTTCCAAAAGATTTGAATAATCTTCATCACATAGATCCAGATCATGTTGGCTCTGTTGTTGAGATGGCAGATGATGCTCATGATGACATAGATACATATGAAAATCAGGCCAATGTCGATATAAAAGATGATGATAATTAATATTATGATCACAATGGTGATCATAATCATGAGGTAGTTGTTGGTAGCATATAGTGACATTCATGATCATATAGACTACATCATGGATCATTTCTGATATGTTTTTATGATGTCGATTTGCATGGTTACTATCATATGTATCATTTTCATGGCCTCTTGTACCATATTATTGAGTTGTATCTTTTTTACATGTATTAGTGTGACTTATATCATTTGGCCATGACGTATCATATTGACTTGTGTCATTTTGTCTTACATAATTCATCATTTTTATTTATATCATTTGTACATGATGTATCATTTGACTTATGTGGACTATTAGACATGCATCATTTTCACATGTTTCTTTTTTAAAAGAACCTTTATATTTCTATCAATCAAACTGGAATTTGGTCAATGCCATTACATTCAAAAGCATCACAATTTCCAGAGTCCTCCAAAATTTCTCTGGCCAATATATTTGGGTATGCAGTGATGTTTATTTCCAGATTTACTACATCATTCTTCTTGTAATTTCTCCAAAATACCCCATGAATACTTACATACATACATAACATAATCTACCTAGTTATTACTATACTATCTAGTTCCCTCCACATTGTTTTGGCTAAGTTCCTCTATAGAAACCTTGTCTGCTTCCTCCTGCTGGAATGGTTCCACTGCTCCTTGCTTCCCCTGCTCCTACTCAAACTCTTGTTGATCAGGAAACACTGGAGGGACAGTCACCGCCTCACCAATCACCATATATTGTTCATCATTGTCATCGAGGTCAAATATTTATTTTAACACTAAAACAACTGCATTCTCCACATTGACCTCAGATTTCTCCACCTTGTAATCAAGATTTTCTATCTTGGATATAATTACCTCCACCGTCGCTTGCACAATTTCAACATCCTTTTTCAGACCTTCCAACTGAACCATTACTAGGGTGAATGAGAGTGACCCTCAGAAATTATTTGCCCACCTGTTCTGGAGATCATTTCCTTGATTTCTCGCTTGAACACCCAGTCAATCTCATCTGGGGAGCCACCAACGCCATTGCCTAATGAGCAGGTCATGATCTCTTCCACTCGAAAGGAATGTATGGAGAGCCATTCTGCATGATTTTTTCATAACCATCCTCTTATAGCCAGACTTGAACTCCAAAATGATGGTGGGGGGAGTCCCTTTGAGTTTATTGTTGTTTGCATTAATAGGTGTGAATTCATTGCTTCTTGGTTTAGACCATAAACACACACAGTGGAATTGAGACGTTCTTTCTCAACTACAAAAATATCAAATCCTTTGTCGAAGACATCCCACCTAGCCACATTCTTAGCATTAATCCTTGCATTTAATCATTTGTTGGATGAATGATCCATCATTCTATTGGAGTGATCACCGATGAGATTTTGTACCATGAAATGACTACCAAATTTATGCAACCTTAGTCAGTCAGATTATCCTCCTTAATTACCCTTAAGCATCTCGATATCCTCGAGTTATGAGAAATCATGGTATGTAACATATAGTTGTTATGTTGCCTTCCTCCCTCAACTCGCCTTGAACCAAATTGACACCTTTGTTGGCTTGAACATCTGCCAAAGTGTTGTTCTCTCTCTTGATATGATAGAACTCAAAAATTTCAAATATATCCTTGATTAACTGGATTCTTTGTAGAGTTGGTCTTGTATTTGGGTCCTTGCAATGATTCAATTTGATACATTTTTGAATTGTAATGAGAGAGTCTCCAAAGACATATATGATGATGATCTTGTCAGTATTGACTCGTCAATTTTTATATGTTGAAAGTGGTTGATGATTTGGATGCATATTTACTACGTATGATGGTTTTAATTTAATGCTCATGATGGATGTTGTCAACTTCATTTAACTTATATATATTTGATTCACTTGTTTTAATTATAGATGATGATCATGTTACAATAATTATCATGTTATTTTATATATACTGGATGTTGTAGATTCTATTTTGATAGACATTTAATAATATTAATGATGTTAATTTGTATGGATGTCTATTTCCCTAACAATTCTTTATAAATTTTATCCTATAAAATATTTCAAATGCATTCATTTGATGTATAAGCATATAACTTATTTAAGAGACATGAAATATTTAACTAATTAAATTGAAATAAGACACTAATTTAACTGTATGCAAAACAATAATAATTTTTTGGAAGAAAATAAAGAAGCAACAATGGAAGCCAAATTGGAAGAAAAATTGGAAGTCACACTAGAAGAAAAAATGGAAGCCAAATCATAAACCAAACTGGATGCATATCTTGGCGCTAAACCTAGCACTACACCTGTTGATAAACTTGATGTTTAATCTGTCGCTAAACTTGGCACTATTTCTTACAATTGGAAGAAAAAAAAAAGAAACAATGGAAACCAAAATGAAAGCCACACTAGAAGCAAAACTTGATGCAAAATTAGAAGCCACACTGGAAGCAAAACTAGAAGCCACACTAGAAGCAAAATTGGAAGTAAAATTGGAAGAAAAATTGGAAGCCGCACTAGAAGAAAAACTGGACGTAAAATTGGAAGCCATGCTAGAAGCAAAAATGGAAGAAAAATTGGAAGCCACACTTGAAGAAAAATTGGAAGCCACACTGGAAGCAAAACTGGAAGAAAAATTGGAAGCCAGACTAGAATAAAACCCAGAAGCAAAATTGGAAGAGACATTAGAAGTAAAAATGGGAAGCAAAATTGGAAGCCACACTAGAAGCAAAAATGGAAGCAAAACGTGAAGCAAAATTGGACGTTAAACTAGAGGCCAAACTGGGAGATAAATTGGAGGCAAGTCCTCGTACTATTTCTGACACTAAAATGGTGCTATTCTAGGTGTTATTTATAGTGTTATTCCTAGTAATACTTTCGACATTATTTCTAGCACAAATTCTAGTGCAACTCCTGGAAAATTGTGGGGCATTATTTCAGGCGCTATTTCGGGCATTATTTATGACGTTATTTTTCCAGTGCTATTTCTGCTGTTGTTTTTGGAGAAATTTATGACGCAAAATATGGTGCTAATATAAACATACATGGTCATGCCCATTTTTACGTCGGGAAAAGTGCCCAATTCATGAACTAAAAAACACTAAATTCTAGAGAAATTTTAGGCACTATTTCCCTATTTTGTTGTAGTGGTAATATTTCAATCAATAACCTATAAATGTAAATATGTGTTTACTAGGTTGATCTATGTTTACTAGATTTACTAGGTCAACCATAATGTCAACAATGGTCCACAATTGTCAACTAGTAAACCATATTCAATTATGGTTAACTATGGTGAACTATGGTTGCCATGGTTGACTGCTATCAACCATGATCAAACATAAACAAGCATGATGAAATATAGTCAATCATAATCTATCGTAATCAACTATAGTTATATGTGGACAACTATGGTCATCCACAGTCAACTATATGTTGACATACTAAACCATCCTCAACCATAACTTGAACATATTTAACCATAGCCAACCATGGCCTACTAATCCTCCCCATAGCATAACCACATTAATAAATTGGTTGAAATACACACTTCATTTCTACCTTCCATACTTTTATAAATAACATTAAAAGATGGAAAATAAGGTCTATCTATATATTTTCACTTTATTAATATAATTGTGCTAATTCTAGTTTATTTTATCATTATTGTAAATAATAGATTATTGATAATTTTTATTGAAAAAATAGAAAATATTTTATTTGGATTTATAAAAAGGTAAGAATTAGAACAATAATGTATCAGGACCGTTTTGCTTTATTTTTTATATTCAATACATAAAAATCTAAATAACAGTTTTCTATAAATTAATATATATATATATATATAATAATTTTACTGCCAATGATTGATTGTTGGTTTTTTTTTTGAAAAATAAAAAATGTTTTATTTCTCCCTCGAGAAGGCTTATAGCTAGCATGTTATTTCATTTCACTTCAATATTATTCTTATTATTACGGTGATAGGGAATTGTTTTAATAATATCACTTACATTGACACTCTTTTATCTCAAATGTTAAATAATAAATCCTGACATTAATAAATCTAGAAGTTGATCTTCTATTTTCCATTGATTCAGTGCCTCACACACCCAATGGCTACTCATAACAAAACAAAGTGGGAATAAAAAGGTTTGTGCTCATTTGAGAGATGAGGAACTTATAGAAACAAGGAAGGCTACATGGCAGCTAGTCCTTGCCTTGGGGATTTTGTTAGAAAATTTACAAAGCGTCTCAAGTTCATAGTGCTTGTTGTTAAATGCAGTTGGCGAACTACATACACATAGGCTTGATTACGGTTTTGACTTTGAGGTTGAGGATATTGCTGGTTACTATGCCCTTGCTACTACTGAGGCTTTTGAAGATGATGTTGACTAGAAAAACTCTGATTTGTTGAAGAAACCATCTAATTAAAGTAGGCAGTGTTCACGCCATTGATTGAAGAGGTTGTCTGACCATTATTCTGGCTGGCCTGAAGTGGAAGCTCTTGCATAAGCATCTGCTACGCTCTTGACTAGTCTGTAAACCCAAGCATACACAAAAACAATTGTGAATTATCACAAGTCTACCTACAATATTAAACTTCAACCTACAGAAATGGAAGGCAAGTTCTAGAGATATCAAAGAGAGCAGCACTTACAGATTCCACTTTAACTTTAAAGGTATTATCTGCTTAAGTTACAGCTAAATGGTAACAACATTGTGCCCATCAGAAATTGTAGTTATGTAGTGGGAACTGATTTAAGGAACACTAAGCAAAAGGATAAAGCATCATAGATGGAATGCTTTCATTCCTAGGCAAAAAAAATCCCTGCAAACTGTTGATTACCATGACTATCCAAGAAAATATCATCACTCTTTTTATTGTACATTACTCAGATTTTTCATCAGGAAGCAGCAATACGTGTCAGACATCACAGAATATAAAGGAAGCCTACAGAAAAGTTTCTAACCCTTTATAACATCAAAGTTTCAAACGGAATTCCTTCCTAGTGTCTCAACTTACATTTGTCTAAATTTCCTCTCTATTTATCTTTCCATGGCTTCAAGTTCAGAACTGCAATAATCATTATTTTGTTTCTTCTGGGCAATACAGAAAGATTACCACATAACAGCTGAGCAAGGAACTCAAGTACCCATTCTCCATTAAAATTACAGTAGCATTATCCTCCAGCATGCTCATGATGGTAGACAATACGTTACAGGGCTGAGAAAACATTATAAAGATTTTTTTAGATATCATTTTTGGGATTCAACTGCGTTAAGTAAGTCATTCAAACGTATGACCATTTCCATGAGAGGTAGTCGTAACTGACTAATTTCTCATGATTTTTGAATAGTTCACTTAGCACTCATTGCATCGGGTGATGCTCACAGGGGTGAAGAAGTGGGATTGAAACTAGTGAAACATGGAGAACGAATCACATAGCATCAATCATCACTTCCGGGGCTTGCACCCGGTAACCAGGACTTCCCAGGAGGTCACCCATCCCAGAACTCCTCTGGCTCAAGCGCGCTTAACTGTGGAGTTTTTCCCCACAATCAAGCCCACTTAGCTTGCTAGCTTGCTACCCCATTTGCAAAACCTTAGCAAGTATTGTGCCTCATGAACCATTCAAGTAGAGATCCCTTGACTCTTTTTGAATTTAAGTATGGGGGATTTACGCAGTGCATTATATTAGATATCATTTTTGGGATTCAACTGCGTTAAGTAAGTCATTCAAACGTATGACCATTTCCATGAGAGGTAGTCGTAACTGACTAATTTCTCATGATTTTTGAATAGTTCACTTAGCACTCATTGCATCGGGTGATGCTCACAGGGGTGAAGAAGTGGGATTGAAACTAGTGAAACGTGGAGAACGAATCACATAGCATCAATCATCACTTCCGGGGCTTGCACCCGGTAACCAGGACTTCCCAGGAGGTCACCCATCCCAGAACTCCTCTGGCTCAAGCATGCTTAACTGTGGAGTTTTTCCCCACAATCAAGCCCACTTAGCTTGCTACCCCATTTGCAAAACCTTAGCAAGTATTGTGCCTCATGAACCATTCAAGTAGAGATCCCTTGACTCTTTTTGAATTTAAGTATGGGGGATTTATGCAGTGCATTATATTAGATATCATTTTTGGGATTCAACTGCGTTAAGTAAGTCATTCAAACGTATGACCATTTCCATGAGAGGTAGTCGTAACTGACTAATTTCTCATGATTTTTGAATAGTTCACTTAGCACTCATTGCATCGGGTGATGCTCACAGGGGTGAAGAAGTGGGATTGAAACTAGTGAAACGTGGAGAACGAATCACATAGCATCAATCATCACTTCCGGGGCTTGCACCTGGTAACCAGGACTTCCCAGGAGGTCACCCATCCCAGAACTCCTCTGGCTCAAGCGCGCTTAACTGTGGAGTTTTGTCAAGGAAAGACTGGTGAAATATAGGAGGTTACCTGCAACATCTGCACATCTCTTGACCTCCGAATCATACTTCCTGGAACATGCATGGTTCCAGAAGGAGCTGGACCACTGATAGGCAACCCAAGACCATTAGAAGAAAGCATGTTACTAATTCCTGAAGAAACCATCCCAGGAATTCCTGCTGATCCTAATCCTGGAAATCCTGGCCTTGGCAATGCCATTCCTCTGCCAAGTCCACACATCATTCCAGTGCCATTTCCTGCAGTTGGCACTGCACAATCATTTGAATTAGGTAAGCCAATAATTGGAAAACCAGCAGAAACAGTGACAGCAGATGCTTGTAGGCTTCTTCCTGCCACCAGTCGATTATAATGCTGCAACCGTTGTTGTTGCTCATCAATGGAGACAGAGAGGGACCTTCCTGAAGAAAATCTTTGCACATCCCTGCCACAAAACAAAGCAAAAATAAGTGTGCATCCAGAATGTATGAAAGTAATTAAATCTAGCCATATTAGGCACATAATGATACATTACCTTCCAGTGGCTCCAATGTTCAGAGCTACCAATGAAGCTACCAAACTAGAGCCCAATTGCACACTGTTCGTCCCCTGCAACAGAGTAAGTCCAGTTGACATTGGCTGTATCCCTGAAGATGCTCCTAGAATGTTGGCCATTGCCAGGCCACTAGCATGTGGAGAATGTAACTGATAAGGATAGAGGCAACGTTACAAAACCACAGCAGGGTTAGCCTAGCGCCAATAACTTGAACAACTCTAAACCGAACCATAAATTCATCTTTCTTTCAGCTCTGCTTCAAACTGGAGCAATCTATTCTGAATTGGAGACAAGAATGATGTAAGATATTTAATAATCATACTTCTTTTGGAGTCCTGGATTCCCTTGTCAGCGTCCAAAGACACGTTCAACTACCAAAAAATAAAGACAAGGAAATTTAGTAATCAAGTTTTTGAATATCATATATGATTGGTAGACTTTTAAACTAGTTTTAAAAAATATGTATATTATTCACATCCAATTGTGTCTTGAGACAAATTCCACAAACATGAAAAAATAAAACAGCTACCAAACCAAAAGCTAAGCAGGACTCACAAACAGAATTATAAAACACATTGAATTTCTCAACAACAATATAAAATAAACAATAGGACCAGTTGGGATCCCTGCTATTTAGATGAGGATAATTTACCAACATTGATTTACACAGCAGATCTTAGAATGACGACAATTTAAAATAAAACTGTTTCTCAACATCCTCACAACTTTCTGAGAATAAACCATGATAGCTTGACGTTTTATGGTTCAAACAACATTTACAAAGCATATATACAGAGATAACAAACATTGCTAGAATGGTTTGAGATTCGAATCCAGAAACCAGAAGTTCTTTTTCAGGAGATAAATGCCAGTAATTTTGGTTCGCCAACTGTATCTGGGATGATATGTGTATATAAGGAACATCCATCTGGTAAAGGCTGACACTTTGTGGTGTTTACCTATGGCCCACTCCACATTCTAAATAAATATAAGCCAGAAAACATGCGTGTTTACATTACTATTTCTCTTTCAAATAGTATTTTTGGTTTCTGCTCCATTTATGCTCTCCTTGCAGAGACCACGAAAGAGACCTATTTGTGATCCAGAAAACAGGTATGCTTACATAATTACTACTATTTCAGCTAGTGTTTTGGATTTCGGCTCCATTGATATTCTCCTAACACAGCCTGAAAGGAGCCATTTGTGGTTATGGATAGCTGATAACTCCCCACCTGCTATTAGTTGGCTTTTAGGATCTGGTTTGAATATAATCAACTGGGAAGCTGTTAAATATGAGGTTCTTTCCTCTCATTGATGGCAGGCAAAAAATTCCTCGAATGCCCTTTGCTAATCTCTTCATATTGTAGACATAAAGTGGAAGCAAAAGCACACGATCCATGCCAAGCACTACACTTGGTCCAACAAGTAAAACAAAGTTTAAGGCCGAGACACAGACCATTCCTTGTCTTGGCCTTAACCCCAGATCTATCCCTCCTTGAAACATGATAATATCCAAGGAATGATGATCTCCCTGTAAAATTCTACAAGGGTTTCTGAGACAGTCCAACAAGTAAAACAAAATGGCCTTTTCATTCCCAATTGATTTTACTCAGTGAAACACATTCATTGTTAAGCTTACTGTTTCCCACCTCAAGCCATTGGAGTGCAGGAAAATTACTTAGCAAATGTGTAACTTACTTCCCTATTCTATTGGCTGTGTTGAGTGGAATTTGTGGTGGGAATGTGCATAGCATCCTACTAACCAAGTTTAAGGCTGAGACATAGACCATTCCTTATCATGGCCTTAACCCTAGATTTATCCCTCCTTGAAACATGATAATATCCAAGGAATGATGGGCTCCCTGTAAAATTCTATAAGGGTTTCTGAGACACCATTGGGAAACCTTTTAAATGTGCGCTTGGAAGCTCTTCATCTAGAACCACTTGCAGAGCAAACTAATGCAGGCATCATCAACATAAACCACAACTCAGCCAATAGGAACTCAATTAATGATCCCAGGCTAATCATTCTACTTTACGTGGCTTACAAGACTCCTGCAGAAGTACTAACCACAAAAAATTAAGCTTGAAAACCATCTAGTGGGTTGGAGAAATTCATCAAGAAGATCTGCTCCTCAAGATTGATTTTGATAAAGTCCTACACAGATTAGAATGGTATATTACTTCAAATATGATGACATGGATTGGTATCCTAAGGTCAAAAAATTAATGAGGTACAACATTGAGAACATAATCAATCAAGTTATCTTGCAATGGTCCATCAGGAAGGGTTTTCTTTGTCCAATAAAACATTTCATCATAGCTAATGCTCTAGGTTAGCTAGAGTCAAGTGCAAATCGAAGGAATGATCTTTATCAGGTGCCCACAAGATGTTTTAAAATCCACTTTGTAGATGACTCTGTGCTCTCTCTAGAATCAGCCCAATCTTTGGATATGATGATGTGTTGGATTTGGCCCAAGTTCGAGAAAGCAGTGAGCATTATGTTCAACAAAGCATATGTTAAGTTTCAAGCTGGGAATCTAGCATTAAGAAACAAGTTACAACTAAATCATAATTAACAATTACATCTGAATCAGGTGATTTTTTATTCAAACATGGATGGCATAACAATGTTGACAATGTGAAAATGGAAGAACTTCTACAAGCTGGTGTTGAGACAACGCCGAGTCAACCCAACGCCAAATTGATTAGGTTCTGATGGATGTGCAGCAATCACAAGTAGATAGACATTGCCACTGCACATATAAATCAACACAAATCCATGGTATAATTTTGCTCTAAAATGGAAATGCCATTGAACTTTTGAAGTTTTCGATTGTGCTATGAGATAGCTAAAGCTGCTAACCTGCTCAAGCCCGGCTGTATATATATGGAAGGTGCAATACGGTAATGTGGCCTCAAGCTTTCTTAATCAAATACTCCAACAACACCATCGATGAAGCTAACATAGATTAGAAGGCCATCACATGAGTATGTTGCATTTGAAATTGATGCAGACAGTGAATCATGGGGCGTCCACTGCAATGCAGACATGTACAACAATCATGCGTCATTTTAACAGCTTTTTAGATTCCCTGGCAATCTTGCCGTTAAAAGATGATACATAAACCAATCTTGCTAGCCAGAGATAAAAAGTAAGAAACAAGGAAAATACTTGTCTAATTTGTACTGTATAAGATTGTGAGCAGTAATCATTTTTCTGAAATTGCATCATATTCCAACAAATTCCTTCAGAGATTCAACCCACTATATTCAAAACTATGAATTGGGTTCTTTCAAATTCACTACAGAATGCTTTAATTGACATAAAACTAATACTCACGAGTGGAGAAATGAGATGAAATTTCATGAAAATTGGCTAAAATTCAATGGAACGGGCAAACGCAAATTGATTAGTTTGGTAAAAATACCTGAATAGATGCAAGACACACCAGAGAGGAAACTATGGCATATGATGAAATCCATCGCAGCTTTTAAACTCGATAAACTGAGAAAGGACAGTGCACCCTGAAATTTCAAATTTAAAATAAAGATAAAAAATCAATCGATTTCAATAAGAATAAAAATGAAAATCGTAACATTTATCCACCTTATGGGCCCTACATGAGGGCCATGTTCCTAACACCTCTCTCTCCATAGCATAACATGCAAGCTTACACCTTTGTCTCCTTAAAATAGCATGCAAGCTCTAAAGCATGCCACCTAAGGTTGCATCAGGCTAACATCTGTGAGTAGGCAGATTGAAACCTGAGCAGGAAGATTGAAACCTAAATTATTAGATTATTCATTTACTTAGTTCCTTAGCACGAACATTCAATGAATATGAATTCATATGTCACAAAATCCTTGACTAATCGCGTAAACAGCCTTAGCCTTCCTCGGTACAGTTTGTCAACAATAACTTCGAGCCCTGGAAAGTGGAGATTGCAAGGTCCACATGACTCGCAGGCCCAAGGGATCAAGGGAAAACCTGATTTCTGCTGCACCCATCTAAAGATCGATTTCGTTAAGGGTCTGGGTCTTACACCATCCAAGACACACAAAGAGCACAGCAGATTAATGATTAAAGCTAAGGCATATTAGCTCGCTTGCTTGTTAAGGTACAGAGTTATCATGGTTGCTTTCTTCGCTTAGAGCTCGCGATGTTAGGTCTTGACAGTGACGGGGGTACGGGTTGAGAAATGTTTCACAGAAACAACAGCTAGTTTTGAACCCTGCTTAAAAAACTTTCAGAGGTAAGAGCCTTTCTAAGTTTCCTATTACGCAAAAAGAAATCAACAGATCAAATTTGTGTGTCCTTCAAGCACAGTTGGGTGTTTTTTGAGCTGCATTTTCATTTGGAAGGAAAGAGTTATGAGATTCCGGAAAAATGAGGAAAAGAAGCACTTTTTACCTGGCCGCAGTCAATAGAAAGACAAGAGGCGCCCTTGACAGGAGCTCCAGTCGGCGTATCTTTGTTTGAACTAGGTGATTCCCTTCATCTGCTTCTTTGCACATCTGATGACAAACCAGGAAATGCTCGAGCCACCGAGTCACATTCGGCTCACCGGTGCCAGAGCTGACGCTGAAGCGCTGCACAAGACCGAGCGACGACTCGAACGATTGGCGAACACTCTCGGCCTGCGATTCGAATTCAACCCCTCCACAGGTGAAGCACTTTCACGCAAGGAAATTCAAGCAACAAACTCCCTGCGGCAAGAATAAATCCTGGCTCTGACTAATTCTTGACTAATTAATAGCTCGGTGAAAAGCCCTTGCCCCCACTTTTTCTTCTTTGGTGGCTTCACACCTTCATAAAATAGAGATAGGAACCAAATGTGCACCTTAGCGAGATGGCTTAATTACATATATAATACACTCTGCTTTCGGCTGAGTTTACCAACATTGTGGCCTTCCAAGACCATGGCAGGAACGAATGCCACCTTAACTGGTCACAGGGTATGGGCTCACAGGAAGGGTTAGATTTCATGGCAGTTGCCTCGCTGTAAGCCCCCAAGACTCCCTTGTAAGAAACGCAGAGATGGGATCCATGATTATTGCAGTCACACTTCCTGATTTAGAGAATTGCAGCATTACAGAATGATTTCCCCCAAACACAGAGAAATAGAAAAGCAGGCTCTGCGAAGGGATGGCTCTGGTCAGGTATGTATCGATTTTACCAATGTTCGTTAGCTTAGCTTCTTCTGGTTCTGTATTAGGCCTGCGTGAAACATAGGCTTGAATGACAACTTGACAACTTGAGCCTGAATGACTAGGTGGACTTGTGCCAGAGCAATATGCAGAGTAGACACTGCAAACACATTGCAACATGCACATGTCTTCCCATCTTCATGCAGCAACATGTAGGTTTGAAAGTACAATGTGCCAAGCATTATCCCAAGCATTAAACGCCTAGGATTAATGCTAGCATTAAAGGGATGTTTTGCACTGCTTTAACATTGTTTGGAAAAAAATAATTGTATATAACCTATGTAATATATAACCTATGTTTTTGCCTCCGGCCTCGAGAAGAGGCCAAATAACACAGTAAATTATTATGTACCAAAAAACTTTCAGTATACTCCTCAACCAGCGCTAAGAAGCCGGTCACAAACAGGTCAATTAATGTTAACATATTTGTTTCTGATTACTATAGTCCCTGGCCATTGCCAGATGGCAGGGACTAATAATAAAACAAAGTGAGAACAAATAGGTATATGTGCACTCGAGAGATTAGGTAAAGACAAGAGTCATCCATTCCATAAAAGAAATCGAAATATCTATGAATGGGTATTTACTTTTCCTGGCAATTTCGTTCTTGAAACGATTTATGAATCTTTTCAATCTTTCAGATATATGAATCTTTCAATCTTTCAAATATGTATTTATGTTGATGGTAAGATCAAATATATACTAAAACAGGAATTTGGTGGCATGAGTATAATTTATAGCTTGATTGTAAATTTCAAAATATTTTGAAATTATGATGGATGTGAATAAAGTTAAATGATTCAAATTACATCTTCATTTTCTCAAATACAAAAGCGAAAAAAACATAGATAACTTCTAATAAAAAAATTAAAGTCTTTACTTCAACCTCTATGGAAATTGAATTCCCTTCTTTTTCTCTTGGAGTGAAGAGATGTCATGAAATGGTTTTCTCAGTGTTGTGTGTTGATCTTGATCCTATGACATGTAAATGAATTAAAAAACATTCATAATCATCGCTCTCACTTCCCCTCGATAGACATACTATGGCTTGCTTCATAGGTTGATGGATAACAAGATCAAGTGATACCTCCACAATTTTTTCCTTCTTCCCTAAAGGAAAGAAGATTCTTCCTAACCCTACCCATGGTAAGGGAAATGAAAATGACCATTGATTACATTCATAACAAACCTAGATTATTGAGGGGTGGTAGGAGGGAGATGGATTCTCTCTAATCTCGAAGGAATAATTGTCGGCAAATATGCGTGGGGCCTGGGAAAGAAGTCCAAAAACCAAGAATAAGCTTATGGCATATATCATCTGGGGCTCCTCTTAACCCATAAAAGGGGAATTAAGAAAATTATAATCTTGGGAGACTCTTTCGTGGCCATAAAGCACCTACGAACCAATTCTACTTCTCAGAACAACAAGTTAAATTAACTGCTTCAGCGAGCCCATGGAATTTTTCCTTCCTTTTTTAACCTACAATTTTACCATATTTAAGAGCATTAAACATGGAGGAAGATTCACAATCTAATAAGGCTTGTCAATTGAATGAAGGGAAAACTATTTCCAATGGAACCTATCATTTTTTATCCATCCCTTAAGTCTCATTATGCATTTATTCCTATACTATTGCCCCCTGCCCCAAGATTTATTCTATAAAAGTGCACTCAGAATTAAATCTTCCCTCCCTATCATCAGCTCCCTTCTCGACCCCTCTTTTCACCATCCCCTTTCCCCAATTCCCTTGGGATATAATCTCCAGCATCCCCACTTGGCAAAGTATGATGATCCATCCTTCACTACCCCTGACACGAGGCGCTTTGAATATGACCCAAGTGACGTCTTTTGGAATGAAGGAACTAAGAAGTGTGGGAAATCTCTTGTCCATCTCTCTAATTATGGTCTCTCACTAGAGTTTTCAAGTGCTTCCCATGTGAAGCCCCTCTGTGAGCAAGTTGGATTTAATCCGTATCGTCTAGATCAAACTGCTCAACCACTCGAGGGGAAGGATGTCGAAAGTGAAGATCAATTCGTGTTACAGAGCAATGATGGAGCCACCATGGGACCCTAGGGGAACTCAATCAACTCCTCTATATCACGTGAGGCTCTTGTATGGCTCATTATATATATCATTTCGGCGCAGAATGAAATTCTTCATTTCGTTGGAGGTCAGCAAGCTGCGCAGGGAATTAGTTAGAGTACGGCTCCTTCTAGGGGGCTTGTGTAGACCTTTGCTGGCCAAAGTCACTCTGCAAGGCCTTGTGCTTGAATTTTCCAGGGGCTACTTTTCTCCCCCGCCCTAGGTGTCCCTACATATAATTTTTTTCTTCCAATCTTGTCAAGTGATTAGACTGACAGTTAGGATCATATTCGGTGTGAATATTCAAAGTCTCTCCTTAATGGCATCAAGATCTAGGGTTTTTCGCTGTTCGTGCTCAGGTGAGGTGGCAAGGGACAACTCCAAAGATTTGGTCAAGGCCATGATGTGCCCACCCTTAACCTCCTTCTCACCTCCATCTTGTGATTAGTGTGCTAGTGAGCATGCAGGATTGCGTGCATAATCTTTGACTTCCAAGTGCTTTTTCATCAGTATAGGGGATCGACCACGAAAAATCAAGATATGATTCTGGCTAAGAGAAACCAAATTGAACGCTTAGAAGATGAAGTTGAGGAGATCATAAGAATGCTTAAGGACACCCAAATGCATTTTTCCATACATAATTCTCTGGTTGTAGAAGAAAACTTGGGCTTAGAGCTTAAACGCCCTATTGTTCCTGAGAACTAGTCTGTATTAATAACGTTTAGTTTCCTATGCATCTCTCTATTATCGTAGTTTTGTCAAGATACACTAGTAGAATAATAGGAGTGTTTTTCAGTTTTTCAGTTTTGTTTGATAATTGGGCCTGGTTTGATAGCCTACATTTGAAGAAAATGAATCCCAAATATGTAATTGAACTATAAAGTTCCTGAGTATTTGTCGTGTATGGGCGTGGAATTAATACAAACAATACTCATTGTTATTAAAACAAATAGGCCTAGATTATTAACATGAAGCCTCCTATTAATCATATCAAAATTTTAAATATTGATGTTAAGCCAGTCTAGAAACATATTTTCCCTATACAGTTGCTCATGTCAAGTTTTTCAAAGTCATCCATGTTAGGAAATGCAAAGTGGCATCTTATTAATTCTTAATTTCCTTAACCTTAATTTTTTCTTGTGAAATTTATTAATCTTCTTAATGTTCTTTAGTTACATCTTTTCATCAAACAAATATCAAGAATGACACAAGGACAATAGAGGACACAAAAATTAGGCTCTCAACCAAGGCAAAACTCCTCTAAGAGGAAAATGCGGAAAAATCTTCTCTTCTTATATAATTTTCTTAAAAAATGAGACACAAAGACCCAAACCCTAGACCAATTCCTTCTCCAAGTACCAAGTCATTCCGCCAACAAGTATTTCCCTGATTTTGCACCAACTAGCATCGAATTGTAACTTCGACTTGCTAACTTCAATACTACAACTTTTCCTACAACTTCGGCCTTGTGATTGTTACAGAAACCCTTATCTAACTTCCTCCTAAGACCTTCCTAGAGAAACATAGTCCCTCCCAAGGTCAATGAGGTCAAGGTAGGGTATTTTTTCTTCCATCCATAAGATACTACACTTCTTCCTCCTACAACTTGGACCTATAACTTCGGCCTCCTTTTACAGCACCATAAACCATGGAACTTCACACTGTGAGAGAGATAGAGCCCAAAACCAAGATATTTTATCCTTCTCTCTCCCCTTAGATCTTCACTCTCCTTTTCCCAGCTTCTCAGCTATGGATCAAAATCCTTCTCAATAGATCAAACTTCCTAATTGGATGAGTGATAATTGCAGTCAAACTACTTCTTTATATAGACTTTCCAAGGGGTTGAATTCCCTCCTTTAGGCTGACTTGTAACTTTTAGGGGCGACTTGTAATTTTGGAGTTTCTCAGACTTTATAGACTAAAAAATAATTCTTTTTACAATTACATTTTGCATGGAAAGGTCTTATAAACACGATGTTGATTCCTTTGACTCATGACAATAAATCTTAAGATCGAACAAACCCAAGAAGCAAGAAGAACATGATTTTACCTAGAAGACCATCAACAGAGATAATGAAACCCCTTCTTTAATAATAATAACATTTTATTTTCTTCTCTTGTTTGTTGCGTGGGATACATATTGAAATGAGTACAACAATTATGAAGACCAAAACTAGTTACTTTTTCAACACTCCCTCTTAACTAGGGATGTATTCATAATTGTACAACATCATTCTCAAATTGAAGAGTTCTCATAAGAAGAGTTGGATTGATAAGCCATACTATAAGCATCATCATCATGACTGGCATTGTCTCTTAGGCCTAACTAGACAAGCTCTACTTTAATCAAGAGCATTATGCTGGGAGGTTTTATGTGTGATACCGCACTATCTCTACAAGGTACATACCCCTTTCGGATGTCTAAAAGGCATGTCCTTTTAGGACTATTCTTAACTTGGATCTCCATACCTGAGTCTCAAATAATATCCATCCTCTTCGACCACTCTTCTCTTGGATACTTGTCACATCCTCAAAGAGTGTCAATACCTTTCCTTTCTTGGATGTTTTATCCTCAAGGAAACCACAAATTCTTATCCAATCCTTTGTCATTCTCTCTTCATAATCTAAATAAGAGAATGTAGATGTGATGTCCAACATCACTCCCTCTCAACCAGAGAGGACATCCCCATTCTCCTTTTGACTAGAGAGTAGATCCTTACTCCTATTCATGGAGACTTCTTTTACTCCCTCTTAAAGTAGAGGAGATCCAGACTTCCTTTCTGTTAGGGAATTCAAAATCACAAGACTTATATCTTGACTTTATAACAGTACTAGCTATCAGTTCTTCATAGCTACATGGCTTCCTCTTTTCTCTGCATCTCATCATATCGAGCCTACTTGATTTCAAGGTATCATGGATCCATCTTCACTCTTCAACCTTGTGATAGTTTTAGGTCATTCTTCTTGCTCACCACTTCCATATTCATCATCATAGATGAAGGCATTATATTAAGCCTTTCCAAAAATTCGAGTTGATGATAGATTCTACATGACATTAATCTCCCTTGTTGACCTTTATGTTTTTTACTCACACTGCTACCCTTTTAATCCCAAGATGGATACATATTGACTTCACAGTTTCTAGGTACCAAATTTTGAGCTTCTCTCAACAATATTCATACATATAGTTGATCCCACCTCAAATCCTCATGATTACCTTCTTGTAATATCAACATTGTCATAGACCATCTCCACTTTAAAATTCCTTCATGCATTAGAGTGCCCAAGGATCGAAGTTGATTACCAAGTTACAACTTTTCTTCTGGAGACTATCCTGGATGTTAATCATTATTTATATATTCCAGATAAAGTCTTAATATTTTATACATTCTTAAGTAAGTCAACTTCATCACATAATCATGCTAAGCATGGTACAAGATTCTATTCAAATGAACCTTATCCAAGAGTCTCTTTCAATGTGGATTCCTATGCTTCTTATCCCATCTCTCTCTCTCTCTCTCTCTCTCTCTCTCTATATATATATATATATATATATATATCACAAAGAGTCAGCATCTTGACCCATTACATTCCTTCATCCCTTTACTAGTATTAATTCCATATTACATGGAATGTATACTAACTTTTTCATAATGCTTCTCCCAAGACCTTTCATAATGATGGTTCTTAGAGGATCATAATGATACATTAAGCAAGATGAATACCTCTAACATAATGTTAGATAATCATGGACGATCGACATGCAAAATAGTATATCTATCTATTCTTTTAAAGACTATATGACTTCTACAAAGAAACTAAACCAAGTAGACTCTACTTATGCAACTATCACATGCCTCTCTTTATGATGTTATGCAACATTAAAAACTTTTCTAAACAATGCAGGCCAAATTTATCAAGAAAGAACCAATATGCCTCTTCTAATAGTAGATATTCTTCACTTATTCTTTCTTTGACTTCTTCTCAGGTTCTCCCATTGCCTCGACTATATGAGCTTCACTCCTTTCCTTTCTATTGTTGTTTTTCTGGCTTGGAAAATCCCTCTTAAAGTGTCCAAACTCATTGAATTTAAAGCATTTAACCTTGGACATTTATTTCTTCTTGGACTTTCCAAACTTTCCCTTCTTCAGCTTCTTGACTCGAGTTAGAAAGGCTTGAGACTATTCATCTGATCCAATGTCATCTTTTACTTGATCCTTGATTCTTCTAGAATCCATTGATCTCACAACTCATCAAAAGGAGTTGAATCTGGAGTAGGTGCTTGTTTCAAAGTTGCTCCATTCTAGGGGAAATTCATTAAGTACACATATGGTCACTTCTGAATCAAATAGTTTTCCCAAAAGTCGTTGCAGATGGTCCCTTAGCTAAGAGACTTTAACGATAAAGGGTGTCATATCCTCATCCTTTGATTTATTCATTCTATATAACTTATTTTTCAAAGACATATTTTCTCCTGATATACTTACATAGCACAAATTCACTAGATTGTCATACATAGCCTTGGAAGTCTTCAAATTTACAACAAATCGAACAAGAGAATTTTTAATGTATTCAAATATGATCCTTTGAGACCTTACATCCCCTTTATTTTACTTCTCTAGTTCTTGTGTCTTTACTTTGGTCAATTCAATAATTTCCCAGTAACATACTCCATTACTTATTGTTTTGTGAGTATCACACCAATTAGATGCTCCATAATTAGATGCTCCAACAAGTGTATTTCTCTCCTTGAAAATAAAACCCATATGACCTGTAGATTCAAACATGATGTAATAATATGATACTTACTTGATAACCATTATTATCCTTGATGATGTTTCCAACCTTATTTATTCCTTCAATATCCTTGAAGAGACTTCCTTTAAAGATGTTCCCTCATATTCCTCTAACAATAGCTTCCAAGGGTGATGAATAATGAGATCCTTTAATTATTCCTTCAAAAAGATCTACTAGTGAGTCTCCAACTAGATCCCTTTCAAGAGATAATCCTTCTTGAAGTATTTCCTTATCAAGTCTTCTTTAATATTTTCCTTTTTACTTCCCCTTGACAAGTAATTCCTTCTAGTGACCTTTCATCTACCTTTCTTGTTCACCTTAACTTTGATACCATGTTAGAAAATGCAAAGTGGAAGCTTATTAATTCTTATTTTCCTTAACCTTAATTCTTTATTTTGAACTTTATTAATCTTCTTGATATTCTCTAGTTAGGTATTTTCATCAAAAAAATATAAATAATGAAACAACAACATAATAGGGCACAAAAATTTGGATCTCAGCCAAGGAAAAACCCTTCCAAGGGGAAAGACTGAAAAATTATTCTCCTCTTATAGAATCTACTTTAAAATGAGACACAAAGAACCAAACCCAAAATCAATTCCTTCTCCAGATACCAAGTCATCCCTCTAACAAGTATTTCCTTGATTATGCACCAACCAGCTTCAAACTGCAACTTCAACCTACCAACTTCAATACTGCAACTCGTCTTGCAACTTCAACCTTGTGATTTTAGACTTGGAGCTTCTATATAAACCCTAATCAAAGTTCCTCCTGAGACCTTACTAGAGCAAGACATCCCTTCTCAAGATCAATGAGGTCAAGGTAGGGTATTCTTCCTTCAAGCCACAAGATACTACACTTTTTCCTCCTGCAGCTTGGGCCTCTTTTTGCAGCACCAAAAACCCTAGAACTTCACATGTGTAAGAGAGATAGAGCCCAAAACCAAGATATTTCGTCCTTATTAATTCTCTTAGACCTTAACTCCCTTTTTTCCATCTTACCAACTACAGATCAAACTCATTCTTGATAGATCAAACTTCATGAGTGAGTGAGTGCTAATTGAGGTCAAATTTTTTATCTATATAGCATTTCTAAGGGGTCTAATTCCCTCCTTTAGGTAGACTTGTAACTATTAGGGTTGAATTGTACTTTTGGAGTTTCCCAGACTTTCTAGACTAAAAAATAATTCCTTTTACAATTATGTTTTTCCCAGAAGGGTCTTATGAACATGGTGTTGACTCCTTTGACTCGTGACAATAAATCCTTAGACCTAACAGACCCTACAAGCATGAAGAACATGCTTTTACCTAGGATACCATTAGTAAATAGCATGAAACCCATGCTTTAATAATAATAACTTTTTATTTTCTTCTCTTGTTTCTTGCATAGGATACATATTGAAATGAGTACAAAATTATGAAGATCGAAACTAGTTACATATTCATTAATCCATTGATGAGTGTAAATGTCCTATTAGATATATATGGTATCAAATCTAATAAAGAGGCTCAATTAGAATTTCTCCTATTTTTTTTCTCTATATAATACTACCGAAGCACCCATAGGGGATTTGAACTAGTGACCTATCGCAAGGAGTGCCTTAACAGTACACCCATTCACCGCCAATGCAAAGCCCCGTGGGCAGAATTTCTCCTATTGGGGATAGCCAACAACTAGTTTTGATAGACTTAAATAGCTTAATAAAATCCTAAATCAACTAAACTACCCTTCAAACATCAAATTTATATAAGCTATAAACTAAAACAAACTTTGGAATAGACAACAACTAGTTTTGATAGACTTTAATAGCTAAAGTAAATCCTAAATCAACTAGATTACTCTTCAAACATAAAATATATAAAAGCTATGGACCAAAATGAACTATCATTTAGCAAAGCAAGATTAGTCTAATCCAAATTCAAAATATTAAATCAATCAATTGAAACAAAAGTAATTAGTCGAGTTTGTAGATTTTAACCTCATACATAAATTACCTGCAAACGAATTCTAAAAAAAAAAAAAAAAAAAAAACAATGGCGAGAGCATAAAACATAAAATATATACACATAGATATTTTCCCCTAGACCCCAAAATTGTGACTACCAGATTGATTTTTCATTGTATTCCTTTCAATGTTACAATACATATATATGCATGTTGAAGCATCCATAAACCCTAATCCACTAACCCTAGATTAGAACATAACTGTAGTTCCCTTGGTTGGATCTACAAAATACCATAGGTAGAAAGCCATCATTACCAAAACCATGTTCGAAAACCATGCACAAAACCATAGGTAGGTCTGCCCATCTAATATAGGGCCCAAAAAAAATAATCCTCAGGGCAGCGTAGAAGGGGGCTATCGCCCCTCGACAGGGGGGCTGCGACCGCCCACGCATGAGGCTAGTCATGGAAAGAAGATAACACACACCAAACATTCTTCCACTTGTTTCTCTCTTTCCATGGGGTGCCATAGGAGAGCTTAGTCATTGGTCTAGCCCTGCAACAACCATTGTTTCTCTACACCAACGAAATTTCTCAGTGCTCACAGACTTCGTTAATGCATCTGCAACATTCTTCAAAGTGTTCACCTTTACTAGCAACACATTTTTTTCCTCAACCATATCCCTCACAAAGTGATACTTAACATCAATGTTCTTTGTCTTTGGATGATAAGAAGGGTTCTTTGCCAATAAAATTGCACTTTGGTTGTCACAGTCTATCCTTATAACTAGTTGTAACAACCCATACTTGAACACAATCTCTGCAACCAAATAGCTTCCTTTCTTGCATGAGTGGTTGCCATGTATTCTTCCTTTGAAGTTGAAAGTGCCACTATAGACTATCTCTTACTCATCTAACTGACTGCATCTCTAAATAGGTTAAACACATACCCACTTGTATATCTTCTCTGATTGAGATCTCCAACCCAGTCTGCATCAACAAAGCCACGGATGTCCAAAATTTTGTCAAATTTTGGTCTTCCTTGGTAATACAAACCATAATCACTAGTGCCATGCAAATACCTGAAAACCCACTTCACTGTTGTCCAATGCTCTCCTAGTTTTGACATAAACTCGCTCAATACTCCCATTGCATGTGCAATTTCTAGTCTAGTACAAATCATTGCATACATCAGGCTACCTACTTCACTTTCATATGAAACATGGTACATGTCCTCTTCCTCTTCTTGTGTCCTAGGACATTGTTCAGAAGATAACTTTACACCTACGAGAATAGGAACCTTCACTGTTTTACTATCGTGCATATTAAACCTCTGCAATATTGTCTCGACATACTTCCTTTGGTTTAATTAGAGCTTGTTTTTTGCCCAAACTCGTTTAATTTCCATGCCCAAAATATAGTTTGTAGCACCAAGATCTTTCATGTCAAACTTGGAGGACAATTGGATCTTCAATTCCTGGATAATTTCCTTGTTATTTCCAATCAACAACATATCATCCACATACAAGACAAAATAAATAACGTGCTCACCAATTAATTTAAAGTACACATAGTGATCTGATTTTCTTTTGGTGAAGCCAAGTCCTCATATATATGTATCAAATTTCTAATACCACATCCTTGGTGACTGTTTTAACCCATACAGAGACTTTTTTAACCTGCATACTAGTTCTTTCTTACCCTTCACCACAAAGCCTTTAGGTTGCTTCATGTAGATCTCTTCTTCCAGATCCCCATGAAGAAATGTTGTCTTCACATCCATCTGTTCTACTTCAAAATAAAAAGTAGCAACAACAGATAAAAGTAATCTAATAGAAGCTACCTTAGCAAAAAGAGAAAAAATATCACCAAAATAAATTCCCGACAACTTTGAATAACCTTTTTCTACCAACCGAGATTTTTATTTATCCACCTTGCCTTCTGCGTTCATCTTCTTCTTAAACACCCATTTGCTGCTGATGGGTTTCCTTCCAGTCGAAAACTCCACTAGATCCAAAGCTTCATTTTTTTGCAAAGATGCCATTTCATCAACCATGGCCTCTTTCCAGAGTTTTGTATCCTATGAATCTACCACTACACTGACAGTTTTTGGATCATTATTAGTAATAGATAAAGAAACATTTGAATAGAAAGCAGATAGACTATACCTTTTTGGCTATCTTATTTCTCAAATTGATCTCCTCATAGCTGGAGTTTGTGGTTCTTCATCTTCTGATTCCTGTTTTGTTATAGAGTCTGATTCCTCCTCCTTTAGCTCAAACTCTATATTCTCATGTTCCTTTGATAGGATGTCATTTTCAATAACATCTTTCACCTATCTCAACACCACATCACGGATGTGCACAACCTTCCTTGTTTCTAGGTTCCAAAGATTATAAACTTATAACCATCCTTATACCCAGTAAAGATGCACCTTTCAGATTTACTATCCAACTTGGTTCTTTTCTCCTTTGGAACATGTACATATGCATCACATCCAAATACCCTCAGATGTGAAAGAGAGGGTTTCTTACCAGTCCATACCTTTTGTGGAGTCTTATCCTCCAACGCTAATGAAGGTGATATGTTGACCAGGTAACATGCAGTCTCCAACGCCTCTGCCCAAAATTCTTGTCCTAACCCGGAACCACTGAGCATGCTTCTTGCATTTTCCATAAACATCCTGTTCATTCTTTCTGCAACTCCATTTTTTTGAGGTGTGTATAGAGTAGTATTATGCCTTGCTATACCACACTTCTTACAGAAATATTCAAATTCATTCTTGCAAAACTCTCCACCGTTCTATATCCTCGACACTTTTATCTTCTTCTTTGTCTGGTTTTCCGCTAGAGCCTTAAATAATTTAAACCTATTGAAGACTTCAGATTTATTTCTGAGGAGATATATCCATGTATTCATTGAGAAGTATTTTATAAATGATACATAGTACACTAACTTACCGAATGATGGAGCCAAAAAAGGTCCAAACACATCACTGTGCACAAGCTCTAATATCCCTTTTGCCCTCTTAGCACTAGAGGGGAAACTCACTCGATTCTGCTTCCCATATACACAATTTTCACAGAAATCAAAATCCAGAGAGAAATTAGACATACCTTCTACCATATCATTACCATGAAGTATTCGAAGGCCCTTCTCTCCAATATTTCCAAGCCTTTGATGCCATAACATGGTCTTTTCTCTAAAGACCACTAGATTTTCTGCTCCACTTTCAGGAACCACAAAACTGTTGCACCCATCAATAACAGTGCTACCCTGAAGCTTGTACAGAGTTCCAATCCGAACTCCCCACATAAATACCAGTGCTCTCCAAACCATCTTGCAGGTATCTTTCTCGAACATTATTTTTACACCTTCATCATCAAGCTTGCTTACAGAAATCAGATTTCTAGCCAATGCAGGAATATGTAGAACACCCAAAAGTGTTCTAATCCTTCCACCTTGAAACTTTAACTTGACTTTTCTGTGAATGACGATTCTAACCTTCATTTCATCCCCTAAGAAGACATCACCACCATCATATTTATCATACTCACAAAACCACTCCCTATGGGGAGTGAAGTGAAAGCATGAACTTGAGTCAATCAACCATGCTTCATGATCTACATGTGTACTTGAGGAAGAAGCCAAGTACACATCCCCACATTCATCGGAGGTGGTTTTTGTCTCTATAGAGGGAGCATCATCATATCCCTTTCCTTTCTCAGGAGATTTAAATCTACAGTCCTTTTTGAAGTTCCCTTCCTTTCTACATTTCGAGTACACCTTTACAAGTTTTCCTGGAGATTTAGATCTCCCTCTAGATTTAGATCTCCTTCTCATCTCCTTTAACAACAAGGATGATACTATTTCATCAAACTTCAAGGAAAATGTATTGCTACCTATTAGAGGAACCAGACTATCCCTCGAATCTGGTAGAGAACACAACAAACTAATGCAATTATCTTCATCTGAAATTATTATATCAATAGATAACAACTGGCTTACCACAATATTAAAGGCAATCAGATGCTCTGTCACCAAGTCTCCATCCTTCATCCTCAGGTTATACATCATTTTCCGTAGGAACAATTTATTCACCAGACTTAGATTGGTACAAAGTCCCTAACTTGTCCCACAAAGCCTTCACCGAATCTTCCCCTAATACATTCAACAACACTGAATTTGAGATACAAAATCATATTATACTTGTTGCCTTCCGATCCAACTTCGCCCAGTCTTCAATTGACATTATCGTTGATTTAGTACCTGGATATACAATGATCCATTGATCTTTATCCACCAACAAATCCTCCATATTGATTTTCCACAACTCAAAACTTTGGCCATTAAATTTCTCGATCTCTATATTTCCACTACTCGCCATCTTTTTTCACCATAAGAATCGATCCCACAGATCTCCCAATGAACAGGATCTACCATAGGCCTGAGCAAAACCCCTCAGCAACAAATTTGTCCCCTTGAATCCAAAACAACTCTGATACCAAATGTAGGCTTTAACCCTGTATAGAAATTACCTATATATGAATTCTAAAAACATAAAATAAATAGTGGCAAGAGCATAAAACATAAAATAGATATACACATAGATTTCCCCCTGGATCCCAAAACTTGGACTACTAGATTGATTTTTCAGTATATTCCTTTCAATGTTACAATACATATATATACATGTCAAAGCATCCACAAACCCTAATCCATTAACATTGGATTAGAACATAACCATAGTTCCCTTGACTGGATCTACAAAATACCATGGGCAGAAAACCATCATGCCCAAAAATATGTGTGAAAACCACACACAAAACCATAGGTAGGTCGCCCACCTAATATAGGGCCCAAAAAAAATTCCCCAGGGCGTTGCTCCGAACCCCATAGAGAGGGGCTATTACCCCCCTCAAACCCCCCCACAAGGGGGGGCTACTGTGCCCAGTGCAACGAAAAGGGGAGGCTCTCACCCCCCCACGTAGGGGGCTAGTCATGGAAAATTATAACACACACCCAACACAGTTTAAGTTAATAAAAGGAAACTTGTATTTATTATAATATGTAAAGGAACTGTTAAGCACTTACAATACAATCATAAGGCATACAAATCCCACTATATATGTTCATAGAATTGTACTTCCAAAAAGTCATTATTGAAATAGATATCTTCTAGATTAATCTATCTAATTTATCAGTTATAAGTAAAACAAATATATTCTAATATGAAAAATAATACAATGCATATAGAATAGTCTGAAATCATACATATATCCTATGTAGAACTTTGGCCAAGAATGGATTCGAAACATGAGGAACTTCTAGGAAATAGTCTATACAAAATTCCACCATTGGTCTCTCAATTCCAAATTTTCCCAACCCCCCTAACCTAGGGGCATTACCCATTTTTATATAATTACAAAAACAATAAATTTAATGAAGTATAGGGGCCTTCCACTCATGAAACCAAATGTTGCGTGTGGATCCTGTTATTTTCTTTATTTATAGGAATCGTTGCATTGGACCCCAGTTCATAATGAGGTGGAAACGACGCCCATTAGATCATTGGCAAGGGGGTCCAGGGGGGCGACAACAATTTTTATGAGTGCTCCCCTGGCAAGGGTTCGGGGGCACTGTCTCGAACCTAAAAATAGATGTAAAATTGCCTTGTAAAATATTGTAATTTCGTAGTCAATCTAAGTCACTCATTAGGTGGATGATCTGACGGTAAAAATTATGTTTAATTTAGGGTTTTTTTCTTGGAAGGAAACCCCTTGCTATATATGAGGGAATTGTATTATAGCTGGATATATGTGTATTTTGAGCGAGAAAGAGAGGAGATTGTGTGAGAGAGAAGAGGAAATTACAATGAAATTTTTGTAGGTTGCATCTCTTCATTTTGTTGGATAATATAAAAGGAAGGACTGGTTGTTTCTCCATGGAAGTAGACCAAATTGGGTCAACCACGTATATCTATGTCTATCTGGTTTAATGTGTTCTCTGTGTTTGTGTTTCTGAAATATTTTATGTGTTCCATTTCTCTGTAATATATAATTTTCTAACAATTGGTATCAAAGTGGAAGGTCTATTTGGCTGATAAACTCATAGGAGAGAAGGGTTCCTCGTTCGAGTGGGAGCAATGGTGGAAGATGGTAGGTTTAGGTTCAAGAAATTTAATGGCCAAAAATACTAGTTGTGGAAGATGCAGATGGAAGATTATATGTATAAAAAAGATTTGTACCTACCATTGAGCGGAAAGACAAAGAACCTGACAAGTATGACAGACACAGAATGGGATATTCTCGACAAAAAGGAACTTCGAACAATACGGTTGTGCCTAGCAGCATCGGTAGCATTTAATATTTCAGAGGAAACAAAAATAGAGGGTTTAATGTTGGCATTAGCCAAACTATATGGAAAACCCTCGACCTCAAATAAGGTATTTCTTATGAAGCATTTATTTAATATGAAAATGTCAGAAGGTGGATCTGTTGCTAATCATTTAAATGAATTTAATATGGTTACCATTCAGTTATGTCCTATAGGGGTAAATTTTAATGATGAAGTTAGGGCTCTATTATTTTTTTGCTCATTGCCAAAAATTTGGAACGGCTTGGTTATGGCCATTAGTAACATTTTCTTTGTATCTAGTACTTTATAGTTTGATGATGTTGTCGGTGCAATCCTTAGCAAGGAAATGCGACGGAAAAGCTCTGGTGAGACATCAAGTAATGCTTTGACTACAGGGACTAGGGGAAGAAAAATGGAAAGAGGAAAGAGCCCAAGATATCACAGTAAGTCACGGAAAGGCAGATCTGAGTCCAAATTGGGGATAGTGTGCTAGAAATGTGGGAGGAAAGGAAACCTGAAGAAATATTGTATGTCTCGGAAGGGAAAAGAAGGAGACGCGCAGTAAGAAAAAAATCATGAAGTGAATGTGAAAGGTGATGTGTTGCAAGATGTTTTGGCTATTTCATTAGAAAATATTATTGATTCATGGGTGGTAGATACAGGGGCCTCATTCCATGCCACACCTGATAGGAAACATTTTTATGATTAATTTTCAAGGATATTTTGGACAGGTTCGTTTGGGTGATGATAAACCCTGTAAAATCATTGGAATGGGTAAATTTTTCATAAAACAATAGAATGGAAACCAATGGCCATTAGAGGAGTTAAGGCATGTTCTAGATCTGAAGAAAAATCTAATTTCAACAAGGTAGTTTGGAGGTGAAGGTTGTGTAACTACTTTTATAGATAAAACTTGGAAGGTCACTAAAGGAGCCCTAGTAATAGAAAAAGGAGAAAAGGTTGGTACATTGTATTTATAAAATGGTATTTCTAATTTTGTTAATGCTTTAACCTCTACAGGAGCAGATACATCATTGTGGCATCATAGGTTTGGGCACATGAGTGAGAAGGAAATGCAAATTCTTCACACAAGAAATTTATTGCCAGGATTGAAGCATGTTGATTTGGAATTTTGTGAGAATTATGTTTATGGAAAACAGAAGAGAGTTAGATTCCTCGGAGTTGGGAAAGAAAAGAAGAGCGAAAAATAAGAGCTTGTGCATACATATGTATGGGGACCTGCTCAGATATCATCTCTAAGTGGCTCTCATTATTATGTTACTTTTATTGATGATGCAACCTGAAAAACCTAGATTTATTGTATTCGAAATAAATCTGATGTATTTGATACTTTCAATAAATAGAAAGATTTGATTGAGAATGAGATAGGAAAATTTTTGAAGTGTCTTAGATTAGAAAATGGAGGTGAATATTGCAGCAAAGAGTTTGATAAGTGTTGTTAAGAGCATGGAATTTGTAGAGAGAAGATAGTTCCAGGAACACCACAAGAAAATGGTGTGTCAGAAAATATGAACATGACAATCATGGAGCGTTCAAGGTGCATGAGATTGCATGCAAGATTGCCCTTACAATTTTGGGAAGATGTTATAGATATTGTTGTTTATCTAATAAAAGGAGGGCCTTCAAGTTCCTTGGATGGAGGTATTCCAAAGGAGGCATGGATAGGTAAAAAGGTAAACTAGTCATTTTTAAAGATTTTTGGTGTTGAAGCCTTTGTCCACAATATTAAAGAAAATATAAAAAAATCTTGAGGAAAAATCAAAGAAATGTACCTTTATTGGATATGGTGTTAATAATTTTGATTATCACTTTTATGATTATGAAAATCACAAAATCATTAACAGTATAGATGTCATATTTAATGAAAAGGTTTTGTATAAGGATCAGATGTAGGAAAAGAAATAGGAAAAAGAAAATAGAGAATACAAAGTGCTTGATGAGATTACATAAAAATTAAAGGTTCCTGAAAATCATAATGATCAATAGCCAAAACAACAATAACAACCACAATAGCAACAAACACCTCAAACACCTGAAAGTGGTGTTAAAAGTGCTACTAGGATAAGTAGAGCCCTTGAATTGTCCTTCATTATATTATGTATTGTTGACTGATTCTTGTGAACCAGAATGTTTTGAAGAAGGAGTGTAGGTAGAAACCATGAAGAAGTAGGAGCTAACCATGAAATAAGAGATGGAATCCTTGGTACATATCTAGACTTGGGACCTAGTCAGGTTTCCTGCAGGTAAAACAACATTGCAGAATAAATTGGTTTACATGTTGAAGGAAGAAGATGGAGGTAGAAAAAGGTATACATATAGAATTGTGGTGAAGGGGTTTGCACAGAAGAAAGGTATAGACTTCAATGAAATATTTTCTCCTATTGTTAAAATGACTTCAATCAGAACTATTTTAAATCTACTAGGAGTAGAAGATTTTCATCTTGAGCAGTTAGATGTAAAGATGACCTTTCTCCATGGGGATTTGGAGGAAGAGATGTATATGTAGTAGCCACAAGGATATGAGGCCAAAGGGAAGGAGAAACTAGTTTGTAACTTGAATAAGAGCTTGTATGGCTTAAAACAGGCTCCAAGGTAGTGGTATCTAAATTTTGATAGGTTTATGTCTGAACAAGGTTATACTAGATGTCACTCTAATCATTATGTTGATCTCAAAAGACAAAATGATGGAAGCTATATTATATTTTTATTGTATGTAAATGAAATTCTTGTTACAGGGTCTAGCATGCAGGAAATAAATGTGATCAAAGGAAAATTGGGAAATTCATTTGCAATGAAGGATTTGGGTGTTGCAAAAAACATCCTTGGTGTGAGAATAACTAGAGACAAGAAAAATCCCAAATTAACATTGTCTGAGAGTGAGTACATAAAAGGTGTTGGAAAGATTTAACATGCAGAATGCAAAACCAGTTACTACACCTTTGGCTATCCATTTCAAAATAAGTAAGGAGATGTGTCCCGAGACCTAGGAGGAGATGGATTATAAGTCTAAAGTTCCATATGCATCAGCAATTAGAAGCTTAATATATGCAATGGTATACACAAGGCCTATATTGCACATGCAGTGGAGTTGTAAGCAGGTACATGAACAATCCAAGAAAATAACATTGGATGGTAGTGAAGTGGATTCTCAGGCATTTGAGAGGTATCACAAATCAAGCATTATGCTTTGGTGGTTCAAACATTGCTCTACAGGGATATGTTGATGGAGATATGGTAGGTGATAGAGATAAGAGGAGGAGTATCACAATGTATGTGTTTATTGTAGGTCAAACATCTATTAGTTGGGTTTCAAAAATGCAAAGTGTTGTTGCACTTTCAACGTCGGAAGAAGAGTATGGTGCTGCTACAATGGCTAGTAAAGAAATTATTTGGTTGCAAAGGTTTATGGATTAATTGGGTAAGAAGCAGGAGATGGGTAGGTTATACAGTGACAACCAGAGTGCCATTCATCTTTCAAAGAAATTTTCATTTCATTCCAAGACTAAACATATATATCTCAAGTAACATTTCATATGACCAGTGTTTGAAGATGGATAGTTGAAGCCGGAAAAGATACACACTAGCTGGAATCCTATATATATGTTAACAAAAGTTGTAACTAGGGAGAAATTGAGATTATGCTCGATTTCAATTAGTCTTCAAGTATGATGATGAAGATGAGAAATATCCAAGTCCAAACTAGAGTCATTGTCTAGAAAATGAAGCAGCAATGGAGTTGATATAATCAGTCTCTAAGTAGGAGATTGTTGGGTGTGGAGCCTCATTATCTTCTTTATTCAGAGGTATTGGCGCATTGGATCCCAGTTTGTAATGGGGCAGCAACACACCCATTTTATCATTGGCAGGGGGTCCAAGGGGGGCGATGATGATTTTTATGAGCCTCCCCTGACGAGGGGGGGGGGGGGGGTGTGGGCAGTTGCCCCAAAGCTAAAAATAGATGTAAAATTGCCTTGTAAAATATTGTAATTTCGTATTCAATCTGGTCCATTCATTAGGCGAATGATCTGACGATATAAGTTATGTTTAATTTATGGGTTTTTTCCCTAGAAGGAAACCACTCGCTATATATGAGGGAATTGTATTGCAGCTATGTATGTGTGTATTTTAAGCGAGAAAGAGAGAGGAGATTGTGTGAGAGCGAAGAGGAAATTACGACGAATTTGTAGTAGGTTGTATCTCTTCATTTCGCTGGATAATATAAAAGGAAGGACTAGCCGTTTCTCCATGGATGTAGCCCAAATTGGGTGAACCACAATATTTGTGTCTCTCTGGTTTTATGTTTTTTTGGTGTTTGTGTTTCTGAAATGTTTTGTGTTCCATTGCTCTATAATATATAGTTTTCTAACACCAAATCAGTTTCTGACTCACATGCAATTGACCAAATGGTTAAGGTGGCTAAAGGTAGAGGAGAAGGTGTGTTGTCTTTGTTGGCTACATGGACCAACCACTAGTCATGGATTTGTTTAATCTATTTAGCACAAAGTGGAAATATTTTCTCCATTGCTAGTGTGCATTTCCACCATATTCCAAGCAATTGATTCAAGTTCACATTTGATGAATTTCACAAAAACTTCTGATGGAGGGTTTCTTCTAAAGGATAAGTGATGATTTCTGAAAGGAATGTTTAGTCTAAACATTTCAATATTTTTATTTCATTTTCCCACTTCTTAAGTTTTTGGTTAGATTCTTCAAATACCTCTTGTGATTGTACTTATTCTGATCCAACTATGGATGCCACATCAAATCCAATGGGTTCAACCAACTCCTACAACTGGATGCATTTCTCTACTTCTTTATTCATGATTTCTTCAAGTCTTGGGTTAATTTTTGTTTAAGAATTTAGTAGGGCCTAATTGTTTTTTAATTCCTTTCATTCTAACCTAGGGAAACTAGTCGATTTTTCTATGAATTTCGACTTATGCACCCTAATTTTCTATTTCCCTTTTGATTCTCCCATTGGTCTCATAGTTCCACTATGATATGGGATCTTTCCTTACATGATGTAAAACAAAATTCTTAAAGAGCATGAAAATACCATAAATGTAACATCCATGAAGAACCAACACAAAAATAAGGAACTATAGATAATGCACCAAGATTTGTTAACTAAGTTCACTCACAATGTGTGAGCTATGTCTCTGGGCCCAACTTCATGGTGAAGATGCCTCTATATTATCTCAACAAAATAATGGAAAACTACATGGAAATACATCACATCTAGGGATGACCCAAAAATCTGTTCTTAGATCTTAGTTCTAACTACACCAGTGGATTCGTCTCAGAACTTCATGAAAAATTATTATAAACACCATATGGTTTTGTCACTTTCCAAGGGGGATCTTTAAGATTATCACAACACATCGAAATATTCCTCTTAAATATTCACTGGAACATACTATGGAATCTATCTCAAAATTTGTGCCCGCTTGGGCGCAGGTCCCCTTGGCCACTTGCACACTCATGCTCGGCCCACACATTGATTCCTTGTTCTAGCCTCCATGGTTCCTCCCCAATGTTCGAATGGCATGGATTTTTATACACTATGGTCAGTGAATGTTACAAATTCATGTTGTTGGGATCATGGTTGACACATTAGAAATTAAGACTTGTGGTTGGGAGGTCCAATGGTGAAGCTTGTGGGTGTCTCCCCTTTCAAATATTGTTTAAACGATATTATAAATATATGATCCCATCATTTTAATAGAATTTGTTTATTGGCCCATTGGTCTAACTTTTTGATTTGTTTCCTATGGTCATCTGTTCAAGCCTGGCTGATTTTCATTTGTTATTCCAAGTTGGCTCATCTATTGATAAATATTTTTTGATTGGTGGTCCTATGTGGCCAATCATAGGATTCCACATGGCACCTGGTGATTGGTCCATGTGGTGCCTATAGGTTGGCCCACATTGGTTGCCAACATATGCCACATCGAGAATTTGGAGGGTGATACATGACACCCTCTAGTTGGTGCCAGGTGGTGCTCTCTACATGGTGCCACATCATGCCACATGGTGTGTCATGTGGTGCTACCTAGTTGGTCCATGTGGCCTCTTTTGGTGGTGCCATGTGGCACTATCAATGCTCCTATTTTTTCATATCAAAAACTTCAGATGAGAATAACTTTGTCATATGGACTCAAATTGAGTTGTCATTTACATCGTTGGAGTCATCTTGATAAGACCTACAAATTAGTTCCATTTTTTCCAAGATTAGACAACTTCAAATTTTGAACCTTTTTAGATCCTCTTGGATCAGTCCTCCCCACTAAGAATATTTTGGGCCTCCAAAAGGCTTATCAATCAACCGGTAGGTGATTGAATTTCTCCCACACTTTCTCCTTTTCAATCTTTCATTCTTTTCTTGGATGCATTCCTATGAAACAAACTCGAAAGTACTCAATATCTCCCCATTGTGAAGTTTTGGTCCTTCTATCTAGGATGATGTCTGTTTTCGTTCTGTATTTTTGAGTTTGAGGGAGTAAACACATTGGGCAACATCAAAACCACTTTGGAAGCTGGGATCTAGCCATGCTAGCTTCAGAGAGGGATCTCTCTGTTTAATTTAGCTTTGTTTTAGTGTAAGCTTTAGGCTAATTATGATTATACTTGTTTGTTTTTATTGAAAGGTTTGGTTGATTTGAGTGTTATAATTTCATTGGACTATGGAGTCTATAAACTAAACTGGAGTTTTGCATCAATTTTAGAGGAGTTCGCACAGGGCAAGCTAGGTTGCACGAACTGGATCTTTTCAAAAATTAAATGAATTGTGGAATAGCAAAAGTGTAAGGTTCAGTAGAAACCAAGTTGAAATTAAGAATTCCTTGATCTGACTCCAGTGGAAAACATTAAAATTATCAACAGCCAAAATAGGGTTCTCTAAGTAACAAATGCTATTTATCACAGTGTCTATTTATTAATTCAGAAATTTAGAATAACAAAGAAAGGAAAAACAATGTTTAAACAAATAGACCAAAGAGAGACATCACTATTTAGTACACCACATGAATCCTGTGAAAGTTCCTTGTATTATTGATGCTTCAGTACTTGAAAATATACAATATGCATAGGAAATTACATTTGGAACTTAACCCTTAATACTCCAAACAGTGAAGTATTTATAATGAAAATTACAAAATCCTTTGTTAAATCGTTCTCAAACAGATAGTGTATTACTAGCCAAATTACAAACAATATGACCTAATCCTAGCAGACAAATAGGCCACGTAGGCAGGTGGAAGGAAAGGTGTCCCTGTTTTGATGGTTTCGGTTTTTGAGTTCACTCGAAACTATGTTGCATTTCTCAACTAACGATTGTGCTGGCAACTTGTTTTACTACCCCTAAATTTTCCTTCAATCTAGTAAATCGACCAATTCTTCCCATTTTCTTTCATCTAGTATTGTTAATTGTGTTACCCTGCAATAAATTTCATCTACCTCTCTGTATTTGGCAAAGGTCTGCTTTACAGTAAAAATGTGTTTTACTTCATTCTATACATAGAAACCATTTGACATGGTTTCCAAAATGGCCTTTGTTTCATATTTCCCTAATCCCACTGACCTTGATGTTGTTTCTAACCATTTCTTTCATCTTCAGGACATAATCTTCCTGAGTGATCAATTTTTAATTTATCATATAAATTCTTGGTAGTCCTTTTTGGATCAAAGCTTCAATTCTATTAGTAAACTTGTTTACTTGGAGCTCCAGGGTTTCACATCTTTCTTCTAGCTGATGAATGAGATTTCTCTTTGTTAAGACTTTCTTGACTTCTAGAGTGGTGGCAGTTCTATCACTGATCCCAACTTCTTCAAGCTCATACTTGTACTTTGAGTTCAAGAACTTGATTATGTTAGAGGCTTATGTGGGCATCTCTCCTAGCTTTTGTCTTCCTTGCATAATAGTTTCTGTAGCCTTTTCTATTAGCTCTTTTTGCTCAAATATGATTTGGATAGAAGGCCAAATTTCATTCGTAGAGTCCAGGATATTCATCCAAATGGTTTCCTTAGCTTGGGCCAAGGCCTGACCAATTGAAGTGTCTCTCTCTACCTTCTGCAACTTCTCCAACAGTCTCTAGGATTTCTACATTTCAGAAACCCGAGCTGCTTCTTCTTTGGCCTTTTTCACTTCTAGAGCTTTAAGTTGGCCCTGCAAAGTCTCAATATCCTTTGACTGGAGTGACATGTTCTCTAATGCCTATTTTACTTTTTCAGCACTCACAATTTGAGTGGAAGAAGTGGTTGCAGTGGTTGCCCCTGTTGATGGAAGATGAGAAATGATATGGCATCTAGGGGGACAATGGCCATCTTCAGACTCTCTTCCTTCTCCTTTATCATTTTCTCCATCTCTGCCTCCATCTGCCTAATTTGTATATTATGTTCTATGATCAATTTCATCATATCTTCTTTATGTGCTTCACTTTCTTCAGTATCCTTGGTCATTGGATCCTTTGTGGCTGGCAGCTTGAGATGCTTTCTTAAGGGTGCAACGTCCAGGTTCTTCTTTTTAATAATATCCTCAGCAACATTGACATCTTTGGGATCATATCCTATTTTTAGTACCAAGTCTTCCAACGACTTGATCTCGTTCTCTTTTGCCAAGGAGGACACTCTCTCCATTTTCAACTGTGACTAGACATTTACAAAAGAAACCTGCAATTTAGATAATGACATAGCAGTGTTGGTCAAAGTGGAGGATATCATTTCACCAGTTTGCTTGTGCATCTCCATTTGATCAATAGGTTGTATGTCCTTTGTGCTGAATTCAAAAGTAGTACTCTTGTAGTATGCTGCTGATTTTTGCTATGGAATCTAGGCCTCAAGAATGGCCATCTTCATTTTTCCGTGTTTTGTGTTAAAGAATAACAACAACCTACTCTATGAGCTAGAGTTCTACTTCCAGAATTGGTTATAGGTGCTATTTTTTAAAATCTCATTTCTGAGCTTAATCTCCATGTACCCGTCAAAAATTGTCTTCTCTTTCTCTATTTGGACATTTTGTGATTCTAGCTTAGTTTCCTTGTGACCTTATGAAGATCAAGGTCCAGTAGGAGATGTTGTGAATTTTCTAGTTGTAGGTGGTGAATCTGTGATGATGATGGAAGCCTGCTCTCCAGTTTCTTTGTCTAATTATACTCTAGGAGTTAATTTTGTTCTCTTATTATAGCTGATCTTGAATTATTTGGCTTCATTCCCAATTGTTGATGATGATCCTTCCTCCCTTTATCTTTTGCTTGATTTTTCCTGCGGAATGGGAGTCTAGAAACTAGAAGTAGAAACAAGTTGTTCACCAGCATCTTGTAAGGTGTTTTCTGTCCACTCTAGTTGATTGGCATACTGCTCTATTTATGGCCTTGAAGTATGAATGTAAGGAGTGCTTTCGTTCTCGACTCTAATATTTTAAATAATGCCACAAGGGTCATAAGACCATGTAAAGATCAGACTGAACTTCATTTATTTAAGCATTCTATCTACCTCTTCACCTGTTGTCCTTGTATTGCACACAAATGGTCCCACTTGTGTCTTTATTCTTAACTGTGACTCCTTCTTGGCCACTAAAAAGTGGATGTCATCTAAATTCATCACCTGCCTGATATACTCTAGGGAAAAAATCCTCATTGGGAGGTATTTGGGGAGTTTATAGGGTGCCAATTCACATCCATACACTTTGATTTTGGTATAATTTTGGTATAAATACCAATCATCGATCTTTGCCTAATCTGTCAAATGAAAAATTCTGTTGATTTCCTCACTAATCCTGAGTTGTACTACACTGTTCAGAATGTTCATGGATATATGAACAAAATCTTCAATAAATTGTTTATAAGTGAATTCATGTTGTTCTCTCATGACCATTGAGGTCCAAAAGATTACTAGCTACTGATTTCCTGCATCATCAAGCTTCTGCAATGCAAAATTGAATTCGTTTGCCTGATAATAGAGGAGCATATAAATCAAAATAGAGGTGTAATTGAACACCTATTCTGTGGGAAACTTTATAAACTATTCACGAATACTATCAGCCAAAAATTGATTGAAATTGAACACCAAGGAGGGCTTGCTGTTGGAGGAAAATATGGAGAGGCATCTTAAAATGGGCTCATCTATCCACTAATCAGAATAATAACCTAAAATGTAGGAAACCATGGATATAATTTGTTTGGCCTGATCAGGGAAGATGGAGGAAGGATGTGGAGGATTCTTTTTGGGTAACTGGGCATTCTCTAGCAAGAACATCTCAAAGATTTTGGCTCTGGTGGCAAGGGCTTCTAGGGAGAAAGGAGTATTATTTTCCATAGAGGGAGCCAACATAATTTGGTCAATGGATTGGGTTGTAATTGTGAAGAGAATGTCACATGTAGGGGAAATGATGGCTCTTTGGGAAGGGACATAGCAAGCTTGACACCTTCTGGTAAATTCTGGGGCTTTGGAATATCAAGGGGGAAATATAATGGGGGAGGTTGGACTCCCAAAGCCTAATTTCATTGTTTTTTCTGTGTTTATCTTCTAGCTAGCGATATAACTCAAGAAAATCGTAGTCACATTGGGCTTCATTAATCCTATAATCCCTATCGGCTAAAGGTATACGAACTAAATCCACAGAAGGGGGAATGAAAGGATTAATAGGCTTATCTTGAGTCTTAGTCTTTGGAGGCATGAATGTAAAAATCTAAGAACAGGATGAATTTACAAAGGAGCTTACCGAGAACAGCTGAATAACAAATTGTCAGGTGAAAAGGAAGAGGAAATGTCAGTTTCTGTCGTGATCTAGTCGCAGAATAGCTCTGAGAGCGATCATTGTGCAAAACTATCAATAACAGAAAAACGGGAGTGAAAAAGGGATGAGAGCGATAGGTTGAGCAAAAGAAATGATGTGACGGGTTCAGAAAGTTTTAAATGCTGCAACAAATTGTTCCGTTGAAATGGCATGGGATCGTTAGGCCTAAATGGTTACCAGGGAGAAATCAAATTTAATACAAAATGGTCATTTTGGTTGGGAAAGCATTTAATAGGCCAACGATTATGCCATGTGGTGGGTTGAGAGTGGTGGAGGAGTCGAGGTGGGGTGTGGTAGAGCGGGCAAGGGAAAAGTATTTTTCAGAGGGGGTAGCAGGCGGTAAACGATTTTGGTGAGGAGGGGTGTGAAATTGCGAGAGGCGGACAAGTAGGGGATGGGGCCCGCCGTGGGAAACAATGTTTTGGACCCCCCCCCAGTAGTAAAGGAAAAATGGAGAGGGAGGCCCGAAGGCATATGAGGGCCGTGGATGAGGAGTGGGAGTGGATCCTGAGGCCTTCAATGTTGTTGTACTTTAACCATAAGCAACGAAAAGCTTTGGCCACTTGCGCTTTTACATTTTTGCATTCCTGACTTAGGATAAAAAGGAATATGAAAAATATATAGGAACATTTTATTCTTTGGCATATATTTGGTCTATTTCCACCATATGATCAAAACTTAGGATAAAAATTACATATGCGGATATTTACAATAAACCAATCTACCTACTCTTAGTTAAACTAGCATTTTTTATTTTTTCTAGGGTGCACTTAAACTAGTATACCCACTTTGTTTTCTTTTATACATAATGAAAAACTACCTGACCTATCCCTTATTTCTTCTATCGATCCAGATTAAATAGTTGGATCAATGTCATTTTCTACCTAACTAGTGATTTACCCAGATTAAACTGTTGGGTAAGTCTTTATTCTCTAACATAATTTAAAGAAATTTAAAGGAGTTTAATCATGATTACACTGTATGATTAAACTAAAAGCTAATGATTGTGGAATTTTGAACAAACTACACACAACCGTTTATTTTTCAGTAATGAAGCAAAAATATCTATGAGTAGTGGAATTTAGACTTGCAACACTTTCAATATTATTCCTTTTTTACTTTTCTTTCTTTTGGTGGGGTTCAATCTTTTTTTCTTTTTTCAATATTTTTTGTTTTTCTTTTTTTCTTATTTATACCCTCTTTTCATTTTTTAATAATTTTTTTTTTTTTCATTTGGAAATCATTGGAAGATTGACAAGTATTTACAAAATAAGATTCCTGAGATACAATACTCAATTACCTTGATATCCTATAAATTATAGGACCCTAACAGTGGCTCCAGCTGGGGATGGCACTCTCCCTGTGAGGTGCCAAGAAAATGTGATCAGTAGCCTTGAGTGTTCTATTTCAGCAATATCCACCTTTGATTTCTTTGTTGCAGTACTTATGGTAACACATCAATAGAAGCTTAGGGCCTTCTTTACAGGCTTCAACTTTTGTTGATAAGTCACCAATCCAAATAATAAAGACAATGATATTGACAATGATAAATGCTAGGAAAACTTCTATTGCTTAGAGAAATAGTGTTTGACCATCTTGTCATTGACAGGTCCACCAGGTACTTCTGACCCATCTAAATAAAGAATGCATTATGCCCTCTGAAAGCATAAATGACATAAGGTCCCATCCATAAATTGTCAAATTTTCCATGATTCCCTTGTCTTCTCTTCTAGAATCCCGATTTAAGACTTTATCACCCAAAGTGAAATCATTTGCTTTTGTCCTTCTGTCAAAAACTTTCTTGATATTCTCATGGATGACCTATGCCTTATTAAAAAATTATTCCCTGGATTGTTGGAACTGGATTGACTGATCAATTCTCCTTTGAATATCATTTGGCTCAGCCTACAATTCTTGAATTAACTTCATGACATGCCAATTGATTTCTTTATGGTGAGTCTATCAACCCAAAGTTCATTTATCAGCTTGTTGTGCCATGAATTTTTGTTGTCTGCTAATAGCTTCTTAATAATATTTACCATACTTGTATTTGAAGATTCATCCAACCCATTACCCTGTGGGTAATAAGAAGTTGAATGCCCCAAAGTGATATGGTATTTGTTGCAGAAATCTATCATTTTCTTAGACCTAAAGGCTGCAAAATTATCTATAATAAGCTTGTTTGGGCAGCCAAATCTAGACAGGATATTGGTTTCTAAGAATTTAATGATAACAACATCCATGGCTAGTCTAGGAGTGGCCTCAATCCATTTGGTGAAGTAGTTAGTAGCGGTAAATATCCATTTATGTTGAGTAGAGGAAGAATTTAATGATAACAACATCCATGGCTAGTCTAGGAGTGGCCTCAATCCATTTGGTGAAGTAGTTAGTAGCGGTAAGGATCCATTTATGTTGAGCAGAGGATGGTGGATGGATTTCTCCAATGAAATCCAATCCCCACTATTGGAAAGGGCTTTCAATAGATATGGGCTTCAAAGGTAGAGGCAAAAGCTTTATTTTCCCCTCAAAGATTTGACACTTGTGGCAAGAGGTTACCTTTTTATGAACATCTGGGAAAAGTGTAGGCCAGTAAAAAACATCTCTAAGGATCTTATTGGCAGTGGTTTTCCAATACATATGGCCACCATAGTCACCTTCGTGGAATTCCTGCATTGTTATTTCTACATCATCTCTCAACAGACACTTTAGTAGAATACCACCAACATATTTATAATATAAAACATTTTCTATGATGCAAAATTTATCTCCTTTTAGCTATAGAAATATAGCTTTTGTCTTTGTTATACTAGGAGGATCATTTAAATTAAATAAAACATAAATAAGGTCTACATACCAAAGCCTCATCTAGTTGTGGAGTCACTTGTTCCTCTTGATCATCCAATTCAACTACAAAGTTGATATCTAAAGCATTAAAATTAGATTCGGCCATTAATTTGGCTAACCCTTGTCCTTTGATAAGCTTGGTTGGCTTGATTTCCATATCATATTCGAGGATGATGGCAATCCATTTGCCACTTTTTCCATCTGGTCCATTCTATGTCAAGATATCTTTAACTACAACATTCAGTACATAAGAAATTATGTGAGAATGAAGGATATATACTTTGAAATCTTTAATTTCTTTTATTAGTACGAAATCTTGTTTTTCCATTGCATTGTACTTCAGTGCATCATCCCTTAAAGCCTTGCTAAACAAAGTAATGGGCTATTCATATCCTTCATCATTTTTCTGCAAAAGGACAGTTGCAACAGTATGTTCAAAAGCAAATGAAAAAATTATAAAATCCTTATTGAAATCTGGACTGATAGGGACTGGTGCTCTTGTCAATGTTTGTTTAACTTGATCAAACGATTGCCTAGCTTCAATGTTCCATTTGATTTCAGAATCTCGTTTTAGCATGTTTGTTATGTTTCTAAGAAGTTCTACAAGGTTAGTGATAAATATTCTCAGGAAGTTTATTCTACCAATAAAGGATTGAAGCACTTTAATGTTTCTTGGATGATTGGTTTCTAGAATAGCTTCAATTCTTTTAGGATCATTTTTAATACCTTTCTTAGATATGATATGACCAAGAAGTTTTCCCTCTTCAAGGACAAACATTGTTTTCTTAAGATTTATTGAAATCCCAAACCTTCTACATTTCTCAAATACTCTTCTCAAATGTAACAAATGTTCTTCATCAGTATCGGAATATACAATAACGCCATCTAGATAGATCACAATAAATCTGCTAATTTCATCAGCAAAAGCAATATACACTGCTCTTTGAGATGCGGCTCTAACATTCATTAATCCAAAAGGCATCTTCACATACAAGAAGGTACCCCATGCAGTAGTAAAGGTTGTTTTATCCTAATCCTCTGGATGAACTAAGACCTTATTATAACCTGAGAAACCATCTAATAAAGAAATCCTAGAAGATCCAACTACCTTTTGGAGAATATGATCCATTTTAGGTAAGGGATAGTTGTCCTTTAAGGAAACTTTGTTTAGGTTCCTGAAATCTATGCACAATCTGATTTCACCTGTTTTCTTCCTTGATGGCACAATATTTGAAACCCATTTAGAGTACCTAAGAGGAACTATTATTTTAGAATCATACATTCTTTTGATTTCCTTCTCAATTAAAGGCATCAGAATTGGACTTATTTTGCGAAGATTTTGTTTAAAGGGTTTCTGATCTTATTTAATTGGAATTTTGTGTTGTATGATATCTGTATCATATGTTTTAAGATCTTCATAGCTCCAGGCAAAAACATCACTAAATTCCTTGAATAAAGCAATATATTTTTTTTTTAGCAGCTGGGATTGATTTAGACAGGTATATGATTTTGGGGTCTTTTTTAGTACCTAAATTACAATCTTCAACTGTTGTTCCTGAGGGCTCAATCTTAGGATTTTATCCACATCATTGAAATCAAATAATTCTTCTAATGGAACTAGACCTCTAGGAAAAACATTATCTTTTAACTAGAGTGTTTCAAATTCTTCTTTTTTCAGGATCTATCTCAAGCAATTCTAATTTATTTACAACTTTATCTATGGGTATATTTACATCTGAATTTTCTAATTGCCTTTCTAGATTAGAATGTAAAAAAAATTGAGTATCTACTTCAGATTCCAAATCAATACTATCATCTTGAAATTCATATTTGGATTGCAGAAAAATTTCGATATGTTTATCATTTCCAAACACCTGCCAATACCTCATGTTATCTGGTACCTTTGGTCGATGTTTCACCTCCAGTACATATTCTTGATTAGGATAAGGAATTTTACTAGAGCTGGCTAAAAAAGCCAGGTTATTTGGAATGATATTTTGCTTTCTAGCAATTGCAGAAAGGTCATATTCAAGAAAACTTTCTAGAAAGCCAAGCACAACATTTTTGTATGTTCTCATTCTAGGGTGTTTGGCTGAATACTCTCCTTTAATTTGTTTGATAATTAATTCAACATCCCTAGAATGGAGATTCTTTTAGCTACTAATTTTTTCAACAAATGAAATCCTAGTATAGGGCTTCATACTCTGCTATATTATTGGTACACTAAAAATTAATCCTGTATGAGTGACCCTCAGCATGATTATTTCCTATGTTAACCACCCAAATTCCTGCTCCAGAACCATCTTTACTACAAGAGCCATCAAAACTCATGTTCCAAAGAGGTTCAGGAGGAGTATTCAGTTATGTTATTTGTGTTTGGGTTGGGTCCTTTTTAGAAATTTTAGTTTCAGCATTAATCACTTGAGTGTTGATATCCCCATCATTGTAAAGAATGAAAGAATCCAAATCTGAGTGAACAAAATAAAGAGGATAATTTTGAGGTTTCTCTTGACTACTCACCATGAACTTCATCAAGGTTTCCCTATATAATCTTCTTTTCTGCCCAAAAACTGGTATGGTGGAAAAGGTCATATCCATTTGTAGGGTTCCTTGTAATTTTTCTCCCCATGAGCGTGACAACAACATGCCATACTTAGGGGGAATATATGCAACCACTATATCCATTACCAGACTCTTAGTTGGGATTTGTCCTAAAGTAACACACAGGTCTTTGATGAGACCCTAACATCTTACTTTACTAGAATCAAAGGACTATAAGTCTTTATAAGGCCTGGTAATATCAAGTCCTAATTTCTCCATAACAACTTTAGGCATTATTTTGTGGGAAGCTCCTAAATCTAACATAGCATTATGGAGGATTTTATCAAGAATATTTAGGCTAATGTAAAATGGAGGAACACCCCCTTGCTATGGTTTTCCCTCAACTTTCGGTCCAAATAAGAGTTTAGGATGGTCATCATTTAGATTTACAGAGTCTATGTTTTCCCCTATGTTTAAAGCTTGCATTACTTGGGGTATGTACATATTTTTTCCCATTAACTCTATGAGAGGAATAGGGATTTTCAATTTCGTTAGTTCATTCTCAATGTTGAATGACGTTTGAATCTTAATCATGTTGGGAAGTTCCGAATGATTTGTGATTCATTTTATAAGCTCTTTTTGTTGACTGGTGGTGGGGATATCTATTTGAGTAGTTTTAGAAACACTATCAATTATCTTCTTGACAGAGGTTTCTACTTTTTTCTTACTAGAATTATCCACAGTTTTCTTAGGAAGACTATCTGTGGTTTTCCTAGGTTCAATTTCATGTGACATTTTAGCAGGATTATCTGAGTTTTTGATGTTGAGAGTATCTAGATTCTTTTTACTCCTAAGGTTATACTACCTATTGACTTCCATTATGGCATTTTCAAACCATTGTTTATATGCATCTGATTCTTCATAATCTAGTACAGTTTGAGCTAGGAGAAAAAGTTATTGCTCCTCTTGAGTGAGGAAAACCATTTCATCGTTTATCACTATCAGATTTATTTGATTATCATCCAAATCTTCAACACTATTCCCTTCATCATCTATATAATTTTCCTGAAAAGGAGGTCGAACCTGCTAGTCTGGACCCATTTGTTCTATCTATTTAATTTGGGGAACATTTCTTCTAAAGTTTTGGTTTCTATTTTGAGGAGCATTTTGGTTCTCTCTCACTTGAGTTTGGTCATTTAGGTTTACTCTTTGCATCATTTGATTTACTAATCTCACTAGGTTATCAATTTTATGATCAATAGAAGAAATAGAAGGTTCTTCTTTTATGGTAACCCTGCATTCATATTTTAATTTGGCCTTCTTAGCTAAGATGTTAGCTTCAACTTTAATAGCATTAGCTTGCATTTCTTCCAAAGTTGTTGGGTCCCTCTCTAAGTTGATATTCCATATCTACATCAAAACCATCAGGAAAATAAATTAGAGCTAGGCCAGGGGAGGGATTGATGTCTTGTGGAATGGCATTGTAAACAATATTAAATCATTCACAGTATTCTTCCACACTTTCATTTGGTTTTCTTTTCAGTGTTTTATATTCATTTATGAGTTGAAGTGGATTATTATTGATCTCCCATCTAGCTAAGAAAGTTAGATGGAAAGCCTCAATATTGGCTATAATTCCCATAGGTAAACTCCTAAACCATTTCTTGACATCACCTCCTAAACTTTGAGAAAACAATCTCATTTTAACATCGGCTTCATCTACTTCTTGAAGGTCAAACACATCATTCATTCTATCTTGATGCTACTAAGCAGTATAAGAACCAATGTTATCTAAGGTCACAATTTTAGATTGGTAATCTCCAGGCATAGAAATTAGCTGGCCTAGTAACACCAAAGGTGCATACCTACCTGCCATAACTGGTCTAGAATACTGCCTGGGATATGGACCTGATATAGGTGTAGTTGTGATAACTACAAGGATAGTAGAAATAATAGTTTGAGATATCAAGGGTGAGGAAGTTGAGATTATGGAATGAGTAGGACTGGGAGGTTGTAGATGAACAGACTGGGAAGATTGGGTAGACAAAGAGGCTATTGCAACTATTAAAGTAGAACATTCAATAGATTGTTGAATATAAGCTTCTTCAATAGCTTGGTCCAAAACTAAAACTAGACCTTGTAATTTTTCAAATTGTTGTAGGGATTCAAGATCAGGATCTATTTCAAGAAGTTGGGTTTGGGGTATGTATGGTTTCAGTAGGGCTTTATTAATGACAATCTAATCTACTAAGGCCTTAGATTTTGATCTAAATAAACTATGTTGGAAAGGCAAATCAAAGTATATATCTTGAATAGTTTCAAATTTCTTTGGAAGAGAGTTAGACCTTGACAAAGGAATATTCTCAAGAAGAGAATTGAATCTAGACAAAGGACTATTACTACCTTGACTCTCTATAAGACTTCTCTTTCTCACCAATTTTTCTGGATTATCTACAAATTCAGCAGGGTTGGGATCAGGGTGAGCTCAAGTGAAAATTATTTTGGGAGCCAGGTCTATTAAAAATCATCACACAAATAAAAATCAAATCAATGACACACTAGAATATTTACAAAATAACAACCTCAGATCATGTATTTCATAATGATATATAAGTCTTGATTTATAGAAATACTGATTAGATACCAGGGATTAATGATTTTTCACTCTAAAGAGTTTTCGTTCCCCAGCATGGTCGTCGCTATGTTTTCATTCTGTATTTTTGAGGTTGAGGGAGTAAAAACATTGGATAGCATCAAAACCACTTTGGAAGCTGGGATCTAGCCCTACCAGCTTTAGAGAGGGATCTCTCTGTTTAATTTAGATTTGTTTCATTGTAAGTTTTAGGCTATTTATGATTGTACTTGTTTGTTTTTTTTGAAAGGTTTGATTGATTTGAGTGTTATAATTCCATTGGGCTATGGAGTCTATAAACTAAACTGGAGTTTTGCATCAATTTTTAGAGGAGTTCTCACAAGGAAAGCTAAGTTTCACTAACTGGATCTTTTCAGAAATTAAATTAATTATGGAATAGAATAACTATAAGGTTCAATAGAAACCAAGGAGAAATTAAGAATTCCTTGATCTATCTTCAGTGGAAAACATTAAAATTATCAACAGCCAAAATAGGGTGCTCTAAGTAACAAATCTTATTTATCACAATTTTTGTTGATTAATTCAGAAATTTAGAATAACAGAGAAACGAAAAACAATTTTTAAACAAATAGACCAAAGAGAGACATCACTATTTAGTACACCACATTAATCCTGTGAAAGGTCCTTATATTATTGATACTCCAGTACTTGAAAATATACAATATGTAGAGGAAATTACATTCGGAAATCAACCCTTAATACTTCAAACAGTGAAGTATTTATAATGAAAATTACAAAATCCTTTACAAAATTATTGTCAAACCGACAATGTATTATTAGCGTAATTACAAACAATATGATCTAATCCTGGTAAACAAATAGGCCATGTAGGAAGGTGGAAGGAAAGGTGTCCCTATTTTGATGGTTTCGGTTGCTGAGTCAACCTAAAACTATGTTACGTTGTTGAACTGACTGTCATGTTCGCTGTTGTGCTAGCAACTTGTTTTACTGCTCCTGGATTATCCTTTAGTCTAGTAAATCAACCAATTCTTCTCATCTTCTTTCATATGGTATTGTTAATTTTGTTACCCTATGGTAAATTTCATCTACCTCTATGTATTTGGCAAAGGTTGGCTTTACAGTAAAAATGTGTTTTACTTCATTCTGTACATAGAAATAATTTGACATGGTTTCCAAAAAGGCCTTTGTTGTCATATTGTCCTCAATCCCACTGATCTTGATGTTGTTTCTAGCCATTTCTTTCATATTCAGGACATAGTATTCTTGAGTGATCAATTTTTCATTTATTACATAAATGCTTGGCAATCATTTTTGGATCAAAGCTTCAATTCTGTTAGTAAACCAATTTACTTGCACCTCCAAGGTTTCACGTCTTTCTTTCAACTAATCAATGAGATTTCTCTTTGTTAAGACTTTCTTGAATTCCATAATGGTGGCAGTTATATCACTAATCCCAACTTCTTCAAGCTCATACTTGGACTTTGAGTTCAAGAACTTGATTATGTTAGAGGCTTATGTGGGCATCTCTCCCAGCTTTTCTCTTCCCTGCACAATAGTTTCTGTAGCCTTTTCTATCAGCTCTTTCTACTCAAATATGATTTGGATAGAAGGCCAAATCTCATTCATAGAGTCCAGGATATTCATCCAAATGGTTTCCTTGGCTTGGGCCAAGGTCTGACCAATTGAAGTGTCTCTCTCTACCTTCTGCAACATCTCCAATAGTTTCTTGGATTTCTGCATTTCAGTAGCCCGAGTTGCTTCTGCTTTGGCTTTTGCGCTTATAGAGCTTTGAGTTGGCCCTGAAAAGTCTCAATATCCTTTAACTGGAGTGACATGTTCTCCATTGTCTTTGTTACTTGTTCAACACTCACAGTTTGAGTGGAAGAAGTGGCTGCAGTGGTTTCCCCTGTTGATGGAAGCTGAGAAATAGGTATGGCATCCAGGGGGACAATGGCCATCTTCAGACTCTCTTCCTTCTCCTTTATCATTTTCTCCATCTTTTCCTCCATCTGCCTAATATGTATATTCTATTCTATGATCAATTTCATCATATCTTCTTTCTGTGCTTCACTTTCTTCAATATCCTTGGTCATTGGATCCTCTGTGGTTGGCAGCTTGAGCTGCTTTCTTAAGGCTGCAATGTCCAGGTTCTTATTTTTAATAATCTCCTCAGCAACATTGACATATTTGGGATCATATCCTATTTTTAGTACCAAGTCTTCTAAAGACTTGATCCTGATATCTTTTGCCAAGGAGGACAATTTCTCCATTTTCGACTGTGTCTAGAAATTTGCAAAAGGAACATGCAATTTAGATAGTGACATAGTAGTGTTGGTCAAAGTGAAGGATATCATTTCACTAGTTTTCTTGTGCATCTCCATTTGATCAATGGATGTATGTCCTCTATGCTGAATTCAAAAGTAGTGCTCTTGTAGTTTGCTGATGATTTTGGCTGTAGAATCTGGGCCTCAAGAAAGGCAATCTGTATTTTTCCATGTTCTTTGTCAAACACTGACAACAACCTACTCTCTGAGATGGAGTTATGGTTCTAGAATTGGTTATAGGTGCTATTTTTTAAAATCTCATTTCTGAGCTTAATCTCCCTGTACCTGTCAAAAATTGTCCTCTTTTTCTATTTGGAAATTTTGTGATTCTAGCTCAGTTTCCTTGTGACCTTGTGAAGATGAAGGTCCAGTAGGAGATGTTGTGAATTTTCTAGTTGCAGGCAGTGAATCAGTGATGATGATGGTAGCCTACTCTTCAGTTTCTTTGTCCAATTCTCCTCTATGAGTTAACTTTGTTCTCTTCCTCTAGCTGACCTTGAATTCTTTGGCTTCACTCCTAGTTTTTGATGATGATACTTCCTCCCTCTGTATTTTGCTTGATTTTTCTAGAGGAATGGGAGTCTACAAACTGGTAGTAGAAACAATATGTTCTTCAGCTTCTTCTAAGGTGTTTTTTGTCCACTCCAGTTGATTAGCATACTGCTCTATTTCTGGCCTTGAAGTATGAATGTAAGGAGTGCTTTTGTTCTCCACTCTGAGCTTTGAAATAATGCCACAGTGGTCATAAGACCATGTAAATCTTAGACTGAACTTCATTTCTTTAAGCATTCTATCTGCCTCTTCACCTGTTGTCCTTGTGTTGCACACAAATGGGCCCACCTGTGTCTTTATTCTACTGTTACTTCCTCTTGTCCACTACAAAGTGGATGTCATCTGAATTCAACATCTACCTGATATAATCCATGGAAAAAATCCTCATTGGGAGGTATTTGGGGAGTTTATAGGGTGCCAATTCACATCCATACACTCTGATTTCAGTATAATTTTGGTATAAATACCAATCACCGATCTTTGACTGATCTGTGAAATGCAAAATTGTCTTGATTTCCTCACTGGTCCTGTGTTGTACTGCATTTTTCAGAATGTTCATGGCTCGATGAACAAAAATTTCAATAAACTTATTATAAGTGAATTCCTACTATTCTCTAATGACCAATGAGGTGCACAAGATTATTGGCTGCTGATTTCCTGCATCACCAAGCTTCTGCAATACAAAACTGAATTTTTCTGCCTGATAATAGAGGAACATATAAATCAAAATAGAGGTGTAATTGAACACCTGTTCTGTGGGAAACTTTATAAACTGTTCATGAATACTGTCAGCCAAGAATTTACTGAAATTGAACACCAAGGAGGGCTTGCTGTCTATGGAAAACATGGAGAGGAATCCTAAAATGGGCTCATCTACCCACTGATCAAAATAATAACCTAAAATGTAGGAAATCATGGATGTAATTTGTTTGGCCTAATCAGGGAAGATAGAGGAAGGATACGGAGGATTATTTTTGGGTAGTTGGGCATTCTCTGGCAAGAAAATCTCAAAGATTTTGGCTTTGGTGGCAAAATCTAGCTTTTGATAAAGCTAGGTGAGGGCTTCTAGGGAGAAAGGAGTATTATTTTCCAGAGATGGATCCAACGTCATTTGGTCAATGGATTGGGCTGCAATTGTGAAGAGAATGTCACCCATAGGGGAAATGATTGATATTTGGGCAGGGACATATCAATCTTGACACCTTCTGGTAAATTTCGGGGCTTTGGAATCTCAAGGGGAAATATAATGGGGGAGGTTGGACTCCCAGAGCCCAATTTCATCGGTTTTTTCTGTGTGTTTATCTTCCAACCAATAATATAACTCAAGAAAATCACAGTCACATTGGACTTTGTTAATCTTGTAATCCCTATCGACTAAAGGTATATGATCTAAATCCATAGGAGGGGGAATCAAAGGATTAATAGGCTTATCTCTAGTCTTAGTCTTTGGAGGCATGACTGTAAAAATTTGGGAATAGGATGAATTTGTAGAGGATCTTACCGAGCACAATTGAATAATAAACTGTCAGGTGAAAAGAAAGAGGAAATGTCAGTTTCTGTCGTGATATGGTCGCAGAATAGCTCTGAGAGTGATCGTTGTGAAAAATTGTCAATAATAGAAAAACAGGAGTGAAGAAGGGATGAGAGTGATAGGTTAAGCATACGAAATGATCATGACGGGTTCAAAAGGTTTAAACGCTACAACAAATCATTCCATTGAAATTGTGTGGGATCAATAGGCCATAACAGTTACTCGGGAGAAATCAAATTTAATACAGAACAATCATTTTGGCCAGGAAAGCATTTAATAGGTAGCTGATTATGCCATGTGGTAGGTGGAGAGTGGTGGAGGAGTCAGGGTGGGGTGTGGTAGAGAGGGTGAGGGAAAAGTAGTTTTTGAAGGGGTTAGCGGGTGGTAAACGGTTTTGGTGGGGGGGGTGTGAAATTGCGAGAGGCAGACAAGTAGGGGATGGGGCCCGACAGGGGGAACAACTTTGTGGACCCCCCTGGCAGTAAAGGCAGAATGGAGAGGGGGGCCCGAAGGTGGATGAGGGTCATGGATGAGGAGTGGAAGCAGATCCCGAGGCCTTCAGTGTTGTTGTACTTTAACCATAAGCAACAAAAAGATTTGGCCACTTGGGCTTTTACATTTTTGCATTCCAGACTTAGGATAAAAAGAAATATGAAAAATGTGTGGGAACATTTTATCCTTTGGTGTATATTTGGTCTATTTCTACCATATGATCAAAAATTAGGATAAAAATTACATATGCAGATATTTACAATAAACCAATCTACTTACCCTTAGCTAAACTAGCTTTTTTTTTTCTAGGGTGCACTTAAACTAGCAGACCCACTTTGTTTTCTTTTATACAGAATGAAAAACTACCTAACCTATCCCTTATTTCTTCTATCAATCTAGATTAAATAGTTGGATCAATGTCATTTTCTACCCAACTAGTGATTTAACCAGATTAAACTATTGGGTAAGTCTTTATTCTCTAACATAATTTACATAAATTTAAAGGAGTTTAATCATGATTACACTATATGATTAAACTAAAAGCTAGTGATTGTGGCATTTTGAACAAGCTGCACACAACCTTTTATTTTTCAGTAATGAAGCAAAACTATCTATGAGTAGTGGCATTTAGACTTGCAACACTTTCAGTATTATTCCTTTTTGACTTTTCTTTCTTTTGGTGGGGTTCAATCTTTTCTTCTTTTTTCAATATTTTTTGTTTTTCTCTTTTTCTTATTTATACCCTCTTTTCATTTTTTTATTTTTTTCTTTTATTTGGAAATCATTAGCAGATTGACAAGTATTTACAAAATAATATTCATGAGATACAATACCCAATTACCTTGAGATCCTATAAATTATAGGACCCTAACGATGTCTTTTAGAAAATTGTCCAAGTACTCTGGAGAAAAATCATCCACTAATGGAACTTAACCACTCTCCTCTCGATCCATGATCATGGGAAGATTCATAATGTTTCAAGTTCTTTACATTGAATACGAAACACATTTGCGTATATGTTGATAAATCAAGCAATTAGGCATTTTTCCCAAACTCTTAAAAGATGGCGAGTGTACTATATCTGATTGGTTTCAACTTTTTGTCTTCTCCCTTCAACATGTCCTTATTGATGTGAATCCATACTTGGTGTTTAACCTGGAATTGATGATCAACCATGTGCTTGTCATGTCAGGCCTTATTCTATGCCTGAATCTTCTCTAAATGTTCTTTCACTGCCTGATGTGTCATTTGGATCCTCTAAATGAAGTTGACATCTTTGTCTTCATAACTTCATTCATTGGAATCCTCATCTTTTCCAAAGACAAAATCTAAGGGTTACTTTGGTAGGTACCCAAAGCATGTCATAAATTGTGAACTTTGAGCATAAGAGTGTAAATCCTTGTTGTATGCATGTTTAACATAATTTAACTTTTCATCCCATACTTTAGGATTCTTGTTGCAATACTCTCAAAGCAAATGAACCATTATTATTTTGATGAACTTTGTCTCTTTGTGAGTCTATGGATGGAAATTCATACTCCTATTTATCCCTTGTGTCCATCATTCTCCACATGCTTGTCCAAAATTATCCAAGGAATCAAGAATCTTTATCTGAGACAATGAATGTGGGTTACCCATACATGTTGAAAGAAAAGTTGAGAAGTTTGCTCAGCAGTAATATGCTTCTTACATGGCATCAAGACACACATCTTTCTAAATCTATCCACTGCTACATACAAGTAGTCAAGACTCGTTTTTGACAAAGGAAACCCCTTATGAAATCCATGGATACACTCTCTCAATGATGATAATGAATATGGAGTGGTGTGTATAGCCCCAATTTTATATTAGTGGTCTTACAAGTAGAGAAAATCACACACCCCATTACATACTTGGTTACAATTTATTTCATTTGAGGCCAATGATGAAACCTTTGCAAATGAGCCAATGTTTTTCCTACCCCAAAATGACCAGAAATAAGAGAAGTGTGATCTTCTTCAATTACATGGACTCTTTCACTTATAGGAATACATAACTTGCCAAGTTTGTAGAGTAAATTTCCCTAAAAATGATAGTTCTCCACTTGTGATCCATGGTTTAGCCTCTCATAAACATATTTACAGCCTTCTTTAGTAGCGTAGTATTCAACATAGCTATCATGAAATAAAGAAGCATTCTTTAAAACAATAAGTGAGCAAACAAGAGGTCTAGAAAGCACATCTCCCACTTTATTACTTGTGTTAGAGCCTAGATTTGTCTCAGGCTGAAAAGACAAGGTTCTAGGTCCACATCAAACCACGCTCAGCCTCGTAGTTAGCCCTACGAGGACAGGAGAGGGCTCTCTCCGGGTCAATCTCGGAAAAAGGTAATCGATGAGGCTCGAGATGACTAAATTTGCAACTGATCTTAGGGTAGGTATTAAGTGCAGGGATTTGATTTGGTTTTTTGTGAGTTTTGTTGAAAAATGGGAAAGGCAAATTTGGGCTCGGGGATGAGGCACAGTTTCTGCAGAGTTCTAATTGGGGCAAGGAAGGCAATCATTTTGATGCTTTAAAGTGAGTGAGATGGATAGATCAAATCGGTGAGGAGCTAAGGAGAGCAAGAGAGTCTCAAGAATTCTCCTTAAACAGATGAAAACATGAAAATTTAAACAAATTCAAAGGCAGAACATAGCAGTTATGGATCCTACCTTAATCACTCATTTGCTCAAATTCAGAAGAAGAAGCAGGAAAATGATACACATAACATTAATGAACTTACAATTACTCAGAGAATCACACCATAAAAACATAAAGCCACATGAATCCCAAACAGTGCTGCAAAACCCTGGTCTTTCCTTAGCCAAAAATGCAGAGATAGAATGTACAATAAAGTGCCCAACTTTTCCCAAGAGTCCAACTCTGAAAATGACTTAGGAATTACATGATATATACTAGCCCAACCCATTACGTTGCCTCTAGGGGTCGAGCTCATCATTCTAGGAGCTATTTCAACCAATTCTAAACAAAGCACTACAATCTAGGTAGTCAAAAACTTGCCTCTATAAGGTAGGAAACTGATTCATACATTAAATTTTCACTTTTTAGAGAATGAATCCTCTAGAACAAGTAACTAAGTGCCAAAATTACATCATGTTCATCCAATTACATCAAGATAGGTCAAAAATAACATCACAAATCAAAACTAGTCAAACTGGCCGAATTTCTGAGCTGGAAGGTGAAAATTTGAGCAAAAAACCTCTGTGCGTTGCGCCAATTTCTGTATTCGTCGCCCCACTTTGATGCTGAATTTGAGGCACTTGCTGAAGTCCAAATTCATCCCAAGTGTGCTTATTGGAAATCCCTACCTATCGAATTTCCAACCCAAGTGGAATTTCTGAATTTTGTGCCCATTTGCCCCTCCAAAACTTCAATCTCCAAAGACTGCTTCTTGTGTGTGAAATTAGGGGCAGAGAGGTCATTTTTTGAGTGTTTTTGACCTCCTGAGGACTCAAAACTTGCCCAAACTTCTTGGCCATGCACCAGCAATCATGATTTTTCATGCCAAATCCAAAAGTATAAACTTTTTACAGTTTGGAGCTCCCTAGAAAAATCGTGCGCCAGGTGGCGCGGCGCACAGGGAGAAAAACCCTGTTTCTTGTACAAAATTTTGCAAAAATACCAAAAATGCCCCTAATTTCTTGAAATTTGGGCTGGAGCTTCTTCATTAAGTGTTATGCTGGGCTAAAGATGCTTCAGCCAATATTTGAAGACGATCGAGCTGCCTTTGCCTCTTTTGCTTCCTTATTGCCTTCCTCAATTTGGCCTTCAAATTCCTGATTCAGGCCTTGCACACCTTGTTTCGTGCCATGTAGTGGAAAGCCATGTGTCTCAACAATGCATGGTATTTGTTGGCCTTGTCCAACAGCCTCTCTAAGTGCATGTTAACTCGCTCGAGATTGGCCTCCTGATCCTCATTAATCTCTTTCTCCAATGATGTGATCTCAATTCTCCTCCTTTGTGCAGCTTGGCAATGCTCACGAATGTTTTGTAGCTCCATGAATGCTTGTTGATCTTCAAGCTATTTTTTCCTCTGCTCCAAGTATTTCATGGTCCACTTAGCCCTCTCTAAGTCAAGGGATAGGGCTTCGATCTCTGTTTGCTGCTCTTGGATGATCTCTCTAAGTTTGGCGCTTTGTGGACCCGTATCAGTATCATCATCATGAATGAGAATGAAGTCGGTCTCTCGTTCACCTAATGGCTCACCTGAAGGCCCCTCATCCTGCATTGGCCTCTTTCCTTTTTCCTGTACCTGTGATGCTAATGGAGGAAGCGAGGCCCCTTCCACCCCAGGTGGAGATAACATTCGCTTTTCTGCTGTAAACAAATGTCTGGTGCCTCTCTGATATGTGATGAATACCGGCACACTAGCGCTTTCATGGCGCTCATACTGATGAGAAGGTCCACCTTCATGCTTAACCTCTGATAATCCCCATGAAGCTCTTAAGAAGTCATGAGAGATGAAATCATCCTAAGTGATGCCCTGTACTCCAAGCTGATGAACCACCAATATCTTAATAAGAGCAAAATGATAGACACTGTTAAGTTGCTGCTAAGGGATTTTATGTTGTATAAAGGTGGTCATCCTCTCTATGTTCTGGAAAATGAAATACAGAATGTTCATCATCTGTACCCTAGTGAAATTCATGAGCAACCTGATGTGATAAGCATAAAGACGAGAGAACCATCCCTCACAGTTGAAATATTTCATAATCAATCTCATTAGTGGAGCATATTCATCTTTCAGATATTGGAATGGGAACACTCTCTTGAGCTGCCTCAAGAAAATGGTTTTAATGTATGGCTCATAATGCTGTCGGTCAATCTTTTGTTTCTTGTGCCATGGTTCACCAATGTTCAGTATACCGATTACTAATGAGACAGATTCTGGTGTAAGCGTGAAGGTGACACCAACTAAGGTAGCTTGATCTCCATGTAAGTGTAGCACGAACAGACGAGCTAGCTCATGATGAAATTGGACACTAGCCACCTTTTGACAAAACTCATAGCATGAATGATGATAAAAACGCTGCATAGCAAGAGGGCAGGCTTTCAATTCTGTAAGGGTGGTTGGTTCTTCTCTAACATGTCTGCCACCTTTATGAGGCCTCCGGGGTGCCTGTTCTTCCAAAGGTGAGTCACTTTAGGTTTCCACTTCATAGTCCGATGAATGCTCAGATGCCATGACTGCTGTACAAAATACCTTGAAGAAAAGATGCTGCTGTATATGAAAAATGTTTAACTGCTCTTTAGAGTGCAAAGTCTGCTAGCAAAGGGAAAAAACAAATGAAACAGGGACTGTTAGGAAGGGGAAATAATAGTGAGGAATGGGAATTATTGGGAGAAATTTGATAGAGAAATATGGGAGAGGGTTTGAGGGATTTATGTATGGGAATAGGGTTTAGGGTTTGGGATTGTTGTATAGGTTTTGAAGTGTGAGGTTGGAGGATTTGGGACAGAGCATGTAGGAGAAGGGAATAATGAATTTAGGTGATAGGGAATTAGGGATTGGTGAAGACAAGGGAACAATGGGAAGGAGAAATGATTTTGGTGGCAAAACAGTGAGTTCGGAAACCCTAGCAGCAAGTTTTCTTGTGTTTATAGAAAGAGGGTTTGATATATGTGTTCACCCATTGTCATCCATAAACCACCATCACTAATCACAAAAATGGATGAAATATCAAAATAGCAACCCTACCTGGAAAATCCATGCAAGTTATGAGCAAATTGGTGAAATTTGAAACAATTTCGGGCTTTGGACTGTATGCGCCGTGCCAAGAACCCAATGCACCACCCACTTCCAGTGCGTCGTGCCCGTTCAGAATAACACTTGAAAAAAACTCCCAGTGCACCGCGCGCTTCCAGTGTGCCGCGCCACCTGTTCTGTGCATCGTGCCGGCTAGTTGCAAGCAGTTTCACCCCAAAACACACACTTGCTCACCCAATTCAGTTTGAAATGCTTTTGTTTGACCTTGGCATGCAAAATGACATTGATTTTCATGGCAAAAGCTTATAGATACATTGATTTGATTTTTGGTTCCTCAAAACCCATTTTTGTAATGTTTTGAAATTGGCACTTTTTCATAATTAATACAACTCTGACTTTTTGCTTCCTCCTTGATTTTTTGGTTGAAATGATGAAATTCTTGGCAAATTTTTGTAGGAATAGCTGACATGTGATTTGGCAAAGGAGACTAGGGTTGTGCCTGAAGAATTCAAGAAATGAAAATTTTGAAAAATTATTACAAAAAACGAAATGTCGACTTGTCTTCAAAACAGAGTTTTGAAGAAAAGTCATAATCCATCCATATGACGATAAAAATCTTTGAAATAACAACTTATCAAGAACCTCCCTTTGGCCTGTTGGCTTTATTAGACCTTGTTGAAGACCAAATTGACTAACCCTAGACCTAATGACTAAAATGACTGTTATGACCTAGAAACTGAAACATGACTGCAAATGACTTTTAAGACTTGATTTTGATGACCAGACCTGAGCCAACAGTGCAAAGCATGAGGGGAATGAATGACAAAAGCCCTTCCGACAGATTTATGGCATGCTCCTAATGGAATGCAACTGATCGAGTGAGATAGGGCACCTAAACATGAAATGCAAAAAGAGTTTTGATCTTTGACGGAGAGATGACCAGACCGACTCTAACATTGGCTCCAATGGGGATGGTAGCTCCTTGGAGGTGCCAAGAATGGCAGATCTTTGGGAGAGTAGACAGTGCCTTCATCCATTGGGCAATGGAGTCAAAACTCAAGCTAAAATGCATGACTGAAAATTGACACAAACTAACTTAACAACAAGACTGAAAACTGACTCACAAATGACTCATGACTCAACTAAAAACTGACTCGATACTTAAACACAATCGACAAACTGGAAATGATGTTAAAAGTGGAGCTTATTCATCAAAACCTACTCTAACAGTTTCATTCATCACCTAATCAAGTGAAATGAAACAACCAATGCAACCAAGTAAGTATTCCGTCTGCTATTTGAATTCTCCGCAAGTGCTCACTTATGAACAACAAGAGAGAACTACTAAAAGGCAACTCCCATGACAACTTGGAAATAGATCCGTTGAATGCTATGGATTCTCTATCCGCCTCCAAAAACACTGCATAAGGATCTTGAAATTCATGCACACTGGGACTTAGCTCATCCAATGGATTACTTCTCTTCTCTTCATACCATGAATGCAAACTTTGATCTGAGCTTTGTAACGAGACTCCTGCTGAAAATGACAAAGAAACCAGCTGTCGGGTCAAGTTTATATCAGTACACATTTCAGGCTCACATGTAGTCAATGGAGAAGGACTTTGACTGCAAACCTCATCCAAAATATCAGCTAGTGGATCATGTAAAACTTGAAAAGACTGCTGCAACCCATTTTCTATTGGTTCCAATGTGATTACATGATTTCCTACATGCTGCTCATTTTTTACTGAAGATGTACTATGCAATTTTCCCTTCAAAAACTGAAATGATTCGAAACAAAATGGTATGGAATCATCTTGCATCATCTGAGCATATGTTCCAGCTTCCAAGTCTTCATGTGCAACTTGACAATCAATGGCATTTGGGGGCTGGATATCTGAATATGAGAAGCCTTGAACAAGGTTTTCATTGCTCTCAAGGTGGTCCAGATCAAGACTTGTCGACAATTGATTTCTGAGTGCATGAATGTTGTCTCTGATGAACTGAAACGAAGCAAAACAAAAAGGCAAAGATCCTTCACTTACTTCAAAATTTGCTGCACTTTCCTCGTCATTGTCATAGCTGATATGCATCGGCTGAACATTGTATTCGAGCTGTTGTAAGTGAACTTCCTCCTCCCACAAACTAGCTGCTAATTTGTCTGCAAGATTAGCTTCTGTTTGGAGAACATAATCATCATCATACTGATCAAACTGAGGCAAATCATCAGTATAAAACACATCATCAAGAATACATGTCATATCAACGGACCTCTCTTCTCCAAGATGATTAATAAGACAATTATTATCAGATCTATACCAATTTGGATAAGAAATAAGATGGTTTGGATCAACAGCTTGTTCTTCTTCAATCAACAAGCGATGGACTTGAACACTATTTTCATTCCTTGCGGTGATATTTTCCATCATCTTTTCCACTGCACTTACCAAAATGTCAAGCTTCGCCTCTAGAGATGTTGATTCCTCTGGATCTATGTTTTTCATCTCTTCTTCCTTCAACCTTGCCCTTTGGATCAGCAAGTGAGCCTCTACATTTACTGCACTGTTCTGCATCGCTTCAAGTGTTGCAAGGTTCCTTTCTCTCAGCTGAAACTCCATTTCTGGATCAAAGGCACCCGGATAGTGCAAGAGAGTAGATCTAGGAGGAGGTCTTATATCAACCGGCATTGAATAATAAACTTGGTTAAATCTGGCTGAAAACTATTGTACTATCTCCCCTGGTAGTCTTTTCAGCTGGTTATACTCTTCTATAATCAAGAAAAGGTTTTTTCCGACCACCCACCTGTCGAGGAAAGCTTTGACAAACTGCTGGAGGTCTGAGATGCTCGCATCAGACAACGCTTTGAACCAACTCTTCACTTTGCCTTGCAAAGAAAGAGAAAAAAGCCTTATACTGACATCTTCTTCATCAACTTCAAAAAGATCTAGAAAATTCTCAACATTCTGCAGATGTTGCTCAACGTTGACATTCTTACATTCACCATCAAACCTTAGCAAGTATAGATCATAGTTTTTGGGGAAAGCATTAAGAACAGAAGGTAAAACAAGAGGTTTATACCGATCTAGAATTTTACAAGGTATAGGGGTATGTACAAAAGGTATAGAATTAGTCTTGGTCTCTTGGGGCTCATCAATTTGAAGATGGTCATCGCAAGATTCAGAAGAAGGGTCTTGATCAAGCTCAAAGGCATGCAAATCTTTCGTATTTACAATCTTCAAAGGGAAGGAATCAAATTCAGGCCGAGGATCTCTTCTCAAACATAGTATACTTTGCAAAGCCTTCTTGACATTCTCGGGAAAAGAGAAGAAATAATTTATAACAAAGAACAAAATGTCTTGGATGAAATTCCAACTTGAATACCTGATCTGTCCATATTGTCCTTTCATGTTTCTGCTGGTCAGGTTCATCCTCCAGTGGTGTATTTGGATCTGATCTCGAAAATGATTTGGAATTGCCAGGTGAATGAAGCCTTTCCAGTGTCTGATCGTTGTCCACCATCAACAATCAGATCTGAACTTGATACATGTACTGGGGCAAATAACAAGTTAGATGCCACGTTTACAAGCTAGATCGGAGATTGACTGAAGCAGCGTTTATCTACTTCCGCTAATGCAAAGCAAAAGCGTTTCGAAGGCTACCTGGCATAACTTCAGGCTCGGTCTATAGCTATAAAACAAATTACATCAACAAGAAAACCATTTTCTTCCCCAGTATGGTCACCACTATGTTAGAGCCTAGATTTGTCTCAGGCTGAAAAGACAAGGTTCTAGGTCCACATCAAACCATGCTCAACCTCGTAGCTAGCCCTACGAGGACAGGAGAGGGCTCTCTCCGGGTCAATCTTGGCAAAAGGTAATCGATGAGGCTCGAGATGACTAAATTCGCAACTGATCTTAGGCTAGGTATTAAGTGCAGGGATTTGATTTGGTTTTTTGTGAGTTTTGTCGAAAAAATGGGAAAGGCAAATTTGGGCTCGGGGATGAGGCACAGTTTCTACAGAGTTCTGATTGGGGAAAGGAAGGCAATCATTTTTATGCTTTAAAGTGAGTGAGATGGATAGATCAGACCGGTGAGGAGCTAAGGAGTGCAAGAGAGTCTCAAGAATTCTCCTTAAACAGATGAAAACATGAAAATTTAAACAAATTCAAAGGCAGAGCATAGCAGTTATGGATCCTACCTTAATCACTCATTTGCTCAAATTCAGAAGAAGAAGCAGGAAAATGATACACATAACATTAATGAACTTACAATTACTCAGAGAAGCACACCATCAAAACATAAATCCACATGGATCCCAAACAGTGCTGCAAAACCCTGGTCTTTCCTTAGCCAAAAATGCAGAGATAGAATGTACAATAAAGTGCCCAACTTTTCCCAAGAGTCCAACCCTGAAAATGACTTAGGAATTACATGATATAGACTAGCCCAACCCATTCCCTTGCCTCTAGGGGTCTAGCTCATCATTCTAGGAGCTATTTTAACCAATTCTAAACAAAGCACTACAATCTAGGCAATCAAAACAACTTGCCTCTATAAGGTAGGAAACTGATTCATTCATTAAATTTTCACTTTTTAGAGAATGAATCCTCTAGAACAAGTAACTAAGTGCCAAAATTACATCATGTTCATCCAATTACATCAATATAGGTCAAAAATAACATCACAAAGAAAAACTAGTCAAACTGGCCGAATTTCTGAGCTGGAAGGTGAAAAATTGAGCAAAAAACCTCTGTGCGTCATGCCAATTTCTGTATGCATCGTGCCACTTTGATGCTGATTTTGAGGCATTTTATGAAGCCCAAATTCAGCCCAAGTGTGCTTATTGGAAAGCCCTACCTGTCTACTTTCCAACCCAAGTGGAATTTCTGAATTTTGTGCCCATTTTCCCCTTTAAAACTTCAATCTCCCAAGACTGCTTCCTGTGTATGAAATTAGGGGCAGAGAGGTCATTTTTTGAGTGTTTTTGACCTCCTGAGGACTCAAAACTTGCCCAAACTTCTTGGCCATGCACCAAAAGTCATGATTTTTCATGCCAAATCCAAAAATATAAACTTTTTGTAGTTTGGAGCTCCCTAGAAAAGGCGTGCACCAGGTGGTGCGGTGCACAGGGAGAAAAACCCTGTTTTTTGTACAAAAATTTGCAAAAATAACAAAAATGCCCCAAATTTCTTGAAATTTGGGCTGGAGCTTCTTCATTAAGTGTTATGTTGGGCTAAAGAGGCTTCGGCCAATATCTAAAGACGATCGAGCTCCCTTTGCCTCTTTTGCTTCCTTATTGCCTTCCTCAATTTGGCCTTCAAATACCTGATTCGGGCCTTGCACACCTTGTTTTGTGCCATGTAGTGGAAAGCCATGTGTCTCAGCAATGCATGGTATTTTTTGGCCTTGTCTAACGGCCTCTCTAAGTGCATGTTAACTCTCTCGAGATTGGCCTCCCGATCCTCATTAATCTCTTGCTCCAATGATGTGAGCTCAATTCTCCTCCTTTGTGCAGCTTGGCGATGCTCACGAATGTTTTGTAGCTCCATGAATGCTTGTTGATCTTCAAGCTATTTGTTCCTCTACTTCAAGTATTTCATGGTCCACTTATCCCTCTCTAAGTCAAGGGATAGGGCTTTGATCTCTGTTTGCTGCTCCTGGATGATCTCTCTAAGTTTGGCGCTTTGTGGACCCGTATCAGTATCATCATCATGAATGAGAATGAAGTCGGTCTCTCGTTCACCTGAAGGCCCCTCATCCTACATTGGCCTCTTACCTTTTTCTTGTACCTGTGATACTGATGGAGGAAGCGAGGCCCCTTCCACCCCAGGTGGAGATAACACTCGCTTTGCCGCTGCAAACAAATTTCTGGTGCCTCTCTGATATGTGATGAATACCGGCACACTAGCGGTCTCATGGCGCTCATACTGATGAGAAGGTCCACCTTCATGCTTAACCTCTGATAATCCCCGTGAAGCTCTGAAGAATTCACGAGAGATGAAATCATCCCAAGTGATGCCCTGTACTCCAAGCTGATGAACCACCAAAATCTTAATAAGAGCAAAATGATAGACACTGTTAAGTTGTTGCTGAGAGGTTTTATGTTGTATAAAGGTGGTCATCCTCTCTATGTTCTGGTAGATGAAATACGAAATGTTCATCATCTGTACCCTGGTGAAATGCATGAGCAACCTGATGTGATAAGCATAAATATGAGAGAACCGTCCCTCACAGCTGAAATATTTCATAATCAATCTCATTAGTGGAGCATATTCATCTTTCAGATATCGGAATGGGAACACTCTCTTGAGTTGCCTCAAGAAAATGGTTTTAATGTATGGCTCATAATGCTGTCGGTCAATCTTCTGTTTCTTGTGCCATGGTTCACCAATGTTCGGTATACCGGTTGCTAATGAGACAGATTCTGGTGTAAGTGTGAAGGTGACACTGGCTAAGGTAGCTTGATCTCCATGTAAGTATAGCACGAACAGACAAGCTAGCTCATGATGAAATTGGACACTAGCCACCTTTTGACAAAACTCATAGCATGACTAATGCTAAAAACACTGCATAGCAAGAGGGCAGGCCTGCAATTCTGTAAGGGTGGTTGGTTCTTCTCTAACATGTCTGCCACCTTTATGAGGCCTCCGGGGTTCCTGTTCTTCCAAAGGTGAGTCACTTTGGGTTTCCACTTCATAGTCCGATGAATGCTCAGATGCCATGACTACTGTACAAAATACCTTGAAGAAAAGACGTTGTTGTATATGAAAATTGTTTAACTGCTCTTTAGAGTGCAAAGTCTGCCAGCAAAGGGAAAAAACAAATGAAACAGGGACTGTTAGGAAGGGGAAATAATAGTGAGGAATGGGAATTATTGGGAGAAATTTGATAGAGAAATATGGGAGAGGGTTTGAGGGATTTATGTATGGGAATAGGGTTTAGGGTTTGGGATTATTGTATAGGTTTTGAAGTGTGAGGTTGGAGGATTTGGGACAGAGCATGTAGGAGAAGGGAATAATGAATTTAGGTGATAGGGAATTAGGTATTGGTGAAGACAAGGGAACAATGGGAAGGAGAAATGATTTTGGTGGCAAAACAGTGAGTTCTGAAACCCTGGCAGCAAGTTTGCTTGTGTTTATAGAAAGAGGTTTTAATATATGTGTTCACCCATTGTCATCCATAAACCACCATCACTAATCACAAAATTGGATGAAATATCAAAATAGCAACCCTACCTGGCAAATCCATGCAAGTTATGAGAAAATTGGTGAAATTTGAAACAATTTTAGGCATTGGACTGTATGCGCCGCGCCAAGAACCCAGTGCACTGCGCGCTTCCAGTGTGTCGTGCCCGTTCATAATAACACTGGACAAAAACTCCTAGTGCGCCGTGCCGGCTAGTTGTAAGCAGTTTCACCCCAAAACACGCACTTGCTCACCCAATTCAGTTTGAAATGCTTTTCTTTGACCTTGGCATGCAAAATGACATTGATTTTCATGGCAAAAGCTTATAAAGACATTGATTTGATTTTTGGTTCCTCAAAACCCATTTTTGTAATGTTTTGAAATTGGCACTTTTTCATAATTAATACAACTCTGACTTTTTGTTTCCTCCTTGATTTTTTGGTTGAAATGATGAAATTCTTGGAAAATTTTTGCAGGAATAGCTGACATTTGATTTGGAAAAGGAGACCAGGGCTGCGCTTGAGGAATTCAAGAACTGAAAAATTTGAAAAATTATTACAAAAAACGAAATGTCGACTTGTCTTCAAAACAGAGTTTTGAAGAAAAGTCATAATCCATCCATATGACGATAAAAACCTTTGAAATAACAACTTATCAAGAACCTCCCTCTGACCTGCTCGCTTTATTAGACTTTGTTGAAGACCAAATTGACTAACCCTAGACCTAATGACTAAAATGATTGTTATGACCTAGAAACTGAAATAGGACTACAAATGACTTTTCAGACTTGATTTTGATGACCAGACCTGAGCCAGCAGTGCAAAGCATGAGGGGAATGAATGACATAAGCCCTTCCGATAGATTTATGGCATGATTTTAACGGAATGCAACTGATCGAGCAAGATGGGAAACCTAAACATGAAATGCAAAAAGAGTTTTGATCTCTGACGGAGGGATGACCAGACCGACTCTAACAACTTGTACCCTTCTTGTACTTGATTACCAAATGTAAATGTTGAAGGACTCCCATCCACCTTGAGAGATAAGCTTGTTGTAACTTGGTATGTTGATGGAGATACCATAAGGGATAATGGTCTTTATCTATGATAGTCTCCTTCCCTATCAACTAATGCTTCCATTTCTTAACACTTTTAGCCAAGACATATAACTATTTTTCATACGTGGGATAGTTAACAATAGCTTGAGAGAATATCTTAGAGTGGTAACAAGAAAATTTATGATATTGCATGAACACTGCACCAATGACATATCCATTGACATATGTCTCGATCTCAAATGGTTGTTGAAGGTCTAGCAAAGCTAGTACTAGCATTGTGCTAATATTTTCCTTCAAGGTGTAGAAAGTCTTTTGTTTCTTTCCTCCCCACTGAAGGACCTACTCTACGCTAGTCAGGGCATGCAAATAAAATGTAATGACTGAGAAGTTGGTTATGAATCTTCTCTAGTACTGAACTTCTCCCAAGAATCTTCTTTCTTTGGACGCATTTGTAGTTTTAGGCCATTTTACAATTACATCAATTTTGGAAGGATCAAACTTTAGTTGAACTTGTTGAGAAATGGCAACATGAAATTCTAGTTTAATTTGTCCTTGAATTAAAATATGAATTAAATTCGAATTATATTCTCATAGCAACTTAAAATGGTTAAATTAAGTTTATTAAACTTAACTAACTTAGGAAATTAGAGTTGGAAGTCTTTTGGAAGTCATGTATATGTTCTCCCTACCTTGTAGAAGTCTAGTGTGAGTTACTTGTGAGTTGTAAAATAGAAGACTCAATTTCACAATTCAGTTCAGTTAAATTAATTCTCAAACTGGTTGAGAGAACTAATAGTGAGTTAACAGTCTGTGGTGACACTAATGAACTCCACCAGTGCTACTCTAGTTAACTGAATATTTACTCATCAGAAATTCATGCATGTTGATTATGAGAAAGACCCAGTTGATACTAGAGTGCAGGGACAACGTACTATTTATTTTATATTTTTCTTAGTTGCACTGATAGTGCATGCATTCAGGAACTGATCCTTGAGGGATTGCACTATTTTTAGAGTCTTTATTTCCCTTTAAATACAACCTATCCTTCATAGGAATTACACATTGAAATAGAGACTTAGAGAGCTTGTGAATTGGCTAATATTTGGCCTTGAGCTTTCTTATGAGTTGGAGATTGAATTTGCTGAGTGTTGGGATTGTTCTAGAGAGAACAAGCATTGTGATTTCATCTTGACTTTCCAGATTAATACAAAATAGATAGTGGGGTTTTGAGTTGTGGCTTTCCCTAGATATTTTTGTGTTATGTGCCTTTGATTCTCTTCCTTTATTGATTATTGTTTACTCGATGTTTATGGGCTTCCTCTATAAAGAGTAGAAGTATATTATTCTCTCTTCCTTTAGCAAATTGCATTATCTTGTGAATCTACGGGATTTTCTACATGGTATCAGAGCGAGATTGTTTTTTTGGCTGAGAGTTTGCATAGAATATCTGAAAATTTCTGTGAAAAAATTTTAGAAACAAATTGCATATCTGGATTCCTTGGGAAAATATACCCAAATTAAAAAAAAAAAAAATTAGTTGAATCGGAGTTTGGATAAGGGAGATATCGCTAATTTAAAATCAGCTCTCTAGAGGAGATTTCAAATTTTTGAGTTTCTGGGTTACAGCTGAAAGTCGAATTTGCAATACGTACTTCAGGATCGGCAGATGGAGTTCCATGGGTTGAGGCTAGAGTATGCCTTTGAAGGAAGCTAAAATTTCATAGCCTGGAGGGACAGGATGGAGGTTGTGTTATAGGATAATGGCTTGAAGGAATTTGTTGAACAAGCAATTCCTAAGCCAACAGCTACTGATTCATAGAACTTGGCTGAGTGGAAGAAGTGTGTGGTGAAGGCAAGGAAGATAATCCTTGAGGGAGTTCGACATCATATTTTCTTAAGTATCCATGGAAAGGAAACCACACATGCTATGTGGAAAACATTGACGAACTTTTATCATAATAGTGGTGATCAAAGGAAGTTGGCACTAAAGGATAAACTTCGTAAAATCAAGATGGAGAAAGGTGAGACGATTCCAAAGTACTTGACTAAGTTCACTCATTGTCGAGATGAACTTGGAAGTGGTGGAATCATGGTTTCCGAGGAGGATATGGTGAGCCTTGCTCTTCTTGGACTCCCAAAGAGTTGGCATAGTTATCAGGACTCTATCAATGGTTGGGAGAAGCTGCCATATTGGGAACGACTATGGTCGGATTTGATGCAGGATGAGATTAGGAGGAACACTAGGGATGGCTCTTCATCAAAGACTGATGATGAAGAGAACTGTGCCTTAGAGATTAAGGCAAGGAAGGGAAAAGGTAAAATATCCCATCCCAAATCAGATTCTTATCATGGAGGTAAGAATAAGGACATGAAGAAAGTTAAATGCTTTCATTGTCACAAGATGGGTCACTTTGCTACAAATTTTCCATTGAAGAAGTCCAAGGAGAAGTCCTCAGGAGGAGTGGTGGGTGAGGCTTTGGCCTCCCGATTTGAATTGGACTTTTCCCTCATTGCTTACATGGTGTCTTCAATGATGGGAAGTGTCTGGTACTTAAATGGTGGAGCTTCTTTCCACATGACTAGCAACAAAGAGTTATTTAGTGAAATGGAGGAGAAAGATCTTAAGATGCATATCAAGATGGGTGATGATGGTAAGTATAGTGTTACTGGTGTGGGCACTATTACTTTTTAGAGGGAGCATGCGACTCCACTCACCTTGAAGAATGTTGTGCATATACCTGGGCTGACAAAGAATTTGGTATCCATTGCCATGCTTGAAGATAGAGGCTATGATGTGATCTTTTTGAAAGGAAAGACATTCCTTCAATACATAGCCATAGGGCAAGTAAATAAGATAGGGATTTGAGTTCATAATCTATATAAGATAGAGGTAGAGGATTACACTGCTTTGAGTTCAAAAGTGGAAAATATGTTGAGTCAAGACGTCGGTGAGTTGTGGCACAGACGATTGGGCCACTTGCATCATGGGGATTTGAAGATATTGTAGCAAATATCTAGTGGTCTTCCCAAAGGTACGCTTGAGCAAGTTGATACATGCAAGGGTTGTACTTTGGGAAAATACACCAAGTCTTCCTTTGGAGATAGAGACAGTCAAGAAGAGTCTATTTTAGAGAGAGTCCATTCAGATGTGTGTGGACCATTCTTGATAGCATCCATGTCCAAACATAGGTATTATGTTATATTTGTTGATGACTATCCTCGTAAATGCTAGGTACTTTTTTATGCAGAAAAAGGATCAAACTTTCATAAAGTTTTGTGAGTTCAAAGCATTGGTAGAGAAAGAGTCTGGAAATAAGGTTAAAGCTCTATGGAGTGATAATGATGGTGAGCATGTCTCCAATGATTTTAAGAAATTACAGAAGAAGTGATTAAATGAGAGTTGACGACACCCCATAACCCTCAACAGAATGGGGTTTCCGAGAGGAAGAACAGGGGCATAGTAGGGGCAGCAAGGGCGATGTTTCATGATTAAGGCATACCACTACACGTGTGGGATGAGGCATGAAACACAACGGTTTACGTTTAGAACCGTAATCCACATCAGATACTTGAGATGAAGACACCAGAGGAGGCTTATTCCGGTAAGAGGTCAGATGTTGGTCACTTCAGGATTTTTGGGTCATCGGTTTATTACCATGTGACCAAAGACGCATGGAAGAAACTTGAGCCAACAACAGAGTTGGGGATCTTTGTGGGATACACCCCACAACTATTGGTGTACATGCTGACCATTCGAATGACAATGGTTCACAGGGATATCAGGTTCGATGAGAAGGCCACGCAAGTATCTCTTAAGAGGGAGATTGAGCTACATGCGGATGAGGATCTTTTAGCTCCTAAGGTTGAGGGGCCTTAGATTGATGTGGAGTATACACATGCAGAGGTTCAGAGAGTGGAGACATCCACTCATGAAGAGTCTTCCAGAGAGGGAAGAAAGCACACTATAGAAGTTGACAGATTATTGGATGATGCATGGGAGAATGTGGGAGCATCCTCTTCTCAGCATAGACAGAGGAGGTCACCATAGAGGTACACTAGATACATGGCACTTATGGGTGCATGTGTTGTGACAAAGCCATCTTCCTTTCAGGAAGCAGTGCAATATCCGGTTTGGGTTGATGTAATAGTGGAGGTGTATGACTCCATAGTTCGAAACAGTGTTTGGGATGTGGTCCGAAGACTGGAGGACAAGTTAATTGTGAGCTCTCATTGGCTTTATAAGGTAAAACAAGATGCAGATGGTAGTATGGAGAAGCATAAGGCCAGATTTGTGGCCCATGACATTTCACAAGTAGAGGGGATTGACTATGATGAGACCTTTGCTCCTATTGCAAGGTACTCGTCAATCAGATCTATTTTGGCACTATCATCACAGATGGGTTGGATGATCCATCGGATGGATGTGAAGAATGCCTTCCTTAATGGCATGATTGAGAAGAGGTGTACATAGAGCAGTTCGAAGGTTTTGAAACCTTGGACCGTTAGTCACATGTGTGCCGACTCAAGAGAGAATCGTATGGGCTGAAGCAAGCACGCCATGCTTGGTACACCAAGATAGATAACTACTTTACTGGGTTGGGCTTCACGAAGAGTGAAGCGAATGCGAACCTGTTGGCTTCGTGGGGCCTGATCTAGGTTCATCGTTAGTTAGCCAAACAAATCCCTACACTACTGGCCCTTTCAGCATCAGCCCGTAGAGTGCGGACTAAAGTCTCACTCGAAGTAGTATGGGGGGATGCTGGAACCATGTTTCTGTACCCTGAGATGGTCATGATGTCAGTTTTTACCCTCAGCCCCTACTTTCGTGTAGGTCACTAAGACTTAGGGCTCTGTCATTCTACCCTTTATTCCGCCCTTCAGTACCTCCACGAAGGTGCACAATTGACCTTCGCGCAACCTTAACCCATGATCTAGGTACTTCCACTCAACTATGACAATGTACTATATAGGTTCCCAAGTTATCTTAAGTGTTCTACTTATCTTACTAATCAATCACAGTAAGCGCCACATTAAATTATATTCTTACTTGCATTCAATTAACCAATATAATCACATATATTCATGCATCACATAAACATCGTAAATTAAACCCAAAACACAATATAAGCAGATGCATTAATAAGAACTAAATACACAGTAATTGCAGAATACTTCTCTCTATTGATATCTTTAAGTTAATAGAGACTCTATCCACCTTGCGCACACAGCTGCAAGGTCCACGCACTCAGCTGCGGACTTCAACCCTAGGCCTCTGCGCATTCAGCTACAGAGCCTCTACCTATGCTAAGACCAGAGAAAACTTAGACTGCAATGCTTAACTCCTTACTTCATTCTTCGCTATCAACTACTTAGAGCTTACTTACTTAGCTCCTTTTTATACAATCCGACTAAAAATAAGGGTGGACAACCCTTTATGACTCTTGACACCTTCGCGCTCCGTAACCACAAAATGTGGAGACTTTACAGCTTTATTACAAAATTGTCCCAAAACATGGGCTTTTAGCCCCAAAACTGTCCTTGGAGGAACCTGTTCCCAACAAGCCTCCAAGACAAAACATGGTGACTCGCCCTCAAGTCACTCTGCAGGCGCAGGGATCTTGGCATATCCCTTGATAAACTTCCTGTAGTACCTAGTATGTCCCAAGGTTTCACACAACTGTTTCACACTCCTCGGTGCCTCCAATTTAAGTATCACTGCGATCTTTGTGGGATTTACCATCATTCCTTGTCTACAAACCACATGACCCAACAGAGTCCCAAAAGGCACACAAAATAGGCATTTCTTCAGATTGAGAGCAATCTGGTACCTTCAATAAGTATCTAGCATTAAGCAAAAACTTTCCACATGGCGTTTCATAGGCCCAAACACAGTCCAGTCATCAAATTACACCTCCAGAAACTTATGAATGAATTCTTTGAATGCAACAATGACTACATGTGAAAAAATCACAGGTGCATTCGTCAATATGAAAGGCATTACAGTGTACTGAAAACATCCCCATTCAGTCGCGAAGGTTGTCTTGCTTCTATCTTCAAGCACGATTTTGATCTTATGGTACCTAGAGAACCCATCAGTGAAGGAGTACACTTCCTGGCCACCTACATTATCTAATACCTCATCAGTGAACGGAGTTAGGAAAGGATCATGTACGCAAACGTCATTCAACTTTCTAAGATCTACACATATCCTTATTTAATCCTTCTTCTTTTCCTATACCACCATTGGGCTCACTCAATCAGATTCTTCTACGGGATCCCTAATGCTTGCCACGAGCATCTTGTCTAGCTCTAAGCAGACATTCTCTTTATACTTCGGATTAAGACGATAAGGTATTTGCTTAACTGGCTTCGCATTAGGTTTTAACGTGATCTTCATAACACCCAAGTCTTCTATTATCCCCTTTAACTCCGTGAACTTGGTAGGGAACAAATCCTAGTATTCACGGAGCAATTCAGCGACCTTATCTACCATCTCGTCATCCTAGTAATCTCCAATATTTGTGAATTTGGGCTCCGCCTCCATACCAATATTTACCTGTTTCATTTTCAGTGGCGCGGTTATATCACGATTCTTGACCAGTGGTCCCTCGACCTCCTGATGACCCTCAGTTTCAGGGATATTAGTCTTTTGTGGGTCCTTATCTTCTTCTTCAATAGTCACATTATAGCATTCCCAGTGCGTGGCTCAGCTAAGTGGTCCAATCAGGTTGAACCAAATCTAAAGGATCTTGTGGTATCCTAAAGATTGTTGTTTTAACTTCTTGTAGTGCTTCATCAATACAGCCAAACTCGTCTTCAAAGCTGAAAGTCATTACGAATCCTTCGCGTAGAATATGCCATTCACCCGTGCCATGGTGGAGCTTTGTCTCCAAGTACCAGTTCATCGGGATGACATCCAAGGTATGACAGAACAAGTGCACCCATTCAAGTTGGGGCTTCGCTCCATAAGCCTTAACCCATTTTGCTAAGTGTGCACACGAATCATCCTTTTTGTCATATTTGTCTATCATTTGTACCTTTGGCTTCCCAAAATGTGTTCGCATCATCCTCCTACACTCGCACCAATCGTCAAAACTACTCTTGTGTGTACCCCACCATATCACGGGTGTAGCGCACAATGCCCAGTCCAAAGGCTGGAAGTGATGCTTCTTTGGTACTTCACTCTCAAATGCATCCAAAAACACATCCACATCATTCAAGCCATCATAAGTGGGCAGATTTCTTACTTATGATGACACACAGCGCAGCGACTGGGTCATCATGTTACAGCTTAGCGTGGTTACTTCATGTAGTCAATTCTGCCAGCGCTCTAATTCTTCATCAAAGTCTGAGGTGTAGGAACTCTCACGATCCCATGTAATTCGTCCATCTACTGTTAGATTCACCTAATCTTGGTCTCGCGCTATTATCTTATATATGCAGTCCAAATCATCATCGCTTTCATAATCGTGGACTGGTTTAGTATAGCACAATCCTTCAGCAGGATGTAGGGGTACTATTAGGCGAAGTGATTCTTTTCAAATATCATCTTTCACTTCTTTAGGTTGATTACCCTGTTCATGTCAGTAGCTTAATCAATGCCAAGGAGTGTAGGGTAGGGGTTGTTGTCATCCACAATCTCTATCACTCCAAAGTCAGCCAATGCGCTCGTGCATTCAATGTCTACAGTTACTCCTTACAGTTGTCCCATGGGGATGATCTTCCTCTGATTCGCCATCCTTAACTGAATCGGAGACCATTGCAGTGCAAGTCTCCCCATTCGCTCCCAAGTCTGCTTTGGTAAAACGTTTGCGTCTGACCCCAGATCCAGAATACCCTGATCCATTTCATATTCTACTATCTATGTGGTGAGTCTCATCTCACGCCTTGTCCTTGCTTTATTCTTACCAATATTTCGTACCACGCGTGGTTCACCCAGAGCTTTTCCGACGCATCTATTTATAAGTTCATGTAACCCCTTCACAACCTTTCTATCACGTAGTAGCTTCATGCACGTCTCTAGAAAGGTCGTAAGCATAGAAGGGTTCATTTCCTGAACAGGCTTATCCTGGCTCCCTGAGGTAGAGGCCTCATTGAAGCTCTTCTTTACTTCCATGAACGTTTCGTGTGCGCGCTCCAAATCAAATTCATCCTTCTTCGCAGGAGCTTTGCGAACCCATGCACTGTCTTCAGGTTGTTTCCCCTTATCATCGCCCATTGCAATTCCACTTCAACGCACTATATTCACATTCAGATCCTCTTCATGAGGCTCAACCCTCATCATTTGCAGGTTCTAAGTTAGTTGAGGTGGTAGCACCCCTTTGTCGCATATCCTTGCTATCAGTGTAGGATAGTTCTCTATCTCATGATCAAACTAAGTGAAATATTTGCATGACAGACATGTTGGGTTAGTGCATTCATGGGCATAGTGTCCTGGTCCTCCACAATTGTAATAGATCAACTGTCCGTGACGTCTGCCGGGACCTCCTCCACCTCGGCCTCATCTGTGCCCCTGAAAGCTTGTTCACATCATCCCAACACTTTGGTTAGGAGGCCGTGTTTCTACCTGAACTCTATAGATAAGTGTTATGTCCATCATCAATTCATAACTTCGGCAGTTGCGCTCATCACACCCTACCGACCTATAGAAGTTGCAGAATAGTTGTTGCAATGTTTGTACAAACTTCTGCAGCAAATGAAAGTTATCAGTTGTATGCTTCCTTGCTACTTGACATATAACATACCACAATGCAGGTCCTGCACTCAGTCCTGCTTGGGCTTCTGGCCTCATCAGTCCTCCTCCTACAATATAGTTTGAAAAGACTGGGTAGTGGTATTTTTCATGCCCCTGACCTTTACATTTTAGACACCATATCTCTTCGCACACCTCCAATCGAACTGTTCTATCCTGCTTCAAGCTTTACATTTTGAGGCAAATATTTTGCAACTGCACATGGATCTGCTGAACCCCCAGATTCGGATCTTGCATCGGTGTTTCATGTAATCTTATTGCAATCTCCAAGGTCTCTGCCTAAGTCGTAATCTTTTTTTGTGATAGTGCAACCCTTAGGTGTGGCAGGAGTGAAGTGACGAACCACTCGCGGTGTTGTCCATCTGTTAAGTTCATATTAGCTTCACAAATTTTACACTTCAATCTCTGATCCAATTCCTAAGGTGTCTCACGTGGTTTCATCACGATTTCCTTGAACCCCACAATCGATTTTGCCTCGGATTTAGGCCTACTGAACTCTTTATTTAGCGTGGTCTGAAATTCTGCCAACCCAACATTTGGATTATTGTTAGGGTACTTGATGTACAAAGTTAGTGCTTGATCCTGAAAAGCGCTAACCAATGTTTCCATCTTCATGTGATCGTCTGTGACACCCTGAGCTTCCCATACGGTTTTTACAAAAAACCAGAACTAGTCCAGGTCCTCATTTCCCAAGCCCTTAAATAAAGGCAGCTTCACTTAATTTGCCATTTTGAACTATGGTGGAGGTGGTGATGGTGTGGGCGAAGTCACAGGGGGCGATGGTGGTGAAGGTGGAGGTGGTGTGGGTGGAGGTGGTAGTCATGGGAACCCTTACTTTATCAACTGAACTGCACTTTGTGGAGAAGCCTGTGCTACTCCCTCTTCGTCACTCAAAGGAGGTGAAATTAGTGGGCTATATTCGGGACCTTTTCTTTCTTCGTTTCTGTAAGTTTTTCCACTTTGCGTAGCTTTGAACATCAAGGTAGTTGCATAACCCATTTTTTGCACAATAACATCTTAATCCAAGTGTTTAAAGACTTCAAGTACTTACCTTGCAGACCTTTGAAAAAGCGCCACTCTATCTCACTATAACTAACTGAGGTATCGACCGCGAATTCAATCACAAATCCTCCTATGATACGATCGAGCCAATGATCGACAGCGTAGGCGATCTTATCCTCAGAGGCTTCTAGTCTCTGTACTAACTCTGGGGTCTAGACAATAGGATTGTTAAGTCTCCACCTTCCATGGCTATCCGCTAGCTTTGTAATCCACTCGTATAACTCAACTGGAGAGGGATAGAAAAAGATCTCATGGCTTTCTGTATACAAGTACCTATCTAGCCACTGTTCCTTTTTCAACCACATATTTTTGTTCTCTTGCGCCACGAATTCATGGATATTCCTATCCAACCAGTCTTCGACCTCTTTCTTAGTTGGATTCCAGTGATACGACATCACACATCTCTTATGCAGATTCTTGTCCCGGCAACGGAACCATTTGTTGGCTTCATGGGGCCTGACCCAAGTTCAGCATTAGTTAGCCAAACAAATCCCTACACTACTTTCCCTTTCGACATCAGCCCGCGGAGTGTGGACCAAACTCTCACCCGAAGAAGTATGGGGGGATGCTAGAACCAAGTTTTTGCACCCTGAGATGGTCATGATGTTGGTTTTTACCCTCAGCCCCTACTTTCGCATAGGTCGCTAAGCCTTAAGGCTCTGTCCATCTACCCTTTATTTTTCCCTTCAGTACCTCTGCGAAGGTGTATGATTGACCTTCATTCAGCGTTAACCCGTGATCCAGGTACTTCTGCGCAGCTATGATAGCATACTGTATAGGTTCCCAAGTTATCTTAAGTGTTCTACTTATCTTACTAACCAATCACAATTAGCACCATGTAAACTGATATTCTTACTTATGTTCAATTAACCAATATAATCCCATATATTCACGCATCACATAAACATTATAAATTAAACCCAAAACACAATATAAGCAGATGCATTAACAAGAACTAAATACACAATAATTGTGGAATACTTCTCTTTATTGATATCTTTAAGTTAATACAGACTCTATATACCCTGCGCACACAGCTGCAGGGGTCCACAAACTCAGCTGCGGAATTCCACCCTAGGCCTCTATGCACTCAGCTACAGAGCCTCTACCTACGCTAAGACCCGATAACACTTAGACTCCAACGATTAACTCCTTACTTCATTATTCGTTATCAACTACTTAGAGCTTACTTACTTAGCTCCTTTTTATACAATCCCATGGTCCCCAGACCATAGATCTTTATAGCCGACTTTACACTTTACAAAATAAGGGCAAACAACCCTTTATGAATCTTGACACCTTCGTGTTCCACGACCATAAAATGCGGAGACTTTACAACTTTATTACAAAATTGTCCCACAACATGGGCTTCTAGCCCCATAACTGTCCTTGGGGGAACCCATTCCCAACAAAACCTGTATCACATAGTGGTGGAAGGTAAGATTTTGACCATTGTACTTTATGTAGATGGTCTTATACTGACAGGTGATTAGAATCTTATCAAATATTGCAAGGAGGACCTTGCATTAGAGTTTGAGATGAAGTACATGGGGCTCATGCATTACTTTCTTGGAATGGAGGTATGGAAGGGAGATGGGGAGTTGTTAGTATCTCAGGGCAGGTATGCCAATGAGATACTTAGGAGATTCTGCATGGAGAGAAGTAAATCCATGGAGACTCCTCTAACTGGTAACTGGAGGAAGGAGGATGCTACTTCAGGGGAAGTAGTGGAAGCTACTGTTTACAAGCAGCTTGTGGGTTCACTCATGTACTTGTTGAACACATGATCGAATATGTGCTATGCAGTTAACTAGCTTAGTCAAGCGATGTTTAGGCCTACCAAGCTGTATTGGAAGGTAGCAAAGCATGTATTGAGATACGTCAAACGCACTACTCAGTTTGGCTTATGGTACAAACAGACAAAGGGAGTGAAGCTTCAAGGCTTCACTGATGCAGATTGGGCAGGGAGTCCATCTGATAGGAAGAGCACATCAAGAAGGATCTTCGGTATCGGTTCAGCGGCAGTTTCTTGGTACAGCAGGAAATAGAGGTCGGTTTCACTCAGTTTAGTAGAGGCAGAGTACATGGTTGCAAGTCAGGCAGCATGTGAGGCTATCTGGATGAGGAAGATCCTGGTTGGTTTGTTTGGTTAGTAGATGGATCTAACAGTGATTTATTGTGATAACCAGAGTTGTATCTCTGAAAATCCATTCTTTCATGAGTGGTCCAAGCATCTTGATATCTGGTATTGTCATCTCAGAGATTGTGTATTGAGACAGATCATGTTGTTAGATTACATTCCCACAAAGGAGAAAGATGTTGACATCTTGACAAAGGCATTGTCAAGATGTAAATTTGAGTTTCATAGAGATAGGATCGGGGTAGTTGATAATCCCTTTCTTGTTGAGAGGGAGCATTGAGAAATGGCAACAAGAAATTCGAGTTTAATTTTTCCTTGAATTAAACTGTGAATTAAATTCAAATTTTATTCTCATAACAACTTAAAATAGTGAAATTAAGTTAATTAAACTCACTTAACTTAGTAAATTCGAGTTGGAAGTCTTTTGGAAGTCATGTATATGTTCTCCCTACTTTGTAGGAGACCAGTGTGAGTTAATTGCGAGTTGTAAAATAGAAGACTCAATTTCATGAGTCAGTTTAGTTAAATTAGTTCTCAAACTGATTGAGAGAATTAACAGCGAGTGGTGACACTAATGAACTCCACTAGTGCTACTATAGTTAACTAAATATTTACTCATCATAAACTCATGCATGTTGATTCTGAGAAAGACCCAGTTGAGACTAGAGTGCAAGGATAGTGTACTATTTGTTTTGTATTTTTTTGAGTTGCACTAATAGTGCATGCATTCAGGAACTAATCCCTTAGGGATTTCACTATTTTTAGAGGATTTATTTCCATTTAAATACAAGCTATCCTTCATAGGAATTACACATTGGAATAGAGACTAGGAGAGCTTGTGAATTGGCTAAGATTTGGCCTTGAGCTTGCTTATGAGTTGGAGATTGAATTTGCTGAGTGTTGGGATTGTTCTAGAGAGAACAAATAGTGTAATTTCATCTTGATTTTCCGGATTAATACAAAAAACAATGTAAACTTTGAAACAGGAACTATAAACTCAAAACAGGAACTCTGGCCAAAAAACCCCTAAAAAACATCAAAAACAGTGCTAAAAACGAAAAATGTTGATGCTAGAATAACACCTTTTTTTCTAGGGTAAATTTTGAACATGTTTTAAAAATGGCTGTGAAAATTAATTTTTTGTGCAAAAATTGTTCAAAAAACACCCTCAAAACGAAAAGTGTTGATGTTTGAATAACATTTTTTTTTACAAGGGTAATATTTTAACATTTCAAAATAATGGCGTAAAATATTTTATCATGACCCTAAAAAACATTAAAATTTTAAAAAAATAATGAAAACATAAAATGAAATTAAAAAATTAAAACAATGAAAAAACACAAAACGAAAAAAAAGTTAAAAAATAACAAAATATAAATTAAAGTATATACTAAAAACAAAACATAAAATAAAAACAAAGAAAAATAAAAAATAAAAAAATCAATCATAAAAATGTAAAAAAAATAAAACTAAAAAACTAAAACAAAACTTAAAAATTATAAACAAATAAATAGTAAAAAAACATATTTTAAAAAAAGGAAAAGTAATAATAATAATAATAATAATAATAATCTTGTAAACCATAAAAAATTTGGCCAAAAATAAATAAATAAATAAATATGTAAAAGAAAAAAAAAAAAAAAAAAACTATAAAATTAAGTAGATAAAAATAGAAAAATTTAAAAAACATTAACAAAAAAAAATAGAAAATTAAAACAAACTAGAAAAAAAAGCAGAAAATTAACAAAATAGAAAAATTAAAAACTACTAAAATTAAGATTTAAATGTTGATTACTTAAAAAAATAAAAGTATATATAAGAAAGACAAAAATAATAACATAATAAAATGTAAAAAAAAAAAATTATCTCATAAATCATAAAAGAATTTGGAATATATATATATATATATATATATAACAAAAAAAAATGTTTAAAAAAAATAGTAAAATTAATATTAAAAACATTTAAAAAAGCTTAAAAAACAAAAATAAACTCAAATTAAAATAAATAAATGAAAATTTTAAAAATATATATGTGAAATATGTATTTTTGATTAAAAAAGGAATCAAATATTTTTTTTTTTGTTAAACTTACAATTTTTTATTTAAAAAATATATATATATATATATATATATATATATATATATATATATTTTAATATATAAAAAAATAAAAAAAATAAAAATAAAAATAAAAAAATTGTTTAACCATTTGTTTTTAGTTAAAAAAAAATTATATATATATATATATATATATATATATATATATATAAACCATTTTTTTTTATTTAAAACAAAGAAGTTATTAAAAAATAAAAATAAAAAAAATTAATCAAGTTCTTTTTTTTATTTAAAAAAAAAATGTTATTATTAAAAAATTATAAAATAAATTACAGGTAGCTGCCCGTGGTGACACGGCCATGGGCGGAGGGCCTACACGCAAGCCCCACCGCCCACGGCCACGCCACCACAGGCAGTTGGGGGGTGGGGGGGCGATTCTCGGAATTGCCTCTCGCCCACCGGCCGCCTGTGGTGGCACGACCATGGGCGGAGGGACGATTCTCGGAATCACCCCTCCGCCTGCCCACCCGCCCGTAATTTTTATTTTTTATTTTTTAATAATAATTTTTTTTAATTAAAAAAAAGGTTTATTTAAATTTTTTAATTATATTTTTGTTTTAAATAAATAAATAAAAACTTGTTTAAAAGAAATTAGAACTTTTTAATAATTTGTTTTTAAAAAAAATGTTTTTTTTTTTTAATGGGTTAGTATTTATTAAAAAAAAAACAATTTGTTTAAAAAAAAATTAATTTTTATTTTTTATTTTTTTTTAAAGTAAAAATGTAAGTTCAATATTTAAAATAAATAAATAAATACATGTTTATTTATAAATTTTAAATGTTTTTTTTTTTTTTTCAACTTGAAAACAGATATATATTTTTAAAATTGGTATATTATTATTATTATTATTATTATTATAAATTTGTGTTTATTTTTGTTTTTTAGTTTTTTTTTTAATGTTTTTAATATTAATTTTACTGGTTTTTTTTTATTTTTTTGTTAATTTTCCATTTTTTTTTTAATTTAGTTTGTTTTTTATTTTTTTTTAATTTTTCTATTTTGACTTACTTAATTATATATATATATATATATAATTAAGTAAGTCATTCCAACCCTAATCCTCTTTGGTTAGACGAAGACCCTACTCTGGCTAGCAAGTACAAAAGGAACTCTGAAGATCTCGGGGAAAATTTGTTTGGGTCGGAGCTAGTCAAGCTCTGTAGTGCTCAGGGTCTCATAATTTGCAATGGTCTAAAGAAGTGGCCCAATTCTAGCAAGATGACCCGCATCCATGGACTTGGTAGTAGTGTGGTAGACTACGTTATTTCCGATCTCCCATTATACAACGAAATAATAAATTTTGACATCTTAAATGACCACGAACCTGACTCTGATCATAGGCCTTTACTTATAACTCTCAATTTTTTCATGCATAGAGTTCCCATAGAAAATAATACTTATAACCAAAAGAACTTAATATTTGATAGAAATAAAAATGATCTCTTTCTAAATGAATTAAAAACTAATTTGCTTCCTTTATCTAATATAGACAACATAGAAGACCTCTATCATAATTTTACTACAACCCTCTCATATTCTATTAACAAGTTCTCAATTGAAGTTTCAAATAATAAAAGAAATAGCAAAACCAATCCATGGTATGACAAAGATTGTAAAAGTGCAAGGAGAGCAATTAAGGAAGCTGTTGATGAATCTCTTAAAATGGACAAGATAAAAATATACAAAGCCCTAACTAAAAGGAAAAAGAGGCAGTACATTCGTCAAAGACAGGAGCATCTCTTACACCTCTCTAAGGTAGCTCCTAAGAAATTTTGGAGGCAGATTCTAACTAGGAAGACTAAGGATAATAATAAAATTGCTCTTCATGATTGAAATTCCTATCTTAAAAAGCTTTATGAATCTCCAAATGTCATGGATAATTTAGAAACCCTTCTCACAACGAAAGAAGTTTTCTCTTTAGAAGACATTAAGTTTGGGGTTAATCGCCTCGCTAATGGGAAAGCTAAGGACATTGAAGGTTACCAAGCAGAAATCTTAAAAATTGGAGGGCCTGTCCTCATCCCCCACATCCACAAGCTTTTCAATCAAGCAGTCAAGCAAGGGTTCCCTAAACCTTGGACTGAGAGGCTCATTATCCCTATTTTTAAAAGTGGGGATACAAATAACCCCTCTAATTATCGAACAATTATGATCAGCCCTCTCTTAGCCAAGTTATATGGTAGTATTTTGGAAAAGAAGTTAAGCATAAGGCTTGAAAGTGAAGGTAAGCGGGCTAAAGGCCAAGCAGGTTTCAGAAGGCATCACTCAACAATAGACCACCTTGTTACGCTTAGGATCATTGCGGAGGAATGTCGTAATGATAAATCCAATTTATTTTGTTGCTTTGTGGACTTTAGAAAGGCTTTCGATACGATTCCTAGATACAACCTTTGGAATAGATTAGAAGAGCTAAAGGTTCCTCTCGAATTGAGAGCTGCCGCTATAAGGTTATACGAGAATGTAATTGCCAAGCTAAAGAGCAACGAAGGGTGGTTGAAAGATATTAAGTGTAACATCGGAGTTAAACAAGGTTGCCCCCTCTCCCCTACCCTATTTGGCATTTACATTGATAAGCTCGAAGGCTATTTAGAGGAAGCAGGATGTGATGGCACGATCTTAGCTAGGATAGTCGTCATCCTTCTTCTTTATGCTGACGATATTGTTCTTTTGGCAAGGTGCCCATCTGATCTTAATAAGCAACTCAGGCTTCTTAAGGATTTCTGCTCTACCATGGGTATGACTGTTAACACTGACAAAACAAAAGTTATGATTATCAAATCCAAGAAGGAAACTTACGCTAATTTTATGTATGACAATAATAACTTGGAGGAAGTGTATTCTTACAAGTATCTAGGAATTGATATTCATCGCAAGCTCAACTGGAACCATAGCATTGAGAAAAGGATTAATGGGGGGTGGAAAGCTTACTTTGGTCTTGAAAATAACTGTAAAATAGCAAACCTTGTAATGTGGGATAAAAAGAAGTTCCTCTTTGAAACTTTAGTCACTCCTGTTATCTTATATCGCTGTGAGGTTTGGGGTTGCAGCATCTCTAGAGAATCATGGAGAAAGATTGAGCAAATCCAGAAGCGTTTTATAACTTATAACCTGAAAATTAAAAGTAATACACCCTATCCTATTCTCCTTATAGAAGCAGGTCTTTCCCCTATTGAGAGCCTAGCTATGCTTAGGTTTCTATTGTACAAGCACAAAATCAGTAACATAGACGATCATAGACTTCCTAAGCTAGCTTTAAATTCTAGCCAAAACCACCTAAGGCTCAATCGAGGGTGGCATAAAGACACAAGGGCCTGGTTAAACTATTGGGAGATCAACGAAAATGATGAATTGCAAAACATAAATAACATTAAGGATATTGTTACTTCTAAGTTCAAAGAAAAAATGTGGTGTGAGAAAGACTTAGCGGCTAAAAGAAAATTAAGTTATTATAAGAAGGTCATCAACCCCACCCTAGAAGATCAAAAGTATCTCTCTATTTTAACTAGCTCAAAGAAGAAAATTAATATAGTAAAGATTAGAACGAATTCTCATGAGCTCCATAGTGAAACAGGTCGTTGGGCAGTTCCTAAAACGCCATGGACGGAAAGGATCTGCCATATATGTGAGAATAGGAACATCAAGGATGAAAACCACTTCCTCTTAGAGTGCCCCGCGTATAACCACATTAGATCTCAGTTTCACAATCTTTGTTACAATACTGACCTTCCTAGCCTTTTACAATGTCAAAATTATAATGAGCTCGGGAGGCTTCTCTCCAAGCTTTTTGAGCATAGGAATAAAATCTTAAATCAAAATAGATAATTTGTTTATTTAGGTCCGATAGACCATTATTTGGTCTCAGCGGACGTTAACCATCATCATCATCATATACATATAATATGTTTTTTTTCCAAATTTTTTTATGGTTTATTTATAAATTTTAAATGTTTTTTATTTTTATTTTTTTAAATTTAAAACATATATATTTTTAAAATTTTTATATATTTTTGGTTTTTTTTTTTTTTTTTTTTTTTTTTTTTTTTTTTTTGAGTTTATTTTTGTTTTTTAGTTTTTTTTTTTTTTTTTTTTAATATTAATTTACTAGTTTTTTATTTATTTTTTTGTTAATTTTCTATTTTTTTTTAATCTAGTTTGTTTTTTATTTTATTTTTATTTTTTCTTGTGTTTGTTAATGTTTTTTTTAATTTTTCTGTTTCGACTTACTTAATTTTACATATATTTTTTTAAATCAAGTGTTTTTTTTCGAAATTCTTTTATGGTTTATGAGATAATTTATTTTTTAACATTTTATTTATTTATTTTTTGTCTACATACATACATACATATATATATATATATATATATATATATATATATATATATATATATATATATATATATATATATATATATTTGTTTTTTTAAGTAATCAACATTTAAAAAAAGAAAAATAAAACAACTTGAAAATTCGTTAAGTAATCATAATTTAAAAAAAATGGACATAATAAATTTTAAAGTGTGAAAAATAAGTCCTCAAAAAAAAAAGTATGCTATATCAACACGTTTCAAAATCAGCATGAAAATCACTAACATTTAAAAACAAATATTTATATTTGATACATAAGAAAATTTAAATTGTCAAAAATATGCTCAAAAAAAAAAAGAATTGTATTCTACGTCACCACTTTTCAAAATCGGGTCACGTTTTTACTACCCCTACGAAACGGGTAATTGTATCAGTTATTTAAAGTGCCAAAAGCTATGTTCTAAAAAAAATATGTGTGTTTTGCATCGCCCCTTTTCAAAATCGGGTCAATTTTTTGTTATCTTTATGAAACGGGTAACAGTATCAATTCTCGTTTCAAAGTTTACATTGTTAAAACAGATAGTGGGGTTTTGAGATGTGGCTTTCCCAGGATATTTATTGTGTTATGTGCCTTTGGTTCTCTTCCTCTATTGATTATTGTTTACTCAATGTTTATGGGCTTCTGTTGTAAAGAGTAGAAGTAGATTCTTGTCTCTTTCTTTAGCAATTAGCTTGTGAATCTACATGATTTTCTAGAGAACTCTTGCAACAATATGACCCAACTACACCAAAGAATTTTCCCAAATTCACATTTGGACAACTTTACATATAATTTCTCCTTTTGCAAAGTATCCAATACTTGCTTAACATGTCTTGCATGATGATCCCATGTTTTACTAAAGACAAGAATATCATCTAGGTATACAAGCACAAACTCATATAAGAATGGTTGAAATACATCATGCATTTCCTGCATGAAGGTAGTTTGGGAATTGCAAAGCGCAAATGACATTACTAACCACTCAAACAGTCCTTTCGTGGTTTTTAAAGTAGCTTTCCATACATCATTTTTTGCAATCTTGATTTGATGATATCCACTGTGCAAATCAAACTTAGTGAACTAAACAACATTGTTTATTTGATCAATCAAATCATCTATATGAGGGACAGGATATAATTTTTTCATCGTGATCTTATTGAGAGGCCGATAATCCACTCACATTTTCCATGTGCCATCTTTCTTCGGCATCAACACAATTAGTGGACCACGTGGGGATGAGCTAGGCTTTATGACTCCTTGGTCCAACAATTCTTTCACTTGCCTCTTGATTTCATCCAATTCCATAACTGACATCCTATACATGACCACATTTGGAAGAGGGGCATCTTATTGAAGATGGATTTCAAGTTGAATTTCCCTCTTGGGAGGCAATCCACCCGGTACCTAAAAAATCTCATCATAGTTAAAGACAATATCAAACATTTCTTTCCTCTGAGAAGGATTACAACCTTTGAAATAATCATATGCCTCAGCATATTTTGTCCTCACAACCATGATCATACAATTATTGTTGGAGTTGATGATTCTCTTCATCTATCTTGCATTGAAAAGAGTTGAATTGACTTTCATGCGGCGAATTATGAGAATACATTCCACCCGATATTTGGTTATATGGTACTTCTTCTCATGCCTAAAAAATACTACCTTCATTTCATATAAGTATGGGTTTCCCAATACTATTCCACAAATGTCAAGTCGCACAATATCTAAATCAGCCTCATCTATCAACTTTGAAACAATAAAAAATATGACCCTACACTGCTTGGTGACATTGAGCTTTTAATTGTCGCACACCCAACCAAGAGAATAGGGTCCTAGATGAGGTATCACTTCCAAAATCAACTTATTAACAATTGGTTCTAATATCAAATTAGCTTGAGAGCCCAGATCAAATAGTGTATCTACTTTTGTGTGATTAGATAAAACTCTTATATGAAACAATTCACTTCTTTTTCTTTCATCATCATGAGATTTATTTTCAGAACTTTATTTAGCATGAAAGGAACTTTTCCCTTGTACCCAAATGGTTGTGATTTGTGTCTCATCACCAGAATCATAACCTAGGTCTTTTTGCATTGTAGTAACCATCTTATGCTTCCCTTTTGCACAAAACTTCTTAGGCTTTAATTCTAGATGTAGCTTCCAAAATTGCTCCTCATTGTACCCATGTTTCCTGCAATGAGTGCAAGAGGGTTTTCCTTCCTCTTTCTTTGTTGTCACTATCTTCTTTCCTTTCCTTTTCCTTTGAAATTTTTGTTTTGGGGCTTGGATGGAGGCTCCTTTAGGTGATATTATTTTCCATGATTTCCCCTATTTTCAAGATGAATTTCTTTCACATTAGTTTCATCTAGATTACTGGGATAAAACAACAATAATGAGTGACGAAGATAATTGTGTAAAGTACCAATGTATTTCATCAAAGTTTCTAGTGAGTCTAAAGGAATATTCAATGCCAATGCTTGCTTCCTAAACTCTTTTGTAAAACTTTGAACATTCTGACCTTTACCCTGTCTCAAGTATTGCCACTCCATCATGTATTTTTTAAGTAACCCAATGGGTAAAATTTCCCTCTTAATGTAGAAAACAACTTAGACCATGATGAAAAGAGTTTGCCATTATTCTTACTACCTTTCTGAAGTTTTCTCTCCCACCATACAAGAGTTGTGCCTCCAATCCAAAGAGAAGCCAACTGAATCTTTGCGTCATCCTCTTCGATCTATTGTATCCACCAATAAACTTTAATCTGACTAATCGAATTGTCTAGCTTCTCTACAATAGATTTTCCATTAAACATGGGCAAATCAAATTTCACATCCAACTTTAAAAATGGATTTTTAGAAGCATTTTTCTGATGACTAGTTGGATGATGAGAATCAGGGGAAGAGGAAGAGATTTAACTTGAATATTGAGGTTTAAGAGGTTCTCCTCCACCTCCGTGGTGTACTAATGCATTATCTTCTACTGGAGCTCCCTCTTTCTTCCTTCATTTGCCATCTCCTTTTGTAATATGCAAACAACTTGTCCACCTGATCTTCCATTTGGAAGAAGGCCTTGTGGAAAGCCTTGCTCATTCTTTGTGAGCATGTCATTATCCTCCATTTTATTTCTTCATGTTGCACATCAAATATTGGGGTTAAAAGACTTAATTTTTCCTTCACCCTCTTTGATTTTGGCCTTGGTAAGCATCCACACTCACAATTCACATCAAAGAAGATTTCTCTTCTACCAACATGATTTGAGATATTTCCTTCAGTGATGTTAAACAAAAAATTTCTTAAACAACATGAAAATATCATAAATGCAACATCAATGAAGAACCAACACAAAAATAAAGTAATATAGACAATGCACTAAAATTTGTTAACAGATTTCACTCACAATGTGTCAGTTACGTCTTCTCGCCCAACTTCAAAGTGGAGAGGCCTCTATATTATCTTAGCAAAATAATGGAAAACACATGAAAATACCTTACATCTAGGGATGACCCAAAAATTTGGTACTCGAATCCCAATTCTTACTGTACTTGTGGTTTTTTCTCGGAATTTCATGAAAAATGACTATAAACTTCATATGATTCTGTCATTTTCACCTTTGGATCCCTTGGGGAATCTTCATGACTGCCACAATAGATTTAAATATTCTAGGAATACTACCCTAAAATATACTTTTGAATCTATCTCGAAATTAATTCCCATATGGGTGTGGGTCCCCTTGGCCACCTTCCCACTCATGCTTGGCCCACACGTCAAGTCTTGGTTCTGGCCCCCTGTGGTTCCTCTCCAATAGTCGAATGGTGCAAGTTTTTATACATTATGGTTTGTGAATGTTAAAAATACCCACCTTTGGGGATCATGGTTGGCACATTACAAATTAAGACTTGTGGTTGGGATGTCTCACGGTCAAGCTCGTGGGTCTCCCCCCCTTTGGCATATTGTTTAAATGAAATTATAAATATATATGAGTCTATCATTTTAATTGATGTTGTTTATTGGCCCACTGGTCTGATCGTTTGATTTGTTCCCTGTGTTTATCGGTTCGAGCCCGACTAGTTCCCATTTATTATGTCAAGTTGGCCCATCTATTGCCAAAGATTTTGTGATTGGTGGGCCTATGTGTGCAGTCGTAGGATGCTACGTGGTGCCTATAGGTTGGCCCACATCGGCTTCCAGCATATGCCACATGGATCATTTGGAGGGTGACTCATGGCACCCTCCGATTTGTGCCACGTTGTGCTCTCTAGTTAGTTCCACATCATGGCACATTGCGCTACCTTTTTGGGCCATGTGGCCTCTCATGGTGGTTCCATGTGGCACTGCCAGTGCTCTGTTGGGTCCCTATAATACTAGTGATTACCCCATTACTATTGTAGTTATACCCCTTATTAATATTGTTGTGCCCCTATTGCCCCCATATTGTTATTATTGTGCCCCATAGAATCCCTCTATTGTTATTTTTGTGGCTTTATATTATTATTGTTAGGTCGACTGGATTATATTGTGACTCCTTAGACTCCTATATATAGAAAGGAGGTTTTGTCATTTGTATCATCCAAGAATTGTTCATTTATGTAATGTAAAGGAGGTTGCCCCCTCAAAGAGGCTGAATTTTAAGGCGTTGATCTATCTTTTCTATCTTTTCTTGACCTGGTTTCATAACATTTGGTATCAGAGCTTTGGATTCTAGGGTTTCGCTGCTCCAAACAGGTCATCGTGGCATTTTCGCTATGACTTTTTTCTGTGATGTTTCAGAAGTCGCAAAAAAAAACCCATTTGAGAAGAAATCGCGCAGAACCTTGGGTCTGAATTTCAGATCTTTTTGCGCGATATTTTCGGAGATATGATCTGAGGAAGTTGGTCTTTTTGCAGACTCCTGAATTACATTCAAAACAGGTGACCTGGGGAAAATCGTCATAACTTTCTCTCTGGGGATCGGATTGAAGTTTCGTAAGACGGTACAGAAAGAGGACGGACTGTAGTTTCTTGTGTGTGTTTTTCAGATCCAAAGGTCGAAACAGTGACTCGTGGCACGTCGTACACGTTCACTCTACTAAACTAGTCTATAATCAAGTCACTGTGGGAGATTTCGCATAACTCTTCCTTGGAGAATCCAATTTGGGTCAGTCTTGTGGCATTGGAAAGAGGACACAGAGGGCTACTACAGGTTATGAATTCAGAACTAGATAATTAGAAATTACAGAGATACATCAGAGGCAATATCGAGCTCCTACAAAGTGAAAAAAGGTGTGTAGATTTTCTTTAATTTTTGCTTAAGCTTGGTTTGAAAATTTATTTTGAAGAAATTCAAAGGGCATATTAGAGAATTATTATCGGTAACTAATGCCCCGAGGAAAGAAAATGCAAACACCTAGTAAGGAACCTGAAATCTCTAGCATGACTCATGAAGAAGAAGAAGAAATGCTATATGATATATCAAAATTACAAGAACAAGTGCAACAAGTGTCACTTGCACAAAAAGCAACAGAATCTAAGATGGATGGTTTAAGGAAAGATGTAGAAGCTAAAATGGATGGTTTAAAGAAGGGTGTAGAAGCTAAGATGGATTGTTTAAAGAAAGGTGTAGAAGCTAAGATGGATGGCATGGAAGCTAAGGTGAATGGTATGGACGCTAAAATTGATGGCATGGATGATAAGATGGAAGAATTGAAGATAAATATGAATAAGTTGCTACAAGAAATGGTCACTAAGGGTGAAAGGGTACTAAAGGAAACTCATGATGAGAACAAAAGAAATGTTAATCATGATTCCATAGACGCTAATGTTGGATCGAAGACTCACCATATTCCAAAAATCGATATGAGGAAGTTTGATGGCAGGGATCCCACCACATGGATATTACAGATGGAGCAATTCTTCGATCTCAATAATGTGCAAAACACACAAAAGGTATGTATGGCAACTTTATATTTGGAACCAAATCAGTTTGTATGGTATCAATGGCTTTGCTCTCGTAAACAATTTATCACTTGGGCAATTTTTACGGAAGAATTGATAGCACATTATGAGGATACAAAAAGCAACACTTTTTTTAGCCAATTGATAAGTCTCAAACAAAAGGGTTCAATAATGGAGCACATTGAGGAGTTCCAAAAATTGAACATAAGGGTAAAAGATATTCCAGAGGAGCATAGGATTGATGTGTTCATAGGGTCTTTAAAGGATAATATCCAACATGATGTTCGCCTTTGGGAACCTGATTCATTAGAGAAGGCATTCAGGTTAGCAAGAAAAATGGAAAGCAAAATTATGGCAACCAGGAAGCATACCACTCACAACTATAAAGACGGAAGTGTTGTTGCCGCTAGTCTTCCACAACCTATAAGGTTGACACCACAACAATTGGAAGAAAAAAGAGCAAAAGGGCTTTGTTACAGTTGTGATAGCAAATACACTAAAGGTCATAAGTGTGCTGAGAAGAAATTATTCTACATAGATTGTGAAGAGGAAGAAGAAAAGGAGCAAGAAAGGTCAAAAGAAGAGGATATACTCCAGGAACAAAGCCTAGATAAAGAAGAAATGAATCCGACCATATCTTGTAATGCATTGGCGGGAATTACCACTCCTCAAACCATCAAGATAGAAGGACAAATCAAGAAGAAAAAGGTAATAGTGTTGATTGATTCAGGAAGTACCCACAATTTTATTCATTGTAAGGTAGAAAAGAATTGAATTGCTTCTTATATCCAGCACCAGAGTGTCAAGTGATGGTTGCAAATGGAGGAACAATAAATTGCTCGGGAAAGTGCCATAATATCAAGCTATCCATGGGAGAATATGTATTGACTAGCCCAATGCTTTCCATTCCAATGGGAGGTGCTGATGTTGTACTAGGAGTCCAATGGCTACAATCCTTGGGTACAATAGCTTTTAATTTTCAAGAACTTTTCATGAAATTTTCTATGGAAGGAAAGGAAGTTGAATTAAGGGGTATTGCAGGGAAACCGGGAAAGATAATCAGCTCTAACGGTATGACAAAGCTTCTAAAAAAGGAACAAAGAGGTGTAATTGCACAATTATGTTCGCTAGATGTTTCCACAGTGGAATCATCTATTTCTCCAGATCTCCAAAAAGTCTTGGACAATCATTCCAAGGTATTTGAGACTCCAAAAGGTCTCCCACCTATTCGTGATCATGATCATGCTATTCATCTGATTCCAGGAAGTGTTCCTCCAAACATCAGGCCGTACAGATATCCCTATTCCCAAAAGAGTGAAATTGAACGTATGGTTGCAGAAATGCTAGAGGCTGGTATAATTCAACCAAGTCAAAGTTCTTTCTCTGCTCCAGTAGTATTGGTGCACAAGAAGGATGGATCATGGCGCATGTGTCCGGATTATAGGGAGCTCAACAAGCTCACTATTAAAGATAAGTTTCCCATTCCTGTCATTGATGAATTACTGGATGAATTGCATGGATCAATTTACTTCACCAAGTTGGATCTTCGTTCGGGATATCATCAAATCAGAATGAAGATTGAAGACATTCCGAAAACAACATTTAGAACTCATGAGGGTCATTATGAATTTTTGGTCATGCCTTTTGGCCTTACCAATGCACCTTCAACATTTCAAGGTTTGATGAATTCAATTTTCAAACCATTCCTTAGAAAATTTGTGTTAGTATTTTTTGATGATATACTAATCTACAACAAGTCTTGGAAGGATCATGTTGAACATGTTGACAAGGTGTTACAACTATTGGAGGAGAAACAATTATATGCAAAAAGATCCAAATGTTTCTTTGGAGTACAAGAGGTGGAATATCTGGGTCATATTGTATCTCATGAAGGAGTTAAGGTAGACCCTAGCAAAATTAAAGCCATTAAGGAATGGAAAATTCCCACATCCATAAAGCATCTGTGAGGATTTCTCGGGTTGACAGGGTATTATCACAAGTTTGTTAAGAATTATGGGAGAATAGCAGCACCTCTAACAACATTATTGAAGAAAGATGCATTTTCATGGACCCCAGAAGCAACAAAGGCCTTCGAACATCTTAAAGAGGCAATGTGCCAAGCACTGGTCTTAGCTACACCGGACTTCACAAAAACCTTTATTGTGGAATGTGATGCTTCAGGAAATGGAATTGGTGTTGTTTTAATGCAAGATGAAAGACCCATTGCTTTTGAAAGTCGTCCAATCAAGGGAAAGTTTTTACACAAAGCTATTTATGAGAAGGAAATGTTGGCAATACTCCATGCACTTAAGAAATGGCGACCCTACCTAATGGGAAGACACTTCAAGGTAAAAACGGATCATGATAGCCTTAAATACTTTTTAGAACAAAGATTATCCTCTGAAGAGCAACAAAAGTGGGTCACAAAGATGTTGGGTTATGACTTTGAAATCATCTACAAAAAAGGGAAGCAAAATGTGGTGGCAGATGCACTCTCAAGAAAGGATGAGGATGTGGAAGCATTGTTGTGCACCATTTCTATTATCCAACCAGATTGGATAAATGAAGCAAGGGAGGAATGGAAGAATGACGAAGAAGTGTGGGCACTTATTCGAAAGTTACAACAAGATTCTAGTATGTCTGATACATTTAGCTGGCAAAATGATTTGTTATGGTACAAAGATCGCTTATACCTCTGTAAGAATTCCCAGCTAAAACAAAATATTCTTATGGAATTGCACACTTCTCCCTTAGGAGGGCACTCAGGATTTTTAAAAACTTACCACAGGGTTAAGAAGGAATTTTTTTGGATGGCCTTAAATTAGATATTCAAAAGTTTGTGGCGGAATGTTTGGTTTGCCAACAAAATAAAGTTGAAACAATTAAGACACCAGGTCTATTACAACCTTTATCCATTCCAAGCCAACGTTGGGAGGAGGTTTCAATGGATTTTATCACAGGTTTACCAAAGTCTGAGGGAAAGAGTGTCATCATGGTGGTAGTTGACAGACTTACCAAGTATGCACACTTTTGTGCATTATCACATCCATTTAAAGCCAGTACAGTTTCTACTGCATTTATGGAAACAATTCAAAAGCTACATGGAAACCCAAAGATTATTGTAAGTGACAGAGATCCCATTTTCACTGGAAATTTTTGGACAAAATTATTTTCTTGTCTTGGTACTCAGTTAGCTCATAGCTCATCTTATCATCCTCAATCTGATGGGCAAACTGAGATAGTAAACAAATGTTTGGAAGGATATCTTCATTGCTTTGTATCTGATAAACAGACACAATGGGTCAAATGGTTGCCTTTGGCTGAATGGTGGTATAACACTTCCTTCCATACAGCAACAAAAATGACCCCATTTATGGCACTTTATGGGTATCAACCACCATCCATCACATCATATTTAAGAGAAAATTCTAAGGTTCAGGCAGTGGAACATCACATCGAACATCAACAACAAGTCCTCCAACTCTTAAAGGATAACCTCGTGTTGGCACAGAATAGAATGAAACAACAGGCAGATCAACATCGCAGTGAAAGAAGTTTTGATGTAGGTGATTGGGTATTCCTACGGCTACAACCATATAAGCAAATGTCCCTCAAGCAAGCTAAGAAGGATAATAAATTATCACCAAAGTATTATGGTCCGTACAAGGTGTTGTAAAAGATTGGTACTATGGCATACAAATTGGAGCTTCCTGCAGCTTCTCGATTGCACCCAGTTTTCCATGTTTCATGTTTAAAGAAGGTTATAGGTGACAAGCTCCCAGTTGAAACAATATTGCCAAAACTTGACGAGGAAGGAAAAATTATATTGGAACCAGAAGCAGTCACAGAAACAAGAACTCGACAGCTACGAAATCGATCAATTCCAGAGTATCTTATCAAGTGGAAGAACTTATCCGCTAAAGATTCCACATGGGAGGATGAGAATTTTATGCAGAAGTATCCAGAACTACTCAAGCGTTGAGAACAACACTTTTTTGAAGGAGAGGGGCATGTTGGGTCCCTATAATACTAGTGATTACCCCATTACTATTGTAGTTATACCCCTTATTAATATTGTTGTGCCCCTATTGCCCCCATATTGTTATTATTGTGCCCCATAGAATCCCTCTATTGTTATTTTTGTGGCTTTATATTATTATTGTTAGGTCGACTGGATTATACTGTGACTCCTTAGACTCCTTTATATAGAAAGGAGGTTTTATCATTTGTATCATCCAAGAATTGTTCATTTATGTAATGTAAAGGAGGTTTCCCCCTCGAAGAGGCTGAATTCTAAGGCGTTGATCTATCTTTTCTATCTTTTCTTGAGCTGGTTTCATAACATGCTCCTATTTTTCATGTTTGTCAAAAAATTTAGATGAGAATAACTATGTCATATAGACTCAAATTGAGGTGTCGCTCACGCCATTATAATCATCTTGATGAGATCTACAACTTGGTGCTAGTTTTGCTGAGATTTGAGTACTTTAAATTTTGAGCCTTTTTGGATCCTCATGGATCACACTACCTTCTCATGACAAAATTATAATACTTTCATCTAGTCAAAAAAAACTTTTCCAGACTCCTGTTATGTTTTTCAAATGCTTTGAAATTTTCTAGTTTAAATTCTTTTATTCCCATTCTTTTTTCCATCTGCAAATTTAGTTGCTCTTTGGAAAGCTCCAATTATTGTTCGTTTACTGCCTCATGTATTTTTTAATTATGAAACTCATGAATTCTACTCACTAAGTAACTTTGTTTTTAACAAATATGAGTTATGTATATATATATATATATATATATATGTATATGTATATATATATATATATATATATATATATATATATATATATATATATATATATATATATATAGATACATACATATACATACATACATACATACATACATATATATATATATATAGAGAGAGAGAGAGAGGTCATAAAGCCACTGTGCCTCCACCTTATGTTGTACCCTTTCACAGATATATGATTGTTGACTTGTTTTACCTATAAAGGTTCCCTTTGTTTGATCTAATTCTCTAGAGAAGAGGTTAGATATTTTTTGTCTATGTTGTTGTTAGATATTTTTTGTCTATGTTGTTGTTGTAGCCGCTACAACAACACCCAAAATTTTGGACATATTCAAAATTTTGGGCACCCCCTCCACTCGCCTCCATTAGGGTTAGGTTCAGGTTTTCAATTTAACAATTTCCCCGTGACTTGTTTACATTGAACCCCAGCAATCCACATGCTCATGCAATGCATATTACATTCGTTCAATACTTTTCACCTCGAGTCTTGAACTTGTGATTGATTTAGGGCTTATTGTGGTTGGTTTCTTTAATGATGCATCGTACTATAATATGCATCACAATAAATGGAGGAACTATGTGTGGATTGACAAGACTTCAATCTGGATTTCATTATGTTGACCATACTAGGGTTTGGGAGAAACCCTAAATCATAAAAAGAGTGGTACCCTTCTAGATTTAACCTAATTCACATGCCTCTAGGGGTGCATTATCATCGACATTACATGGCACCATGGTCAGAATCATTGCAAGTCATTCTCCCCTAGGTTCATGATTGGTTCCCCATCTCAGCATGTGCATGAGGGTTTGGAAGAAAGTTATCTTTCCCTTGCACCCTTGTAACCCTAGACTTATGTAATTGAGGATCCAACCTTGCCTTGCATTAATCCCCTCCCTCTGGATGCACGTTCACAAATTCTTTAGGATTATTGCACCGCAAGTGCATCATCATGTCAGGCACCTCATGACATGCCAGAGCCACCTACAATTTGTAGATCCTTCAAAGTACCTAGATGATCTAGTTGGTTGCCCATTAATTTAAGTATCTCTCATTCAACCATTTTATAGAACTTTTCTTTGGTTGTTTGAAGTTATTATATCCCTCCCATACGGCTCAAATAAATTGTTTCATATTGGATCCTACTTCATGTTCACCTGTAAAGTCATGTGTTTAATAAAATAATTTCTCACTTTATTTCTTTGCAGAAATTTACATAAAGTTGTCCTTGGATACCATGTTGGAGGATTGCACTAAAACAATGTAAAGACGCCATTTGGGAAGAGAATGTATCTGATAACACCTATATCAAAGGGACAAGGCATGCACTGTATTATATGATGGGCATTTGAATTAAACAAAAAATGCGCATGCATAATGGTTATCTAAATTGAAAGGAAGTGGTATGTGCCATTGTTGAAAAGGAAGGAACAAGTGATACATTATACATTGTTTGTGTGTATGTATACATTACCAAATTTTGGCATACCAACACACAAAGGAAGCACCGCACATCATAGTCATATAGCGAAAGATCATGACACATTGGGAATTACAAACAATGTACACCAATGGGTTTCACTACGATCAAAAGAATCATATATATATATATATATATATATATATATATATATATATATATATATATATATATATAAGTAAGTTTGATGGCGATGCAACAAGATTTGCTTACATACGCTACTATGTTAAGCCAAAGGGTGATAACGCACACATATAAACCTGATATTCATGGTGCAGGAATTTTGTAAAGAGATAGGTTTAATTTGACATGCCAAAAGCCATGTGAAGAGGACTGATCACTATAGGCGATGTAAACCATATGGAGGATGTTGAGTCTCCTTTTTTATGCCTTCCTACCACATATTGTCCTCCATTTTTTACCTACTTTATCTCGAAATCTACTCACCATTTACCTACCTTCTTCAAAAACATGACTTTTAGCCTCCTTGTTTATATGTGAGGTAATTTATATTTTAAATCATGGTTTTTATGATTTCTTGCTAGTAGGAATGAAACAATTGATTCTTTGTACTCTCTAACTATTTTCATTGGCTCACATAGACTTTTAGACCTTGTTCCTACTCATTCGGTACCAACATATCTCATTTAGTACCTGTGCACCTACGCTCATCCAACACCTGTGCACCTGCGTTCATCTGGTACCTATGCACATGCGCTCATCTGACACCTCTGCATTTGCATTCATTTGGTACCTCTTCTCATTCGGTACCCGCATGCCTGTATTTGTCTGGTGCTTGTGTTCATCTGAAATCAATATCAACCATTCGACTATGTTCATCTAGTACCTGCGGCCATCCTGCACCACCTGCATTCATCTGGAACTGGGCTCGATTCTTCATCTCCAAGGGTTTGTAGTGAGATGCCTTCGATGATACTGAGGGAACTGATGGTCAACACATTAAATATTATGGCAAATCAAATATATGCTTCATCACTCATGCACTATGTGTCATGAGGATGAATCCAAAGATAAGAAGAAAGTGAACTGTGTCTTTTTGTAATGATTTGATCTTATCTTTTAACATTGAATGTAACAACCATTTCTATATTAGATAAGGCTCATAGATGATAGGAGTTAGATAGTAAGAGATAAAGAGACAATTAGCTATAGAATGAGACAATAAGAGAAAGTTGCATCTAGTTGGAGAGAAAGTTTTAACTTTATTGTTATGTTGGAGACTTGATTATGTAATATTTCTTTTGAAATCAATAATATGAGAAGAAATTAATGAATTTGATGTGTTAGTAGATCCCTTAGTTATGTAAATTATTCCATCTTTCCTTGATAGCTCGGCAAGATCCCACCGAAGCCATCAAGGCAAGTTTTTATTATAGACAGTGTGAATTTAGTTTTAGTTTATGTGTGAAAGTGATTTAGTGTTCTAATTCAATTTCAGAGTGTTTGATATAATTCTAGTTTTGATCTTATGCAAGTAATCTATTTGAGTGTAAGACATAAATCTGGAGATGTTACTTCTAAGTGATAACTCATTGGTTTTACGAATGCAAACTTATTTATTAGGTTGTAGGTTTAAGTATTGATTTCTAATTTGAAATAATAGGAAGAGTTAAAGACAATGATCTCACCATTCACCTACATGTGTTTTTATGCGAAGACTTTTGTCATACTTAACATTTCTTGTACAAGAATGAATGGCTTCCTTCATAAATAGTTAGATTAGGAATGATTGTTTATCTTAGGCTTTCAGTAAGTTAATTGAAATCAGTTGCTTCAGGAAAATAGAGTTGAATCCACCTTTTCATTTCATGATCCTATAAATGGACAAACTTGTTATCCTAGCAAGAACCATTAGATTACATGCTTATTAAGATTTTATTTCTGATCTTTACCTTCAAATTGTGTGAGGAAGTTAGTGTTGGTTTTGAATGCTTTTCATCTAGGATATACTCATTAGACATAGAAGATTATCTATTATCAACACATATAGTGTATCAGCTCTATTGATTATGAATCTCTGGTTGATAATTTAATATTTTGGTGATATATCATTCATATAATTGCCCCAACATTTTTGGCACCGCTATCGGGGAGATGTAAATGGTAATAGGTAATGATTTGTTCTTTTGATGGATTTTGAGTGATATTGAGGATGACCTAAGGGTAGAGAGAAGATGGTAAGACGTGAGTGAAGAGCCACACATCCACTATAGTGGGGTTTCTCCAAAGTCAAGTTTTCCTCTCTTTTGGTAAGTAGTTAAAATTTTGATGCTTTCATTTCATGAGAAGAATTAGAGATAGGAAAGGTAGGTTTGTTTCATCAAAAATCCCAGAAAACCTATATGGTCCCAAAATTGTTAATCCAACTAATTCTGCTAATCTCTATGCAAGGAAAACTCTAGAGGAGAAAATTATGGTGGCAGCAGTGGAGGAGACATTAGTAAAGCAACTTGGAGTAGAAAAAACGCCAGTGGCAGAAGAATTCATACTACATTGGAGATAGTACCTTGGAACATTATATATAACCTGTGTATGAACCATTATCTTCAAAAAGAGAGGCATCCCCTACTTCCACAAATTCTAAGTTATGGGAAGAAATAATGGAAGGAGAAGGAAGAGTAGACAATCCAGAAAACAATAAAGCTAACAATGAGCCATAAACTTTTGGATTTCCAATTCTTAACATTACTAGAAATGTCACCATGAAGAAAATCCATTTCTCATCATTACCTCACTTCAACGGTATGTCATCTGAAGACCTCGATTCATTTTTATTCGAATTTGATATACCATGCAGAAGTTATAATTATACAGATAATGCTCAAAAGTTAAAGTTTTTTCCAACCACCTTAAAAACCGTAGCATTAAGATGGTTCATGAGTCTAGGGGAACACACTATTACATCTTGGGATGATATGAAAGTAGCCTTTCTCCAAAATACCATGATCACTGTAGACATAGGGATGCCAAGAATGACATCTTTAAAATGTAGTGGACTGAATAAGAAAGCCTAGAATATTACCTAGAGAGGTTCCTTTACAACTACTAAAAAACCAAGCAAGTTTCCCTTAACCTAGCAACAATTTGAACCATTTTTCTAAAAGGAGTACAAGATGACTGCATGGAAGTACTTAATCTCATGATTTTTGGCGATGTTTATCAAAAATCGTTTGCTGAAATTGATGAATATTGCAAGAAGTACTCTAGTAGTCAAGCTAAAGGTGGGAAAATCCCAAGAGAACTTACAAGTAGAGTTGGAAAACCCTCTACAAGTGGTGTAACTAGAATAGAATTGGGAAATCTATTGGAAAAGTTGAAAACTGATATCCTTAGCACAATTAGTAACCAGCTAGATACCGTCAAGTAAGAGGAAACAAGAAGAGGAAAATATTGCTTTAGCTATCTTTTTCCCTCGTTGTAGAAAGAAGCATCCTGAAAAAGAATGCCCTTTTAATGCCATAGAGGTCTATGGAATTTTCACGAATAAATACCCAACTAATGAATGCTATTCATTACCTAGGTTGCAAGCCATTTACAAAGGGGGAACAGAACCACAAGATCCATCTTATCCCCCTAGGAGACCATGGAGGCAACAAAACCCCTCCATGTTCTAGGATCCTTCCATGCAGTTTTCACAACCACAGTGGGCCCCTCAAATGCCTTACTCCCAATGGGGGCCTCAACCATCACAAGGAAATGCTTGGAAACAAGGTTGGAGGGGGACTCCCTATGGGAATATTCCTCCACAACCATACCAAACAACTTCTTACCCAATCTACACACAATATCCTCCAAATATTTCTCAGTTATTTCCAGGGTTTAACCCACCTCTATTACCTTCATTTCCTCAACAACATTTTCCTATAAAATCAAGTTCACATGAACTTGCTCTTCCCATGAATCCAAGTCAACAGCAGTTGCCTTAAATTCCACAACAACTTGCTCTGCCCATGAATCTGAATCAACAATAAATGTCACCAAACCTTAATCCTCCTCTAACTACTCAATTAACTACACAACCCATTCCAAAACCTAATAATAGGTAAACTCAACCTGTACAGAATATGGAGCTATAAACCTTCCCTACCTACACTATCACTTCAGTTCTAATCAAATGAAATTCGACTAAGATTCAGGAAGGTCTTAAATAAAATAGCACCTGTAATGATCATTCAAGAAGAACAGGCAATAGAATCACCTTCTGAAGATAAGGACATACAAAAAGATTCTCTTCATGATGAAGAGGAAAACTCTCCCTCATAACCCATCAGTTATACCATACAACCTAAACCATCACAAGAGGTTACTCAACCACCCTATCTAGAGAAATTTCTTGTTCGAAATCCCGAGGTCCCTCTAGGATATGATTTAGAGGTTGAATTGAAAAATATATGTGTAAATATACCCTTGCTATATATTCCTATCGATGCCAATATTGTAAGGGATGTTTGCATTAAAATTATAGGAAGAAAAGGGAAAGACCCCCCCTATTATAAAAGTAGTTGGCCAATTGTCAGATCCATGTTAGAGATTCCTTCTAAATACACCGATCTTGGGAGTCCAGTAGTGACTATACAGATTAATGGTATATCTTTACAAAACACTATTGTTGACCTAGGTGTAGCAATAAATGTCATGACTATGTATATTATGCAAAAGATGCAGTTAGAAGGATTAAGGCCAACCCAAACAGTATTGGAGTTAGCATAAAAATCCATTCTTAAACCTACAAGAAGCCTGTATGACATAACAATCATACTAGCTTCCTAGGAATATCCTGTGTACTTCTTTGTGATTCATCCAAAATCATCCAAGCCTCAATATCTGGTAGTACTGGGCCGACCTTGGCTAGCCACTGTTGATTCCTTTATTGGATGTAGTACTGGAGAGATGACCATTTCCATGGATGTCAAAGTCAAAAAATTACCTTATTTCCTCCTATCCAGCCTACTACAAAATTCCCCTTATGGATAGAGAACCCATATGGAGAGGAGCAATGTACTTAACCATTGATAACAGTTGAACAGTCTAGAGGCCTTCAAGAACAAACGAAAGATCAAATTTTGAATGCGTTCTTAACGGGACGTAATGATTTTGCATAATGTGAAGTCTATATGGATGACTTCACATACTATGGGGAAGATTTCCAACAAGATTTAAACAACCTAGAGAAAGTTTAATCACATGTCAAGAGACTAACCTTGCCCTTAGCAATGAAAAATATAGATGATGCTTAAGGGGGGTATTGTGTTAGGCCACCATATTTTTGGGACTGGGATAAGAGTAAATCCTGCTACGATCAAAATAATCACTCAAATCAAAACTCTCAACTCTCAAAAAGAAGTTAGAAGCTTTCTAGGGCATGTCGGATATTACAAAAAATTTATTCATCATTTTACAACAATAGTTTCCCCTGCGTTAAATTTTTTAACCAAATATGCATAATTATATTGGGATTCTTAGTGTCAAATTTCCCTTGAAACTCTAAACCAAAACTGTCAACTGCTTTAGTTCTAAGAGGAACAAATTGGGCCATCCCTTTTCACATATGTATCGATGCCTCAGACATAGCTTTGGGGGTTGTTTTAGGCCAAAGAGAGAATCAAATTCCTTATGCCATCTATTTTGTTAGAAAAAATCTCTCCTACAGAACTGAATTATATGGTCACTGAAAAAGAATTCTTATCAGTATTTCATGACATTAATAAATTTAAACATTATATAACTAGGTATGAAGGTTTTGTACCTACAGACCATTCAACCATCAGATTTTTAATGAATACACCTATCACCAATGCCCATGTTAATAGATCATTGTTACTACTCCAAAAATCTAATATTACTATTATTAACAAACCAGTAAAAGATAATATTGTCGTTGATTTTCTATCTAGACTTGTCCATACATGTGACATTGCACCAGTTACTTATGATTTTCTGGATGAAAATTTATTTTCTATTTCTACTTACAGTCCTTGGTATGCAGATGTAGCTAATTACCTGTTTATATGAAATTTGCCACAAAATTTGTCCTCAAGGGAAAAATAGAGAATCATACAACTGAGTGCTAATTATATGTGGCATGAGGATTGTTTATACCGTACCAGAATAGATTTAGTGATCAGAATATGTGTACGTGAATATGAGATGCAAGAAATTCTAAAATCCTTCTATAATGAGCCATGTGGTGGACATTTCGCCAACAAAAGAACTGCATATAAAGTGTTACAATCTGGGTATTACTGGCCCACCATTTTTAAGGACACAAAGAAATATGTGGCCAGCTGTGATGATTATCAAAGGATGGGGAAACCTATCTAAGCAGATGAAATTCCTCTTCAAGCATAGGTAGTCATCGAATATTTTGATAAATGGGCATTAGATTTTGTAGGATCAATTTCTCCTATGTCCAAAAACAAGAAATATATTCTGGTATGTACAGACTATGTAACCAAATGGGTAGAGGCTAAATCACTATATGCTGCTAATGAAAAAAATTTGCTCCCTTTTTATTTGAAGAGATATTTACCCATTTTAGTGTACCAAGGGAAATAGTGATTGATCAAGGCACTCAATTCACTTCCAAATTGTTCAAAGCTTTACAGAGCAGTATAAAATCAGACACCATAAATATACACCTTACAACCCCAAGGAAAATGGACAGGTAGAGTCTACCAATAAAGTAATCGAGGCCATTCTCACTAAGACAATACAACTGCATCATAAAGACTAGGTTGATAGGTTACTAGAAGCTTTGTGGGCCTATAGGACAACCTGGAGAAACACAACAGGACATTCCCCATATGAGTTAGTTTACAGAAAAAAGGTTTTTCTTCCTATAGAATTCCAAGTTAAAACCTTTAGAACTACCATGTAGTTGGGAATAGATTTAGATGAGGTACAGAAACAAAGGCTAATGGAATTGAATGCATTGGATGATATTAGACAAGATGCTCTTCAAAGGACGATGCTTTTTTAGGATCAGAGAAACAAATGGCATGATAAGTTTACTAAAAATAAACATTTTCAAGCAGGTGACTAGGCTCTATTGTATGACAGTAGAATTAAGGATTTCAAAGGAAAATTGACAACGCGGTGGCTTGGCTTGGACCTTATGAGGTAGAAACAGTCTATGACAATGGCTCAATCAAGATAAAACTATAGATGCAAATCAAACATCCTTTGTTGTGAATGGACATCGATTAAAATTTTATCTTAAGGTATTGTTTAAAGAATATTTCACCAAACATGTTCTTCAAAATCATGAAATGCAGTTGGTTAGGAAGGGGAGTTCTCCTCTTGCTGATCCACCATTGTAAGTTTTGTTGTATAATTTAATTTAATTTTGTACATATATGTATATAGGTGTGTTGTTGGATAATTATTTTGGTATTGCTAATTGTGCTTCCTTCCCTGTAGATGGACAATAAAGAAGGAAATTTACCAGGTGTAAGCTTATTCATTTAATCAGCCCTGGTAAATTATCTATGGAAAAGGAACCTATGGATTTTTCTTTAGTTTTTCAGTCTCCTTAAAATTGAAAACACCAGTGAGCACGAACTAGCCCAGGCTTGAGAAAAATCCATGGGTAAATGAGATGGAGTTTTCTTTAAGTTTTTTAGACTCCTTAAAACTGAAAACAATAGCAAGCACAAACTAGCCCGAGCTTGAGAAAAATCCACGGGTAAGGGAAATGGATTTTTCTTTAATTTTCTCAGACTCCTAAAAATTGAAAATACCGCTAATAATTAACTGATTTGGGCTCGAAAAAAATCCACATAACATATGTACTTAGATTTATTTTTCAATAAATTGAAGTGGAAACATGAGAAATGGTTAGTTTGGTTCCAAAAAGAGGAGGGTGTTGAGCTACTAAATACCTTCTTTTTATAGAGCTTGGAGCCCGATCATTGAATTCTTTTGCCTCATGTTCTGACACTTCCACTACAATTTCAAAGTTCCTATACCAGTGTGTTGTTTTCAATTTTTCTAGTATAATCCTTCCAATATAAAAATTCACAAAGCAACAATCGGTAATCACTAGCACCTACTCCATCTCAAGCTTCAAAACATGCTAAGCTACAAGGAGCAACCTACAGTATTCCAATTTGAAGATTATGCATCGGGGAATCTTATTAAAAATTCATCTAGTACTGGAAGGTAGTCTCCTGTGTTCATTTGATACTGGAAAGTAGTTTCATGTGTGCATCCGGTACTGCAAAACTATGTTCATCTAGTACTAGAAAGCAGTTTCCTGTGTGCATTTGGTACTAAAAATATTTCATGTGTTAATCTGGTAATAGAGGTATGAGGTCATTATTTTGTTTTATGCTATTAAGATTCATTTTAATCATGTAATGAATATATAATTACCCTCTTAAAATTTTATTCCTATTAGTTGTTAAGCTCCTATCAATCATAAACCCTTGTTTTCTAAGAAAAAAAAAATAAAAATCCTTTTGATGATATGATTGAATGGGGTAATCATGAGTGTGATTGGGTGAATTCCAATGATAATTCGAGCAAATGTGTTATATGTTGAATGTTTCATGATAGTGATTCTACCTCTATGGGTTTTTTAAACAATAATTTTACCACTACACCATAACCATACGTTGAATGATTATGATGAATGATCAACAAAACCTTGACATTAACCATACCGTATCGATGTACTGGTCCAATCAGCCATGATCTCTCCACTGTATCCAACTTGCACTTGAATGAATTTGTCATCATTAACTGATATGAACATCTAAATAAACTCTTCATATAACTAATTGTCATCATCTTTTTTATGCTCATCTTGTAATTATGGAAAGCACTTAACTGTTACCATCACCTCTTAATTTATAAATGCTCTTCTAGATGGTTTTTCCATCTAGATGAGCATTATTTCTCTCTTGCATACCATTCTCCCTTCATTCCACTCATCCATTCAACGCCATCTCCGTCTCACTGTTTCCATAACCTAGCTTCTGGCACTCCGCTACTTCCAGTACTCCGTTATTTCCGGTACTATGTTATTTACGGTACCTTGCTACTGCCAGTACTCAACCCTCTTTGCGCTTTATCCCTATAAAGTGTCTAAGAATCGTTATTAAAGCTGGCATGGGGGTAGATCGACACGAACTAGTGTTCCAATTTTATCATGAAACAAAGGAATATCAGCCATGCAAAGAGAAATTCGAGCAAGATGGCTAGATTTCGTTCCTAGAGAATTTTAAGGGATATCATGAGGGTGTTTCTCACACCTTCACCCAAAGCTATGATGGCCAATATGTTCAGCTAGGGGCTTGGCAATTAGAAATCACAAAATATATTATAGAGGAAGTACATGATCATTAGCTGTAGGGGACAAATACCTCAAGGATGTTAATATCAACAAAGAGCTTTGTCAAAAGTTTTTGGAACCCAACTATTTGAACCCTGACTGTTCTAAGGGTATTCCTAGGAACTGGATCAAGGAGGAGTATAGACTGATGATTAATAGCTTGCGGATATTCCTAACATGTGAAGGAAGGTATGCAGTCACTTTTATTTACCATTTAATACTTTTGTTGCATTTTGAAGGAGGACAGCAAATAAACTTTCATTATTTACTTTGGATGAGTTTGAATAAGATGTTAATATGGGTTAAAGCAGCTTCCAAAAAGGTGGTGACCAACATTTATCATCATGGATTTATAAAACTTTTAGTTACTCATGAGCTAAGGAAGTGAGGTAGCAGTTGGAAAAAGTTACTTATACTGAATTTTTCTTCAGAGGGCAGTTCTAAATCCATAGAAGGGAACAAGCCAGTGGATAGTAATAAGGATTTAGACAGTAGGAAGGAGAGTAGCATGAAGACACATAAAAAGTCAATAACTAAAGAAGACATTGCTATCCCTACTTCACCAAAACCCGTGAATCAGTCAAACAAGGGTAAAGCGTAGAGAAAGAGGAATCCCCTGCACCAACAAGGTGAACATAAAAAGTTAAAATCCCTTATCTTGGTTCGACAACTCAAAGTAAAGCCTCAAAGGGAGAGAAGAATCAAAGGAAGCAATCTAATAGTGAGGGAGGAGAACTCACAAGCACCGTTTCAAAAGTGGTTGTTGAGTTTCCTCAAGAGGACACTCCTGAACCAAGAATTAAAAAGATGAAAAATCCTAAGACAAGTGAGAAGGGTGACATACCAAAAATTGTTGAAAGAAAGGAGACACATGCACAGAAGGGAGAGATCTCAGAGTCCATGTAATAGACCAAGAGGAAAAAGAGGAGATTTTTTCAAGACCTTATCCTCACTCCTGACAACAAATCTGGTGATTCATTGGCATCTACATGACAAATTACTAAGAGCATGGCACATCAGGTAATGGCCACTCGTACCCCTTCTTTTCCAGACAATCCAATAGATGTCTCTGCTTCACCTACAAAGGAACATGCACAGGTTGAAACGCTTAGTGAAACAGAGGAATTAGTCATAGAAACAATGAAAAGAATTGAGGAAAGAAGCTAAGGCTAGTGAAAAATAAATTTAAGATAGTAAAGACACCACTAAGCATGTAATAGTGGAACCTTCTAGTTTTATAACCAGTGATCAGTTGACAATTGAGAAACTTCAGAGGGAAAATGGAAAACTAAAGGAAAAAGTGAAAGAATATAAGTTGTTGGACAAGTACATTAAGAAAGAAAATGAGCAATTCAAGGAGAATAGTTAGAAGTTGCAAGATGAGTATGATGAGATCTCCACCAAGCTCAAGAAGGTTCTTCAACTCATACATTATAATATGGTTTTTAAAAGGGAACTCAAAGAAGAAGCTTCATGTGTGAACATATTAGATCCAAATAGTTGATGGTCAAGTAAGAAGATTCCATTTTTGAAATTTTGAGGAATGGTTTAAGACTTTTTGCATGAGGACATGCAATGACTTAGGCATGGCGGAATGTTGAGTCTCATTTTCTATCCTTTGATACCCCATATTGTCCTCCATATTTTACCTACTTTACCTTGAAATCTACTCACCATTTGTTTACCTTCTTCAAAAACATGACTTTTAGCCTCCTTGTGTATATGTGAGGTAATTTATATTTTAAAGCATGGTTTTTATGATTTCTTGCTAGTAAGAATGGAATAGTTGATTCTTTGTACTCTCTAACTATTTGGATTGGATCACATAGGTTTTTAGACCTTGTTCCTACTCATCTAGTACCAACATAGCTCATCTAGTACTTGTGCACCTATGCTCATCCAATACCTATGTGTCTGCATTCATCGGGTACCTCTGATTATCCTATACCCGCATGCATGTTTTTGTCTGGTACTTGTGTTCATCCAAAACCGATATTAACCATCTGATTGTGTTTATTTGGTACCTACAGTCGTCCAACACCACCTGCGTTCATCTTGTACTATGCCTAATTCTTCAACTCCGATGGTTTGTAGTGAGCTACCTTTGATGAGACTGAGGGAATTAATGGTCATCACATTACTTTTTATGGCAAATCAAAGATATGCTTCATCACTAATGCACTATGTGTCATGAGGATGAAACCAAACATGTAAAGAAAATGAATTGTGTATTTTTGTAATGATTTGATCTTATCTTTTAACATTGAATGTAACAACCATTTCTCTATAAGAGAAGGCCCGTAGATGATAGGATTTATCTAGTAAGAGACAGAGAGACAATTAACTAGAGAATGAGATAGTAAAAGAGAGTTGCAGCTAGTTGGAGACAACGTTTTAACTTTATTGTTATGCTAGACTTGATTCTATAATATTTCTTTTGAAATCAATAATATGAGCAACAATTGATGAATTCTATGTGTTACTAGATCCCTTATTTTTGTAAATTATTCCAGCTTTCCTTGGTAGGTCGGCAAGGGCCCACCGAAGCCATCAAGGCAAATTTTTATTATAGTTAGTGTGAATCTGGTTTGGTTTATGTGTGAAAGTGATTTAGTGTTCTAATTCAATTTCAGAGTGTTTGATATAATTCTAGTTTTGATCTTATGCAAGTAATCTATTTGAGTGTGAGACATAAATCTGGAGATTTTAGTTTCTAAGTGACAACTCATTGGTTTTATGAATGCAAACTTATTTCTTAGGTTGTAGGTTTAAGTATTGATTTCTAATTTGAAAGAATGGGAAGAGTTAAAGAAAATGATCTCACCATTCACCTACATGTGTTGTTATGTGAAGACCCTTGTCATACTTAACATTTCCTATACAAGAATGAATGGCTTTTGTCAGAACTAGTTAGATTAGGAATGATTGTTCGTTTGACGCTTGATTGCAGTAAGCTAATTGAAATCAGTTACTATAGGAAAACAGAGTTGAATCTAGATTTTCATTTCATGAACCTGTAAATGGACAAACTTGTTATCCTAGCAAGACCCATTAGATTACATGCTTATTAAGATTTTATTTCTGAGTTTTACCTTCAAATTGTGTAAAGAAATTAGTATTTCTTTTGAATGATTTTCATCTAAGATATACTCATTAAACATAGGAACTTATATATTATCAACACATATAATATATCATCTCTACGGATTACGAATCCCTAGTTTAAAATTAAATATTGTGGTGATATATGAATTGCCCCAACAGGTGCTATGAAGACCGACACACGCTCTAAAGGCACAAGCGGAAAAAGGTGTTGACACAAATTAGAGGCCACTATGAGAGACGGAGCAACACATTCCCATTATATTTTGTTTCGAAGAGCGTTTGTTTCGATATTTGTCTTTGAACAATCCTTCAAGGGTCGATCCAATATTGTTGACCATTTCAAACCTACTGTCAACTGGGGCATTAAGAACCCGCCCAAAATAGCCCCACGCCACAATGATCCCTTAAATCCACGATTGAAAACAAGGACCTAAAACGCCATTGAACGCAAGACACCTCAAAATTTTAAAAGGGCATTAGGCACATCTCTAGGCAGTGGCCAGAGCTCGTGACGAGGACCCAGTGTTATAAAATAGCGCACAACGGGACCAACAACACCGTATGTAGGTTTCATGTGCATTGAAAAGAATTTTTCAAGTGCCAGCAAATGGTGAGGTTGGGTATCAAGCGTGAAGGCCAAATAACGTCTTTGTGGTAGTGAATTGTTTTAAGTGGCCTTACACCTGGAAACAAAGGTCTTCAGAATAACGCATTCCAAAGAAAGGCGGTACATTGTATTTTTGATCTTGGTGAATAGCTACTCAAAGAAAAAAGGGTTTTGAAGATTTTGACATCTTTGAGCCCAAGAACGCAAGAAACACCGATAAGGGTAATGCTAAAAATTGAAACTATGTCGAAAATCACTTTGGAGTGATATACAAGGATTCACTAATCAAGCATAACCAACTCCTTTAGGGCAGCGCTTCCCTGCCTTAAACGATGGTAAGGGTGATCTACGACTTATGTTCGAACGCTTGGGCAAAGTTATGCATAGAAGGAACCACGCATCAGCTTTTTATGATGCTGACACAACAGCACGTCGGTAGACTAATAGATTTCTAATGAATATTTCCAAACATGCATTGCTTCATGGGTAATGAGACAACACGATGCAAGGGTATAATTTATAATAAGTGGGAGATATTAAGCGAAGGGTTCACCATGCATAAGATGCAACTATCCAAGTGAGTGTAACACACAGAATTAAATGTCAGAAGACATTTAAGCACATGCAGTGATCTTGGAGAGACAGACGCAAAAGGAAACATGACAGTTACGCCAATACTGTCACTCCAAATCCTCCCACTCATGCCTAAAATCACAGCACTAGGTTTAGGATGTTTATACAAGCTTTACATATTTTTGTTGCTCGAGAAAATTTCCTCAATGAGCCTTATCAGGGATAGGAGCAATCAACTCCTCTTCTTAAAGGGCCATTGTAGAAACCCAACACTTTGTGCGAGTAGTATAAGAATGTTTTATAATAGGGATTTCAAGCATCCTGAGGCCACTGTCAGTTTTTCCACACACATTGAAAATGCCACAACACAAGGAAGGACTATCCAACGGTCCAAAGTTGTTTTTTGTTCTTCATCATTACTTTTAAATTTATAGTACTGTTCTTTGATTACTAATATGTATGACTACTGCAATTTGCTTGCAAGGTGAAGAAGGACGAGAATGTCGACCTATGTGGGAGAGAGCTAGGGTTTCTCACAAAAGCTGCAGGCGGGAAAAGTGTTTTAACATATGCTCTAGGAATCAGTTAACTATAACAAAGGCACCACATCAAAAGGTTGACAGATGCAAGCGAGGTACAATAATAGTAATTTCAACAGTCCATGCAAGTCTCCACGGTTTCACAGCAATCTTGTCAACGAGAACCAACCCTAGGGTTTCTCAAAGCTTCTCTTTTATCCTCACATTCTCTCTTCTATCAGTATGCAAATTTTCTCATCACAATGTCAGCAGTTATGTTGAGATCAATTGATCATGTACTAGGTAATAAGCATGAGAGAGAAGTGAGAAAGTTCAAGAGTCATGAGGGGAGGTCAAGGGTCATGGTAGGTGAACAATCACCTCGTCTCTATAAATGTGTTGTCATGCCTCATTGTAAAATGGAGAGGGGGGAGGGCGGGGGCATATTTTGGCACTTGAGTTGAGGCTAGGATTAGATAGTTAATTTGTGCTTGAGAGCTAGAGGCACTCAGCTCTTGGAAGCTAGTAGAGTGAGTTGTAGTGAGGCTAGGGTTTTGCATTAGGAAATGGTATGAGTAACCCATGTTCCATTGTTGGGCTTTGACAAATTGCAAGATATGTACTTGTATTTGCAGCAGCAATAATAAGATGTTCTTCATTTCTGGCACTGATTCCCATGCTTGTTCATAGTGGTTGTATTGGTTGTCTGATATTTTCACTACATTTGTATGTGTGCATTCATACATGTAATATGTTATGGACTGGTTCATAGTTGTTGTATGTATGTTTTCTTTTGAATCTGTGTTTACTTATTTCTCTCCATGTCAGTGATTTATTGTGAACTAATTTACAATTAACCTTTGGCATGTTCATGTTCATGTTCATGTTCATGTATGTCTAATTAGGTTTTGGCTCACTGATCCCTCTCGTGGCATACTCCTTCTTATTGATGTTGAGACTTTCTTGTACCTCTTTATGTAGTTTGTCAATCTTGGGCTGATTTTGTTTCATTGTTTGGGCATTTCATTCTTGTCCCCACTCTGACACCTTCTCATTTGACAGCCAAGAGCGAAAACATTCATGGTGGCAGTTGGGCCCACATACCGGATGGGGCTCCTATCCAAAACAATGTGAGGTCTAATTGGGACTTCACACTGGGGAGACCCCCTAGTTGTTGGTGGTACATTCTAGCCTGTCAACAGTTTCCTACAAGATCCTAGATCGAGGATAGATTCACTTCCACAAAATATCTTAAGGTTAAAGTAAGTTTAACTACTCTTTCTTTGGGTCTAGGTTGGAAAAATCACACTTTTACTTGACTCCCCATTTTAATGTCTCAAAGGGTGTTCATTTTCTTCCCCTTATTCGATTTTTGCATAATTCTCTATTGCATTTTTTTGTAGTATTATTCTTATAAGTGGACACCATGGGTTCTCTTAAGCCATATAACCTCCCAGATCCCAGGCTTGTAGGGAAGTTCCCACTAGTGATGGTGGATATTGGTGATGTGGGATTACTACATTCTTGATCTTTTCATTCCCTCTCCTATCAACAAATGTATTCTTCTTCCTTATTATTCATTGCTTTGGTTTGTTATAGTTATAATATAGGTGGATACCATTGGCTACCCACCTGTTCCATTGACTCAATGGTTCTTTATCTTCTTGATTGTTTTTCTATGGTATATCACGTTCCCAAAATTTTGAGGTCATTATGAAGCTCTAAATGGTGTTTTTTGATAATTCAATGGGTAAGAGTTACCATGGCATGCCCTAGCCAAAGTCAAAAATTTTATTCCTTGAATCGTTTTTTCCCACAAGCTAATATGTGCCAAAAATTGATATTGTATGCAAACTTTGCACCCCCAGAAAGTTGTTTTACCAACTAACCACCTCAAGCTTGCATACATTTTTGTGTTTCTTCTTCTAGGGTTAGGGTTTTGAACCTCTAGGGTTCTTTCTTTGTGTTAAAGTTCCATTCTTTTGACCTCTTGTAATTTATTTTGTGAATGCATGTAACCACCATATTTCTCCTTTTAGAGATAGCTACCACCATTAATAGAATTTGGGCTTTCACCATATTATTGTTCTTTTTTTATATTTAGAATGTGTTTCATTTCCTTTCCCACATTTAATTTTGTTTCTTGTATGACCCATATCAGTGGTATCAAAGAATATGATCCTTCTTGTTTCTCAGTGCATGTCTCCAACAAGGTAGGTGTATAGAGAGTTGGATTTCAAGCTAATTTCATTTGGGAAAAATCACTATCGCCAACCCAAGTGGCCTCCCATGGTAGAAAAAAAGAGATATGACAAAGTAGGAGATTATATCAAGTTGTTTCTTGAGGAAACACTCACAAAACAGAGGAATGAGATGGAGGACATTTTTTCCCAGATCCTTTGACGACTTCTAATAGTGGTCGAGGCACCTTCAACCAACGACAATTTTGAAGGAGTGACACCCTTAAAGGTATAATTTAAATTTCATATCCTATTATTTCAAGGCCAAATAAATGTAGATTCTTTAAATAAATGGTTAAATTTTTTAGAGGTATATTACTTTGTCCAAAAAATTTCCAACAATGAAAGGATCATCTTTGCACTCCTCAAATCCCTTATGCATGTTAAATATTGGTGGAAAGATTACTAGGAGAGATAAAAAAATGTATGTGTTTGTGATATTCAAGGTAGTACCCATTTGCGAAGATTTTATTGATTCCCTTTGTAGAAATTCCCACTGTAGATCACCTAATAATGCAATATACTAAAGCAAAATACTTGATCTACTTCTACAAACAAACTTGCGGGAGCTTAATCGATTATGAGCAAGATAAAATAGAACACATATAACTGAGAATGAGAAAACAATCACACATGAACACAGAAGAATACTCTGGGGAAAGCCTCAGCTCAAAACCTCGATCTTTGTATTATCATACAAGTGGAAATATGTCTGGATTACACAAAGCATTAGCTCACAAGCTATCCTGCTCTCAATACAATCCTACAATACAGCTCACAGACTGAATAGACACAACATATGCCTTCCTCTAGTCCTCCAAGCCTCATATTTCCTTGTGCAGTTTCTCTTGGGGTCCAATGATGCCACCTATGTGAATTGGCCTCATCACACACTCATCAAACTCAGAAGTAACTGCGCAATCTCCAAGGAATGAATTCCTTATGCATGCAAGAGATATTCTCCATGGAATATTCCTGTAGCTAATAGTACATTGTCCCATCATCCGATCTCAACTGGGTCTATGACTGAACTGACATGCATGAGATATTTATGAGAGAATATTTAGTTATCTGAAGTGCAGCAGTTACAAGCATGCATGCATTAACTAACTGAACTCACAATCAGTTCCACAAACTGTTGGAACTAATCTAACTGGACTTAACTCAGATAATTGAGCTAACTAATTACAACTCAAAGTACAACTCATCCTGATCTCCTTAATCAAGGGATAACTTCCTCAATCAATGGAGAAACTATTGCATGTCTTCACATAGACTTCATGTTTGATTTCCTACAACTAATTAACTCAAGATGAATTAATTCATTTTTTTACAAATAGTTGCTAAGATAAAATTCGAATTTTAATTCTCAATTTTAGTTCATGGACTAACTAAAATTGGAATGTATCCCGAAATGCTATTTATAGTAGTGTTATTTTTAGCACTTATATTTTTAGCATTTCTTGTTGCTATTTTCAACACTCCCTCTCAACAAGAAAGGGATTATCAGTCACCTCAATCCTGTCTCTGTGGAACTCGAACTTGAATTTTGATAATGCCTTAGTCAAAATATTTGCATCCTGCTCCTCGGTTGAAACATACAGCAACAACATCATCCTCTTCACCACACAATCTCGAAGATGATGGTACTAGATATTGATGTGCTTGGACCTGTCATGAAATACTGGATTCTGAGAGAGTTTGATACAACTATGATTATCGCAGTGGATCACAGTTGGATCCATCCTCAGACCAAACAATCCAACTAGAATCTTTCGCATCCAAATGGCCTCACATGCTGCCTGACTAGCAGCCATGTATTCAGTCTCTGTTGAGCTAAGTGCAACTGGCCTCTGTTTCCTATTGTACCAGGAAACTATAGCTGAACCAAGGTTGAAGATTCCTCCAGAAGTGCTCTTTCGGTCTGATGGACTCCCTGCCCAATCTGCATCTGTGAAGCCCTGTAGCTTCACTCCTTCTGTCTGTCTGTACCACAATCCATACTGAGATGTGCCTTTGAGGTATCTTAGCACATGCTTCACTGCCTTCCAAAACAGCTTGGTAGGCTGAACCATAGCTTGACTCATTTGATTCACCACAAAGCATAAGTCTGGTCATGTGTTCACTAGATACATCAGTGAACCCACAAGCTACCGATAAACAGTAGCAACTACTACCTCACCTGAAGTAGCATCCTCCTTCCTCCATTTACCAGCTAGAGGAGTCTGCATGGGCTTTCACTTCTCGCCTGAGTATCTCATTGGCATACTTGCCTTGAGACACAAACACTTCCCCATCCTTCTACCACAATTCCATGCCTAGAAAGTAGTGCATAAGACCCATGTCTTTCATCTCGAACTCTCTTGCAAGGTCCTCCTTGCAAGACTTGATCAACTGATCATCACCTATCAAAATCAGATCATTGACATAAAGAACAATGATCAATGGCTTACCTTCTACCATGATGTGGTAAAGGTTTGCATTTGCTTCACTCTTGGTGAAGCCCAACCTAGTGAAATAGTTGTCGATCCTAGTGTGCCAATCACAAGGTGCTTGCTTTAACCCATACAAAGCCCTCTTGAGTTGGCACACATGCGACTCACGATCGAAGGTCTCAAAACCTTATGCCTGCTCATTGTACACCTCTTCCTCAATCTTCCCATTGAGGAACGTTGTCTTCACATCCATCTGATGGATCTTCCAACCCATCTGAGCTGATAGTGCCAACATCAATCTAATAGATGAGTACATTGCTACAGGAGAAAAAGTCTCATCGTAGTCGATCCCCTTGACCTGTGAGAAACCACGGGCAACAAACCTTGCCTTATGTTTCTCAACACTGCCATCAGTTGCCTGCTTTACCTTGTAAGCCATCTGGAACTCGCCACTGACTTGTCCTGAGGTCTTGGGACAACATCCCACACACTGTTCCGAATGATAGAGTCATACTTCTCTACCATAGCATCAACCAAGACTGGTTGCTGCACTGCTTCCTTGAATGAAGAAGGTTCGGTCTCTACACACTCCCCAACCAGGGCCATGTAACCAATGTACCGCTCAAGTGATCTCCTCTGTCTACGCTGAGAAGATGGCTGTCCCACATTCTCTCGCGCATCCATCATCAACTTGTCAACTTCCATTGAGTGTTTCCGCCCATCTCTGGAAGACTCAGCATGAGTGGATGTCTCCACTCCCGGATGCTCTGCATGCGGTTGCTCTGCATCAATCTAAGGCTCCTCCTCCTTAGGAACTAAAATTTCCTCCTCTACATGCAACTTGAGCTCCCTCTCAAGTGATACTCGCATGGCTTTCTGCTCATCAAACTTCAGGTCTCTGTGTACCATTGTCCTCTAACTGGTATGCAGGAACACCCGATAGTTGTGGGGTGTATCAGTGTACCCCACAAGTACTCCCAACTCAGTTGTTGGATCTATCTTCTTCCAGGCATCTTTGGTCACATGGCAATAAACTGATGATCCAAAGATCCTAAAGTGACTCACATCTGGTCGCCTCCTAGAAAAAACCTCCATAGGTGTCTTCATTCCCAATATACGGTGGATGTTTTTGTTCTACAAGTATACTGCTGTATTGCATGCCTTTACCCAAAAATGAAGTGGTAGGCTTTGGTCATGCAACATTGCTCAAGATGCTCCCACAATTGATCTATTATTCCTTTCGGCCACCCCATTCTGCTATGGGTTATGGGGTGCCGTCAACTCCTGTTTAATTCCTTCTGCAGCGCAGAATTCTTTAAACTGTTGGGAGACATTGTTAGGGTGAAACCCTAACCCCCTTATTTATGTAATAGGGTCGATTCATAGTTATAGTTAGTTAAAGAGTGAATAAAACCCATATTAATAATTGTAAGTGATTGACCTGCATTTAAAGAAGGGACCACAGTTAGTTGCAAATGGGCCATGGTATTAATAAGAACCATGGTACTGACCCATGGTATTGCATGTACGAATCCTATATAAAGGATAGAGACTCCCCTCGAGGAGCATCATGTCTTATTTTGTAATTGAGCCCAGCTCTATTGGAGGTTGCCCCCTCGAAGAGGCAAGTGAACATTGCTTTCCTTTCTGAATAATCAAATACGTGCTATTATTTCTTATTGTTCTATGTTCTGGGTATATTTCATCGCATATTTGGTATTCTGGTATCTTCTCACAGGTCAAGAGCATAGTAAGTGGTATCAGAGCACTTTCCAGGGCCGGTGCGATCTCCATTTTTAACAGAATTATTTTTGGCTAGAGACATGTTCCGGTGTCTTTAAACCACGGGATCTGTCATTGAGCACATAAACTTGTGGATTTGGGGATGCATGCATGCAGGAAATACAAAAGGTGGTCATGCTTGTTGGACTCCCTTCTAACCCCTATGGGTACCCCTTCGAGTAGTAGTGCATTAGACAGAACCGCGCACGGACTGTCTTCCAAGTACCCTTTGGGTATATTGGAAGCCCTCTAGGCTCTCTTGAAACCTCACCATAGATAAACCGTCGGCTGTCTTACTGCTATAGTACACCGAGAATAGAACTTGGGGAGATTACTCGCGCGTACAATAGGGTATTTAGGTTGTATGGCTAAGGGTACTGTTGATCCTCCTTGGTTAGTGCCCTGAAAGATTGGGCGAGTACTACTGTCAGAACCTTATGTATATTGCATTCTGTAGCACCTGACACTCCTTGAGACCATAGTTCCCTTATCTCTCTCTCGATCACACATCATCTTTTCCAGATCAGATCTAGTAGGTTGGGGTCAGTCGTAGCCGCAACAATAAGTTTCGCCATTCAGCTCTATCAGATCTGCCAGATCCGCCATTCAAATCCCACAGTTTGGGTTCTGTAGCAATCACAACAATCAGATCTTCCATTTAGATCTAGCAGCAGGGGTTCGATCACTGCCACATTTCTGCTCATACTCTGCAGTTGAGAGTTTCGCCTACAAATCTGACTATTTTTGTGGCTCCTATACTTGGGCATGATTCTTGCAGGGTATTGGGTAGAATTAACTTTTCTGGGAATCGACTACTACAGTATTCCTAAGCAAGGAGACTCTTATAGGAGACTTAGCCCATAAGAATCAGGTTGATGGGCTGAGCATGGTGGTACCATTCACTTGTAAGCGTCAAAATTTTGGGTGGTCCCAAATTTTTATTTTTTCAGTAACGACAAGTGCATCGGATTTATGCATGGTACACACCAGATCTCAAGCTATGGCCAATGAGAAGATAGACACCCTTGAACACAAATTGGAGGCATCAACGAATCAGATCTAGACGTTACAGGATACAATTACAAAGGCCAAGTCAGGGGAACAATCAGAGGCATATGATTTTAATGAAAACCTTGAGGGTGAGTCTAACCATTCTCTTCACTTCTATGGAAACCACCAACAGTCCTAGCCTCAACCACCCAAGCTGTACATGTATAAATTTGATGGCTCTCCTCTAGCCAGATGGCTAGAACAAGTGGAGCAATATTTCACATTGAATCGCATCAGAGATGATGCGACTAAGCTAAGTGTGGGAAGCCTAGACTTCGACCAAGAAAGATGGCAATGGTGGCAGTGGAATCAACACTGCTATGGAAGGCTAGTGACTTGGTCGATATTCTCAAAAGCCCTTTCTGATTGCTTTGACCATGAATCTAACTTTTTGGGTCATCTTACTAAGCTCCGACAGACAGGCATAGTGCAAGAATATATTAAAGCCTTTGAAGCATTAGCCTTCTGCACAGGAGGTCTAGGAGATGAATTCTACTTGGAATGTTTTGTCAGTGGCCTCAAAGATGCCATACAAGCCCATGTTTGATTGCAACACCCAATCTCATGGCTGCCAGCTTACACAATATCTCGTGAAGTAGAACGCATGTTAGCGGCCCAATCGACTCGTCCAAATTTCATAGCCAAGGGTTGCCCCACCTAGGCTCCGAGCACTACCCAAACACTTAAGGTTCAAAAGGTGTCACCAGCAGAAATGACGGAAAGAAAAAAGCAAGGATTGTGTTACTACTATGATGAGAAATACTCCCCGGGCATAAATGCAAGGAACCCAAATTCTTTCAAAATGATGCTACTAATCACAGTTCATCTGAGGAAGCCCCACCATTTAAGGGACCAAAGGAGGAAGATGAGGACAACCAGTCGGAGAATGAGCTCCCAGCTACACCTGAAGAACTAGTTATCTCGCTTCATGCTTTGGCAGGGATTTCTTCTCTCCAAACTCCCAAAATCAGAGGTTTTATTAAGCATCTCCCTGTAGTAGTCTTGATTGATAGTGGAAGTATGCATAACTTTATCCATCAAAGAGTCATTGAAGTAGTGCATTGTTTTGTCAGAGTAGTCCCTAATTTCTAGGTCCAAATTGCTAATGGGGGGACAATGAAATGTGAAGGCTATTATGAAAATGTCAAACTTCAAATGGGGGATTATCACCTAAAGACCCACATGTTTGCCATCAACATGGGTGGGTGTGACATTGTCTTGGGTGTTGAATGGCTCCGCACACTCCACCCAATTGCAATGGATTTCTAGGAGTTATATATGAGCTTTAAGCTGAATAACCACACACATACCCTCTGCGGACTCCAGGTAGGTGCTTCCTCTATCATTAGCTCACATAGAATGGAAAAATTGTTAAAAAAGGGCCACCATGGAGTTATAGCTCAATTTAATACCATCAAGGCCTTCGCACCCACTTCTCTTCATATTCATCCTGAGATGCAACAGGTCTTAAACGACCATCTACCGGTCTTTGACAAGCCTCATGAGCTTCCACCCTCGAGAGGTGAACATGATCATAGCATTACTTTGGTCCCAGGGGCACAACCACCAAATGTGCACCCATATAGATATCCTTTCGCCCAAAAGAATGAAATTGAAAAAATCATCAAGGAACTCCTAGAAGTAGGTGTCATTCATCCTAGAATTAGTCCTTATTCATCGCCTATGGTCATGGTACTCAAGAAAGATGGGTAATGGCGTATGTGTCTAGACTTCAGGGCCCTCAACAAGCTGACAGTCAAAGATAAATTTCCCATCCTGGTTGTTGATGAATTGCTGGATGAACTAAATGGGACTCAATTCTTTACTAAGCTCGACCTTCGCTCGAGCTATCACCAAATTCGCATGAAATAAGTAGACATTCCAAAGACTGATTTCTAAACTCATGAAGGCCATTATGAATTCCTAGTCATGAAAATTGGTCTCTATAATGCCCCATCCACTTTTTAGAGCCTCATGAATCACTTGCTCAAACCATATCTCAGAAAATTTGTCCTTGTTTTCTTTGTTGACATCCTCATTTACAGCCTCTCCTGGGAAAAACATCTTCAGCATGTATATCTTCTCTTGAAACTGCTCTGGAAGCATAAATTATTTGTAAATATGTCCAAGTGCTCTTTTGGCATGGAATATGTTGAGTATTTGGGCCACATTGTGGGGCGTGAAGGTGTCAAGGCGGACCCAAAAAAGATCCAGGCAATGCACAATTGGCCTCAACCAAAGACCTTGAAGAGCTTGAGAGGATTTTTGGGTCTCATCGGCTACTATCACAAATTTGTTCACAATTATGGTCACATTGCTAGACCCCTCACTCACCTTCTCAAGAAAAATTTATTCCTCTAGAATGATGAAGCGCAATAGGAATTTATAGCTCTCAAACATGCCATGTGTTCCACTCTAGTATTGGCACTACCCGACTTCACCAAATCTTTTGTGATTGAATGTGATGCTTCAGGTACAGGTATTGGGGTTGTCTTAATGCAGGAAGGTGGACCCTTGGGCTTCACTAGCCAACAACTAAGTGGGACAAATCTGGGAAAATCTACCTATGAGAAGGAGATGATGGCCATCTTACATGTAGTGGATACCTGGTGACCATACTTATTGGGGTGGCGTTTCCAAATCTGCACAAACCATCAAAACGTTAAATATTTTTTGGAGCAACGCCTATCCTCACCACAACAAAATAAATGGCTAGCCAAAATGTTGGGATATGATTATGAGATAATTTACAAGAAAGGGCATGAAAATGCCGTGGCAGATGCTTTATCATGCCAATTTGAGGAGGAAAGCACCCTGCTAGCAATCTCTCTTCCCATTCTAGAGTGGATTGAAGAGGCTCACAAGGAATGGTTTTCACATCTTGTGCTCTCCCAACTCATTAATAAATTGCAGACGGATCCAAATTCCACTGCGGGCTACTCTTGGCAGGATGCAATTATTCGCTACAAGGACAAAGTAGTGATATCACCAACATCCACCCTCAAAAGTCGCATTCTGGAAGAGTTTCACTCATCTCCCATTACAAGCCATTCTGGATTTCAAAAGACTTATGCTCGCACTCAGCGTTCATTTTTTGGACATGCATGAAAAATGACATTCTTACTTTTGTAGCTGAGTGTGATGTGTGTCAGCGCCACAAAGGAGAAACAGTCAAATCCCCAGGCACATCACATCCATTTCCCATCTTGGCCTCAATTTGGATGGAGGTTTCTATGGATTTCATTACAGGTCTTCCGAAGTCAGGTAACAAGTCAGTCATCATGGTGGTTGTGGACAAAATTTCTAAGTATTCTCATTTTTTCACCCTACCCCACCCTTTTACACCAGCTTTGGTGGCTCAATCTTTCATGGACTAGATCTTCAAATTGCATGGCATGCCCACTTCCATTGTGTCTAATCATGACCCAATCTTCACCAGTAACTTTTGGCAGGAACTCTTCAGGCTACAAGGTACCCAACTACAACTCAGTACTTCCTATCATCCCAAAATTGATGGTCAAACTAAAGCAGTCAACAAATGTCTAAAGACCTACCTTAGGTGTTTCACTTCAGAAAAGCAACATCTATGGGTACAATGGTTACCTCTAGCCGAATGGTGGTATAATACTAACTATCATGCCACCACCAAAATGAGTCCATATGAAGCAGTTTATGGTCAACTCCCTCCTTCACCTACTTCTTATATCCAGGGCTGCTTGAAGGTACAAGTAGTGGATCAACTCCTACAGAACCGTGCAACCATGCTGGCCCACCTCAAAGAGAATCACCATCAAGATCAAAATCGCATGAAGCAACAAGCAGACCAACATCGAACAGAGCGCAAATTTCAAGAAGGGGATCAAGTATTCTTGAGGCTACAACCATATAAGAAAAAATCACTCAAAGACAAGGGTTGTCAGAAATTATCTCCAAAATTCTACGGACTGTATCAAATACTTCAGCACATCGGAGAAGTAGCCTACAAGCTAGCCTTGCCACCCACTGCAAAAATCCATCTCGTCTTCCATGTCTCATTCCTTAAGAATGTGGTGGGGAACCATTTCAGAATTCAAACTAGTCTACCGAAATTGGATGAAGAAGGTTCAATTTGGCTCCAACTGGAACAGGTTCTTGACACAGAAGAAAGGCACCTGCGCAGCCGCACGATCAAGGAAGTCCTCGTCAAGTGGAAAGAAACCTCTCCAGAAGATGCGACCCAGGAACCAGCCACTATTCTTCAGCAGTTTTAGCAACTTCAGCCTTGAGGACAACACTATTTTTATGGGGGAGGGCATGTTAGGGTCCAACCATAACCCCCTTATTTATGTAATAGGGTCGAGTCATAGTTATATTTAGTTTAAGAGTCAATCAAGCCCAATTAATAATTGTAAGTGGTTGACCTGCATTTAAAAAAGGGACCATAGTTAGTTGCAAATGGGCCATGGTATTAGATAGATGGTATTAATAAGAACCATGGTACTGACCCATGGTATTGCATGTACGAATCTTATATAAAGGATAGAGACTCCCCTCGAGGAGCATCGTGTCTTATTTTGTAATTGAGCCCAACTCTATTGGAGGTTGCCCCCTCAAAGAGGCAAGTGAACAGTGCTTTCCTTTTTTAATAATCAAATACATGTTGTTAATTGATCTGTGTTCCGGGTATATTTCTTCACATATTTGTTAATATCTGGTATCTTCTCATAGGTTAAGAGCATAACAGACATACTCTCCACCATTGTTGCTATGCAAGGCCCTTATTTTCTTTCCAGATTCTTTCTCTGCCAAGGCTTTAAACTCACAAAAACTCAAGAAGGTTTGATCCTTCTTTTGCATAAAGTAGATCCAACATCTATGAGAAAAATCATCAATAAAAATAACATAGTACCTTTGTTTAGCGGTGGAGGTTGTTTAGAATGGTCCACAAACATCTGTGTGAACTCACTCCAAGATTTCTCCAGCTCTACTATCTTGATCCTAAAAGGAATATTTCACATACTTACGCAAGGTACAACCTTTACATGTATCTATCTGCTCCAGTTTTCCCTTGGGAAGTCCGGTAGAAATCTGCTGCATGATCTTCAAGGCCCCATGGTGCAAGTGGCCCAATCTTCTATGCCATAGCTCGTCAACATCTTGGCTCTGACCCATCTCTGCTTTGGAACTCAATGCAGCACAGTTGTCTACCTCTAGCTTGTAGAGATTCTTAACTCAAATCCCAATCCTATTTGTCTATTCAATACCGATATGCCTCAGGAATACCTTTCCTTTACTAAAGACTACATCATAGCCTTTGTCTTCTAGCATAGCAATAGACACAAGGTTCTTCTTCAGACCCGGTACATACTTTACATCAGTCAGGATGAGAGGAGCTCCATGCTCCCTCTGAAACACAACCATACCTTCACCTGAAACACAGTACTTTCAATCATCACCCATCTCGATCCGCATCTGGAGATCCTTCTCCTCCAAGGTACTGAAAAGATACTTGTCGCCAAACATGTGGAAAGAGGGTCCACTATCTAGGTACCAAACACATCCCACCATGGATGAAACCATGCATGCGATGAGAGAGAAATCTAATTTGAATTGTGAGGCCAATGCCTCACCATCTGATTGCTTCAAGGATCCCTTCTTGGATTTCTTCTGTGTACAATTCATAGCATAATGGCTCACCTCATGACAATGAAAGCATTGCACTTTTGATTTGTCAAACTTCTTCCCACCATGGGAAGAACTAGATTTGAAATGGGACACCTTCCCTTTCTCTTTCCTCGCCTTACTCGCTAAGGCTAGATTTTCTTCATCATCTTGCTTTGATGAAGATCCATCTCTGGTGCTTCTTTTTATCTCCTCATGCATCAGATCCGACCAAAGTTGTTCCCAATCTGGAAGTTTCTCTCTTCCATTTACTGAGTCTTGGTAGCTATTCCAGCTCTTAGGAAGATCGACGAGAGCAAGACTCACCATGTCATCATCGGTTGTCATGATCCCTACACATCCAAGCTCATTCCTGTAGGTGGTGAGCTTGTTTAGATATGTAGAGATCGTGTCACCCTTTTCACACTAGTTTTTCTGAAGCTTTTCTTTTAGTGCTAGCTTCCTCTGATCGCTGTTGTTCTGATATAGATCTTTCAATTTTTTCCACATTGAAAACGGTGTCTCCTTCCCATGGAGGCTCGAGACAATGTGGTCTCGAACTCCCTCCAGGAGGATTCTCCTTGCTCTAGCCACACATTTCTTCCATTCTGCCAATTTTGTAGCATTAGCCACTGCTGGCTTGGGGACTTCTTGATCAATGAAGTCCTTTAGACTGTTTTCCTCTAATACTGCTTCCATGCAATCCTTCCAAGCTATATAATTCGAGCTGCCATCAAGGGCATACTCGAGTCTTAAACCGTTGAACGCCATTGGTGAAATTTTATATGTGATAAGAATTTGAATTCTATAATCAGGAACTTGAAACTTCGAACTTCTCCCTTCTTTGTATACTATTCTTCGCTTTGATCACCTTTTTCTTTGATACCATGTAGAAATTCCCACTATAGGTCACCTGATAATGCAATATACTAAAGCAAAATACTTGATCTACTTCTACAAACAAACTTGCAGAAGCTTAATCAATTATGAGCAAGATCAAATAGAACACATATAACTGAGAATGAGAAAGCAATCACACATGAACACAGAAGAATACTCTGGGGAAAGCCTCAGATCAAAACCCTGATCTCTGTATTATCATACAAGTGGAAATATGTCTGGATTACACAAAGCATTAGCTCACAAGCTATCCTGCTCTCAGTACAATCCTACAATACAGATCACAGACTGAATAGACACAACATATGCTTTCCTTCAGTCCTCCAAGCCTCCTATTTCCTTGCGCAGTTTCTCTTGGCGTCCAATGTTGCCACCTGTGGGAATTGGCCTCATCACACACTCATCAAACTCAAAAGTAACTGCACAATCTCCAAGGAATGAATTCCTTCTGCATGTAAGAGATATCCTCCATGGAATATTCCTACTACTGATAGTACATTGTCCCATCATCTGATCTCAACTGGGTCTCTGATTGAACTGACATGCATGAGTTATTTATGAGAGAATATTCAATTATCTGAAGTGCAACAGTTACATGCATGCATGCATTAACTAACTGAACTCACAATCAGTTCCACAAACTATTGGAACTAATCTAACTGGACTTAACTCAGATAACTGAGCTAACTAATTACAACTCAAAGTACAACTCATCTTGATCTCCTTAATCAAGGGATAACTTCCTCAATCAATGGAGAAACTGTTGCATGTATTCACATAGACTTCATGTTTGATTTCCTACAACTAATTAACTCAAGATGAATTAATTAATTATTTTACAAATAGCTACTAAGATCAAATTCGAATTTTAATTCTCAATTTTAGTTCAGGGACTAACTAAAATTGGAATGTATCCCGAAATGCTATTTATAGTAGTGTTATTTTTAGCACTTCTATTTTTAGCATTTCTTGTTGCTATTTTCAACACCCTTAGGGAATGTTATACCTTGTAAGGAAATATGATGATTGGTACGAGATAGACAACCTTGGGACAGGACAGAGACTAGACAGTATTAGAGTTTTCCATACCTTGTGCTCCAACCCAGGTTTCAAAGACTCCAAGTAGAAATTATTTTCGAATTATAATAATGGTATTTATTGGGCATCTCCTCACTGGGAGCCACTTATTAATATGTTGTCAAAGTTGAGTAGAAATTGAAGCGAAGGAAGAAATGGGAGTTTGATTATGCAAATCCACTGGAACAAAATCTTGGAAAAGGTGAACAAAACTTGTAGAATAAGTTATAGAGCAATGCAATCCAATCTCAAGACAATTAGCCTAAGTAATAAAAAAATAATTGTAATGTGAAGTCAAGAAAGGACACTAGAAAATGTTGTGAGTTCCACAAAAGCCCCTAGCACAACATTGATGAATGTTGTTGTTAGAAAAGGTTAAATAAGAAGAAATGTATTATGGCTCTGATTCTAATTGAAAAGAGGATAAAGTAAATCATATCATTGATGTGGAACCTACTGACACAATTAGGACCATAGATATCCAACCATAAGAGCAAGAGGATCCTAATAATGGGAAGCACCTCTCCTATTCACAAATGTGGGTGAAGGGGATCCCACTATATTTCATCATTGATATAAGGAGCCAAAATAACCTAATCTTAGTTGTGGTCATCAAGATATGAAACTGTTAACAATGCCACACCCCAAACCATACACCGTTTTTTGGTTGATCCATGGACAATACATCCATGTCTGTGAGGAATGTTGCCTATTCTGTGGAAT